>JARYHS010013630.1:310012943-310668067 GCA_031002005.1 Vandiemenella viatica | reverse complement strand
AGGGAGATAAATGGCTCGAGATGCAAAAAACGAATTTTAGAAAAATTAACATTTTTGCCCATTAAGGGTCTAATTACGAAAAACTCCTTTCTTAAAATATAATGTTACCATGGCGGAGACCTTATTATTTAATATGATACCTCATTTATCTATATCGGTTAGATAATAAGGGAGATAAATCGCTCGTGACACAAATATGCGTTATAGAAAAATTTATATTTTTTCCCTTTAATGGTTGAATTCCAAAACAATTATTTCTTAAAATATGATTTCACAAAGCTGAGACATTACTCCTTATAATCCTACTTCATTTATAGATTTTTGTTAGATATCCAGGGAGATAAATGGCTCCAGATACAAAAAACGAATTTTAGAAAAATTAACATTTTTGCCCTTTAAGGGTCGAATTACGAAAAATTCCTCTCTTAAAATATAATGTTACCATGGCGGAGACCTTATTCTTTAATATGATACCTCATTTATCTATATCGGTTAGATATTAAGGGAGATAAATCGCTCGTGACACAAAAATCCGTTATAGAAAAATTTTTACTTTTTCCCTTTAATGGTTGAATTCTAAAACAATTACTTCTCAAAATATGATTTCACAAAGCTGATACATTTCTCCTTATAATCCTACTTCATTTATAGATTTTTGTTAAATATCCAGGGAGATAAATGGCTCGAGATACAAAAAACTAATTTTAGAAAAATTAACATCTTTGCCCTTTAAGGGTCGAATTACGAAAAATTCCTCTCTTAAAATATAATGTTACCATGGCGGAGACCTTATTCTTTAATATGATACCTCATTAATCTATATCGGTTAGATAATAAGGGAGATAAATCGCTCGTGACACAATAACGAATTGCAAAAATATTGATCCTTTTGCCCTTTAAGGGTCGAATTACGAAAAATTCCTCTCTTAAAATATAATGTTACCATGGTGGAGACCTTATTCTTTAATATGATACCTCATTTATCTATATCGGTTAGATATTAAGGGAGATAAATCGCTCGTGACACAAAAATCCGTTATAGAAAAATTTATACTTTTTCCCTTTAATGGTTGAATTCTAAAACAATTACTTCTTAAAATATGATTTCACAAAGCTGAGACATTTCTCCTTATAATCCTACTTCATTTATAGATTTTTGTTAAATATCCAGGGAGATAAATGGCTCGAGATACAAAAAACTAATTTTAGAAAAATTAACATTTTTGCCCTTTAAGGGTCGAATTACGAAAAATTCCTCTCTTAAAATATAATGTTACCATGGCGGAGACCTTATTCTTTAATATGATACCTCATTAATCTATATCGGTTAGATATTAAGGGAGATAAATCGCTCGTGACACAATAACGAATTGCAAAAATATTGATCCTTTTGCCCTTTAAGGGTCGAATTCCGAAAAATTTCTGTCTTAATGTATGACGTCACTAAAGCGGAAATCTTAATCTTTAAAATGATACTTCATTAAACGATTTCAGATCTATATCCATGGAGATAAATGACTTGTAACACAGAAAACAGCATTTTAGAAATATTGACATTTTTGCCCTTTAAGGGTTGAATTCCGAAAATTCGTTTCTTGTAATGTAATGTGCCTAAAGTAGGGACCATAAGCTTTAAAATGACACCTCATTCATTGATTTCGGTTAAGTATGAAGGAAGATACAGGCTTGTGACAAAAAAATACCTTATAGAAATAATATATATGATGGTTCGTTAAGTAACATGTTACACAGTTTGTCCTCACTGGTTTTGATCTTCTGCTTACCAGGAGCTCTGTTTTGTTTTCTCCTCAATGTGATTACACCATCAATTAGAACTTCTTTCATTCGATCGCTGTTTCTCCTTTTTAGTCTGCGTTATTGTTTTTTCCTGATATGATCCCCACCATTGAAAAACATTTTCAAATAATTCTTGGATTTACTGCTATTTTATGTAACACAACCTGTTCTTCACTTTTTGCTGTTTCAGAATTGAGGTTTTGGTTCTTCTTCCATCCATTTTATTTACAGTATCCTAATAGATGCCCCCTTCCTGAAACATCTACAGCTCTCAGTCTTGATAGGCTATGGTTTAACGGTATTTGCAAATACTGAAAATACTAAAGCCTTCAGGTCTCTCGATTCATTCAAATCGCGTTCTGCTTTGATGTTGCGAGCATTGTTGTTCGTCGTATTTTGCCACGTAGCAGCTATTTCTACATATCATAGAACCTAGGATGACAGTGGGACTCACCTGCTCATAACCTGCCAGTAAACCTGTTTCCGAAGGAGATGCAGCACTATTTTAACTTTAATCTTCTCATCGTTCACTGACAAGTCAAGGTTCCAGGATTCATTGTGAACTCTCTACAATAGTAGGGCATACATTAATTTCGCCTGCCATTCCACTTGCTAGAGTGAGAGTGGTGTAATCAGCAAATCCAAGATTGTTTACAGTTCGTCGCGCTAATTATCTTTTGCTGTTTCAACTAAACAGAATTTTTCTTATGATACACTTGTCGTAGATATTAAAAAGATCTGGATACAAAATACAATCTGTACAATATTTTCTAACTAAACCTATAAGATTTCCAGGAATCTCTATTCTTCCAGAATCTACCACAGTTAAAGCCATTTAACGCAACCAAATACCTTATTGTAGAAAAAGAAGCACATAAATTAGTTTAATTTACTTAAAATTGAGCATATGTCCAGGTGGAAATTTCCATACTTTCCCATTTCATGCTTTTCATTTGACGTCATATTATTTCAGTGGAACTTCTCAAACTTGTTCTTTAAGAATTCTAATTTTTAGCTTTAGAGTGTTTTTGTAAATTTTTTATCATGTCTCCTTGTAATTTATGCCACTCCCGTAGTCCCTTACCCAGAAAAAAAAAGTTGTCCAACTTCCTTACGCCAGAAATAAAATATCAGCTTGTAGTTATCGACTTCTCTTTCCTTCCATGCACTACTCTAATCAGTAATCTTTAATATCCCCTTACATAAGAAAGGAAGGTTCCAATACTGTAAAAATTAAAATACTAATTAGATACTGTCACTTGCCAACAAAATTCTTCTAAACAATAACCATCTCGGTGAGCTTTGTAAAGATTAATCATGTATGAGCAGCTCATCAATTTAACATGGCTAATTGCAAGTTCTACAGAATTCGTATATTCTAATGAATGATTGAAGTTGTTTGCAGATCGCATGATGATGTTACCTAATATAGCAGGATTAAAATTGGTGAGGACTGATAACAACTGCAGTGTGTTGATGAATTTCGATTTTTGTTAAATTATTTAAACATTGATTTTTTAAAAATTAGAACAATAATTTCTTTGGACCAATACGCACACAAAGTAATAATATTCAGATTAGTATATAGAGCAGCAGTAGTTTATTTACATCAGAACGTAAGGACCAATAGAGAAAGTTAAATGTTACATTATAAATGAATGTAATCTTTCTCGGCGTTGTTTATTTATAAACGTTTCTCGGGAAACAAACCGAGTGATGTTGTTATTAATGCACAATATTTCGCTCAAGGCTGACTTCAAGGCAGACTTCAAGACTTGCAACTGCACCTGAAGATGGCGACGGAGGTTAAGTCGCCGAAATATTGTGCATTAATAACAACATCACTCGGTTTGTTTCCCGAGAAACGTTTATAAATGTTACATTGTTTGCCACTGACAAGTTAATTAAATTGGCTTTCGATAAATATTAAAACATGAAAGTCATCCTGTCATCACGAATGTGTTGTTTTGTCCCAAGTAGATACACTTTTTTTCTGATTAAATCACCCTTTCTTCGGAAAATTAACACTGATGGTGTGTTTGTGACTGTCAACCATGATGTGTATGGTTTAAAACTATTCTAATGTGACACACAATTAAATTATGTTATGGATGTTTTAGCAATTTTGAATTTTTTCAACCTTTTACATTTAACTACGAGTGAAATAATCTAACTTGTTATAATTGGGTTAGAATTGAAAGTCTCAGTCCCAGAAAGTAGAAATAGTATTTTTTTTTGATTGGTTCAAGCATGATGAAATTTAATTAAGAAGCAAATAGCAAAGATGAAAACCGTTTCTAAACTATATAATTCCAGATAAAATGTAAAGAAACAAAGTTAATCGCTAAAATGTGTTTACTAACCAAGACTGTAGAATTTTAATATTTTTATTACTACATCATCGCTTTTTTTTAAACACAGGATAGAAATTTGTTTAAATTGTAAGTCAGAAGGTATATAACTTTATTCATTTATTTCTGCGAAAGAATAAATAATGACTAACTACAATCTTAACCTGATGATCACCATTTACTGGCAGACTAGCCTTTAAGCTCGTCAAAAAGAGTCTTTCGCGAGCCATGTATTCGAATTTGCTTAAATAAACAAAACTGTTGTAAAATAACTTTCATCGCAGTTTATCGAGCTTTATGCTCAAGCAAAGGGTTCGACGCTGCAGTTGAACCTAAACAAAAGCAGAAATAATGAACTCAGTAACAGGCGTCAGTAAAAGCAAAGGAAATTAAAAATAAATCTCAACAATTTACGCTGTGCGGCGTAATATTAGTTTTAATCCTTGCCCAGGCCATATACATCGCGATAATTGTTTTCAGTGAATGATGCTCATGAAAATAATTTAAAAACCTTAAATTACTTATTCCTACTGTTGTAACGTCAAATAATTGATGTTATTCTACCCCAGGCTAAATTTCAATCCAATCAAAACTTCCCCTGATTTGCTGCTCGAATATTACAGCTTTTATGTTACATATGTATGGGCAGGTGTTTAAGGAATACGTCTACATAGAACGAATATAGATAAATAAAAAGCAAGTAATAATTAATATGTTATTTTTAAGCGCAATACATACTTTTCTGTCATTTTTTTGGTAATTCACTTCTTCGCAGATGATTAGTGAAATAAAACTATTATTAAGTAACGCGCATAACATCGAGCTGGTAGTAATAACTGTGGCCGTCGTAGACCGTCTACGAAGGCCGGAGCGTGACGTAAGTGTTACAGTCACGATAATGTAATGACACAATGATCAAGATAGCCTCTTATTAGTATTGATGATATCTACCGTTCATACAAGAAATGACTGTAAAAATAACAGAAAATTAAAACAAATAAATTACAGAAAAAAGCAAACAATTGCATAAGAAGTAACTTTTAGATACTGGAAAATATATAATTAGACTGAAAAGGCAACTACAAAAAAAAAAAAAAAAAAATAAAAATATAAAAAAGTTACAGAAAATAGAACGGCAAGAATAAAATAATATGTGGTAATTAACTATACAAGTAGTTATTATTAAGAACCTCATTCGTAACTCAACACACATCTGCATGTGTGTTCGTGAAACTGAATACTGGCTGCATGTGGTAGGTGTTTACTCGCCTGTGGTTCCCAGTATCGACTTGTTATTGCTGCAGGCCTCGCCGACTCACACCTCCACATATCATCTGATTTATATTCCGCTCCCAGCACAACTTTTTCCCGCCCTCAGCTATATATTTCTCTTTTGCATACTTGTCTGAAAACTGGAGCCGATGAAGTTAGTGTTCATTCTCTCGGAATCGTATTAATGCTTCTCCCACGCGGGGGTGGCGTAGTAAACCAATCCTAAATTACAAAATCTAGCAGCGCTAAAACTGGTTATTTGAATTTGTGCTACGGTTTTGGGTTATGTATGGCAGAAGTTTATGAATAAATCCAAAAAATTCAGACCAATTTTTAATGAATCAATACAACTTTAATTCTATTTTCGTCTACTTTTTTTGTTTGTGACACATACTTTTCTCATGTGTCCCAGAATAATAATGAATGATATTAATAATAGAATTTGGCACAAGTATTTTCACTTTACATTTGTAAATTTGTTTAAACGTTCGTCAAAAATGATGGATATAATAATAGTAAGACCTTGTTCTGGACATGGATCTAAGGAAAAAACTAATAACGATCTTTTTTTACTGATTTTTCTAGTGATATTAGTAAACTTTCTCTAATTAGAGGCTTGAATTATCTGGCTAAGATGTTTTCAAATAACTGTACTGTATTTAATGATGGAAATGTTTATGGTTATGAAAAAGTTGCTAAGAATAGTTTCAAAAAATTAATAACTATTATTTACCTGATTGATATACTTCGTGTAAACCTCCCTGTTTCTTATATTCTGTCAAAAGCTTTTTTTAGATTACGTTGTGAACTTGTTCTAGTAATAGTTACAGGGAATACAGCGTAAACGTGGAATGCTCTTCTCTTTACATGAATTTCTTTATATACATAAACAAAAACAACTGTAAATTTAAACGAACGACGCACTGTATTTCTTTTTTTAATTTTAGTCTCACATTATAATTTTTTATCTCTGTCCATCGTATTTTTGTGCAGTTACTTTCATAACAGACAATTGCTGACATCGCAGTTACACTCTCTTTTGGTGATGTATGTTGACATAAAATCAAATTGAAATATTAATTTGAAATTTACACTTTCGTTTAACAGGATATAAGTGTAAAAAAAGACAATACAGTTACTTATTTGAAATTTTCTGGTTAGCCAAGCAGCGCTGTCGTGGCAATCAGTGAAACTAACAGTTCGGGTATCATCGGACTCACCGAAGGTTTCCGAGGTCACGTTCAGCCTCCAGGTTCAACGCATTCTACTACAATGGACAAGTAAATGAATACCACTTAAGGGCACGTGATTTGTCGGTTTAAGCGTTCTTACTGAAAACATGGCACTGTTCAGCGACTTTATTAGTAGCGTTATGTCCTCCATTTAAATGAGCTTGAAGCAACTTTAATGTAAATCTATCTACACACAATTTCATGCATTATAGTCATCTCGGGTAGTCTCCATTCACACCCAATTTCTTATTTAATTCATTATACGTAATTTTTTAAAATAAATTTTCGGTGATTTGATTTAATTTCTACTTAAATGAGTAATTCATTTATATTTATTCGTAGAATTTTCGTTCGTGCTTTTCATATAGCTAAATTAGAAATTTATGCAAATAGAATGTTCAAAGCGAGTGTAAAGGTATCTTCCGATTTAGGATACGTCTATTAAATCTTCTTCTTTCCTTTTGATTTCTAGACATGGTATTGTAGAAATCACAGCACAAACCTAACTTAAACTCACAAATTCCAGTCTTATTGCCTAACTAATGTCAACAACTTTGAAAATATAATAACAACTCATGGCGGATGTTTGCAAGTAAATTCAGTTAATGTTATTCATAAATCATAAAATTTAACTCAAAATTTTTAAATGAAAAAAGACGGGCTCATACAGTAAATTCCGTACCGCACTTATCAAACTGCGTACTGCTCAAAGGATAAATTTGTTTGTTGTGAAAATATTCCTACCGAATGTTATTAATCACTGTAACGTCCGTGGTTGAAAACAACCATAAAGACGTATAAACAATAAAACAATAAATTTCTTTCGTCAACTTTGGAAGACATTGATATTAACTCTGTACGTATCATTTTCACTGAGTTTTATTGGTCAAACACCAAGAGGGTTAATAATTTCTTCGGTTCATATATTCAAAGAAGTAAAAAGAAAAAATTCCTTCTGTGTCAAACACACAAATATCAACCTTTTGCTGTATTGAACTCAATAGTAATAAATCCATATCTACTGCAATTACAGTCTTTAATGTATCTCGGACAGAGTAATTTCTATTCGTTAAAATACTAAACACTGAATATGATGACTTTGTAGTGATAAGAGTAAATAAGAATAACGTTAACTTTGATACAGACTTTTTTTTACCCACAACGTTATTGAGAGATTGAATTTTCATAATGTAATTTATTTTTGCTGTCTCCGACCCAAAAATTCTATACATCTGGTACGGAACGGTTTTCGTATCGCAGTAGGACTTGGTTGCGATGGCAGAACATTAAAAAGTACGCGCTAACTATTGTGTTTCACTAATGTTGATCCGGTTCTGAAGTCAAGCAGTGAACGTCGGTTAGTTGACAGCGTAAAAGTGTTAAGGGAAGTCTCTCAAGGTGGAAAAAGGAAATCCATACACCATTATCCTCAAACGTCTACCAATAGAAGAAAAAAATTTATCTAAAGAGTATTATACGCATTTATGAAGAACATAATACACAAATCGTACAAAGTTTCTAGTATTAGTATTAGCATTATCATTTTTTCATTTTACTAGTTACAACTTTAATTTTTTTTAAATTTATCTGTCAATATTTACCTGATTAATTTTTGTTTCAACATTTCGTACCCTTTTGGTACATTACTAATTCTATCACCATATACGATATACATCTGCTATCTATATCTATAAAACAAAAGCCGGATAAATTTGAACTAGAAAAACTCAGAAATTACTGACCAGATTTCGATGGGGTTTCCCCCATTTTAAAGCTTATTATCTCAATTGATTTGTTTGGTATATCTTATGTTTCAATGTTACATAACGCCGGAACATTAAATGAAATTCTGAACGTATGGTGACAAATACCAAAGATGGAACAACTAGATGTTTCATTCCGCAATAAACACACAACTAGAATGTCTCTGACGGTGGACTTTAATGAAATCTATAAAATCAGTTTAAAATAATAACTATTTTGCACACTAAACAAAACTTGAAATATTTTCAACTTTATTTCCGGATATTCGGTTTCTAAAAGCCACAGATGGCCGAAATGAATGCGAGAAACTAATAACGAAAAAAAAAACTCATTTTCTTTGATAACAAGCGTTGCTAGCACAATACAATGTCTCTGGCTATCGTCCTTGGCGTTCTGCCGCAGTTTTTTACCCCCTGAGTTCCGAATAGTTGATATAAAATTCTGATTATCTGATATTCAACTGTACAAGTACCGAATATATTTTAATTTGTGCTCCAATGTCAGATGAAGTAGCATAATAATAAAATTTTAGCTCGTAGTGGCATATGAGTCAGCATAATGAGACACTTCAATGTTTGATACTGTGAATACTCGGGCTAACTGGATTCAGCAGTTTTCAGGTTATGCTTGATTGATCGTAAAATTAATGTGTCGTAATGTCTTAAGGCATACGTTAAGTTTTAACTTTGACCCCTAGCTTTCAAATTCCGCAAATTAATTAAAAATTTGTATTTTTTGCGCGATGTTGGAATAGACAGACACATTCCAGATACATTTTTATTAATGTGGTGTGTGATAATGCTGTTTCGATTTTCGAGCAGCAACATTAGCAAATGTAATTACGTTGAAATATATAAATACATAAATCACCGTTTCGTGTAGTACCAGAAATCAATGGTGCTTGCTACGCATGAATCTTTGAGAACGAATAAAAATAGTGTATGGGTCAATCAACTTCAACCCACTCCTTTCTTGCAAGGGTAAATCTAGGCTTCCTTTAATTCCGAAATTGTATGACATTTGGTACACGTTTCCATTGCGTGAATAAAAATGGTATATGGGTAAATCAACACCAACTAGACCGGACAACGCCGGGAACACTGCTAGTATTTATATACAGGGTGGGGCATTTAATATGTTTTCTGGAAATATTTCGGAAAGAAAGCATTTTAACAAACAATAACCTATATAAAAAATAATCGTAAAGTAGGGGGCTACAATTATGTGATATTGGTTTTTTCACAGGTGGCGCTGTTGTCGTTACAACAAGGTCAATTTAATTCTTTTAAATGGGAACCCCTATTGTTTTTTGAAGATTCCGATTCGTCATGAAAAAATAAAAATAGTTTGCTTAACCCTAGGATGCATATACAGGGCCTCCGAGGCCCTTGTATGTCTTCATTTTTTTTAAAAATCTGTAATTTTTTGTCTGATTTCAAACTGCTTTCTAGTACTCTTTCACTAACACTGTGACATTCCTCCTACCAAGTCTGAACGAGATACCTTTTTAAGTTTTCTGTATAATTCTATACGTTTACCCATACACCGTGAATGCATAAGCAGGGCTTCAGAAGCCCTCACATATTTATAAATGTTCTTTAGCCTATATTGTCTTCAACATTTGTTTGGGAGCTGTTATTAATTCAACAATAACTGTAGTGTATTCCAGCAACTAGGAGGCCAACAGGCAGCAGTACTGGAGTAGTAACTAAAAAATAATACACACTGCTTTCACATATTGGCGATGTCGGTGTATCATTGACCTTTTTGCTATCAAATGTTTTATTATTGCATAGAATTGTTATCCTGTGCTGCTCTTGTCAGCCTCATTGTTACTGTAGTTTGTTTGTTGCTGCAAGGCCCATATTGTTACAAGTATGACTCGTTTAGTGCTGCACAAGCTGCTGTTCGAGGGACACGTCTTTTGCTATGGCTTCGACACGCAAAGCAAGAGAGTCAGTACGTGCAAATGCAGCTAATTTTGAAAGTGTTTTGACTCAGTGGTTTGAAGAAGATGATTCTTGCGAGGAAGGAAATATTTTTGAAGATGCAAGTAGTGAAGAATCAGCCAATGAACCTGCAGATGTGAATATTGAGGCAGATGACAGTCCTTCCGATAATATTACTTCATCAGAGTCTGAAAATGAAGAACCACCACAAAAAGGTATAGAAGACCACACATACATTAGTCGGAATGGAACGATTTGGAAATTAGAACCTACTACAACTTTTCGTACACCTGTCCATAATATCGTAAAGAAGGCACCTGATCCAGCCCGTGGTTTGAAAACCTTTAAACCTAAGGATGCCTGGGACTATTTCATCTCCAAGGAAATACTAGAGGAAATCATCAACTGCACAAATATTGAAGGCAGAAGAGTGGCTGCTTTGCGTGGTAAAACTTGGAAAAACGTTTCGCTTGCTGAAATGGAGGGTTTTCTTGGTCTTTTACTGCTTTCTGGTGTTGAGAAGAGTTGGGATGTCCCTATTAGAGAATTATTCTTGGATGAAAAGGCAAATCCTACATATAAGGCCACCATGTCAGTAAATAGATTTGAGGATATAAGGAGAATGATTAGATTTGATGACAGGCGTACCCGTGAAGCTCGATCTGCAGATGACAAACTTGCAGCTGTTCGTTATGTATGGGAACTATTTCTTGACAAGTGTAGAAATAGAATGATTCCCAATGATTCATTCACAGTTGACGAACAGCTAGTCCCATTCCGTGGAAGATGCAGCTTCACCCAGTATATGCCCTCTAAACCAGCCAAGTATGGCATAAAAATATTTTTGTTATGTGATGCTACATCTGCATATGCTTTAAACGGAATTGTTTACACGGGAAGGAAGCCGCATGAACCTATTCAGAAAAATCTTGGATTGAATGTGGTGAAAGATCTTGCTAAAAGCATTGAAGGATCATCAAAAAATATTACTGTTGACAACTTCTTTACTAGTGTCCAGCTGGCAGAAGAGATGCTTCAGAAGCAAATTACAGTGGTGGGAACAATCAAACAAAGTAAACCAGAAATTCCTAATGAGATGAAACCATCAGCCTCAAGAGCGATTCATTCCTCTTTGTTTTGCATTTAGAGGTGACATTACAATGGTGAGTTATGTTCCCAAAAAGAAAAAGTCTGTAGTTCTCATTAGCACAATGCATCACGACAGAAACATTGATGAAACTCATGCAAAAAAGAAAGCAGATATAATAAAGTTCTATAACTCTACGAAGGGTGGAGTAGATCAAATGGACCAGAAAATTCGTTATTACAATTTCAAGAGACAAACGAGAAGATGGCCATTTGCATTATGGATGAATATGATGGACGTTGCAGCAATGAACAGTGAAATTTTATTTTCCGCCCAACATCTGACATACCATAGTGGAAGAAGTGATAAAAGGCGTTTGTTCCTAAGAGATTTAGCAGAGGAAATGGTAAGACCACTAATGGAACTTCGTATTCAGATCCCTAATCTTCCAAAGAAAATCGTTAATGCCATGCAAAGATGTGGTGTTCAGAAAGATGTCATATTGCCGAACCAACTACCTGTTTCAGGAAAAAGAAGAAGATGCAATTATTGTCCATATAATAAACACAGGAAAAGTGCTATGACATGCATTAAATGTAAAACCAACATTTGTAAGGAACATAGTGGCGTTCTTTGTGCTTCTTGTTTGTCACATGTTGAAAACTAAGAAAAATGCAATTTTATGTGAACAATGAATATAACTTTTTGTCAAAATATTGGCTATGTACATAATATTGTGAATAATGAGTATGTTTTAATTGAAGAAATTGGTTGTAATAAATGTTATAAAATGTAAACTGCAACTTATAAGTGAATTAATTAATAAAATGTTAATCAGGCCCACCAGATCCTGTTACTGTATCTTAGGAATCTTTCAATATGACAGTAAATTTGACAGAAATAAATTTAACTCCAAAAAATGATTAAATGAAAAGACGAAAATTTAAAATTAGGCAGGGCCTTGGAGGCCCTGCATATGCATTCATGTGTGTTTTCGGCACCTTGCATCCTAGGGTTAACTCACTTTTCTGTTAGCCTCACAGATGGCGCTGTAATCGCGAAAAATGAATATTCGCGTTTTTTGTGTATAATTTTAATTATTGTTTAAATAATTACATGTAATTTTCATTCTGTAAACATGGAAGGTAATTTTAAAGGATAATGACGAAATTGATTTTTTAAGTGCTTTTTCTTACTTATTTGCAGCCATGTCTACAGCAGGTGCTCAAAAAGGTGACCATTTACTTCCAGACATTTTCTGACCCTTTGCAGAAATGATGCCTGAACAGCTCGAAGTGTGTCAGAAAATTTCTGGAAGTAAATGGTCACAACTTTTTGAGCACCTGCTGTAGACATGGCTGCAAATAAGTAAGAAAAAGCATTAAAAAAATCAATTTCGTCATTATCCTTTAAAATTACCTTCCATGTTTACAGAATGAAAATTACATGTAATTATTTAAACAATAATTAAAATTATACACAAAAAACGCGAATATTCATTTTTCGCGATTACAGCGCCATCTGTGAGGCTAACAGAAAAGTGAGTTAAGCAAACTATTTTTAATTTTTCATGACGAATCGGAATCTTCAAAAAACAATAGGGGTTCCCATTTAAAAGAATTAAGTTGACCTTGTTGTAACGACAACAGCGCCACCTCTGAAAAAACCAATATCACATAATTGTAGCCCCCTACTGTACGATTATTTTTTATATAGGTTATTGTTTGTTAAAATGCTTTCTTTCCGAAATATTTCCAGAAAACATATTAAATGCCCCACCCTGTATAACATCCCAGTCCCCATCACCATATCGATAATGCACTCAGTCAAGTAGGAAACTTCGGCGTGTGCACACCTCCCGAACCACATGACTCATTTCCTTCAGCATGAATAAGGTGTAAAACCAAAATATTGTGTATTCTTGTGTTCATCGTATATGTTCTTCACCCGTCGATGCTTTCAACATTGGTGACTGATGAGTCATTTTCCCTTTCCTTGTAATTTATACTGCCTAAAGCCGTTTCCTTTTTCCTTAGTTTAATTAAAGTTTCTTTTAATGACTTCAAGGGATCTGTGCGATTTCCAATTCTTGAACTTGTTTTCTCTTACCTGTTCATCTGTTCGTAATACAAGTTCGTGAATGTGATTTTTTTAGTTCTAATGAAAGCAGTTATACGTTATGTCATATGTATATTTACGGTGATAAAATATTTTATTTGTTACAGATATTTTTCCCTCACAGGTTCAGTCAAATAGAAAAACGAACACCATTTTCGACGGTCAACTGTTTTTGTTTATAAATAATAGTGATTGAAAGATAAGTATAAATTAATTGCTACTAATAACTGCTATCAATATTTAATCCCAACCTGTAGCAATTATTCAGAGACACGGTAACTCTCTAAAGAGTTATCAATTTGTTTTCAAATCGGATACTTGCAAATTTTTACTGTTTTCATTTAATACTTCCACTACCTGTTCAAAATGATCCAGTGTTAAATTTAGGGTACTGGCTTCGAAGCTGTTCATTTTCATGCGAGATTGATATTGTACGTTCGTTACTGCAATGTTTTTATTATTGGTCGTACTACAGTTGTTTACGATGTTGGAAACGATGAACTATTTTATTTGTTATTGTTCCATATTTCGTGATCAATCTGTGTAGCGCTAAACAATATTTGTGTGAGTGGCATAGCTAATTTCTGATACCGATTTTCCCCAGAGTTTCGGTGTTAAATTTGAGATGCGTCTCTCTCACCATTTAGTACTGACACAGACTGTTTGATTGCATATCAGTTAAATTTGATGCGTCGGGGCAACCAAAAATAATCCAAAACTTCTGAAAGAATTAATCATATATCAGGAATAAAATATAACAATCAGTTACTCACGCGCTGGAAGCTTCTGCCCCGTGCATTTATCAAAAAATTCTTCTAAACCTTTCTATAAAACCACTAAATGACAGCAGTTAGTTAGTGATTAAATAATTTCCATTTAAGTGTTTTATGCATAGCTTTCTCTTAAATTTCTTAGACTCATCAACAGGTTTATTATTTAAATTACCATGAGAAGATCCCTTAAGAAACAGGTTTTTTCCTAGATGCACATGATTTCTGTAGTTTGCACTCACTGCCCTTCACTTACCAAAAATTTGAGCGTTTCTTACAGGTGATAGAATTACCCGTGATACACCGTTTCTCTTCTGCACGTAAATAAGCTGATACCAGGTGTCGGAGTGGCGTGGTAGCTCAACCTAATATATACGCTGTGAGTGTTGGTAATCGAGCCTTTACATTACGATAGATATCCTGCTTTACGAATAAACTAACTGCAGCTACTCTCCTATACATTACTCTCACTGTAAAGCCGATCAAGCTGACCACAAAACAAAAAAAAAAAAAAAAAAAAAAACTTTGTTACTACTACCAATAATTCATTGAAGCTTCTAAATACTTTCCGCTAACAATTCCTAACCACTTCTTCTAGTAACACACAAGATGCACAACATTGGAAATTTCTATTGCCAATAATTAAAGTCTCTAGTATTTACTTTCAATTACTTGCATACTTTTTGCACAGCTGTAAAAAATAAAAGACTTTATTTAAAAATACTTGATGGCTGGTTCACTGCTTCTAAACTGGAATGTAAAGATGCAGAACAATCTGGCAATTTCTTAACAGTTGCGGTACCGTTGATTTTTTACTAATAATTAATTATGTTGGTATTTCATTGCTTCCCTATACTGACTCACTTCTGGTCACACTTACATAAACTTAGCCCTTGCTAGTTTCAACAAAAAAACCTAACTGGAATGATTATACTAAAATCCTTACTTTCGATGAACAGTAACAACAAAATACACCAACCGACTTACTCTCCGTATATGCCAATAGACCAACTCAGACGGTTTCAGCAAATAGCAAGATGCACACGCTAATCTCAAACGCTGCCACACAATAAAACTTTGCTGTCGATCGGACGTCCTCCTTCGAACATTAACAGGTGAAAAAAGCCGCAAATGCAGTTTCGATTAGCGTATATAGATTCTTCCAAATCGATTCATCTCCTGATGTAATACCATTACTTTATGATGAAAGAATGTAGTGAGTCAGTTGCGTACCATTACGCATCCCGCGGAGGATCGTGTTGCAATCTCCTTTCCCTACGGGTGAATCCTAATATTGCATCAAGCTCGCAGTTCATAAATCTTACCATAAAAACTCAGAATAATTTTCTAAATAACCAATGTAAATCCCTAGAGACATCACAAACTGCATAGCAGGATCAATAGTTTATACTCAGTCCTTCGAATGCTAGACATAACGATCAGTAATTATGTATAACCATATGTCAATAAGCACATGCATACTCTGCATAGAACTACAGATTCACTTCTTTACAACACGGCAGTCATATTCAAAAGCGAAATCTACGGTGTTCCTTATAGATAGTTGTTTTAGGTCTGAAATAATAAGTAGGAATCTGATTATGTTTCTTACAAACTACTTTTCGCAAGTATATTATCGTTTTAAAAAATCAACCTATATCTTAATTCTGTCATTCTAAATTAAATACTGATCTAGAAATAAATGAGATTTTAAATTCAAGAGATTGTAGTACTTCTGAGACATACATGGCTTAAAATCCTTCTGCAACGAAAAGACGCCGTAGAACCAGACCTCCATTATTTTCTATACGTATTAGCCTCAAAATAAAAAATGATGGGCTTAACGAAGTGTTTTGGCAAATCAATTTCTTTTTGCAATTGCTTAAATAAATATAATTGCTATAAAATAAAGCTCAATGTAATTCCTAGTGGCTTGCACTGTAACAAAAGGTTTCCGTTGCCATTCTGGTCTAGGTTGAATTTCAACCTAACCATATAATTACGCTAATATCGCCGCCAGAGAAACGATACTTCAATCATACCCATATTAATACATGTACTGTATTACATTTTTATGGCAATAATGTATCGCGATATAAACTAAATCAAAAATCTAGATGGGCTCTTACACCTTCCTTTTTTGCTATTCGTGATTCATATCGATATTACAATGGTTGAATGGCTAATGCAGTTACATATGGCTGAAATACGAGTATATCATCAGTAAAAGCAAAGGAAATTAAACAAATCTTAACAACATTCATCATGCCAGGTAATATTAGATTTAATTGTAGTCTAGGCTGTATCGATTGCGATCATTATGGAACAACATTCGTTTAAATGATGTTATGATTTAAATAACAGGACACTCATGAAAACAATTTAAATTATTTAAAAAAATTGATTTACTTATGCCCTCTGCTTTGAAGTCAAGTGCCGGTTATAGAAACACTCTAATCATTGCTAATCGAAAATTAAAGATTTTATCTTACATATCTATGGCCAAACATTTTAACGAATGTTTTTACATGAAAACAATATTAAATAAATATAAGCAACTAATAATTATTATGTCAATGTAAACGGAATACGTACTTTTTTTCAATGTTCTGACAGTTTATTTATTCACGGATGCTTAGGAAAATATAAATGTTATTAAATAACATACATAACCTAGAACAAAATCCCTGGTCGTAAGTTTGAGAACGAAGGTGAAAAACTTGACTTCATGACGCGACGTCATCGTGTGACGTCATGGCGTGACGGCTACAACATGACAAAGACTTGCGTTTTATAGGTACAGTTTGTATTTAGCTGTAGTTCCTTTTCTGAAGTTTAGCCAATATGTGGACTCTTTTCCCATTCTTAGAAAATTATTTGTTCTAGCGGTTGGTAATAAACGATGAGGTCTTTTTTTATTTTGTTTTCGCATCAGTTCTGCCCTGAATAGTGCTAGTATTTTTATAATTAGTTTTATTCTATGAAAATAACACTTATTGTGTTCTAACGACACTTTTGTACAGTTAAGATTTTCTAATCGTTAAGTTCATTAGAAATGGTAAAGATTCCAATCACGAGCATTCGATTGCTATTATTTCTATCGAAACTACAAGCTTCCTGCGATGCTTTACTTTGATACAATCTGCTCTTGTATCTAGTCAGAATCTGACACTAACACATAGCTTAGTGAACAAATATCTCCTGTAGCAGCAGTCCACTTCTGAAGACAAATACATTGTGACTGGGTATTCCACCAGCACGTCTGATATAAATCATCCACTAACAATCGCCAGACTCATCGAATCGTTGTATGTACAGACGGACGAAGCCTGCGGGTGGGTTTTACAAGACTGACAATTAGAAAGGAATCAATGATATTTAGTGATAATTAGCTTAGAGTACCGAGTCAGCAAGTCAGGCAGCGAACGAATCTACAATTTGCATATAAACCATTAAACAATTACCGTTGGTTCAAACGATTAAGCTATAAATGAACAAGAGTTACGAGACATTTCTTAAGAACATTTCTCTATTTAATTTAACAAGTATGATGTTTAACAATAGCGGTATCAGTGTAACAGTACCTCCGGATCGCATAAGGCTAAATAAAATCGCCACCTACTAAACGTTAGACAAGACCATTAACCCAAAAGACAGTTGTAAGAATTAGTGCGAGACTAACAACCTCCAAACAATTCCGAACAGTCGCCTCAACTTTGAGCTTCTAGAACTATTTTAAACTTATTTTTGATAAATTTAGTGACTGATCTCTTTTTACTATGGAAAAAGCACCGCGTTTTCTGTTATAATACTTGACGTGTAACTTCCGTGTTAATGGTCTGTTAGAAGTTTCACTAAAATTGAAAATCCTATGATGAATGTGAACTCTTGTTCAAACATATGAACAGCTTACAATTTTTATTCCTCTATCACGTAACGCATTCAAGCAGTTTTTAATAGTAACTCCTTTCTATTTTAAATATTTTTCATTTTCACCTTAATGCTTTCTCAATATTCATTGATTGACTAGGTTAGATAGTATGAAATAATTCAGGAAGTTAATATTCGAAGCAGACTGAACCGTTGTCTTATGTTATGAAGCACGGAAGTACATTAACTATTCATTTGCTCGCTACGCAAAAACTACTTAGCGGTGCTCCAGTGTGGGACGCACCGGAAGCGGAAGCTGATGTGGGCACAAGGAAAGCAGCCGCTGTCACTGCCTCCGCTGAGCGTTGCCATATACAACACTGCAGTCTAAACATAGATCACAAAACATACACTGCACAATAATCACTCTGTCTCATTATGTATGAATAGAGAATCACACTAAACTGTTTTATACTCAAAGCAATCGCAGTCATCATACTCACAGTAATTTTTTTTCAGCTTTAACGCCCTGTAACAACAAGTCATTTTATATCAAGTATCTCTGTTGAAAATCTTGACAGAATTATTTTAAGGTCAATATGATGTATTACTGGATTCAACGACTCCGCAGATATTAGGACCAACTAAGAAAATTTGTTCAGTACGCTGTATCAACTTCTCACAGAAAGGCTGTTTACTTCCGCATTATTTCATTCATAGAAATCAAGGGTTTATACCACAGATTTTTTTTCTTTCTGTTTTACTCCCCGTCGACAACGAGGTCAATAAAGGTATTAAAGTAATGGGCGCAAAAAAACGGGAAGGAATTTCATGATGGCGATTTCAAGGAATCATTCCGCCAGTCTCTCGAGTGATTTCAAGAAACCATGGAGATGTGGATGGCCGGACCGGGATTGAACCCATGACCTCCCAGCCCGAGTGTTACCACTCACTCGCCGAGTTCTGAGTTTTATAGTTCTGACTACTGAGCCTGAGGTCTAGTTAACCAATCTTCATAATAATAACATGAATAAGTTTTTTATTTTATTATTTACTTTTTCTTACGCGTCTGTACGTTCATTACGTCTCAAAACATAGCATTTCACTACACTCGTAAGTGAAAGTGGGAGTACGCATGTTTACCAATAAGTTTATACGAAACGTGCGTCGTCTATCTACCAGAGACTCCCAGCCTAGTTTACTATCAGTTCTGTAACGCTTTCATAAGGATGTAGCAAGCGGTCCGAATCGAGCGGCTCTTTCTCTGTAACTTCTCTAGACCTCAATCGCCCCTTACGAAAACGGATCCCAAATGGCACAACATAGTTCCAAATGTGGACGCACAGAGATTTGTACGCTCTATTCCTTTGTTTGTTCATTACATGTTCAAAATTCGACCTAGGAACCGCAGCCTAGAATTAGCTCTTACTACCAACGTATTATATGTAAGGTCCATTTCATGTTCCTTTGTACTGTTACGTCCCCAAATATTTCATAGAATCGACCATATCAATAACTGAAACTGTTTACCTCGTATTTCTGAACAATCGGATTCTTTTGTTAGGTATGCTCATTGTCTTACACTTTTTACAATTTAGTGTGAGTTTGCCACTCAGCGCACCATGCCAAAATAACATCCAGATCACGCTGAATTTCTAAGCAATCGGCCAAATTCCTTACTTCCCTATAAATAACCGCATCATCAGCAAACAATCTAAAAAGGCTTTTCACTTTGTCTCCGAGATCGTTTATAAAAATTAAAAAAGAAGTGGTCCTATTACACTTCCTTGAGGTACACCCGATGTACATCTAGATTAGAAGAACTTTCTCCTTCAACACGACATACTGCGACGACCAGTTAGAAAATCCTTTATCCATTCGCAAAGCTGATCCGATATACCGTACGCTCGTAGTTCGCTAAAAGGCGGTTGTGTGGCACAGAGTCAAAGGCTTTCTGAAATCTAAAAAAATTGCATCTACTTGTGAACCTGCATCAATAACTTTCATTACATCGTGTGTAAATAGGGCCAGCTGTGTTTCACATGATCTTTTCTTCCGAAATCCGTGTTGATTTGTTGTAAGCAAATTATTTCATCTAGAAATTCATAATGTTCGAGCATATAATATGCTACATAACTCTACTACAAACAGATGTTATAGATATGGGACGATAGTTTCCAGGATCGCTGCGATCACCTTTCTTGAAAATCGGAGTTACTTGCGCTATTTTCCAGTCTGAAGGTTAAGTATCAGAAGGCGAATAATGAAATATCCATGAGAGAACCGCCGTCAAAAGTGAAAGAAATCCAAGGAAATAAGGATAAGACTTCAATGTGCGGATATTAACTGTGGAATCTTTGTTCGTAACGTATGAAATGGTGATAATTATATCAAGTCAGTTCTATCAACGATATGCGGTAGTGTAGCAACGGCATCTACCAATTATAAAAATATAGCAAAATTTTGCGTTAAAAGTTTAAGAGGTGGTGTAACACAATAGTTTTAATCCAAAAAACTATCACCAACACCACCTGCTGAGGGTGTGAATATTTTGATTCTTCTCTAGACTACAAACGATGTGATACTGCTTGGAAAAGCAAGACGTATTTATTGAAATAAATACCAAACAGCTGCCTACGTACTACATACTTTTTGATTTCTGCAAGGTCCACCGAGACCTTCTCTTTCTAAGTAATTAGGATCCAGCCAAATACAGGAACACACGCACTGGAAATTGCTTATACTATTATCGACACTGAGTCCATGAAATATGGGAAGTCTAATTTTATTTAGATGCTATTAGTGAAAATATCTAACTGTTCCCTGAAACATTCTTTATTCAATTCATGTTCAAGAAACAAATTTTTATTA
Source organism: Vandiemenella viatica (assembly GCA_031002005.1). Lineage (NCBI taxonomy): Eukaryota > Metazoa > Arthropoda > Insecta > Orthoptera > Morabidae > Vandiemenella > Vandiemenella viatica. The sequence continues at coordinate 310,646,986 of JARYHS010013630.1, read as the reverse complement.
CCATAGTAGGAAATGAGAATAGAACTCAAACAAGACGCTTTCCACAAATTAGGTGAGACATTATCCTCCGTCGATGCATTTTGTGGTGGTTGTAGATAGTTTAAAAATCTTACTTTAGATGCCTTTCCATCACAAAGTTTCAAGGAACTACAAAGCCTCCAGTTGAGAAATAAGAATAAATTAACTTTAATTGTTTGACGAATGTTAAATGTATTTTGCCAATGGATATAATCTATTTCCGTCTTCTTCCTATGAGTAGAGTAAGCAGATGGGATTAAATACGGCGAACGGCAAAGTGAGCACAGTTAAGAATTACGCGAGGTGGTGTTTTATTGGACGGAGCGAGCTGCAATCTGCGTGAGAGCAACGCTAGCGAGACACCTGCCAATGGAAACACTTCAGCTCGCACAATTCCAGAACGAATCTCCGAACTCGATATTTGCTACAGCTCCCTATAGACTGCCACGAAAGCGATAAGCATTTCCATTTTACATACACAGCATTTCTATGCGCACCTTTATAAGGAGAAATGTGCGTCAATTCAGATATTTCTGAATGCCTCTTCTGCGGAGCTCTCGTATCCCCTTCTATTTAGAGAAGCGCGGTACCTGCATTCCCCGCCGAAAAAATATTTTAAGTTGGCTTTAATTCTGGAGGTACTGGATGAAATTCCACGAACCTTACGGGATCAAGGTACCACTTGGAAAACTACAGCCGCTTTCTGCCCAAGGGACACCAGCTGAAAACAAGCGCACGTATAATTGCCAGGATCTCTGCCAGCAATTAACGTAAAGACATTTGATGGGGTAGCTAATGTAGTGAAGTATTAAATGAGAACCTCTGTCACCGAGGCAAAGAGTGAAGTAATTTTAGAATCTGAGTCATTCAGTTAATGCACGGTTCTCTTTAAAATAGTCACAGTGTCTGGTGTTATTTAGAGCTAACAGCTGCAGTGTCAGAGAGCGTCGCAAATCCAGAGATTCTATCATGGACTGGGTTCTGTTCCACGTTAATTAGCTACCTCCTTCCAACGAAAATAAACGTAAATAGTACAATAAAAATTTCAGATACTTCATTAGTGAGCATCGGTTGAGTTCTGAATGTGTTAATTATCCAAACACGACTTTCAAACTGATATTAATCGAATAATGATTGCTTTTCCACGGATCTTAGATACAACGCCCTAATTTATGTCTGACTTGGCATTAGAAACGCACGATGCTTTTACTCTAGACAGCTACAATGGGCCCCTGTGCGCCAGAATAAATTTATCAGTCTGGCTTCATCAGCAAAGTCAAGCACTCCCACGAAGTAGACACAGATGGTATCGCTGAGTACATAAGTTAGTTAGAAAGTATTTACTTGAATTCTTGTTAAAAAGAAAGCAAATAAATGGAGTGTTGGGACATTGTCAGTTACCGAAGGGATTATTTGGAGGGATCGGTATCGGCGTCTCGAATATTCTCCACTGAGTGAACAGCAAAATACAAGCAACAATTATGCCATATTAATCGGACCAGCTGCCACAGCAATGATAGAACCTGTGCGAGCATAGCGGTATATCACATCATTTTGCACAATAGCAATACCGATGTAGCACAACAGCACAAACATCACATCAGTTGCAAAGTAACAATTTTTTTAAAAAAAAACCACACACACACGCGCAGCAGTAGTTATTCCGAAGTATATGTGAATAATATAGCTGAATCAAGGATTTGCAATCTTGTGAAAAAATTGCTTATATGTTTTAGAAATATTACTGTTGTTACTTTTTTAGTAGTTGCAGCATGTGATTTAGAAAATATTATAACTTGGATGTTTAGATGATAGGTTGTAAAGAAAACAGATTCTCAAAAATATTTGATGCTCTGGAACTGCAACAGTAGGCTAAACCTACACTCGCGTGACAAAACAACAAAATTTTACAGGAATCACAAAGATTTAGTCTGAGAAATTTTATAAGTTATTAAGTTTTACATTCTCCATCGTGTACTATTGAAATAAGCATAAATCGCGGTGCACATATCTCCATGCCTGAGAAAGGGTTAAAGCAAACAACTGAGATACAATTCTGACGTCACAGCAATTCGATGCTACATGTCAGAAGTAACGAGAAATTTTATTCTGTAACTTTCTTGATCAAACGTCTCTAAGATTTGGTTTAATCCTACAACATTAGCTGTTAAGTTGTATTGGAGGAACGTTTATATTATTTTCATGTCGGATATACTATTACATTTTGCTGAAGCTTTTCATGATATCCAAAATGTTTCTCTTAACACGAAAAGAAAGAATGAAGTAACGGGGACAGGTAAGTTTAAAGAGAGAAGAATCGAATTCGTTAGTTCATTATAGGTATACCACAATCAACAATCTGTGTATTATGAATACCGGAGGGTAAAGACTGATTTTCCACCACAGCTTAATACGATAAAAATTTCGTTATACAGCCGGTTATGCCTCAACGAAACGGAGCCGGTTCTCATCTTCGGAAACAGTTATACGTTTGCCGTATCGAACACATTTTCCACTAGAACAATATTCTAAAATTAATATATATATAATACGGAACAAAAGCTCACCTGTTCATGATGACATTCACAACGATACTAAATACAGTTATTACTAGTAAGAATTCCTGTATTCTCTCATTACTTTCAGAGCTGTGAGATCGAGAGTGGTGCGGGAGCGGCAGCTCTCCGGCCTCGATTCGAGAGACCGCGGACATTTCTTAACGTAAGGTAAAAGAGCTCCTCATTCTTATTACAACCGTTGGCACTAGAATGGATGTGACGGGGTGAGCGCCACACTCCGGCCTTTCTTTGCCTTCCCGCGGATTTTCCTCCACTGTACTCATTGGATTTCAGGCTGAGTGGGCCTGGGAAGTTGTTCCCGACTTCCAGCTTTGAGGAAGAATCATCGGCTTCGTCGGGGATCGAACCCCGATCGTCCGGGCCGCAGTCATGCGCTCTACCGCCTGATCTTTATTTTTATTATTATTATTTTTTCAGTGGCTTATGGCTACTTAGGCCGTACATCCAGCTCAAGTGTGCTCAAGTGTTACGGTTCCAAAGCAGCACATTGTTTTAACTAACAATAGACAACATAGAAGGGACACACGCACGCGTAACACGTAAACACCTATGCACTCGGCCGTACTCGAATTGGCGACCGTTGGTGCTAGGAACTAGTACTCTAGCCTCTGTTCTACCGAGGCGGGTTCGAATCTCCGTCCGGCCATACAAATTTCGATTTTCCATGAGATACCGAGATCACTCCAGACGACTGCCGTAATGGTTCCTTCTAGAATGCCCTGACCGAATTCCTTCGCGTTCATTGCTTGCCGACTCTATTGATTTAGACGTTGTTGAGGCGTAAAGACATGATCTAATAGCCAATAATCTCCACTTTGGCAAACCTAGAATTACGAAATCATACTTTCTCTAGAACGTACACTAAAATGAAAAGACTTACAACGACTTATAAACCAGTAACGAACATGCTAAAGCGAGAAGGCAATGGCTCAAAATAAGACGGCATATTTAAAATCGAAGGAAAAAGTGCCATTAATTTTTACTACAAATTATTTATTTTATTAACAGTGGCCATAAAAACTATGTCAGCAGCAGATAATCTAGTAATTTTGAGGTAAAAACACAAGCCGCTAGGCTAAAAGCAGAAACAGATCACAGCGGGTGATCTGGCCTGACACTCGGGAGCTAACTCTTGGTTCGGGCGTCTAGTTTAATGGTTTTTACGAAGTCTCTTCACGGTCCGAATGCTGAAACAGTTCCTTCAATACGCCAAGGTCGATTTATAAGTATAAATTACAAAAGCTATGATAGTTTTAATACAATAGTGCATGAAAGAATGGAACTTCGTTCTACGTCACGTATATCTTACCGAAATTCTCAGACTGTTGTTAATCTGTCGCACCGGAATGTTTAGTACACAAAATCTCCTTGAAACGATCTTAGGATAGTGAAACTACTTTTCATACGTTCCGTAACTTGCTATTCAACATCCACATCAATGCTTTCTATAATCCGTAACTTGTGATCATACCACCTACTCCATCACGGATCACTTACCATATAAGTTTCTTCTTGTGGAAAAATGTTTGCTCAAATCTGATACTATGTAGTTATTGTAATTCTTTCCGCTTATCAGCATTAATGAATGGATCACAAGACATACTTGTACTACGTGCAATTAGGTATTAATATTCACGCTGTAGTTTATGTTCTTGTTGTTGTACATTTCTTCGCGAATGTTGGAACAGTGAGGGGGATACACACATTTTAACTTCTTCATTTCTCTACCAATGCTGGATAACCATTTCTGACGATCCACGACAGGTTTCGTAAGAATGGCTCTAACTTGTCCACGTGACATTTGTGTGGCAAATCAAATAGTTATATTTAATGAAGTTATATGTACTTATGTTTAATGAAGCGCTAGCACAGTCGTAGCAATTGGCACTTGTCGCCTTCTCTTATGTTTGGAAGTCACGCTACTAAGTAATGTATCAAAGCTTTATTGGATTACGAAACTGAAAGCTTCGTGTATAAGTGAAAGAAATTATTTGTAGGTTTTTTAAATCTGCTTAACGTCTCTTAACAGCCACATCTTTAGCGACGGTAAAGGATGGGGATGGGGGGCAAAGAATGCAAAGGAATTCGTCCATGGCGTTTTGAGGGCCTTTTGCCTGCAGTGATTTGGGAAACCATGGGAAACCCAAATCTGGATGCCCGGATGGGGATTCGAACCGGCGTCCTCGCGAATGCGAGGCCAGAACGCTAACCGTTACACCACCACGCTAGGTATTTCAGAATTAATAGAAAAATTAGACAAGGTACATTAACCACAGATTTACGTTATTCTTTTTCTTCTAGTTTTGTTTTTAAATAGCTACATTGTAATGCTTACCTTTCCTGAAATCCCTTCCCGACTGGCGTCTTAATGTGAAAAAGAAGAATGAATACAGTTAATCTTCCTGGGAGCAAAATCCTTCGTGCTGACGATAATTGTTTACATTTCAAACCGAAGTTCTTTTAGCATACTTAAAATCTAAAATTGAAGACATTTTAAAAACTTGATAAATTGTCCGAAACAAATCATTATTAGAAGTATAGCGTTACCTAGATGATTCGGTCAACAAACCAGTATTATGGCGGGAGTGCTGCGATATGATAAGTGGAAGAGAGAAGTGTCCCAATGCAATGAATCACAACGGGAAGAGAATCGTCACCACTGTCTCATGCGCTGTTATGAAGAACCAAACATATGTAGTTTTCTCTAATAAGAATACTTTCGAAATAAATTTTAAAACAACAACAACAAAAAATCTTCCACCAAGGAAAATTAATCTTCCGTAGTAAGAGGCAAGGTAATGTTGAATGATTCGTTGATTTTTTTGTTTGTTTCTGTGATGGATGTGTGTGAGCGGTAGGCGGTGCAGCGACTGTGCGGCGTGTGCTCTCGCCGTGAATTGTGCCACTAGGCGGGAAGGCTGCCAGAGCCAGTAATACAGTGCGCCCAGCGAGTCCCGCGCGGCGCTTGTTTTGCCCATAAATTACTGCAGGCGGGCGGCGCGGCGGGCTAGCTGGCGCGGCGCTGCACGGTTGCGGTTATCGACAGCGGGTGTCGCCCGCAGCTGTCGCTCGCCTGCAAGAAACTAGCTAGCGACAAGTCTCCGCTCCGGCATGGCACCGCCGCAGCTGGCGGCTTTTCTCGCGCCAACCGCCGCCTTCAGTTTGGCGCTACAGCTGTGACGGACGCAACCGCGGCGGCCGAGCCTTCCACTGCAGGCGACACAACTACGCACAAAGTACATATAAACGTCTTTTAATGACACCTCACATGCCATTTACATCAGTTTACGTGCTGCCATCTGAAGCCTTCTGAACTAGGCAAGATACATTCCGAGTATTCACCCCTCCATGGTGTAACAACCCTTAAACCTAAACTTAAATGGAATGGTATTTTATGAAGCACTATAGTAAGCTAGAGTTTGGTTGAATATGATCTGGTAGGTTTGTTTTGAAATTTCCGGTAAATTAATGTATATAGACTGTGTTTTATGAAAAGAAATGATTTAAAGCCCATTTAATATGTTTAGGAACAGAATTGTGCAAGAGAATTGTTTAAATGTTCGTAATTCCAAGTGTAAATGCAAGTTATGATGTCTAAAGGACAATTTCCCACAGTTTAAAATGATTTATGTGAATAATTTTGTGTTTTAAGTATCTGTAATTTCCATTTCTGAACATTTTGTATTAATTGTAAATGTTTGTGTATCAAATCTGATTGTTTTTAATATGTTTCAATTGTTTAAGTACTGTCAATGTTCGAGAAATAACTGGAGGAATCTTTTTAAGTGTTCTAGAAATGTCGATAGAGTTTATATAAAGCGATCATCCAAGACAGAGTTAGTTAGTTTTTTCGGCAAAGTTTTCACCGACGCAATATTGTATATGGAAGGAGTGTTGTATACAATCGCTGGATTCATGTAAACAGTATCGTTGACGTAATTCATGAACATAAACGTAACTTTAAAATGTACTTTACGATGGACTGATTATTTATCTTATTAATTAAAGCATCGACAATCTTATAATGGTACTGTCCCTGGGATAGTTTCCCGTTGCCTTCCCCAGGTTGGCAGTGTTCGTAGTTATTATTTCAAGTGCGTATGACTGTGATGGTGTGTAGAAATCTCATAGAAAGCAAAAACCTTTCAAACAACTCTAAATCACAGCGTTCATAAGCATTTACCTTATGTGATTTCGTGAAACAGTGTACAAACAAAATTTGAAAGGCAGAATCAGGTATTGAAGCCGCAAATGACAAGCGTAAGCTTTTCAACTTACCTGCCAGACTTGTGTTCTGTGGCACTGACTTAATAGGTGTCTGTTAGCAATATCGAATGTTCACATTATTAAACATGGTGCAAAGAAATGACAAGAAAGAGACATTTCAAAAATTACCTTTGAAATAAAATGTCTCTTTTGGTAACTAACCATTGTAAGATTTTACACAGTGGAATGAAACATATTTACCAGATGCACATTGAATCAATGTTTTTAACAGTTTCTAATTATTCTTTCAGGCTTATATTCTGTACAGATATCGACAAATGTATTAGCCTGCCAGCAGGTTATCTGTGACAGCAACGTCGGTGTTAATTCATTTACCTCGCGGTCCTGTTTTTTTCTCTTTCTTGGATCTCCTTCTCTCCTTCCGAATTTTGGTGATACGTAAAACACGTTGCTGCACTTAATTTGCTTCTAACTTTTATTGAAATTGTACCAAATCAAAACGTTTAGGTTCGTTGATGACCCACAGCCACATTTAAGTTATTTTTACACATACCTGCGTCTTCCATCAAATTATTTTAGTTGTTTGTATGCAAACTAACATATAGAATTCGTAATTGAACCGCAAAGTCGATTTCGACAGTGAGAAGGCTCTCAACAGACAATATTAAGTGGAATTTAAATAATTCCAAAATCTGCAGTTTTTGCCTCTGTATCCTGGACGAAATATGGCACTAATCACTATAAAAAGAAGCCTGCATATTAACTCATGACATAAGCCAACACCTATGAGCAGTTTCGCTGAACCCATTCACAAGTTATTGCGTAAGGTACGCGCACACAGGCACAGATCCCAAAGTTTTCGATATTGGCTTAAGTAACGTTGAGAACTACGTTACTGATATAGAAAAAAGATCCTATGTGTCAATTTATTACAGAAGCTATTACAATGCGAAGTTTCTTTTGAAATGTGTTCATTAGTCTTCGCGAGATGCGGTACAGATAGAAAAAATTAAAAATTTACAGTTTTATGCCGCTGTGTTAGCGAAGCTATGTTACTAATCTGTACAAAACGTATCTTGTATGTTATGCGGTGACATGAAAGGTATCACTGTGAGCAAGATTTTCAAAACCACTACATTATTTTTAACGTGACGGACGAACAAAATTTTCAAAATTTACGGTTTCCAACTCTGTATAATCGAGAATTTTGTAAATAATCAGGAAAAAAAAGTATTCTGTATCTTGATCAACAACTTAATGAGTGGTTAGGTTTGGCGTGATTGATGGAAAGACATATTTTTGTTTTAAATACGGTTTTGGATTTTATATCATCAGTAACTTAGGAGCTTATAGACCACTATGTGCAGTTTCGTTAAAGTCCGTCTGTTTGCTTCTGCATGATGCGGGGACATACATGCATACAGACAGAAGAGACTGACAAGAATTCCAACCTTTACGGTTTTCCTGTCTCTGTCGTTAGTAGTTACTCTTTTTGAAATAAATTTCATGTACAAACGAATCCCTTCTACGGCTTTATTATACAGTGTAGATTGTTTTCGTCTTTTGAAAAAAAATTACAATATGCTTGCTTTCGATTAATAACATGTAAACACTTACACAAGCTACCTGAGAGGCTGCGTAAGTGGAAAGCTACTTTTTTCTCTAAAATGAGGGCAAGAATAAAAAAGAACCACTTCTGTCCATGTCAAGAGATTTGTTATTTTTGATGGAAGGCTGAATAGACTCATTTATAAGAGAGATACCATTTCTTCTATATACGACAGCGTGAAAGTACATACGTTGTTTTCGTTAACGATACTAATAAAAGCCTAACTTGCTCATTGAGTTTGTACCGTTGTGACGTCACTCACCAGGTCTTCGTTGGTGGGCTACAAGGGGCGGGTGTTTTTCAACTCTCTGCTCGTAGGTGTGGCTATTACGGCATGCTAAGAAGTTAGGTTATGTATCTACATGTCTACAATGCAAACCAACCATAAATAAAAGTATGCATTTAATTTAAATTCATATACTAATTACTAGTTGCTAGTTACTTGTGCTCATTGATATGTGTTAGATGTAGTTGTTTTCGTAATATATTCACTGTTCATAGGTGTGCCTATTATAGCAAGTAAAGAATTTGGGTTTCCTGTTTATGTTGTTGTAGTGATTAAATTTATTTCGTTTAAATTAAAATTTTAAACCAACCATAAGTAAAGGCATCTATTTCGTTTAAATATAATTTTAGTTATGATGGGGATTGTTCAATGGGACGAAGTGGAGTCGAAATGTTTACACAAATACATAATTACAAAATAAATATTATGAGCGTTGTTAAATAATAATTCTGTTTAGCCAAGCAAATGCGAGGAAATGAGTAGTGAGAATACTGCGTTGAGTCCGTCATTTTTGATGTTCAGCTGGATTGTCTTTTCAGTTGTTTACTAATATACGTTTTTATAAATCAATACGAATAGAGGATAGTTGAGCTATGTGATTGGTAAATTTAAATAAGTGCTGAATAGCTATACGTTTTATTAGGACAGTAACTTTTACATGATGGACTATGTTGGATTCCTAGTTGCTTCTTTCTTAACATCAGGGGTCGGCTGCCATTGATGAGTTTTACTCTTTATTGGCACTGTCAAAACTGGAGCTTTGGTTTTACGGCCGCATTACCTTGCTTACGCCAAGGATTTTACACCTACTAATTTTTTTATTTTTTTTTACTTATTTACTGCTTTACGCTTCGTCGACGGCTAAGGTCACTAGAGGCGGGATGGGACTATAGTACTGGGGACCAGGAACGGGAAGGAATTTGGCCATGGCCTTTTTTGAAAGAAGCATCCCGGTATTCGCCTGGAGTGATTTGGGGAAACCATGGAAAACCCAAATCTGGATGCCCGCATCCTCCCGAATGCGAGGCCAGAAAGTTAACCGTTGACCCACCACGCTCGGTACTGTTGGTCGTACTAGTCGCACTGTGTTCGAATGAAGAAACTAAAGTGTTGCCATCTGTCTGCGAAATGTGTGACCTATGTCTGTGTGTGGTAAGTATATTTTTTGTTTGTAAAATGTGTAGTTTTTAGAAGGAAATTGGAGACTGTACCGGCGTTCACCTTGATGTCTACTGAAAACCGCCTGAAAACCGCAGTTAGGATGACTGGTATGCAGAGCCCTGGGGTCGTGCCAGGTCAGTTGTACGTCACCAATCCATCGTGCCACACTGGCGGGTATGCTGGATTCCTTCCTCTTCCATTCTCGGGTGTAGGTGTTTATAACAGGAGATGTTCACCCCTCCTTGGAAAAGTCTAGGAAGATGGACTGAGATGTTTCCCGTTGCCTTCACCAGTGTGACAGTGTTCGTGTTGCTATAAGTGTGTATGACTGTGATAGGATTTGTGTTGTCTCTGTTGTGGATGAGAGATAAGGGACAGGGTGAAACCCGGTTCCGGCCCATTCAGACCTACTATTCAGTTAGGTTTAACCTCCCATTCCGACGGACGAAATCAAAGTCACAGGCCCGCACTCCATATTCACTGCTGAGGGATTCGGGAATTTAACCCAGGACTTTGGTGCACAACCTGGTGATTAGGAATTTTACACCATCACCTTTCCTTCTCTGCCGTCCAAAACCTGATGGTGAAAATTTCTTCCATCACAGGGATTCGAACCAGATAACCGCGTGTCAGAGCCGGGCACCATTACGGTGCCGCAGCCAACTTAGCTCCTACTTAGTGACATTTATTTAGTCTACTGTATTTAAATTTATAACAATACTACCTGGTACCCACGACATCGTTCGTGTTTGTAAAGAATTTGGATTGACAGCTACCGACATCTAAACACCATAGTGCATGATGGGAGACTCGATGCTATTACCACACACCAACGCCAGTCATCTGCGCTATGTAGTTCAGGCAACATAGTAAAATATACGGAGACATATGTCATTGATCGAAAAACGAAAATATCCTTGATCGGCCCTTTCAACCACCATATCTCCCACACTCCCACAGTTACCGAACTTCGGCCAACGTTGTGATCGACGGGTTACTCTATGTTACTACGACACACAAACACCAGTGATCTGCGCTAGATAGTTTTGGCTGAAAACTTATACACAATGACACATACGTCTTTGGTAGAAATATGAAAGTGCCGCAGGTCGACCACTTTCAACCACCATATCTCCCACACCTCCATGGCTACTGACATTTAACCACCATAGTTCACGATGGGAGATTGGATGTTATTACTACACACAAACATCAATGGTCTATCCTATGTAGTTGTGGCAGGAAAGAGAAGTATAGGGTTACACAAGTCTTTGGTCGAAATATGAAAATGCCCTGCATCTACCACTCTTAACCATCATATATCCCATATCCCCACAGCTATCGGCATTCGGCCAATGTTGTGCACGACAGGAAACTCCATGTTACTTCCACACATAAACACCAGTGATCTGTGATAGGCAGTGGTGGGTGAAAAGTGAAATATATGGAAACACACGTCTGTTTTTATATACATATAAAAGATATAAGATTTAGCTTATATTCAAATTAGTGCAACAGTCAGAATATACGCTATCCAATTTTTGTTTAAAACCTTTCATTGTAAGTTGATGCTACGTCAAAGATTTGGTGACATGTCTAGTGAGTACTAAAGAATGAAATTTATGATTTTTAGATGTTTCTGTGTTGGAGGAGGGAAGAGGTTATGCGTGGCTTGCAGTGGAGGGCCGTGGCCAGAGTGAGTCGGTTTGTCATTGTTTTGAAAACGAGGCGTCTGCCGCTCACCTGACACGGCGCGGCGGCGGCGGACGAGATCGATGTAGTTGCGCGCGCCGCCGCCAGCGCCACTCTAAATAATGCACGGGTTCCGTATTACCATGCCATACAGTATTTACCATCGTCCAGTGTTCCCTCGGGGGAGGGAGGGGGAGGCTCGCTGTATAGCTTTACACACAAATTTGATTGCATGTTGTATGGATTGTTTTACCGCCGCAAGCTTGCCGCTCCCGACACGACCGCTGTGGCATCAGAAAAAACAGATCGAACGGTACTTACGAAAATGTAAATTCCTGGTTGGCTCAGCAGCGTCTATTAGGCTATTTCGTGTGTTATGTTTTCACGTGCCATTCCTCGTTTTTTTATTTTATGAGCCGCTATCTAAAGTGAGTTCGCAGCTAGGAAAGAGCACATGAAGACGTTATAACCCAAAATTGCCTCATTAAAATCCTGTACGCACTATAATTTAATTCTTCTGGACAATTTGAAGTGACGTTGCCATTAGCAATAGATTGTTTCACTTCTGCTGTATCTGTCTTGATTTTAATATTTAGTCCATCGTTATTGTTATGTTTTTTGTTTCTAATTAGTTGCAATTGCTGATCATTAACTTTATTAATGTCGTTCAATAATTTATCTGTTGTTTCTTATCTGTTGCTAACTGTAAGCTTAATTTCGTCATCAAATGGCAGCTGAAGATTTTTTTTTTTATTTAGCTCTGCCAAGTTGCTGGTAGGAGCCCCCTGAGCAGAGTTTGGGAACGCTCTGTGCTGAGCTTGGGGGCCCCTGAGCTGTGCTTGGGGGCACCCTCAGCTGTGCTTGGGGCTCCCCTCAGCTGTGTTGGGGGGCCCCCTGAGCGTGAGGGCCCGTTGCACTGCACCGCCTAGCCCTATGGTAGCTTCGCCCCAGTTTCAGTCCCAATTTAACTTTTGCTTTGTAGTACAAGAATTTTTTTACTTATGATTTGAATAATGCCAGGGGCTTTAGTTTGTTGTGCTATTTCTGAAGCGATGTGCAGAAGGTTGAGTTCTTGCTTCGTGTGATGCAGAGAAGCTGACAAATCTACGTAATGCTATTTTCGAACAATGAAATTACTGGCCCCTTTTGCAACAATGAAAACAATGATATTTAATGCGTGGTAATTGCACCGTGTTGACGAGGTCGCTTTCGAAAGATATACAAGGACTCGAAATCAGGAAACAGGGAATCATTGCGGATATTTTTAGCATTCATTTCATTATATGTTTCACATATGACTATTATCGCAGAGCTAGAAAGACGTTTTTTTTATTTTTTTCCTTTTGTTAAGTATGGATTTACACCTCGTCAACATCATTAGATGCGGGATGGGATTGGGGATAAGGAATGGGAAGGAATATGGCCATGGCTTTTTGAAGAAGCATCCCGGCATTGACCTGGAGTGATTTGAGGAAATCATGGGTAATCATCATCTGGATCCCCGGACAGGGATTCGAACCCATGACCTCCCGAATACGAGGCCAGGGCGTTACCACTCACCCACCACGCTCGGTGCTAGAAAGAGGTTGGGATACCTCCAAAAACCGATCAGAAGATTATGCAAGTGAATATACATTAACTTTGTTGTAGGACATAGTAAGATTTGTTGCTAAGTGAAAAATGTTAACGTTATTACAAAAATGATCAGTCTGCTATAAGAAACATGTCCTGTTAGCCAGTCATCTGGTACTGAACCAACCGGAGATTACGGAGAAAAGAGTACATACAGGTACAGCAGAGGGATGTGTCTGGAGTAGTACATAGCATCCAGGGAGTCTGCGTACTTATAGAAGAAGCCTATAGTGTAACAAGGCGAAAAAAATGGAGACTCACTCCGAAGAAATTTTTTTTAAATGTTAGTGACGTAAGGCTAAAGTTTTAAAATCACTGTTATGAACTACTACGGATGAAGTAAATAGTTAATATATACCGACCACAAGGGATATTTATTTTCTTATAGCTTTACTCCTCGTCGAGTACATCTCAGGTATAATGATAGCAGCTTGGTTTATTGTAGTGTACGCCTTCCAGAGTAGCATGGCGAGCCGAGTAGACTGGCAGAAGAGCCCAGTCACTCAGACAGAGCTACAGCAATATTATTTCTCCCGTTACCTGGAATATGCTGCTCTAACTTGTCCGTCAGTATTTTTTACTACAGCCAAATCATTGTAGTAAGTTCATACTTTTCTTTTCAATATTCAGATTTTAGACTAGAATTGTCAAAAAGTCATATTTTATCTCAGTTAACATTACCAAATTCTTACAAATCCAGAAATATTTCTCTTTATTTTATAAACCATGAGTTTATCCTTGTTTCTTAAACCCTGCTTCTAATATGAACTGCAAAGCCAGAAATGCTTTTCTTTTTCCACGATTTCTTTCATATCCAGATTTTTCTCCACATCAGTAATGCATTATTCTGTAATTTTGAAGACAGACTGATTAGGTAATAATTCTCGCGTTTGTCAGGGTTTTTTTGTTTTTTTAAAAAATATAACACATTTTTTCACAAAACATTACGTACATAATTTCATGATTTATTGAAATTTTAATGCTCCGTAGCTACGTGTTTGTTTTTTTCTTTTTTCAGTTTAATCGCATCATGATCTCAGAGATTTTTCTGCGCAGTTATATCACGCTTTATTTCGGTGGCATTGTTCACCATATCGTCATACTGCAGAGCATGTAACAGTGAAACACCGTTGCCTTTCATTATAAATGTTCGTGGCAACATTCATTCCAATAAATTTGCAGCGACTACCTGAGTCTTACATGAAGCCTTAACTAACCTTAAGGCTGTAGTTTCTAATGACAAAGCGAGTTGCTATTCTTTCAAATTTTTAGTTTCCTCCTTCAGTTCTCCCAAAATGGTTCCAAACGCTGCTATAACGGGCCAAGCACGGATCCAAGCTTTCACTAGAAATCACAAACGCTTTACATCACATCACACTTCTGTAGGTCTAGATATTACCTACCGATCCTCATGACAATTAGATGCATAACTGACATTTCATTGAAGCGTTTCGTAGCCCGACGAAGACTTCAGCTTCCCGTAAGTTACCGCATAGATTCCACTGCTTCTCTGCACCTATTTATCACAAGTGTTTTTGATTATTAAACAGATTAAAGCGCCTAACTAGTGCAAAATTCGGTCTGACTTCACATAATCATTTTGCTGTCTACTTTGCTAAATATGTTAGTCTTGCAAAAGTTGTTATGCCAGGATACACATTCACTGTATTAACCATACAGACAAACTTTCCTCAAGCACGTTGATGCGATAGTGCAGAATTCTCTATCGAATGAAAAAGTTTGTTATTTGCCTGTGATCGATTGTTTTTTTCCGATGTAAGATTAATGTATTTAGTGCAAACGCGTTTTCATAAAGTCGTGCTGAGTTTTAATGAGGAAAAGTCAATGTGATTAAATGAAGCATCCCGGCATTTGCCTGGAGTGATTTGGGAAACCATGGAAAACCCAAATCAGGATGCCCGGACGGGGATTCGAACCGCCGTCCTCCCGAATGCGAGGCCAGAACGCTAGTCGTTACACCACCACACTCGGTTTGTTTATAGATGAGTGAAATGAGAAGAAAATATTTAATATCTTGGATAAAAGACAACTGCCTGTAGTTAAATTGTTAAAATGTAACTGAAAAGGAAATTTGCGCAATTAATAAGCGATTCCTAAGGATATGACTAACAGAAGAATTATAAGAAGCAACTGAAAGATGCTAAAGAGAGATCGAACATCTCTTCAGCGGATTCCATAGCAACAGTTACAAAGAAAGTTTTAAGTACTGTAATGGTATTTACAAGAAACCGTTCAGTCACATTTACAAGTAAAATAAAGAAATCCGCTTATATAAGACTTATCACAAGTGTCAGAAACTTAAACAAATAGCATGAAATGAAGGCATTAATTACGAAACAGTGAAATGAAAGAGAAAAGATTCAATGTTTACCACGGACTTATCATTAATTTAAATAGATGTAGATACAGACAGGAACAAACGACATTCGAAGAGGATGAGTACCATGATGATATCCACTTGAAAAATGTTAATACATAAAGTATTTTGCTTGGAAGTTGGTTTAATTGGACGCTTTATTTAAAGCGGTAAACCTAGCAGCTGCAGGTAACATTTCGAAAGCCGAGAAAATTTGGTTTGCCAAAGCGTTCGAAGCGAGCAGGTGAATTATTGGAGAACGTGACAGCCGATAACAACAGCGAGTGCTGGGATCTCGGAGAGGGTCGATGCCGACGCCATTAAGGAAACTCGCCAATGACGCATTAGGACGATTGATTTGCCAGCTGTCATGTAATTTCCGCGCTTGGTAACCAGAGTGTATCCGATCAACAAAAAGCGTTACAAGTGCCGTAGCGCTGCCAGTGAAGGGTGACATTACAGGCAACAGCTGCTCTTCTCCTAACCTAACCCATATGGATTTTACTTGGTTTTATATATAGTATCAATATTAATAAAAATTGTGTAGTACATAACATGGGAAAGATGATCCAAGAAAGTCTTGATGCTGTAATAAAACATTTCTTTCTTACATAATTAAGTAGTTTGGAAAGGTATGAATATGCGGTTAATATCAATGACGAAAAGAAATTTATCGCTATTATAATAGTAAATGAAATATGTTTACGGAAATGGAAATTAATGATAAATTCACTAATGGCATATAAAATCCCCCTCCCCCCTTCCCGAACTCTGGTTTGTATGAAGTGAGTCTTTGGTGCTGCTGTCAAGAGTAAAAAGAGTCTTAAAAAGTAAGGATGTTGTGGATTTCGTCAGATTATAAATATTCCTACTGAAATAATAGGTGGCGTCTTATAGTAATATTTCCATTCTACGACACCACTGATTCCTCTTCGCGCACCTGTGCCATGGCTTACAATTAATACTTAATGAAGGATGTGTTGCAGGTCAAATGACTGTGTTTTAATGTTTGTTGATGTGACATCGTAAAGCAATAACGCTACGGACGTCAGGAAACAACTGTTGATGTTAATGTTACTTTATTCCCATATGCGTTTCGCCCTTATGGTGTGGGGCATCGTCAGTGGAGCTCGAGTAATGATACTTACATGACCGCCTGGAACAGCACTTTATGCATTTTACAGATCTTCTTTTTCACAAATAGAAAACTGTTTTACACTTATACATATTTCTGACTAAACACTTGGCATTATATCCACTGAAATATTTACTGTAAGCTTATTGTGAAAAAAGAAGATCTGTAAAATGCATAAAGTGCTGTTCCAGACCGCCATGTAATTACCATCACCCTAGCGCCACTGACGATGCCCCACACCATAAGGGCGAAACGCGTATGGGAATAAAGTAGCATTAACATCAACAGTTGTTTCCAGACGGAATTTCGATTTACAATCTATTTTTTAATTATGTTTGTATTTTTAACAAGTACAATATATTTTACTGTACCATTATAACTTAAAAGTCTAAAAACATATTTTGAATTCCCATGGAAACAGTTATGAAACGAAGTTAAATACATATTAACCAGATTCTTAATACGTAATAAACTAATGAATAATGATGTTGCTATAGGCTGGATGCTACACTACTCCAAGGGATTACATGCACAATATAAAATAAACGACACTAGACTTAACACTTTTTTGTTTACTTCACCATTGTTAGCAACCCTACAACGAACAACGAACGGTCTCTGACACCATTAAAAGACAATCAGAAAACAGACATTCACTTAATTCTTAGATGAATGGAGGTGTTTGTGATGCCAACCGGAATGAATAGACTGTTGTAGAAACAAAGCTGTCCTATCCTCATACAAGAAATTCCAAATTATTGCTGGGCATTGAGATATTGATAACTTTTAAAAAGTTGTGCTGATAGCCTTATACAGAAGGAATACGGTTTTTAAATATATAATGTAGTAGGACCACAGGTTGAAACACACTTCAGTAGACCGATTGCAGCTGGAGTTTCAGGTCAGCTGTTGCATGGAGTGTGGAGTGGAAAGGTAAATTTTCAGACACATTTTCTATGGTTTTGCGGAAAGCATGCGCGGTTTGTGGACGCCTCTCTACCCGACGCACCCCGAGCAGAACCGAACGAAGCCGAGCGTCAATGCAGCAGTCGTTAGCTGCCAATAATTGATGAGGCGATCCCATAAAGGCTCTTACCGCCAGCCTGTCAGCCAGTCAATATTAAAATGCCCAGTCACGTTACATCGACTCATTAATACTGCACCGAGTAATCAGCAGGCGGGGACTTGCCACTGTTAGCTTTAAGTAGCTCGACAGATGAGATTACGCAGGATATAACATGCATCTTATAACTTAACAACTCTAACCATTTCGTTTTCTTCGGCTTCTGAAACATTCAGCTGAACTATTCGACTTCGTCTCACAACGACTATTAAGGCAATCGAGATGAAAAAATACAGAATGATTTATACTTACTCAATATCAGCTAAATTTTAAGTGAAGTTATTTTTTAACGTCGTCAGAAATGCCACCCGTATCAAATAAATATTTGCCACATAAATCATATGAATAATTTTTTAAAAAGAAGGGATGCAATATAAGTACCCGAATTAAGCTAAGACTTTATCTCTTCACCATAAATAAGATTACGTTAAAATTTATTTTTCACTTGTGGAATTATGTGGGGTGATCATCACTGCTAAACAAAGGAAGAGAATACCAGTCGTTTGATTGCTAATACTCAAGTATTGTCCGCCAGTTCTTTTTTATATTGATGCTGATTCATTCATATGGAATTTCTGCGATTGTTGTATGCTATACTATCGCTGGTAAACAGATATTATATATGCCTGCATGTAAAAGGGATCATGCGGGAAAGGAACGGTTTAAGCTACTAAAAGGTTGTGAGGAAAAAGGAACAGTATGGTGCAGAGTAAAATGGTGGATAATAAAAACTTTTTGTAGTAGATTAATAATTATCAGTAACGGAAATTATCAGTGGTGTTTTAATAAAAACTCACGGTTCAATCACAAACAGCATGTCGCATAAGATGTCGCTTACCTGAAATTAGAAAAAAGAAATATAATGACAGTGTTTCGATAAATCAATAGGCGACTTAGTAATTAATTACCGTTATTTTACAGCGGCTCCTCAGTCTAAATATTATTAAATTCTCTAATGGTGAGGGTATTTGCTGCCTGTTTTAAGTAACTTCTATTTGCTTGCAGAGAGAGATGATGACCGAACTTCCGTATTTCGCAGTTTAGCGATAGCCGCAACATGGCAGTACAAGAATTTCATAAAACTCCCTTACATAAGCTCTTCGCAACTTCCTTTTGAAATTCGAATTAAATACGGGCTTTGCCGTGTGTGTGTGTTATTGTAAGCACTGTAATTTTAAGAACCACGCGTATGAGCCGTAGTTAAAAAAAAAAAAATCTGTCTGAAGTTGGGGCAGCTGTAATATGATGTTACTAGAGACGTGGAATAAAAAGTTCAAAACGACAACATAAACAAAGTGGAAGAATTCCTAACTCAAAAGTAACAATTATCACCTTAAATGACATTTTCTTTAAATACTTAAATATGCGGTGGCATTTTGTTCATTAATTTTGAAAACTAATTACCTATTTAACCAGATATATTTTACTGCAACTAAAATAATTATCATAAGCATGACTCAAAATAATCAGAATTTGAACAATCTATACTTAATAGGCAAGTATATTTTAGATCACTAATTACAAAAGGAAGGCGGATACACTGCGGAAATAACTAGAAGGATAGCAGAAAATACGATGACATATTTCAAAACAATTGTATGAGTCACTACGTTATCAGTATTACCGAAATGCGCGTACTCAACACAATTGTATTTGTATGCATAAAATGTTCTCGAGCCTACCACATTTACACAGTTGATACACCAGTAAAACCTCCACTCATTCACGATAGTATTTTCGATTTTTCTGTATAGGCCCACGTTCCATATTTGACAGTTAAGAAGATGAAATTAAACTTTTTTCATGGCTTCATAATTTTCCGTTCGATTTGGATAGTGTACTGCTAGAAGAATCAACATATAAATATAATGACTGTGAAAGTGCGATCGAAGTGCATAGAACAGAGCATGGTGGATGAGCGGTAACGCTCTGGCCTCGCATCCGGGAAAACGCTGGCTAGAATCTCCATCCGGCCATCCAGATTTCGGTTTTCCAAGATTTCCTAGAATTACTCCAGGCGAATGCCTGAATGGTCCCTTTAAAAAGCCAAAGCCGACCTCCTTCCTTGCCACTAGTCCTTGCTCGCCTCTAATAACTTGGACGCCGACGGGGTGTAATGCCATAATCAAAATAAAAGCACGTAGTGAAACAATGGACATCAAGATACGACATTAGATACGTACATTATCAGGAGTGCAAGGTTGATAGCGCAGGTGAAGACTGAGGGCTGATGAAGTGATGGAACGGTCAAAAAACTAATCAAGTTATACAAATGGTACATCCTATTCACCAATAGTGCATGAGAATTGCCTAAAATAAAAATATATGACATGATATAACAGATGACAACGTCAAATATCCCGTAAGTTGATTACAATTGTGTAATGGACAAGGTGGAAGAAATCCCTGCTACGATTTTCAGTACGTTTGTGCTGTTATGCTGTAGCAATATGACTTATGCGATCAACGTAAAAAGTGTCTTTACTGCTAAAGTAATTTTTTTAATTCTTTTCTGTTGAGATGAATGCCGTAAGCTAGAAGGCTACAGCGGCATATCTTTCAAATTTTGCTGTACCTAATAGATACTCTCAACCTCCGAGCTAATATGAAGTCAACATGAAAAACTACTGTTGTTTGATGCTACTGACTAGAGGCGAGCAAAATTTATATTATCAGAGGAAACCAGCAACACAATGCTCCGACCTCTGGCGCTATCATAACACAACTACTACCACAGTATAATTGTCTTAATTACAGCCGAGTATTCATCAGACTGTCGTCGGGAGCTGCGCTTAATGCCGTAATACCCACACTGGCTCGGGGCGCGGTCACGTGACTACCCCGGAATAATTCTGCTTTAATGGGCCAAGGCTTATGCACAGTACTTAGCGCTTCTTAATATCAGAATTCTAGACGAAGACAATATCAAATATACAGCAAACCAACATCATTCTAAAAAACAAATCGTTAACGCTTTGTTTATGAGTTTATGTTTAAAGTTCTAATTCATCCCCATGAGTAATGCATAAATTTCAATGGCAGCCGCATCACGTTTTAAACATAAGCGGAAATAATTACGTGCGAAATATCGATAAGAAATTGGCTGTGATTTAACTAAATACTCTGTCACCATCCTGGATCATTTTGAAACAAAAGACATTAACATGGGTAGGATTAATATCCATGCTCTGTATTCTGTGAAGACAAAGTACCAACAGCCGATCTATTCAGCTGGGTATCATTACGTGATCAGAACCGTTACAGCAAAAACTATTATGTTACTGAAAGTATTTTCTTTTCAGTTAAGACGAGTGCAGACTTTCCCGGCTTACTGATGAATTATAACCTTCTCGGGTGTTCAGCCAGATGGTGTCGTATAAATACAAATTGCTGAGTATATTTATCTGAAGTTATTTAAATGTCGACACTGTCTATTCACACAGAACATATTTGATTCACAACGTCATAGAACTTATGGCACCTCACATCTCGCTTGTTTACTTAGTGCACGGTGTAACACATCTTCGCCATCAGACCAGACGCTAGATAATTCAGATATTTACTGGTAACAATCTTCGTCCCGCCAGGGCAAAAGAGGTAGTAGCATACAATCTTTTTAATCACCTAATTCTCCACGAAACGTCATTTTTTGACTTTGTAGTAAGAATCCACACTGTGCCCGGAATCAGTCTGCAAAGATGTGGGGTACACCCCATGTTTGAAAACTCGAGAACCTCGAAAACAATATTAAATTGTAACGCAAAAGAGTTCTATGAGATTATCTTACAAATCCGAGTAACTCTGGTACCAGTATTTACTAGGAAGGTAACTATTTGTTACAGTACCATCCAGATAACCTAAGCGGCCGGTAGAGCTGCGCGGAATGCGTTGTTAGTCGAAGGTAGACACTGAGAGTTCTATTGGCCGTAATTCACAATCGCTTACCTGAGTTTCAGTTGGTAGAAAATCCCACAGTTCACACATTTATAGTGATACGATTATGTTTGCGAAAATCATACAAAATTTTCAAATGCTTCGCTATATGTGAGAAAAGCGGAACCAAAGCGACTATGTAGAATCATAAGGAGATATTTCGCACTACTCCCTTCCAGTGCTTACAGGGAACAAGCAGCAATGAGTATTGAAACTAAATAGATACGAAATATCAACCGAAAGATTCCGAGCACGAGTATGCAAAAGGGGAATATGCCACAAATATCCATTTGGCGTGCGGGACGAAATTTCAAGACGAGATGTTTAGAAATAGATAGTCACACAAGGACCATTTCAGGAAAAGTCGACAAATAATTAGCGTCCCATAGAGACATATAGCATGCCAATTTTCATAAAAACGAATGTAAAAGTATCTAAGAAACGTATAATTTTAGCTTTATATTTTATTGAAACTATAGCACCAGATAATTAGCAATGATTATGAATAACAAAGCAAGAAAGAAAGTTAGTTTCGTAGAAGCTACAGTAAAACTGAAAGATTAAAGAAAAGTACCAAAGGTTCGAGATTAGCATGATACCTCTTACAAGTCCACAGAAATGTAAATGAAACAAGAGAAAACGGTTACAAGAAAATTGTGGAAAAGTAGAGAGTGAAATAGTTTTATTAATAGTGGATGTATCATCTAAAAAGGCCCCACAAATGTTTTCTGAGAAGAAATGTACGCTAACATAAAAGACGCCGATGAAAACTGCCGTGGGAGTACACCCTCAAAACTGAAAAATCAAGAAAGAATTTAAAAAATTGTGACTGATATTTAAACGTTCCTAACAGAAAAAATAGATTAATAGATTTTCCTCAAACTGTCAAAAGAACTACAAGCTGCTGTACTAACTGAAATACAACTATTATTTTTGGCTTATGGCCTTACGCCTCGTTGACGTCAAGATCATTAGAGAAGGGAAAGGATTGGCGACAAGGAACGGGAAGGAATTCGGTCATGTCATTTTGAAGGAAGCATCCCGGTATTTGCCTGGAGTGATTTGGGTAAACCACCAAAAACCCAAATCTGGATGCTTGGACGTGATTCGAGCCTACGTCTTCCCGAATGCGAGTCCAGAACGTTACCGCTGACCCACTATGCTCGGTACACCGCAAGCTTTAAATTTATTCACGATTTTCGTAAAATGCGGAAGAACAGAAGGAGGAGAAAAAAATTTCACAGAGGCCATTTTGGTTCAGAAAAGCTATTAATACCATAATTACATAGAACTGAAAATAAATATTTGTGTATGCATTCAGGAAATTGAAAGAGTTTTTGGCAATACATAGAACTTGATAAATTCGTACAGTGATATTTGTAACATAACGAAAATAAAAAGGTTTTTTATAAATGTCAAGTGGTTATAGTAAAAAGCATTGATTCATAAAAAATAATTAAAGAATATCTAAATTAAGACCGTGCCATATTCATCTTATTGTTATAGGTAAATGATGAAACAGCGAAACAAACATTTAGATGTGAAGTAGAAATCTAAGGGGTATAAGTCCTTACATTACGATCTGATAAATTACTAGAAGCAGTAACAAAATAATCTGAGAGGAATTTGTATTAGCCATATACCAAATTATCACTAAGTACTTGACTTGTAACGAGGCAACATTAATAATAATGGATTATACTTCAGAAAGTAATAGATGCACCAGAGACAACAGCCAAACAGCGTCTTGTATGAAATAAGAGCGAATGAATGATGGTAGGAGTCTAGGATAGGCAGAAAGCGGCATTTAGAATTAGAAAGAAAAGTTTTAAATTGTATGATACAGAATGGTGTTAATAAGTAATTTTACGGAGGAGGCGACGGATTAAACTCTGAGAAAATGTTTGGCAAGAAATAGGAGCTAAGACTGAAACAGTGGAACATGTTTTGAGGCAAGCGAAATTCATGTTTTTTTATTACAGGAGTATTTCGGAGCGCATGATCCGCAAAATTCTAAGGATCGTTTCCTTTTCGAAACTTAATTATTGCTAGAAATAACCTTTACTAACTATTTTAGGAGTCTAAAAACTTCACATTTTACTTTTTTTCCTGTCATCAGTTTGATGCAATCCTCCATCCCTTCCTATGTTGTGCTAACCTCTACATGCCTTCATGTCCCTTACAACCCACGTCCTCAGTTATCTGCTTCATATATTCTACTCTCTGTCTTCCTCTACAGTTCTTGCGTCCGACTGTTCCCTCCATTAAAAAATTAACCAATGCAGCATGTCTCAAAATATGACCCACCAGCCCGTCTCTTCTTTCGGTAAGCTTCTTCCACAAACTTCTTTCCTCACCCATCATTTCCAAAATTCGTACGTTTCGTACTTTGTCCACTTAATTTTCAGCATTCTTCTGTAGCACGACATTTCAAGTGCTTCATTTTTCTTTCTTTTTGGTATTCCTGAAGTCAATGATTCGCTACCATAAAGTGCCGTGCTCCACACATAGAGTTTTAAAAAGTTCTTTCTAATTTCTAAATCAATGTCTGAAACTATTCACTTTTTCATAAAGACTCTTTTTGCTAGTGCTATTCTGCTTCGGTCATCGGTTGTAATTTTGCTTCCAAGTAGAAGAATTCACTTACTTCTCCTATCCTACTTTTATATATAATCTACTGTAATTGGTATCATTTCTGCTACATTTCATCACTTTTGTCTCGCTTTGATTTATATTCAGTCCAAAATCTTCCTTCAGTATTTTGTTCCTGCCATTCAATAAGTTCTCAGTATCCTCAGCCCGTTCTGCAAACAAGACAATGTCATCAGCAAATTGTATCATACTGATTCTTTCTCCCTGAACATTTATACCACCTGAAAATTTTCCTTTTATTTCCTTTATTGCTTGTTCTTCATATATGGTAAGCTGAATATTAACGGGGATAGACTACAACCTTGTCTCCCACCTTTTTAACGGATGGTCTCTCATGGTTCTCTACTTTTATTATAACTACTTGATTCTTATATAGTTTATAAAGTATTCTTCTGTCTCGATACTTTAGATCCGACTTCTTTAAAATTTTGAAGATGATGTCCCACCTAACATTATCAAAAGCTTTTTCTAAATCAACAAACGCCGAAAAAGTAATTGCATCCCTCATACCAAGATTTTTCCTAAACCAAAACTGATCTTCACCTAATATCTCTTCTACTACCCTTTCCATTCTTCCATCCTTCACATTTTTCTTAAGTAGATAATTTGAAAAGAAGCAAATGTATACGGAATCCCATGTATAGTTTATTTATTTTCACAAGGCATATATAAAACAACATATTATTGTTCCAGTTTTGTCAGTTTGAAGTTATTACTTTTTAGTAAAACTAAAAGGACGTATCTATAGGTAAATAGCATCACAACTGAAACAAATATTAAAATCAAATCTCTCTTAGCTGCACAGCCAAGCAGATAAATCCCGAATGTGAATGCCCCTGTTAATATCCAATATAAATGTTATCGTGTATATGAAGAAAGTAAGAAAAAAAAAAGTTTGTTAATTACTATGACTTCTTCGCCTTAAACAGACGGATAAGGTTTAACTCTAGTAACCATCGCAGAGCTATTGTGTTGAGCGCCATCAGTGACTGGACACAGGTGCCATCTGGTAGCGGGACGGCTTATTACGTTTGTCAGACCCACCCACTCACTGGTGGGCGCAGAGCTCAATTCTGACAATTCTGGAAAACATCGCCAAATTCCGACCAAGAAGCGAGAATTTTACAATTAATGAAGACATACTTAATAAAATCGGTACTTCCTATTTTTGATAAGCATTTGTGATTCAGAATAATTTCGAACTCCAGCATTTTAAAGCTCCACTCATTTTAATATGATAACTATATCCATAGTGTTTGGGCATTTATCTACAGTATCTAAGGAAAAAAATATACTCGTCATAATATACAAGATGAGCGCTGTGTATTGTGTTTCCTACTGCTGTCATAGCGTCCAGCAACGAAACGAGAAATCAGTAAAATTTGTTTACATCCAAGTTTAGGGGCAAATATGTTTTTCCAGACATTCTGTAAATTTATTTCAAATTACGACTTATAAGATAAAATAACCACCCTGAGCTAAAGACAACGTCGAGAACTTTTCAAACAGATGAGTAAAATCAGTTCTTGATATTTCTCTACAGAAATACGGCTGATAAAAAGTAAATTTTTTCTTATATTTAAAAGCATGTAATCCTGCTTCATTGTGCTATTCAGAATAATATATTATATCGTATTACTCTGAAATTTCAGGAACATATTGTTAATTTATAAAAGTATTTTTCATTAATTCATTATAATATAGAATAAAATTTTAGAAATGTTGTGTTTGTCTCGTATATGAAATTCATTTCAAACTAATTAACTGCAATGTTCACTATTGATTATGCAGATGCTAAAACAACAAAATTCGGAATTTTTATGTCTGTCTTTCTTGCAGGAAATTTACGTTAATTGATCGTTACTAAAGTTTATTCTATCACAGAACGATGTAAGATGACAGGTACGTAATTTATCGATATTAATATATGAATATGAATTTGTGAATACATATACACCAAGAAGAATTGAAATTGCTCACAGTCACTCTTTTGTCCGTATCGTACTAGGAATAAAACATATTCTGTGTGAATTGCTATATTACAACTACAAAACTTTCCTCGTTATGTATGAAACACGGCCTTGGATCTGTGAATTCTAAAAATCAAACCTACCACATGTTGACTGGAATAGTAAAACTTACAGTTATGTATGTACTGTGACGTATATATAACTATAAACTATTAGATCTCGTAGCTTTAACATATTAAATACATTTTTAGTAGGTAAGACAAGTACATTAGTGAGAGGATACCCTTAAAAGAATATGAAAATGTTTAGAAGTAGGAAAAAAAAGTTATGTATTTTATACATTTCACTGGGAGTGATGTTTTCTCCCTGTGCTCAGTGGCATACATTACATAATATCAGAATGAGCACTATTCTTAATTCCTATTATTTGATAAATCAATGACAATTGTGTGAGGTGTGGTGATTTACTGGGATACACCGACTTACGTTTAAAGGAATATTGTAATAAAAAATCGTGGGAATTCTGAGTAAAACCTCACGCATCCTCTTGTAAAGATCTTAGCTCATACCTCATTATGTGTCAGTCCCTTGACACAAAGAATATATGCTTGACATATTTTCAGTATCCAATAAAATCACTTCCAGTGTTTGAGGATTTAATGGACTCCCAATGAATAGGACAACATAAGAGATTTTGTTTGTCTTTCTTGTTACTTTAAATTTATTTTAGATTTAAGCATTTTTAGTACTTGTGCTTTGAATACAAATTAAGGACAAATTTCGATCTCCTAGGTAACGTTTCTTGGACAGAACCGGTGACAGGAACGGCCCAAAATCGACCAATTTGACGGCGACACACATCATAACAAACTATAAAAATCAATCCCAGACGCTAGGACAGAAAAGAAAATGTGTTTTTGAGTCCCTTCATTTCTTTGGAATCCTTCAAATATAATTTTACAAAATTCTAAATAGAATACTTCGTTTTAGGTCAACCGAAGACATAATATGAACAAATTAGAAAGTATATTAAGAGTTATAGGTCTGTGACAGACGGACAGACAGCGGATATGATAACAATAGAATTACGTTTCCTTTGGTTATGGAACCACAAAGAAGTGAATCTGAGATCAACGATACAAAAAGCTATCTTTGACTGTAATACGTAAATCATTCTGTGTTGCACCCTACTATTACTATTACAATTACTCCGCGATTCACCAAAAGTGTTTGGCGGAGGGTGCATTGCACCTATCAGGAAAGGTAATGGTTTGGAAGGGATATACGGGATATGGCAGGAGGCGCCCATGGGCTATTGTGAGGAACCATCCCAGCATTCGCCTGGAGCGATCTAGGGAAACCATGGAAAACCCAGATCAGGATGGCCGGAGTGCTTTATCGGAAGCTACTCCTGTCCGATTTTGTGTTTACTCGCCCGGTAAATCTATTCTATTCCATTCCCTAATCGCTCGTGGAAAAAATGAGTAGAGAAATGAATCGGTTCTGGCCCTGATTTCTCTTATCTTATTTTCGCGGTCATTCCGAGATATGAATGTTGCTGGTAGCAATATTTGTTTGCTGTCATTCCGAAATACGTCAGTCGAGAATTTTTCAATTAGCTTCCGTCGAGAGCAAAGTCTTCGGTGCTCCAGGTCTTCCCAACCTAACTCCTTCAACATGGCACTTACGCTTTCCCTCCAACTATATATACCTGTCACGAATCGGGCGGCTCTTCTTTGGACCATCTCTAATGTCTCCATTAATCCCTTTTGATGAGGACCCCATACAGAGCAACAATATTCCAGGTGAGGCCTCACTAGTGACTTGTACGCAATCGATTTAACTTCCGGAGTGCATTGTTTTAAATTACGACCTAGAAATCGAAGCATACGATTTGCTTTCCCAATTACATTCTCGATATGCTCATTCCACGACAAATTATTACGAATTGTTACCCCTAGGTATTTAGCGGAATCTACCGTTCTAAGGACAGTGCCATTAATTGTATATTCAAAGCTAAATGGTGTCACCTTTTTACTTAAACGCATGACTTGGCACTTTTTAGCGTTTAACTCCAACTGCCAAACTTTACACCACGCAATTATTTTCATAATATCGTCTTGTAACAAAGCGCAGTCGTCCTGGGTTGTGATTTCACGATAAATAATAGCATCATCGGCAAATAATCTTTTCATTCCCCTTATTATGTCGCACAAATCATTAATGTATATGAGAAACAACAGAGGCCCTATCACGCTTCCTTGGGGAACCCCGGACTTCACTTCGGCAAGTGATGAACGCTCACCGTCGAGAACTACACACTGTGTTCTGTCCTTCAAAAAGTCTGCAACCCAATCACATATTTGTCTAGATATACCGTAACCGCGAAGTTTCCTAAGTAACCTAGTGTGAGGCACAGTGTCGAAAGCTTTTTTGAAGTCTAATAAAACTAAATCAACCTGGGATTGCTTATCTATAATACGGCTCAAGTCGTGAATTAAGAGGGCAAGTTGTGTTTCGCAGCATCGGCCTTTTCTGAATCCATGTTGATTTGGGTTTAAAAGCTCATCTTCATCCAAAAACCGCATGACATTTGAATAGATGATGTGTTCTAAAATCCTGCAAAATATTGAGGTTAACGAGATCGGCCTATAATTTTGAGGATCATTAACATTCCCACTTTTGAACACTGGACTTACGATGGCGGTCTTCCATTCAGCTGGTATTTTTCCTTGATCCAAGGAGGCGGTATATAATTTCATCAATACGGCGCAATTTCCTTTGCGTACCTAGAGTAGAATCTTGTAGGAATACCGTCTGGTCCTGGAGCCTTGTTGGGATTTACATTCATAAGCAGTTTAGTTATTCCCTCGACATCGATAACGAGATCATTCATAATTTTGTTGGTTCGATTGTTAAATATCGGAATCTCCTCCGAGTTTTCTGACGTGAAAGCTTTTTTAAATACATTATTCAAAATTTCTGTTTTCTCGACGCTAGTTTCTGATAATTCCCCATTTTCATTAATCAACGACGGCATGACCTTTCGAGAGCCTCTTATTAATTTGACATATGACCAGAACTTTTTTGGATTAGTAATCAGATCTTCGGATAAATTTCTGGCTTGGAATTCTTTAAACGCATCACGCATTGCCTTACGCACATCCGCTCGCAAGTGGACTAATTTAGCGCGATCAGATGAGTCCCCCGATTTCTTTACCGTCGCATGTAAACGCCTTTGCTTCCTGAGCAAACGTTTCACTTCCCTATTGAACCACGGGAAGTTTTTACTAACCTTAATAAACTTCTTGGGAACAAATTGATTTAAGCCGGTCCATATTATTTCTTTCAAATTAAACCAAAGTTCCTCAACATTTGTATTAAGCGTGTACGTTTCAAAATTTTTGGCCAAATGATCGACCATAAACGCATCATTTGCCTTATCGAAACAATATACGAGTTTGTCTTTATCATGCTTCAAATTCAGCCTAGATTTTAAAGTTACCACAATCGCCTTGTGATCACTTATACCGTCATCTATACAAACTTTATCTACAATATCCGGATTGTTAGTAAGAAAAAGATCCAAAATGGACGAGGAATCTTTGACGCTCCGCGTTGGCTCTTCGACCATCTGTTCAAGAGAATTTTCCGCGAATGATTCCAGCAACGTTTCGGTTATTAACCTATCTCTTCCGCCTGATCTGAACGTAAATGTGTCCCAGTTAACAGAGGGTATATTAAAATCACCTCCAATGATCAATGTATGTCCCTGAAATTTCTGAGAAATACTATTAAGTGACTGTCTAAAATATTCCGCGTTATCTAATCCAGAGTCCGGAGGTCGGTAAAATGATCCTATTATGAACTTTAAGCTTTTGCAAATTTTTACCTTCACCCATATTAACTCGCAACAATTTTCCGTTTCATTTACTACGGAGCAATTGATGGTTTTATTAACGGCCACGAACACACCTCCGCCCATTGAGGCAGTTCTGTCTTTCCGAAAAACATTGAATTCTACCTCTGGCGTCAACCAGCTCTCGGTTCCTAGTATTATATCAACATCGTTAGTCGCAACGGCAGCGTGGAAATCGGCTACTTTCCCTCTAATACTCCGACAATTAAGTACCATTTTCCTTAGCGGTTTAATATCTGTATCTGTATCTGTAGAGTCTAAATTCGCATTTTTACTATTTTCACTCCGAAAGGAAACGGATGAAGTATTTGGAGCTGTAAATTTCGATTTATTCACGCCGTCACTTCCAGAACCAAGATCTAGATTAACGACGCGTCTTCTTCGTTGAACTGAGGGATCCTCGGGCCTCACGGTGTTCCTAAAAAATAATTCACATCAAGACGGTTCCATATTTTAGCAGCCACCTTGATCGCCATTCTCGGTGTGTAGTGGACGCCCGACCTGTCAAATGCGTCCCAGCTGGCAGCTATCATCGGTCGAAGATCGACGAAGCCCCAGTTGTTTCTGCGACACAGCTCCTGTAGACTACAATTCAAATTATAAATCTTCCACCATACGGCTTCCCCACAATCGATGCGCGGCACGACACTACAGATGGAAAACTGCAACTTTACCGAATTCTCACGCGCTGATTCATATGCCTTGTGGCCCAACTTTTCCATCGATTTCACTATATCTGAAACAGAAACATGACACGAGTCGTTAGTTCCGACGTGCGCAGCTACCCTCAACTGACGGCAGTTCGATTCTCTAATCGCTTTTGGTATAGCCTCCATGACTCGTGGCACGGTTGCTCCTGGAAGACACACAGAATGAACGTTAGTACGAGGGTCTGCACCATTCTTCTCAGCTAGGTCTCGTAGGGGTTTATCTAGACGTCGGACGTTGGAGCTTCCAATGATAAGTAATCCTTTCCTTGGCATCACTCGGTGTCTGCGAGTAAATCTTCCCTGCTGTGCTTCTCGGCCATTCGCACTAAGATCTTCAACCTCCTGCAAAACTGAAAACGCATTACTTAGGGGCAAGATATCATTCTCCCGTCGGTTATTTTGGAATTTTGATGCCTTTCTCCTATCCACCCGGTGCCAGTCGTTCCCTGCAACAGATACCTGACAATCCTCACCTGCCGGTTCTACATCAGTAGCCTCCGGTAATTCTTCGACGCACTGCCGTTCGTCATCTAACATGCTCCACACCTGTGCCTGAAGAGATGCCATCGTAGTACGAATCTCTTCAAGAGCCTGACGCCTACTGTAACACATTGCGCAAACCATGTCCCACAAACAACCAAACACAGAGTCACAAACAAATTAATCAGAAAAATCAGACAGCTGCTACAGCTCACTAAATGGATCACTACCAAACAGGAAATATTTAAGATAACACGAAACCAGGAAATTTCAGATCACACAACAATTCGGCTACTGCTGCAACGGACGCAGAGGCTCAACTCACTGGATCGCTACCTAAAAAGGAAATATTCAAAGATAACACTAAAACCAGTAAAATACAAATCACACACAAAGGTCGGCTACGGTCGCTGAGGCTCAACTGACTACTGCTGACTCTCAGAAATTTCAAAAATAAAAACAAAGTCTAACTAACACACTTTAGATATAACACACAAGAAAGTCGACGACTGTTGCTCACGGCGGCGGTTGCTCGACTGCTGACTCACTGCCAACACAGAAAATTCAAAGATAAAAACAAAGTCTATCTACCACACTTTAGATTTAACACACAAGAAAGTCGACGACTGCTGCTGCGGAAGAGAAATTTAGGGCGGTATGTTTTGCAAAACATTTTTTGGATGTAGGAGAAAGTATTTCAGGAAATGCAACATGTAATTACGTATCCGGCATGAAAATACGATTTAATGGTTTACTAAACATTATTATATTCCAGGAAGGTACGTCAAGTAAGAGAAGTTTGAAAAACTTAAGGCGAGAGGCAAATAAGTGTTACAAAATTGCTGTCATGGCTCAACGAATTAATGAAAGTGTGTTTGGTAGCAAGTATTACAATTAGCTAAATGGAAAGTAATACAAAGAATAAATATGTTATGTTAACTTTATTTACAACTTGGACAACAATTTTTAAACATCCCTTGGAGCGATATTTTTAAAAATATTTCAGCTGTAACAGTTTTGAAACTAATTGCAATGATTTCTATAACTGTAACTTCAAATACGTGTGCAGTATTAATCTAGGTAGACTTAATACACCACAGGAGAATCAGTCAAGAGTTTAAATGATCGTACCAGGTGTCCTACTAGTGGAACATTTAAAAGTGAGGTGTATATTGTATAAATTGACCAAATTATATCAGCATTTAATACCCCCTTTCACAAGGGACTACTCCATCAAAACCAAAGTGATAGAAATATTCATGTTGTTGAAGAATTTCCTGTACAAATGGCGTTAAATTTCATAGAAATATTTATGGATATACCGCCGAACTGCACATAGGAAATACAGTGATTCGACTGCTTCACGAGCATTCATATTCAGTTGACAGCGGTCTGTGAATGGCAATAAAAAGCAATTTTTGTTGTGAATGGGTCCGCATTACAGATAGAACAGTGGCTGGCTGCTATTCGATCCGCGCAGATCAACATCACCTGAAGATCACTGCAGAAAAAACACCGAAACGATGAGTTTTGTAAGTAAAACTAGGCACTATACTCGTTGAGGTTTCTACGATTTGTATTCTTTAACAAGAAGCAAATGCAATTTAGGGGACGTTCGGTGTGTAATTCATTTATCAGCGAAATTCGGTTGCGCGACGTATCTTGCTGATAGTGTCACAGCGCAGTGCGCGCGACTCACAAATCACCGCGGGTGTCCGCGTGGGCAGCCGTTCCCAATGCGAGCTCGCGGCAGATTTATTGCGGCCTTTGTGGCTCGCTCGCGCAGTTATCGATGCCAGAGGCAGCAACCACTCTCGGCTAACCCTCATTACATTACAGCCTAAAAACAATGCTTTACAAACCAAACGTTTCGCTTCTTTTGAAATTAACAAATTTTCCTACTTTGAACATTTCGTTCCGCTGTCTTCGTTAGTACTATTGCCTACATTAGGCAAGTCATGTTAATGGCTTTCTGCTAGCGCACGTTATTTAAAATTATAAACGAGAGGGGGAAGTGTACATATTTACTGTAAGCAATTTGTATAAATCCTTCATTTGTACTTTAGATGCCATGAAAGGGCAATTGCAAAAATGTTCAATTCTATGGTCTAAAATTGTTTTCCCCTACCGTCATGTGACAGCGCCAGTGTTCAAGATGGTGACTTCTGAGTGTAAAGGTTTCTGTGTTCTGCAGCTTCTCATGTGTGGTTAGACAGTACGAGACAACGGGAGGCATGTGCAAAACGAAGAGCAGAATACGGCCAAATCTGTTTTGCGCGCAGTGCAAATAAATCTGCAGGAGAAGTCAGTCGTAAATTAGTAGTGCCAAATACGACGGTGTGGTCTTAAGTAAGTGACTAAATGTGGCCATACCGTTTGCAACTATTATGTACCTAAAGTATATGGATGTGGCTTTTTTTCAGTAGCCCTGACTTAACACCGTGTGATTTCTTTCTGCACGGTGTATTTTTCAACATTAAGCACAACCGTAGGTGACAATCGAATCAGAATTGTTTCGACTTCTGCATTCATTCCACCAGACATGTTTAACCACAGTGTGGAAAGAACTTAATTACAGATTAGATGTGTGAGCAGTAGGTTCAGTAAGTACTTGTAGACTATTGAAAAATATTCATACTGTGTACCATACATTGCTTCATAGCACTAGTGCCGGAAAACTTCCGAAGTTCGATATTATTTTATTAATTTTTTTACACGCTAAATTATAGATCCGGGATCGAGTGAGAAGTCACCTGCTGAATATGAAATCGAATTCATTGATTTATACAGGTAGAACATAACAGAATATCACCAGATATTGACACATTATTGGTAGACGCACATATAACCTTCCAACTATTAAAAAATCAAGTACATTCCTGTCCACTGTTTAAAGTGTAATTAATCAGTGGAAAAGTTGTTCCATACTATTTACTGTTTTATGTAAACTATAGAAATTTCATGAAACTACGTTTTGATACTTTAATTGCAGAAAAAATAAAGGTTTCTTTGATTAACTTACAACACTCCCTAAGTTAACTGACTTTCATGATATAATTTTACCAAATGACTGCTAGTCAAAATACTTCCTTTCTTAAAGCAAATGGCGAAAATTCTAAAACTTTGTGACATAGAGTTAACTGATTACTTTCTGTTTCGATTTTAGATTCTTATCTACCTACCTAAGGTGTTCTGGCCTGGGGTATCTCCTAATCATTGCAGTAAGTAGCTCGTGATACTGAGGTGGGATGGCTGAAAACTTTCCTTCGTGAGTCCAATGTGGTTGTGTACATATAGATTACCGTATCTTAAATACAGTGTCTTCGTACTGTTCATAAGGATAAAAGAAGGAAGAGGGCGGGAATCAGTGCAAGGGTATTAATACCTTCTCTTTAGAAAGACATCATAAGGCCACCAACTTCTACGTCCTCTTCCGAAGGAGGAATCACCACCAACAGTTCCGTGTAATCTGTTTTCTTACGTGCTGCGTTAATTTTCCATGATGAGTAACTATTGTGCATCTACGCTCTCTCTTCTCGTGACGGCCATGTAGTGGCTAATGAAAATTTATTATTGGTTCTCATGCCGAGGGTAGTTCCTGTGCTGCAGTGATCTCAGTGACTAGGCTCACGTATCAGAAAGATATGCGTATACACAATTTCTGAACTTGTCACTATCTCAATGAAAGACAAAACAGATCAAATACAGTAACGCATAAAATTCCTATTTGGAGAAATACTGAAGCCTAATCCCTAATGAAGTAAGAGAATGAATTTTAGAATGTATTTGTTATGTGGCTTGGATAAAGCAACACAGTAACCTTAAGATCATATATGAAGCATAATCTTTGAGGTAAGACACCGCAGACACCATTTCAGAGACAGATTGACAGCTTTACTGAATTTTGACATAACCCATTTTCAACCGTTGCTGGAAATCTGAGGATGTATACATTGTATACGTACGGTTATTTGGGCTTTAGGGTGCACCGCTGACAGTGTCATTAGATCTCTGCAGGCACTGTTCCACAGATAAGTGATTCTAATACAAAGAATCTAAGTAGTCCAGTTTATGTTTCTCTGAGCCGTTTAAGCCCTGCTCATTACATGAGCCATAATATCTACTCTGTATATGAAGGACTTTATTCGACATGATATTTTTTGCAGTTATAATTGGATCTGTGATTTCGTACGTAACAGTTCCGTTGTAAGTTTGCCTTTTCTTATTTGAATGAGTATGGAAAGAACCTTTGAATGGGATCTTTGTTTCCATCAACAACAACAGTAATGCGTAAACCCATTATTCCTTTAGGTAATATAAGTAATTAACATTGTGCATTATTGTATTTATGAAATTAATAATATGTAGGACAAAAAAAAACACGAACCCAGTGTAACAGTCCCTTCCGATTCCCACCAGTGTGGTTGCACGCGTTAAGGTGCCACTTGGTTCGATAGTGAACGTTCAACGGGACCCAGTTAGAGTCCTGGTCCCTTCGTACTGGCCGTCATCATGGACGTCTTCAGGCGATTTCCCGCAGTAATCTAGGCGAGTGCTGGGACGGTCCCCAATCTCCGGCTCATAAGAAAAATACATTTATCACACACAGAGCATAGATACGTGTTCCTCAGATAGATCGGAACACAATATTTCTCCAATAGAGTAAATGCTCCGCATTTGGCAAATCCGGTTCTATCACGCGTAGAGCACATCATGTCCTCCCTCATTCATAATTGAACACCCGACACCTGTGCTCAGATTCTTGTGGTCCGCCGAAACAGTGCGGGGGAGAGGGGGGAGGGGTTAAGCCAATCCCTTCTAACAGTGGCTAAATGGTACACGGAGGAATGTAGTAAGTCTATAATAACATATTATGAAATTAATAATTCTCGGGTTTTCTGCCGATTAGTTTCTTTATTCAACTCATTAGACAACGTTTCGGCAGCAACCTCCGCTGCCTTCGTCAGGTAAGCTGTCATAAAGAAGCTAAAATGTGACTGCGCGAGCGAGTCCTGGCTTCTATAAGTGGAAACGCCGACCAATGGGAGAGCAGCGGGAAGTCTGTCCGGCAGCGGGCTACTTATAGAAGCCAGGACTCGCTTCAACCATAAAGAATACTGTGGACTTGTGCTACTAGATATCTCCCGGGCATTTGACTCGGTATGGCACGCCGGACTGCTACTCCGACTCTATGAATTGGGACTCCCGGGACAGCTTGTCAAACTGATAAAATCATACTTGGAAAACCGATCGTTCAAAGTCAAAATTGGTAACGTCTACTCCACAAGGCGTAGCATTCAGGCAGGAGTACCACAAGGCTCGACCCTAGGACCTCTGCTATACTCCTTATATACAGCCAATGTACCTTCTCAAAACGGAATTCACACCGCCACATATGCAGATGATACAGCTTATTTCACTCGCTGCCGCAGCAAAGCTATCGTCACCCGTCTACTGCAGGAGGTATTGCAGAAGACTGAGGCCTGGGCGAGGAGGTGGCGTATTGGAATCAACCCAACGAAGACCCAAGCCATCTTACTAACTAAAAGGATAGGACCTCGACAGAGACCTCAATTGGATCCACAACTCAAAATACATAACAACTTAATCCCATGGTCAAACACAGTTCGCTACCTTGGAGTCCTGCTTGACTCCAGGTTGACCTGGAGGGCCCACATAAACGACCTCCGCAGAAGAGCTAGCACGAGACTTCAAGCGTTGTACCCAGTGCTAAACAGGGACAGTAAGCTCTCCGCACCCTTAGGAGTACGGATCTACTGCACCCTAGTAAGACCAATACTTGAATATGCCTGCCCTGTGTGGGGATACACAGCTAAAACAAATCTTGACCGACTTCAAATTATTCAGAATCGAGCTTTCGAAGAGAGCACTTCATCTTGACTGCAGATTTCCTACAATTGCCCTTCATGAAGCCACAGGGCTACCAACTTTAAAACAACGATTCAAGGATCTTGCTACCAAATTTTATAATACAGCCCGTAAATCCAACAACCCACTAATCAAGGATCTGGGGAATTATCCGGTAGGAATAGGTCCACACATAGGACCTATCTCACTTGTTCAATAAACCCCCCAAACCATCTGAAAATATCTACGCCAAACGTTAAGACAAATCTAACCTGAAGCAATTACCAATCTATAAGACTAGGAGTAAATGTCGCAAGACAAACACTCCACCCTACTCTGCCCAAGGAGGAAATGGGCAGTTAATGGCGTCGTCGTCGTCACGCAGTCACATTTTAGCTTCTTTATGACAACTTACCTGACGAAGGCAGCGGAGGTTGCTGCCGAAACGTTGGTTAATGAGTTAAATAAAGAAACTAATCGGCAGAAAACCCGAGAATTATTCATTTCATCTATACGCCGGGAAAAGCTTAATTTCCATATATTATGAAATTATCTAGTCTACAGTACTGGTATCTACTGGAATAATTTTTAAAAAATTTGAGCTGTGTGTGAAATTTAAAACAATTACATTACTCTAGTATATGCAGCAGCCACCTTGGTGGTGCTGTTCTCTAGTCGAATGGAAATCACATTTGTATCCCGTAATCGCTTTCCGATACGCAGCCGACGTTGGAGATATCTTTGGGATTTCGTTCCCATTTTGGAATGGCCGTTTAATGGCACGCCGGGTGACTTCACACCTAGGCCGGCGTATCAGATGGGGCTGCCCGTAATGCCGGATAATTTGGTGTCGGCCACTGTGACCAAACGGAAGGACCGGCCTGGTGTCTGTACCAACTGCCGGCTTATTCTGGAGGAACGAAAGCAAACTTTAAACTGTGGCCGAACTGTCTCGGCTTCATCATCTCTTACAATGCGAAGTCTGATCGGAAAATGGCACGGTTATCGAAAACTGAATCAGAATGCAACTGTGGCAGCACTCTAGCGGTATCTACCCGCTGCTGTCTACTTGCTTTTATTGCAGTGTTTTTGTTGCTTCTATGATCAAACATACAGTTCCGAGGTTTACTCTGATCTCATCAATGCTGTTTGCATAATACCGGCTTAAGAAAAGTGTTAGTATTCCAAATTCACTATTCATATGAAGTAACTATAAAAGATTTCTGCTTCTTCTAAGAAACTTAAGTTCGTCGTTTTGAATCACTGAACGCCATCAATAAAAATTAGCTGCCGAGGCTGCGCTGAATCGCAGGATACGGTGGAGGGACTATCTTGTTCAAAAATTTAACGAAAAACACATTTTATTTGTCATCTCATACTACAAGGCCTACAAACTACAAGAGTTTCACCATTAATTGGAAGTAACGATAGAATTAATATCTTTTTTTAGTGGTAAAATAATCAAATGTCAATTAAAAAGAATTACATTCCAGTTTTTTTCTAGCTTACGCTATGTCAACATCGAGGTCGTAGGGGGGTGGGGGTGGGGCGTGGGGGAGGTTATGACTGATCTCAAGGAACGGGAAGGGATTCGGCCATGAGATTTTGGAGGAACCATCCCAGTATTCGCCTGGAGTGATTTGGGGAAACCATGAAAACCAAAATCTGAATGGCCGGACAGGGATTCGAACCCGCGTCCTCCCTAATTCAAGTTTTTATGAGCGAGCCGTTATAACTCTTTTTATTCTAATAAATGGGCAAATGTAATTAAGCAAAATAAATTTTAGATTATACGAAAAAGTATCAGAATGTAGAACTTCAAGAACTGATATTGTTGATTTTAATTTTTTTCTGTTTGTAAATTTTTTTTCTATAAATCCTGACGTACGTGTTGCGGGAACCGTACCTGCGACCAGTGAAATTATTCAAGTCCTTAATCCATATATATATATAAAGATGAATGTATGTATGTTTTTTGTTTGTATGTTTGTTTGTTTGTTATTCATACAAATCCACAGTTTTCATACGGTCTCGATGAAACTTTTCATACTTATCTTTTGAAACAAGGAGAAAAATACTGTCTTCATTTGGTTGAAAAATTATCTGTATAAATAATACATATTGTCTTATAATTTCGAAAAGTTACTGAATGGTGATAGACAGGCGTGTTGAATGTGGAGGTGTCTATACTGTTTTTCCGTGTAGCGGCCAGGTAGCTGAGTGGCTAGAGCGCTTGCTTACTTATGTTTGGGTCGTGGTCTGCGGTTCAAATCTCCGTGGAGGCTAATACTTTAAAAAATTGTTTTTGATCGTAAGAGTCACGCCTGGGCCGTCCGTTATTCGGATTGAATGTTAACTGTAGATATGACGAAGCAAATCGTAGGTAGTTTTGCAATGCTATAGGTGTACACTTTTTTACGTTATATTGATCCGCCAGGGGTGATTTGCAGTCAGTGTGTGTGTGTGATATGCAGTAATAATACTATAAATGCGGAGTAAACTCTCTGTCTTTTGATATGTTTTAACGACTAAATGCCTCTACCGATATTGCCGAATTTGACAATAAAATCTGTAGGGAGGGCACGGGACATTTTTTTTCGGTATGATTAACGATTGTAGTCAGGAAATTTTGAGAATTATCGAATAGTGACAGAGAGACGGATGTGTGTGTTAGTCTGTAAAGTTACTTCGGTTGCTCATGTTGTGCTTCTCGCTCATTATGTTAGTGTATAATTTGTTAATAAATTTCGTTTAGAGAAAAAACGTATTATTTAGTACAGATGTGGATTTGCTCTGTCCTATTAGTTTTTGTCTGCTTAAATGTTTCTGACACCAGTTTATTTTGCCTTCTTTTTTGACATGCCTTGCGGGCGTAAACAGGCCTAAGTTGTAGCTCTAGCAGAGCACGAGTAGCTAAAGTTATTAGAACCCAAGAATCTGATGCTCATGCTGAAGAAAGAAGAAAAGACCAAGCTGAAATAACGCTGACCTTAGTTAACACGCCGCCCCCTCCCCCACATCACCTTAGTTTGTTTTTATGTTTTTAAATATGTTGGAAATTGATTCTCTTCAAGAGACAGGTTCGGCGGTAGAATGATATAGTAATGGCTTTCCTGTCACATTTTGCCAACTAGGTGTTGTTTGGGACCAATCCTTCTTTACGAACAACTTTTTATATTCAATTCTGGCAAAGCAATTCTTAATTCACGCGTACGAAGTCGCGGCTATCAGCTAGTTACATATGTAAGAAGATTTAGGCTCAGTTATTCAGCGTGATACGAGTTGTTCATCCTTCGACAGACAAAATTTTGTATTTTTCACCAATAAGAATCGCCCATGAGTATGAATGGTGATGAACCATATGTTCAGTGCTTTGTATTAATGTGAATTCCAACATGGAGTAAAAATAGGATTTTTTAAAATTTTATATATCTATCCAGATGGCTTAAAGAAAGGTGTGCTGGAGAAAATGTATTGGTCTATTGAATTAATTGCTGCAAAGGTACTTGATTGCAGTCACATCCAACTAATATTACGTCCTTACAAATCGAGTTTATAATACAAAGTCACTGCGGTAGCAAGCCGTTTTGTCCATCGGTAAGGTTCTGAGAATCTAATTTAAATCTTCTTTGCCATCTGCTCGAGAAATTTTCTTCTTTTCATCCTCCAACAATCTTCTAACAAATTAAATAAAATTCCAGTTATTTAGTATTTTTATGTTTATTATACATTGATTGAATTGTTTTCTAGTAGTGCCGATGTAGGAGAAATTCTTACATTTCTTCTGTTTACGGCTACAATGCCAAATCTATATTTTCATTAATCACTAAGCATCAGAAATACGACAGGTCTACCGAATCTAATATTTATCATAATGTGAATCCAAGTATCTACATTGCTGCAAGAAATTATAGAGGAGAAACTTATTGTATCTTCTGAGTGATGTTATACGTAAATCTCTCAATTTTAGTATCAAGTTAAATACTTAGTAAAACTTTACATTTTGATAGTATATCTGGAATACTTTTTCTAGTCTTATGTGAAATGATATGCCCTTTAATAGTGATCAGATGGAAAATACAAACTACTGAGCGGAAATAAGATTTTGTTTGTACGACATAATACGTAGCAACATTCCATTTCCTGTCCTATTTGATTAAAAATGGATATAATAAGCGGGGAATATTGAAGTCAGATTAAAAGGGGAAAAGCCAGTGTATAAGTAAAAAACTCTCAAATCGCCGTTATAAAGTCTGAAATTTATACCTAGGAGGGAAGCAGGTTAAAAGCTGCTCGTGAAAAAGTTGTGGGTTTGTGATATTATTTCTATTTTTTTTTACTGTTACTATTATTACTCTGCAAGTCACTAAAAGAGGATGGCGGAGGGTGCATTGCACATATCCTAATGTGTAATCGTTTGTGAATGAGAAGCGATAAACGGGTTATGGCAGGAGGCGACCATGCACTGTTTGAGGAAGCATCCTGACATTCGCGTAGAGCAATCTGGGAAAAACATGGAAACCCCAGATCAGGATGGTCGAAGCGATTTACCGAGACCTTCTCACTTGATAAATCCTTCCTATTCCGTTCGCTAAGCACTCGTGAAAAAAGTGAGCATATGTGGAAATGAATCGATTCTGGCCATAATTTATCTTATTTTCTCGGTCATTCCTAGATATGAATGTTACTGATAATAATATGTGTTTACTGTCATCCGGAAATAGATCAGTCGTTAATTTTTCAATTAGCTTCTGCCGAGAGCAACAACTTCGGTGTTCCAGGTCTTCCAAGCTAACTCCTTCAACATCGCTCTTACGTTCTCTCTCCAGCTATATGTGCTACATATCGGGCGGATAATCTTTAGACCTTCTCCATGCCTCCATTAACCCCTTTCGATGGGGGCCCCATATAAAACAACAATATTCTTAGTCAGGATGCACCAGTTCTTTGCATGCACAATCTATTTAACTTTCGGTGTACACTGTTTTAAATTACGACCAATAAATTGGAGCATATGATTTGCTTTCCCAATTACCTTCTCAATATGTTCATTCCACAACAAATTATTAGGAATTATTAGCCCAAGGTAATTAGCAGAATCTCCCATTCTACGGACAGAGCTATTAATTGTATGTATAGGGCTCAGTGGTGTCACCTTTTTACTTAAATTCATGACTTTTTATTTTTTAGCGTTTAACTCCAGCTGTTAGTCTTTGAACCACGCGATTAATTTCACAAAACCGATTTGTAGCAAAGATCTTATAACCAGGCTGTTGCCAATTTATCGTGGCAGGGCAAGCGAGATATAACCTTCCTATTCTTCTTTTAATCCTGGCAGGTGGTGTCAGATATAGCTAGTCTGTCAGTTGGTTGGTTTTGATGTTAAATAAAAAAAACATACATACACTCCAACAACAACACATATTAAATAAACCAGGATAGGTAAATGCCACAGTATTTTTAGTTCACGCCAAGCTTTCTGTATTACCTCAGCAATCACAAACCAACACACACACCGCGTGACTTTATTGCTCTCTTCTCTATGGCCACGCCCGCGGACCAAAGATTATTGTAACATAACACTACCCAATGACAATTCAATATGAACAGTCTGTGGACTTAGTGAGCGAGTGCATATATCCAAATTATTACATTGTCCACTGAATTACTAAGAGTTAATAATTAGAAAATCAAACTACTTACTATACACTTGAAGTCGTAGCGTATGTGTTACAATATAATTTCTGTCAGCGATGAACGCTCACTGTCGAAAACTACACACTGTGCTCCACCCTTCAGAAAGTCTGCAACCCAGTCGCATGCGGCTCTACGCCTCGTCGACATGGAGGTTGTTAGAGGCGGGAAACGTGGAGTGATTTTGGGAAAACCATTGGGAAACAGAGATCTGGATGGCCGGATGATGATCTGAGCCCGCGTCCTCCAGAATGAGAGGCCAGAGCGTTACCCATCACCCAGAACAATCTGTGTTAGTATTTCAAGCTAAGTAATCTGCTAGAAGCATTCAGTCTGTTCATTACCTCGGAGCAAAGTGCTTCTTTCACTTTTTATTGATAAATGGAACTAATTTCTTTATTGATAAATCGGCTTTCCCATCAGGGAGCTTTTTGTGACTGGAGGAATTCCTGGTTGTGTAATTCGTTATCTTCCAGCACAAAAATATGATTTTTGATATGGAATTTAAGAAGGTTTACCGACTTTTATCTTAATCTACTTTATGGTGCAGACTTATTTGTGGTAAGAATTAAAAGTTCTCTTTACGTTAAGACTAAAACGCACTGATCCTCTTATGCCTTATTTCTATGCTGTGATTCTTCATTTTCTTGAATATGAAATATATTCAGAGAACTAAATATGACAAGTCCTTCATATCAAATAAGGTAGCCATTATCATTTAATTATACCAGTATCGTCTTGCGAATTTTAGTAATGAATATTAGAAAACTGAAAACTGAGACATTGACGTTATCTACACTTCAGTGCATGAAATACCAATCTAGAAGAAAAAAAGTTCTTGCACTCTCAACCAGCAGATACTACAATAAGTTTGATCTCATTGGCCGCTTTAAATAATAAGGTCATAAATAGCACGAAAATGTTCGCAGATTAATTAAGAACTCCTGAAATTAATTTGCTTTGAAAGACCCAGAAGCTTTTTACGTCTGTGATTGCGGTGTTAGCAGTGGAAAAAATATTCGGCGAATGTTCCAGAAATAGTAGAAGAGAGACAGGTGGGGGAGAAACTCCGGTATTTATGTGTGCGAGGGGGGAAAGGAACGAATCCAAGTTAGCCGGGAATCGATTCGGCGGCAGCGGCTGGCGAGATAAATACCGGGGTCGGCGCGACGTTTGTTAAATCGCCGGCGATAAAACTCTCTCCGCTAGCGGTCGGTACCCCCACGTGAAGAATGCCATCAAGCCGGCCTGGCAGGTGCTGGGAGAGCCGCGCACATAAACATCACAAAACTTTCAATTCCTTACGCCCATAAAGTTCCTTTTCAGAGAGTTTATGAAC
The DNA here is from genome assembly GCA_031002005.1 of Vandiemenella viatica. NCBI lineage: Eukaryota > Metazoa > Arthropoda > Insecta > Orthoptera > Morabidae > Vandiemenella > Vandiemenella viatica. The sequence goes on along the minus strand of JARYHS010013630.1, from coordinate 310,602,582 downwards.
ATTTCATTCTTCCACACAGTCAGCTCTGCTAATCGTGGCTATCAGTTTTAATCGTGTTTGGTCAATGTTTCGGTAAAGTGCCACTTCCTCTACAAATATCCATGATGTAATTTTTTAGGGCTTTGTTTTACGGCTATCTTATGATCATCGATACCGATTGATCTAGAATTGCTGTCCACCGTAAAAAGTAGTCGTTACCACGCTAAGAGATCTGAAACAATTTATTCTTCTTCTGAATTTTATTATATGGGAAACAACTGCTTCGTTTATATCAATTTAATTCGGTAATACTACGTACTGCTTCTGCTTCTTCTTGGGGTCGGCTGCCTTTTGACACGTTTTACTCATCGTTGGCATGTTCAAGTTTTGAGCTTTGTTTTACGGCTGCATGCCCTTCTTGACGCCAAGCATTTTATGCCTACTGCCAGGTCGAAGTGAAGTGTTTCCACCTATCGTTGAAACATGTAACTATGGTCTATATGAGATAAGTGCATTTTTTTATTTATGAAATGTGCAGTTTATGAAGTGGTGGTTGGGGATAGTCATGGGCTTTACATTGATGGCTGCGGAAACCACATAAAAACCACAGTCATGATGGCGAGTATGAGGGGATCCTGGCTCGTGCCCGGTCACGTTGTACCTCCCGGATCCAATGCGCGGCACCTCAGCGCACTGAATCACGCTGGTGCGTATTAGATAGTATTATGTTGTACATACTAAAACAGAAATTCAGTTACCCTTCGAAGTAGCATAGAATACGTACGCAAGAAAACAGGATATAAAGGAACATGTGTTCATAGTCAACTAGAATAGGGGATGCTGCTGTCAATTTTATCGTAATGAATATTATCGTTTATACAAAGGATAAGCACATGTTCAATCATCATGAAACTCACAAGAATCAATTTACGACGAATCCCTTTTCTAACACACAGATATAAGTCGTTCCATACGATTAGTTTTCGAAACCGAGCGAGGTGAGTGAACGGTTTAACGTTTTGGCCTCGCATTCGGGAGGACGCGGGTTCGAATCGCCATCCAGGCATCCAGATTTGGGTTTTACATGATTTCTCCAGATCACTCAAGGTGAACGCCGGGATGCTTCCTTCAAAAGGCCATGGCCGAATTCATTCCCGTTCCTTGTCCCCCATCCCGCCTCTAATGACACGCTGTCGACGAGGCGTAAAGCCCAAGAAAAAATATAGTTTACGAATCAGTGTGACACATTAGCCAACAATACCGCCTTCCATATTACGATCGCATTATCCATTGCTACACAGCATAGCTTCTGTTGTTATGTGGAATAAATCTATAATTATTATTAATTTTCTGCATTCTTTTATTAATCGCGTTATATTAATTACATTTATTATATGTAAGTAAGAGACTAACGGGATAGGTAGATCAAATGAACTACGTGTTCACGATATATTAAAGAATTTATCTCAAAAATAGATGTTTAAACTACCAAAAGTAAAAGTAATTCTCATCAGTAAAAAAGTATTAATTTTGTTTAATACCAAATAATATACCCAACGTTTCCTTGTGTGGATTAGAAAAATATTTTGTGTTTAGAAATCAGACCACCATGAGACGAAATTCAAATGTGATAATTCTTGCTGAAAAACGCTTATTTCCGACACAGTTTCTATGTACGTGCTACGAAAGTATTTGGGGAAAATCTAAAGAAGGACTGGTACATAACTATATTACTGCTTGATTTCGAATACTGCAGCAATATGTGGTACCGTTATAAGCAGACACTGCGATTTTACCAGTGTGTTCAAAGATCAGAGAATGAGCGTGTTATACTTTTAATTAGTGTCTGTTAAGTTTCTTATGGAAGTGCCATTAACTTTATATATAAATTATGTTAGAATACTAAGGAAACCAGAAGAGGCATCCAAATGAATTCTCCGAATAATATCAGATTTTATCATTACGAACTTGAGTGAATTAATAATTCCGTCGTCTCTTTTTCGCCGCTACCATTTAAGCTGCAACATGTTATAAGGATCAAATGAGTTTCACTACGTAGAATTCGCTTTCTAATTTGCTGGAGTTCATGGAAAAAATCTTATTTACGACCCGAATAACGCTTTAGTAGATACGTTTTGGTGAATTATAGAGTAAAAAAATGGGTACTTAAGTTAAACACATAAATACAGTACTAGAAAATTTTAATACGCATGTAAAATGTGATTACTTTTAAAATAATTTTATCTATGGACTTGGTGTATTGCAACGGTTTTATGGCAACCAATCTTTGTCACGCGTCTTTTAAAAAAGATGAAAACATAGAGGAAAACTGGGAGGGGTGAAAGAGGCGTTGCAGGCAATTCCAAGCCAGCAAACAGCGCAAAATGTGAGCAAGCGCACCAGTGCGCCCGCTTCTGGCAGACAAAAGTTTCTTGTTTATCGGCCGCCGGAAGCACAAACGCCAGTGTAAAACGCGAGAACCAGTGTTGTGGCTGATTACGGAAACTGCTGCAGTTTGCGTCTAATTACAAACTCGCGGCAGGAGAAGCGTCTGGTACAGAGCAGGGGAGCGCTGCCTGCCTCGCGGGGCAGGCTACTTCAAGGAGTAACCATCTGATTTCCTTAACTTCTTATTCACTAACTCCCGGCTGCTCATCTAAACGCTACGTTTCTGGTAAATTTAGATAGTAAATATTTACGTCATATTTCTCAAACTATCATATATTAGGACACGTATTACTCAGCAAATTATTTCATTCGATCTGACCGATTTGGCTACACGCTTCTGACTGTAGATCAGCTATAATGTACAGTCCACAAGAAAGTTCGAAGCAAAGGAGTATTTCGTAGTGTCTAGCGATAGTTTGCTATTTGAGATCGCAGAATGAAAATAATTATTTAGCCGCAGTCTCTTCTTTGTCTAACTTCGGAGGTTTTGTTGACTCCACTATTGCCCCTTGTGTAAATAAAATGGCATAGTAATCATCTCTATTCGATTGAAAATATGTATGCTCGCTTTTTAGGCAGCAAGTACAAACGAAATTTGGTGTCTGTCTTATTTTGAATGTCAATCGTCAACACAATAAACAAAGATATAGTGATTTTGTAGGTGTTAATGAGTACACTAAAGAAGTTTAACGGTTGTTAACAAGAAGTTTAACGGTTGTTAACTATATGTATTTTTTTAACATTCGATCCTGTAACCACCAAAATAGCGTCTTCAAACATTGTAACATCCAATCGCAAACAAATTTATGCTATATCGTTTCAACCACTAATATAACAACAGGTGTTTCCTATTTTCAAAATTCATATTTCTCTCTTCTCCCTTAAACTTGAGACTAGTGTCTGATCTGTTTACGGATAGGTAATGTTTTGCCATTAGTCCTTCTGCTTTAAGTTTTTCACATCTGCTTCCTACATGTGAACGACTAAGTTCTATGTACTTGCTAAGTAACATGAAAAGCAGCCCAGAACAGACGCACTTCAAATCTTAATTGTACTTATAATGGTTGGTACACTAATAAGATAAGATGCGGCTTTGTTCCCTATCATCGAGTAACGTAACATATGAATCATAATTTATACTCAAATTAATGGAACAGTTTGAATATCAAAAAACTGAATTGTATTCCTAACGATTCTTAGCATCTTTTGTGTCCCTCTGATCTACTATTAGATGGTTTTTTGCTGCTTAAAGTGTCCATGGAGACCGTAAGCGTTGTAAATGAGTGGGAATGTCGGTTTGGTTTTAGTAATTCTATTGATTTGGTGATATAAAAAAAAATTGTTTTTATGTAACCAATGCCTAAGCGTCGTAGTGAAGTGAAATAAAAGTATTAGTTATAAAAAAGTCGGGAAGATGGTTGTGGTAGTTGAGTGCAAAACACGTGTTACAGTAAACATAACGTTAACACGGTCTTACACTATAGTTTATCTTTGATGGAAACAATATCATACTAAGAGATTTACGATTGATGTATTTTTATTTATTCGATAGTATTTAGGAATAAAACTATATGCAGATTTTTCAAGCGTAAAATAGGCAAATTTTTATAGGTTAACTACACAGTAGTGTATATGCATGAAGTGTCTGGTTTTGTAGCAAAAGATGTATGTTAACGTTGTTTCAAGTAGCTCAATGCATTATTCTTTGAATTTTTGTGACTATTACCAATGTCAAAGAAATTTTTATGTGTGTTTGCTTTGGTTTTAGCCATCTATAGCGGGGGTATGATTTTATTTATTAAGGTTGACTCTTAATCGTCTGTAGCATAGTGTAATAGCAAATCAATTACATTAATTGGTGATACAGAAGATATTGTGCGCGAAAAATTTTGTTTCACTGTTTTGCAGCAGGCCATTGGAGTTATAAAGCAACAAACAGTTCGTAGCAGAAGTAGCCTAGTCTTTTAGAGAGAAAAATCATAACTGGAAGGTGTGGAACCTGTAGCAGTGCAGTAGCAAAGGGAGTGAATTAGACTGAGTGTGAGAAGTGTCTTTACTGGGAGGAATGTAGTGGAGAGGGGTAAGAGGAAGTAAATGAGGATCTCCGATGGTATTATCCACTTTGTTTTTAAAACCAAAGATCTTAGAGCAGGAAGAAACCATTAGGAAGATGGCAAGTACTATCACGGAGCTAGGAAAAACATTTATGAAACAGAGGAGGCAGAAAGGATCAGAACCCTTCAGACTCAGGACATAGAAGCAGAAAGGAAAGATGTTGGTTTACTTGGAGAGGGAGAAAAATTTGTTGAGAGCAGGTTTCAGATTCTTGAGGAATTATCAGGAGATACAGGATTACCTGATACTAGAGTTAGAGGGGTGGAGGAGAGCCTCCAGTAGATGTAGGAGTAGAGAAGGTGCAGCTTGCCTTTAGAAAGGGAGATGGAAATGTTAAAAATTGGAAAGTAAATGTTCTGCTTCTATGTGGCGGCCATGTTACAGGTGCAGGTCCTCTTCTGAAAGATATTCTAGAGGTCAACAGCTTTTTGAAATCCAGCACAAATCTTATCTAAGTAGAAGAAAACATAGGATCACTGTGTATGAATTTCAGTAAAAAGGGTAGGGTAGTAATAGCGAGAGTCATTGACAGAAATGTTAGTTAATGTACAGGGAGTATTTGAAGATGATTTTGAAGGAAGCATAATGTACCAATATAGAACCCATGCAGACCCTGAGCCATTAGCTGTACGGAGGATGATCTAAGAGACGAAGGCAATACTTGGGAGATATGTTATCTCTATCATGGGGATTTTGCCTGTTGACAGACAACGTTCAAGGTCATATACCTTCTCTATTATTTAAAAGATGATGAAGACATATGTACTCACCAACATTTTCTGAAGCTATATTATCCTTTTACATTCCTTTTACTTGACTAACATTTGTTTCTGGTAGATTCATCCTAATACCAACTAATTTACACGTAGAGGAGACTTAGCTACCCAAGGTCTGAAGATCATCAATTTCGTTGACCAAGAGTTTTATGCCAGCGGCGAATATTAAGTAATTATTGATTCTTACTCTTTTTCATCCATTCTATCTCTACCATTTCCAAGTCAGTTGAAAACAATTTTTCAAATAAGGTATCAGTTTGCTTAACATTTCTTTCGATGGGGAAATCTTTAGTTGGTTTACTAATGATTACAAAAGCTGGTGATGTGCCGTAGATATCATGTAACTCTCTGATATGAGCCATGCGCACACGATCTTCAGATATAGCTTCCAGGACGGCCATGTAACTTGCTGAGTCGAACACCTTTCCAAAATCGCCAAAAGCAATAGGAAGAGGTGTCTGGTATTTGTTTCTCGTAGAGCAAGAATGCAGTATATGGTGACCGAGCGTGGTGGGTGAACGGTTAACGTTGTGGCCTCGCATTCGGGAGGACGCGGGTTCGAATCCCCGTCCGGGCATCCAGATTTGGGTTTTACATGGTTTCCCCAAATCACTCCAGGCGAATGCCGGGATGCTTCCTACATAAAGACCATGGCCGAATTCCTTCCCGTTCCTGGTCCCCAGTCCCATAGTCCCATCCGGCCTCTAATGACCTTAGCCGTCGATGGGGCGTAAAGCAATAAGTAAAAAAAAAAAGTTTATGGTGCTAAAAGCTGATGTGGAATCTTGCTTTCTCACGGGGCTTGGCTGCATCAAAAATGAAGTTCCTCCAAGTACCGGTTTCTTCTAAACAATAATAGAGCTCAGTTATTAACTTAGCGATACCAACCTGTTAAACAGTCAACTACTAGTCGGTGAATGAGAAATATTCGCAAAAAAATGTCTGGTTTCTATAACTGACAACTGTTACAAATCTCACGGACCAAAAAAAGCAAAGCCACGCATGATAAGATGCATGGGAATCGGTTCCAATGGAACTCCGGGAACTTAACTTATCAATACGGTCTAGTGCATCTGAACAGGTAGCTGAGGGACGCCAGCATAGGGTAATGCTTGCAGACTAGCATGTTTGAGCAAATCCAAAACGAGACGGTGTAATTGAGGTCGAGGAAACAATATGTGTGATTAACAAGTTCACCAATTTTTCGTCGGGCGAATGAAGTCATGGCATTCTAGTGGGAATTCTGCATCAGCCGAAGAAGCGGGATGGTGTGATAAGCTCTCACGAATCAGAATATTACCGAGTACCGTTGTTCTATGAACAGTGTTTGATCAGGTAGAGTTCAAATAAGCTTCTGTTCGAGAAGATCCGTGAAGACCCAGCTGTGGTCGTGAAGCGTACCAGAAGCTGATCTTCGGTCGGGACGAGAACCCGAAAAACATCTCGTGCAAAGTACTACTTGTGCTCATAACAAGTATTAAGGTACAGGCCTCATAACGAGAAAGTCTTGGTGGATACCTCTGGCGATGGAGGAGAGTCACTATCTTTACATTCCTATGCGATCAGCTGGACCACCTGTACCCGCTCAGCTGATTCCGTGATGTAAAGGGCGCCGGGAATTTACTGCTTCGTCTTGGACACATGAGTGCTCACCGGCGACTTCTGACACCATTCTTTACATATGATCGATGGTGATGTCCACTTCGTCATCTCAACAGACACCAAATGGTAATATGGACGGTCATCGATTTATAGGAAAGACAAGTGGGTTTACTCCTTAACGAACATCCTCTCGGCGCTAATGACCCCGACGTCGACGCGCCCTAAAACACAAAAAAAAAAAAAAAAAAAAAGAACATCCTCTCCCCCTGACAACATTATTCTAAGAAACAGAATCTCATAACTCAAATGACTCGTTGCCAGAGATCATCAGTAAACAATCGCGACGTTGTTCAGTGATCATAATTTTAACTTACCTATTTTGAATTGAAATCACTTAATAAAGTCACGGTTTGATTCGATTAAAAATATTGAACAAATAATTGTAATCTTCGCAGCCTTATCTATTTATTTCAATTAAACTATCACCTTGTTTCCCAAGATCATTTAATCAATCATGGTCGAGCCGAAAATAGTAAAATATTAGTTGATAAACAGTGACATGACAACTTCTTGCAGATCTTAAAATCAAATTTGCGTGTTGTATTGCCCTGTTCATAAGTTTCACAGAGCATAGTTGCAATATAATAAAGGTACCGTAATTTCACGCGTTGGAATATTTGATTCTATGGGAGGATTTTTCTAGATGGTACCAACAACATTCCGAAGTTTCGATTCTCTTACGAGAAATGGATGCGCAAACGGGGATTTGAATTCTTTACTGCAGATAAAAAAGGCGTATACTTTGAAGCGGGCTGCTCAAAGACATTCGTTTCAAAGAAGATTGGCGCGCACGTGAGCGGAAGTTCCTCAGACGCCTCGAAGAAGTCTGAACACCGTGGTAATGCGATAGATCGCCTCTGTAGCGACAAGTATTTTTCCGAAATAAGATCCGCTGTTTTGTTTGCGGCGCGTCTTGCCGCCGAAGGCTTTGAGCGCCTGCTTCCCCATCCTCTCCCCTCTCCCCAGCGTTCTGCCTTTGACGTGGGGACACAGGTAGCTGGCAAAATAAATAAACGGAAACCTCAAGATGTGCTTTGACGGGGGCTCATTACAGACGAGGAATTAATTACGCGTGGCGTGGTGCGGGTGGGGACGGTATCATCTGTCCCCGCAGCTAATCTTTGCTCGGCCCGCCGTGCTCCATTGTTCGTCCACCTGCCGGCTGACAATGCCTCATTAGCAACATTGAGCCACGCATCCGTGCCCAGTGATGTCGCTTTTTTCATTTACACCGTGCTTTCAATTACTGCTTGCAAATATTTTAAAAAATAATGAGAAGGAACTTATGCTTGTTTCCAAAATCAAATACGAAAGTGACTCGAATTTTGTGAAAGCTATGTATGTTTTCAAAACGCTGTAAGAGAACTTAATTCTATCTATAGATGCCATGAGGCAACTAGCGCTACAGAGTGGAACTCCATTCGTCATTTTTTTTTTTTTATGTTTACAGCTATTGCTATTTCGTAGTAAAATTTTAACGACGTAGATGATCTACTGGTAGCTCAGTGGTTAAGGCGCTTGCTTTAAAAACTTTGTTCTCTGGGCTCGGATTCAAATCCTGGCAGGCCCAGGAATTTTTTTAGAGTTGTGTTTAATCAAATGAGCTACGACAGGACGTTCGGCATTACGGATTCCACGTTAGACTGTAGGTCGCAGAGGAAAGGAACTGGCCGTCCTATCTATGACCCAATGTCTTAGTATGCCCCCGTCCGAAGAATGCTACCAACCTTCGGGTTGTGGAATAATTTAGTTCAGATGACCTAATATTTAAATTAGTTACCAACCGATAGCAGTAACAGTACCTTCTTGTGCTGTATAATTTTAAGTTCTTAGATATGGCACCTTCCAAACGAGAATGGTGGGTAAGCGGTTACGCTCTGGCCTCTATTTCGGGTGGATCGTCCTAAAATCATTTTAGGTGAATTCCTGGATGGTTCATTTATAAGGCCATGTTCCTTGCCCCCAGTTCTTTTACGTCTTTATTGGTTTCGACACCTCGACGTCGACGAGGCGTAAAGTCATATAGAAAAAGGGCGCCTACCTGGTAATTGTATCAGAGCTAAATAAGAATTGGCCACCGCCGTTTAGAGCTGTGGAAGACATATATCGGAGCTGTTGGCCTGTCTTATACGTTACGGTTTCTTTTTCTGTCTAAAATAAACGTAATTTTTATTGCTTGATTGAGTCACATATCGTGGTTGATTAAATTAAGAAGTAATCACAATAACTCGAGGGATGACACAGAGTAATTCGGCTAGAATATAAGTGACCAGTCTTGGATTTAACATCTAAAATCGACACGTACATTTTTAAACGCAAAAGACTGGTACATTAACCTGGCGCCTTGTGAGAGCCTGTTTTTCGCGCGATAAGCCAGTGCGGGCGAACTACTGGGCGATCGGGCGAGACGGAATGGGGACGCAGACAAATTGCGAGAAAGAGAGAGAGGGCGAACAGGTAGCCGGGTCATTAGCGGCAACAATAAGAACAATAGAGGCGGCGGCAACTGTTGCAGCAATACATCAGCCCGCGCAACCTGCCAACTGAGTAACCGCACAGCTATGCGGAACGGGCATCGCAGGGCTCTCTACCCGCCAGGGGCTCCACGCTTACAAGGAGATCTCCTGCACAGTTCTTATTTTCGTTATTTCACTGCAAATAGAGTTCACAACTATACTTATTCTGTTTATTTTTTTAATTGGTTTAATAATTCGATTTAATACATCAAGACTAAAAAATGTAATTTTGAAGGAACATCGAAATTACTTCTTCACGAACACAAAACTATGTCTTGCTGTGATGTTATATGAAACTCAAATTTCAGGTTAGATTTGGTTTCAGAAGAATATTATATATGTGTTTGCGGATGAAAAATGTTCATTTTTGCTTCCCATTGCAACATTGCAACACTGCATGTTTCATTATTGGGTTGTGGTTACACGATTAAACAGTGTTCTTGCTTGTTGTGATGTATATTAAGTCTAGTCATTCAATTTGTACAATCATTTAGTTCTATCGGTATACTTTAGTGTCACAGATCTGGTAAAAAATAATCTTCTGTCTGTCATATTTTGTTTGAAGCTATGAAAGCTAAAGTATAGTTGAAAAAGCTTCGTGCATTTTTTAATATTGTGAAGTAAAATAAAAAGACTACGCCATATATCCGACTTGAAATTGCATTAAGCGTAGTCCTAACAAGGCACACAGATAGAAAAATGCAAGAAATTGTGGCGTATTAGATCGTACCAATGCTGGTGTACAGCCTGGAATTACTGTATCCATTTTACATTTAATAAAATAAATGAATGCTATAAAAGGCAGTGAGATTTAATGAAATATTTACGATTGAAGTCAAATTTTTCTATACCGCAATACCGCATCATGCATATGCCGAAGAATACAGACCATGCATAACATTACATTTGACTACAATAATTTGCTGGCACTTACACTATATTTTTTCTTGTGGACCAGTTCACTTAAAATGAATTTTAAATAATCTTGTTATTGAGGGAAAACATTACGTATTATCAGGTTTTATCTCAGCAAATAAACCACCCACTATACCATTAACTTCTCTGAAAACTTATTATTATGTTATTATTAAATAGCTGCGATCTAACTGGAAACTACTCTATACACACCTAGTTATTACTGTACGAATTTTCGCTCTAAATTATTTCAGTATTTAAGTTAAATCATTCGCTATATTACTCCAAATTATATTCTAGTCTCTGACATTTGTAACTACAAATGAAAATTTTCCCATTTCCTTAAGCCTGAAATCATTTGTTATTATGGTAATCGCTTTCCTTCTATGTGATACTCCTAATTCTCTGCACAATATACATGTCGGCCACATTACCAACAGACTTCCTGAAGTCACTTCAACCGCTTTCTTGCTAGCCAATTTATCACATTAGTCGCTTAATGTGCTTTATGGCAATTTCCACCTATGAATCCAGCTGTCGTCCTTTTCACCTCCTCCACCTCGTCATCATCGAGGCGACCAGCACTGTCCTCTCCAGGGTCTTATGTCCTTCTACCATTACTCTTCTTCTAATTCAGTCTAATTTGTTCATATGTCTTGCACATATTTTTTTCCTTCATCTACCCGTTCCGTGTTCTTCATGGAGACCTCTTTCTTTCCATTTCCTATTTTCGATACAAATACTGTGGGTTTCCTTCTACCCCACCATATTGAATGATTTGATCAAGCTTCCACATCCCAATTCTTTAACTACATACCATCATCATTTACAGCAGAGACAAGACTTTGAAACCTCTCCCTATCATTTCTCCAATGTATCCCGTCGAAATTAGTTTTTTTTTTAATGAGATGATATATCAATATATGTATTCCTCAATAAACAGTTCCTCCCCCTCGTTATAATCATACAAAATCTTTCATTTGTAATCAGTGCACATAATAAGCTGTCTCATTTTGGTATGTAGTCTCATTCCAGGCTTATCCCCCCTGTTAGGTATCCTGTAAAGATCCCTGTGCAGTTATTATTTTATAGATCAAATAACACAAATGAAACCCCATTTCTTTCGAAATAATTTTCAGTCAAAAATGATTGTTTTATTTCGGAATACATATAGTTAATTTCTACTTGAACGCAGGTATTACACTAAGAATATTAGAAAGAGAGCGGTATGGAGTCGTATAATCGTAGTATTTCGAAGATCGTCAGTACCATCTTTACGAGGTCCTGGAAGTTTGGTGAATTCAACAGAAATGATAAGAAGACGAAGATTGCAAAATCCAGCGCCGAAACAACGTAGGCTACAACAACCAGCAATTAGAGCAAGACTTGATGCGAATTGCTCGCTCGAGAGCTCCGACATTAAGCTGCTTGTTGAAGAAAGCACTGCCTCGGTGCAGTGACTTTACGCCAGTTGAGGGGCAGTTTGACAAGCTCGGGTGAGATGAAGATACTGTGCAGAACCAAATGGCGTCTCGTCTCGGCTGGGTGTCGCTAAGGTGGCGCACGCGCTCGTAAATGGAGGGCTCCTATCTCGCACAACTACCTTGTCATAAAAATTGCGGGCCCTTCCTGCGCCTTATCTGGCCCACATTGCCAGTAAAGTACTATCTCTGCTGAGAGCGAACAATCTGACAAATAGCTTCTGTCTGTGACACCTCCGCGCAGCTTGTCTCGAGTGCTTTGCTCTTCCGGGGAATTATTGTTATAGCCGTACAAGCTAGCTGTTAGCTTCCAGAAGGCAGCAGCTATCCAGTATAGAGGCAGCCTTTCTATTGTGCCAGAATTCATCTCGAATCAATATGCAATAAAACTTCTCCCTCTTTTCTTGGCAAGCGCTCAATGTTCTGACATATCAATAACATTCCACACCGTAAACCAGAAATATACAGTATCATTGGAGTAGGGAGACTCATACAGAAGAAGTCATATACTTTAGAACTTAAATAAACATTGCGTATCGGTTATATAAATTTATGTATGGTCAATTAAATTTTCTAACCGTCAAACTATTATTTCATTCTTAGTTCCTTTTTAATTCTTCATACGTAGGAAATGTGCAGCGATAGGATTCGATGCGTATATATATTTTAACATTGCATGATTTTATAGAAAGTAAGTTGGTCTGGATCCTTTTGTGCGCAATAATGAGGGAATAAGTTAAAAAATTCCCAACTATTTCTGATTCCCAGCACAATGTCTCGCATAGCCATTTTATTAATACCAGCTATGTTGCTAATCAGAAATTCAAAGAATCTCGTGAGGTTTTTCTCGAGAGCCGAAAAATTTTGCTCTATAGCCTCAATCATTTCAAAGGAGACTTTTAACCATCGAGTGAAAGCTTGACTTTGAGGATAATATTGTGGATTTCACAACAGTTTCAGTGTTCAGAACCCTAATTTGAAACATCACTAAAATGCATTCGTCAGTTGGTATACTATGTTGATGAAAATCTACAAACCTTCAGCAAATCTGGTTTCCCCCCACTAACTATTCCATCTCGCCAGTTTAAAATACCGGAATAGTACTCTCTGTTTGCTGTTTATGATTTTTATTATAACCGACGAATAAAATCAGCGTAGCGTGTATCAAAATTGATATCTTCAATCTTTCTGTTCACTATGTCCTTATTAAATCTAAGCTGGTAAACATAAGTCCCATTCACACTTAGAAATCTATGCACGAGATCAGTTCCTTCACTGTTAAATCAGTCCTCTGTTAAAATATTTTAACACATTTATAACATTGCGTTAGAAAGCGAAAACTGTTCTTGAACAAAACTCATTAATGTTTATTTTTTATTGCGAAACACACCCGGCACATAACTTCAAAATTTCCAGGGCACCGTCATCATGAAAGTGTTCTATGATTATTGCTGTTGACCTGAATCAAACATCCTATGGGTCGATCATATTCAAAGCTAGTACATTCCCGTTCAACTGCGAACCACATTTCTTACCTTTTTTTTTGGCTTTACGTCTCGTCGACGTTGAGGTCATTAGAAGCGTGAAAGGACGGGGGTAAAGAACGGTAAGGAATCAGCCATGGCTGTTTCGTAAAACCTGCCCAGTATTCACCTGGAGTGATTTGGCTAAACCATGTAAAACTAAAATCTAAATGGCTGGATTGGATTGGGATTCGAACCCGCATCCTCCTGAATGCGAGGTCACAGGATTACTGCTCACCCACCGGGCCACCACGCTCGGTAATTGGTTTCTTGCTAGGAAAAATGAGGTAGCAGAGTCTCTGTGCACTTGAATTCTCTGTGGCGTTAAAACTTCTTTTACAACGGAAATTGCCGTTCCACTACATTTAGTCTTGTCCATCGTTAAAGAACCCACAGTAAACATAAAATAAATTGCAGATTTATCAAAGCAACTATTTGTTAGATTGATTTTAAATTCTATTTTTATGCTCCTTACAATTATATGAACTCAGAAAAATAAATTTGCGAAAACTTCATCGAAGAATCGTTTGTTTCTGACCGAGCGTGGTGGGTGAACGGCTAACGTTCTGGCCTCGCATTCGGGAGGACGCGTGTTCGAATGCCCGTCCGGGCATCCTGATTTGGGTTTTCCATGGTTTCCCCAAATCACTCCAGGCGAATGCCGGGATGCTTCCTACAAAAAGGCTATGGCCGAACTCCTTCCCGTTCCTTGTCCTCAGTTCAATCTCGCCTCTAATGACCTTAGCCGTCGACGTGGCGTAAGGCAGTAAGTAAGCAGTTTGTTTCTGATAATGCACAGCATTACAAATACAGGTAAAGGGTAATTCGTCTGAAATATCATTTTTATGAAGTATCACTTAAAATCGCAAGGAAAAAGGTGTTATATTATAATGGTTTTAGAACTACCGAGATATTGATTATGGCGGGGAAGTTCTGCATTTTCCAACTGCGTAAATTAGATAAAATAAAATAATCTTTGGATTTGGATTAGAAGTTATGGTCATTTTGGTAATTTAACAGAATCATATACTGTTAGCTTTGATTTAAATGGCTACTGTAAAAAGTGACATGTTTGTCAGCACTTTAGAAATTGATGGTAAACAATGCCTGATCAGAAGGACAATAAGTTGGGTACTGTATAAAATATGAAATAAAAATTGTGTAAGATTCAATCCAAAATATGAAAATCAATTATAGAAAACATTGTTTGAGAAAATATCAACGGAAATATCATTAACATATCATGGAGTGTAAATTTAAACTGATGGCAATTTATTCTGTTTAGAAGAGAAATGAAGTGAATACTTGATAACAAGAAAGATAATTTCTTACCGGACAGTTACGGATCATGTACGCAGGTGACAATGCTTATTACACGAGTTAGATACCGTCCATATGAAAATACCCCTTAGAGTAACAGAATCATTGTTCAAAATGACTAATTTTCTTTCAAGAACATATACACGCATAACTTCAGAAAACGTAAAAAATAATATTATTTTTAATTCGGTCCAATTACGAACTGTAAGTGAAAAAGAACATCGCTCTATTCTCGTGCGCACCAAAATTATTTTTATCCGCAACTGAGGACAGGATGCAACAATGTGAGGTATATATATTTTGCCTCATGGCTCATAAACTCGGCAGCCCGTAACTTATTTCTCTACACTGTTCGGTCACCCTCATTAGTTATAATGTTCCTTTAATTCTTTCCCCTTGAAGTCCTTTAGGAAGGTAGTATCTAATGTAAGGTGGAGACGCCGTGGACAGTTGTACCTTCAGCATTAAGACCTATAGTAAAAGCAAACTGCCGTCGGGCGCCGCTCCAAGTCGGCTGACCGCAGCAAAGAGAAGGCATAATTTATGGGTTACGGCTGTTTGTTTTTTAGGTTTAAAGTCAGGAGTAAGATTTTACTCGGGAAGTCTAAACTGTATGGAAGAATTCGTTGTTGCGGAAATTCTGACACACCATTGTAAAGACGTCAAGCGAAGGAAAGTCGCCCAGGAAAAGCAGAGAGTGTGTTAATACACATGTTGTACATAAACAATATTAAAAAGAAATGACCTGTTACAAACTCAGATGAATAAAAAATACTGACGCTAAGTGCGTGAAACCATACAATACAGTAAAGAATAATTCATATATTGAGGATGGGTTAAATAACATACATTAATTCCAGATCACATTTCCATTTAATCTCTTAAGATATCCCGTAATTTTTCTAACATAATATGCTACTGAATTGATTTGGAAAAATCAAAGTATTTAACAAAGCAACAAATGTTTTAAATGATGCAGTAGCTTTATGTGCAGGTAAATTTGTTGGGATTTATTCTTCTCCTCAGAATATTGTTCACTGAGTTTTATCAATGAAAATGTATTTTTTAAATTTTTTTTTGCTTCTGTCTTTATGCATCGTCGAGGTCATTAGAGGTGTGAAAGGACTGCGGGGAAAGGAATACTGTAGGAATGATATAGGCTATTCGACTTGAGTGATTTGGGAAAATCATGGAAAACCCAAATCTGGATGGCCTGGTATTCAAACCCACGTCCTACTGAATGCGCTCACCGACCACGCTCATTGGAAAACGTAGAAACTAGCAGAGTAATCCTATACCGGATAAATGGAAAATGTTGGCACTTTACTGTATTGTAAATCTGAAAGGCAAACTGTCACTCTTAATCAAAAAATTGTAAAAACTCAGGTTTTAACTCTTTCATTTAAAAAGTAATAAAATCATAATGGAATATCTTCTGCGAAATTCTGCGTACGTGACTCAGATAAAAATGATAAAAAAAAACAAAATAAACCTACTGTATTCATTTATATTGTTTACATAAACAAACACAGAATTCTTTTAACTTACACTGAAACTATAAGACCACCGTAATTACGCCTAACGTTGAAAAACTTTTATAATATCGTATTATTAATTGAAGGATAAAACGAAAATCTTAGTGTGTCATTTACACATTAAAACTTCGGTCTAACTACGCAAGTGAAAAGCAAAAATCTTTTGAGACTTGGTAAAAATCGCTCATCAGCTTTTCGGGAAAAAGTAATTCAAACAAACAAAATAACCGAAACCGAACCCCTGATTGTTTTGGTTTTCTTCAGATTTCACGACTTAGAATATTTAATGAAGTTGTGATTAGCTTCAGGACTAAGCTTTTAGAATTAAATGTGACGTGGCCATTAAAAACAAAATAATTTGAACTATATAAATCTACAAATCTCCAAAAACGTTTAAATCGTAAGAAAGGTAATATTTTGATGAATGATGTTTAGTGGTTAATCATAGGTCAATGATTAGCTGTGAACCGACAAGGCCGATTCTGAAAAACTAAAGATTAGGTGACCCTGATAAAACCCCAAGAAGCTTTTAAGGAAGAAGATGGGACACTACTTAGAAATGCAAGTCTTCGAAGCTGTCGAGAAGACAGCGCAAAATCAATCCTTCACACGGAATACAAAATACAACTCTTCAAAATATAAATGTTCTACCACCGATACATCACATGTGTCTCAGAACCCATCTCTCCTTCTTATGGTTGTGGGAATGAATTGATGAGAACTTAATTCCTTGTCAGTGGGCAGAAACTTTTACGAAACAGCTTCGTTTTTTTTTTTTCTATCTGCTTAAAGTCTCTCTAGAGACGGGAAAGGATGGGGGGCAAGGAATAGGAAGGATTCGGCCATGGCCTTTTGAAGGAAGCATCCCGGTATTTGCCTGGAGTGATTTGGGAAACCATGGAAAACAAAAATCTGGATGCCCGGACGGGGATTCGAACCGCCGTCCTCCCGAATTCGAGGGCAGCTTCGTACTGTAACATGCATCATAAATACATCTGGATATTGTGGACCATTTCCTCAATTGAGATAGGATCAATTTTATGCATAACAACAATTTCAATTGCATTGGCGTTACAATTATGCATAAAAGTGATCATAAATACATTTCGTAATAACAGGCAAAGCGCGATGAGAGTTCTGGAACCAAAAAAAAAAAAAAGGTTTAGCTTATCTTGATTGTATGTTAACGTAGTAGCGATGTTTCCAATCTTACTCCCGTGTATTTCAAAAGGCAGAACACCCTGCAGAATTCGCCCTCTTTTCTCTCGGACTCCATGACCGTCCGTTCTTGGCTATTGGAACGGGGGAATCAATTCAAAAGTTAAATTTTGAAACACAGCAATGATTCATTTGTTAGATTGATTTCGAGACAGCACAAAGATCTACATTGTATATGATATGCGCTGACAATCGTGCATTTCAAGAAGTAAGATAAATTTTTATTTTTTTAAATTTATTTTTGGTTTCTGGTCACTCGACCATTTCACCAACCTTTATTGTACATTTGTTCTTATACATTGATTTATCATAAATTGATTCTCTTAGGTAGTGTGTTTACCTTATTTTACATTAGTTACCAATTTACAATATTGTCGCCTTTTCTTGCTTTACAAACTTGATTTTCTCCAGTAGCTTTCTTCGTTGAGAGTTGATCTTCATGTGTTTGTGTATCCGTTTGTAGGTCCTTAGTAGAGTGGAGTTTCTTGTATATTTTTGTTTCTTCTCTCTTTTGTCTTCTCCGGCAGTTGGTTTTGTCTTCTGTGAGCCTGTGGTGTCGTGTTGACTATATCGTTATTTGTGCGTCTTGTAAGAATCTTGCTAGTGTCTGGTATATCTTGATTTGGTTTGTATACAGCAGGCATTGTATCGATGTAGGGAGGGGTACTTGCATCGCTGCTAATTTGCTAATTAGGGTGGCGCGTGGGAGATTATGTTTGCTGCATTTGAAAATAATATGGTTGAGGTCTGAGATTTCTTCCCCGTCTGCTTCGCATCGTGGAGAGTCCAATACTTTTATCCTATGTAGGTGGCTGGGGAAGGCTCCGTGGCCTAACCTCATTCGTATTAATGATGTTGTGAGGTGCCTTTTGGATTTAAAGTTCTGGAACCACGTGTTCTTCATGACTGTAGGTTGGATTGTGGCGTAGTGAGAGCCCTTGTGCAATGACGATGTTTTCCAGTAGTCTTGTAGATCTTCGTAGGCTTTCTGCTTGACGCGGGGGAGGAAGTCCGTGTAAGGAAGCGGAAGTGCCAGCATCATCCCCTCCTTGGCTCCCTGTTTGGCTAAGGCGTCCGCTCGTTCGTTATACAGTAGTCCTGTGTGTCCTTTGATCCACATATACTTTATTTCTGGGGTTTGAGAAGACAATGTCATTTCAATTAAGTCCATTATATATTTGTTACTATTAAGGTTCCATTGTGGGTTTTGTAATCTTTGTAGGGTGCTTCTGGAGTCGGAGAGGATTAATATTTTTTTAAACTTTTGTTCCATTCCGTATTTTAAGGCTTCTTTAATGGCGATGATTTCGGCGGTATAAATTGAGGCTTCACAGGGAAGAGCGAAGCAGGCTTCTTGGTTGGTACTGGGGCAGTAGTACGCGCTGCCAACTTGATGTTTGGTCTTGGACCCGTCGGTGTAGATTTGTGTGTAGCCCGGCCAGGTCATTGATAGAAGCATCGACGCTGCTTGATGGTTAAGGTCAGGGGGAAGTATATAAGTGCTGAGAGTTGGAATGGAGCATTCGAACGGTTTCGTGAATATAGGTAGAGCTGATTCTTTCGTTATGAGAGGTTCTATGAATCTGAGTTTGTAATGGCTGTAAACTAGAAGCGGGCATCGTGGGGGTCTTTTCCCTTCAAACGGCCCATTATATTACTTAAGGTTTGAAGTTTCGATCGTAAGATGTGGTGGGAATAAGAGTAACGTTGGAGAAGATATTTGTCTGCCCGGAGCTGGCGTTGAAGATCTAGAGGAAATTCAGCAGTCTCAATCAATAGGGCGTTTGTAGGGGTTGTTCTCATTGCTCCGACGCAGATGCGGAGTGCTCGGAATTGTATCTGGTCTAGCTTGCGTAGAGTTTGCTGAGAGGCGTTGCCGTATACGATGCTGCCATATTCGAGATGAGGTCTTATTAGTGATCTGTAGAGCTGTAGACAGGTGGCCGGGTCTGCTCCCCACCATGTATGTGCGACTGAGCGCAGTATGTTGAGTGCACCGCTGGTTCTAGTTGTTATGTGTTCTACCTGGGGTTTCCAGGAGAGCCTGCTGTCTAATGTTAATCCGAGAAATTTGACTGTTGCGCGGACGGGGAAGGTGCATTGTCCCAGATGAATTTGTTCTTGCAGGAGAGGATTTTTCCTACGAATGTGAACAGTACTGCCGTTGATTTTGAGGGGCTAATTGTAGGCCATGTTGGTGTAACCATGTTGTGAGTTTTTCCACGGCTTCCGAGATCCATCTGCGAATCAACTCGAACCATGTGGCGTATATATAGATGCATAAGTCATCAGCGAATTGTAAGGTCTTGATGTGGGGTCCTAAGATGTTCTCCAGATCGCAGGTGTATATGATGTATAGTAGGGGGCTAAGTATTGAGCCTTGAGGGATACCTCGGTTGACGAGATATGGGCCTACTAGTGCGTTGTTCTTTTCTCGGAGGTATATTGTGCGCTGGTAGAAAGCTAAGTAAATACCGTTAAGGACGAAAGTCGGGATGCCATTTGCTTGAAGTTTTCTCACGAGGAGAGAAAGCTGGACGTTATCGTATGCGCTTGAGATGTCTAGGAATAAACCCATTAAAAATCCTTGGTTCTTGAATGTTCGTTCAATGTCTGAGGTAAGGATGGTCAGGTTGTCTATGGTGCTGCGTCCTTTCCGGAATCCGAATTGAGATGTGGGGAGTTGATTGGAATGTTCTAACCACCATTCTATACGGTTTTTCCAAAGTCGTTCGGCGGTTTTTGAAGACGCATGATAATAGGGCGATTGGACGGTATGATGTTGGAAGTTTTGGGTCTTTTCCAGGTTTTAAAATTGGAACTGTTATTTGCGTTGACCATGCTTCCGGTAGTTTATTTGATGACCATAGTTTTTGTATCAGTTGTATCAAATGTATTTTTGCTTTTGGGGGGAGTTGTCGAATCATAGCGTAATGTATATGATCGTATCCGGGAGCGGAGTCACTGGATGCAGTGAGTGCTTTATCTAGTTCAGCTAGAGAGAAAGGTCTTTCGAATCCTTTGTATGTGTTGACTTGTTCTTCTGAATTGATGATTGTCTCGAAGGGAGGGAGGGAGACGATTGGCGGCGCTAATATCGCGGCGATTTCTTCGGCTTTGCATGTAATTGTTGCAGTGGGTGACGGTTTCTTCTTCATTCTACGTATCATTGTCCATATTTCTTTCGGTGGCGTGTCCTTCGAGATTCTGTTGCAATAGGTTTTCCAACTGTTCAGTTTCTGTTGTTTGAGGAAGCGTTTAACCTGAGCGTTTAGTCTTTTATATTCGTTGTAGGTCTCCCAGGAGGGTTGTTGTTTGTACATTTTAACTGCTAATTTTCTTTTAGCTATCATTTTGGAACATTCCAGGGTCCACCACGGACAGGCGATTGAAGCCTTCCTAGTATATATGCGACGTTCTGGGATAGTTATAGTTGCGGCGTAGTTAATTAGGGAAATAAAGGAGTCATAATTTTCAATTGGAGAAGCGTTTTGTGTGCACATGTGGAGTTGAGCGTCTATGATTTGGGCATAACGGCACCAGTTGGCTTTGCTGATGTTCCATTTGCTGGATGGGTAGATTAGTTTTGGTCCTCTTGCAGTAAGATGTGAGATGGTGATGGCATGATGGTCTGATCCGAGGATATATGGGATGGTGCTCCATTGGAAGTCTGTGAATATGTGGGGTGATACCAACGTCAAGTCCACCGCTGATGGTCGAAGGCCTGGTCTTAAAATTTGGGTTGGGGTGCCGTCATTTAGGGGGATCAAGTTGTATTCGTCTAATAGTTCTTTAATTTCTTTTCCCGATTGGTCTTCGTATTCGCATCCCCACATGGTACTGTGGGCATTGAAGTCTCCGCAGAGCATGTATGGAGGTTCAAGCTGTTTGAAAAGATTATGCCATTCATGTGGCGCTATTTTGCTTCTTGGTGGTCGGTATAGTGAGATTATTGTGAGTTTATACTCTGGAAGCGCCACCTGCACTGCTACAGCCTCTAGGTACGGGACGTTGGTTAGGTCTAGGTCTAGCGCTGTGAAGTCTAGGGTGGTTTTGATTAGGAGGGCCACTCCGCCATAGCCGTCTGTTCGATCTTTTTGTATGACCGAATAGCCCCGAAAGTATGCTGGTTTGCTGAGCCAGGTTTCACTGAGTGCGGCTATAGATATTTGCTGGGTGGCTAGTTCTTTTTGTAGGGTTTCTTTATTTGCCGAAACAGATCGGATGTTCCACTGAAGAATTTTAAATACCTCCATTTACTGAAAAGAGATTTGCTATTAATTGGCGGATTGCCCCAGTAGAGAGTGTTTGGCCAGGAGAGTTGAGTGCTTCTGTTATAATGTGTACTATTAGCTGGAGGAGCTGGTCGATTAAGGTGTCATGGCTTGGGGTGGGAGATACGTTGTGGTACTGAGGTGGATAGGGATTCTGGATCGGTGGAAGAATCTGACCTTGAGTTATAATATTTGATATTTGTTGGTGAGGGGGGGGAGGCGGTAGATGTTGTATCGCCGCCGTGGGATTGGTCGATATTCTGTCGGCCGAAGGTTGCTTAGGTTGGGGGGGGTGGATGTGGCTTTGGGGGGCGGGTGGGATGTGGGGTGGGGGTTATGGATAGGTATGGGGTAGCCTGACTATGTTGATCAGCTGCTTGCATCGTAAGATTTCTATTTTGAGGTGGGCTGGGTAGCCAAGTGGTCTTCTGAGTGAGGGGCGGGAATTCCTCCTCCCTCTGTAGTGTTGGGTTGGATATAACTTTCTGCGCGTAACTATGGATTGTTGGGGTGATGGATGTCTGCGTTCCCAAGGCGTTGTAGGCTTCGTTGTATTTTACTTGTTTTTGGTGCTGGAACGCTGGACATAGTTTGTCCGAAGCGAAGTGTGGTCCTTGACAATTAACGCATCTAGGTGCCAAATTTTCATTACACAGTTCTATCCGAATCGCCAACATTTTTTACATGTAATTGTTTGAGATATATAAGGCTCCACTGTACAGCGCGTTCCTAGAATGTACACGTATTGGGGTAAACATTGAGCTCTGAAGGAAAGTTGACAGACGGGAATGGGGCGACGTTCGCCATCTTCCTGGTTGTTTGCTTTCCTGGTGAAGCGCTTGACTGCTACTACTGGGTAGTCGGACTCTATTTCTTCCATAATTTCCCTTTCGTTGAGTGTGATGTCTACATTTCTAATAATTCCGAACTTGTGGATAAGAAAATTAGGGATATACGCCTCGAGGTTCTTGGTTGTCAGTACTGGTAATTGCACTAATGTGTTAGCTGCTGCGGCGGTTTTCGTTTCTATTCGGATTCTATTACGTCCAAGTGTGCTAATATTTATTATATTATCTTTAATCTGAGGATTATGTTGGAAAAGAATTTTTCCGATGGCCATCGGATGCAACATCCCGACATTTTTGTCCATACTTTCAATAAACACATAAAACGGACCTACATCTGCTCCGTTGTATCTATTGTTTTTGCTTGGCTGTTTCTGGATTTCTGTTTGTAGCGGCCTATCATTAGGTTGGTTAAGCTGTCTACTTTCAAGGGTACAATTTTGATTTAGTGCAGTTTCTTTTGCCCGAACGTTGCTTGTCATTTCGGTACATAGTCGTTTACTAGGTACGTCACTGTTATCTGGGATATTTAACGGCACTTCTACTGTAGGTTGGGGCGTTAGTGCTGCGGCTGTACCTGGTACGATGTGATGCTTCCGAAGGTTCTGCTGGTCTGGTGAGTCGTTTACGGCTGCTGTTGTATATTCCATCGACTCGTTCCCATCGGGGAGGGGGCCTCGCAGCTGTTGCTCTTGTGTCGTATCTGGTGTTGTGGCTGGTAGCATCAGGTATTCATCTTGGTTGTAGCAGGTGGTTAAGGCATGCTGGATGGATTGCCCCGTGTCCGGGACTAAATCCATTTGTACTTCTTCTTCTTACGTTGCTTCTTCTTACACTGATCACTATTATAACTTCACTTTAGGTATCACGCTGTGTTACACACCGGCGCACTAGACGGTACGTGGATAGCGCTGTTTGTTACACTGTCGCTATAGGTAGAGGAAGTTGTTTCCTCGGCTGCTGAAGTAAGATAAATGCATAGGTGGGCACAGTTAATCGAAAAGTTAACTTCGTGAATCGTTAATACGTTCCATAAAAAGTTAACTTCGATAATCGTTAAAGCGTTACATTTTTGCGAATTTAACGAAAGTTAAAGTAAACCGTTAAAAGTTAACCATCCAAACGTGTATCTGATGTTTATGTATTGCAATAGGTATTACTGCAAGCAATATTAAAGTGATATGTACCGTGATGAGAATAAATAATACATTTACCCAATGTTCCTTCTGGAAAATGAGTTTTTACTGGAGTTCAACGTTTTAACCAGTTTCTCAAACGTATCGGATTCTTCAGCGTATAGTGGAATCATTTAGACAACGAAAATGTTTTCAATACATCGGTCCACACCAGCTTGGAGTACGACGGTGCCGATAGCTACGATGCCAAATGTTTTATTGACGTAAATATTTGTTAGCAGATGGAGATGAAAGCAAATCAATTCTGCTGCTGGCTACATCAGAGGAAGCAACAGCACTTGAAGAAGGCTTTGAATTATTATTCTTTTTTTCCCACAAGTTGACCCTTCTTTTACATTTTAGTCAAATTGTTCATCTTTGGATATATGCATCCTCTTCATAAGTTGTCTAAGATTACTAAGGGTAGACACCTGCGCCTTGATTGTAGAAAGTTTACGCAAACACAGTTTGCATTAATAAATCAACTGTTGTCCCAGTCTTGATTTAAATGCAACATAATTGTATGAATGTGGCCAAGTATTTTTAATATTCTCGTTGCTATTGTTAGCGTTGCTGCTTTCACTAACGGATTCAAGAGCTTCAGTTTCCATGGCGTAATCATTTAACGAATGTGATTTTAAATTAGTTCACAAACGAACACCAAACCAATACCAACTAAAAAGTGTCATTTTCCTAGGAGTAAAAAAGTTGGATTATAAAATATGAAAATCAATCACCGATCGAATTAGAAACGAGTAGTGAGCGCCAATTTGCAAACGTATAATAGAAACCTTCCAAAACTCTAGCTTTCCTGCTCATACCCACGCCATGCCTACCATAACAGTTGTATATGCATCACACAAGCACTTCGTATTACCTAACCCGTTCGCCATCCATCTCGCGGAACGTACGAGCGAGGTGTGGCGTGCAATTCAAACAAACCAAATGACGTCGACTACCAATGTAACTGACTAATGTTAACGGTAGTTCAGTTTAATGGAAGTTAAGAAAACAGTTAACGATTTTTTATGTTAACTTAAAAGTTAAATTTTTGCAGTTTTGTCAACTTCGTCAATTAACGATTAACGGATTAATGGTTTTCTGCTCAGCTGTGGGTAAATGTCAAGTTGGATATCCACATTATCGTCGAGTGATCATTAGCACATTACCGACAATGCGATGTTTTTTATTTCGTTTCAAGAGTTGTGCATAAGAGTGCGGAAGGCATTGCCAGCATCACTTTATGAGCCTATACACTCCGCTGTATAATGGACATGACTGTGTGGAGTTGAGGAACCGTACCAGAGGTTCAGTTTCGTCGCTATCCAGATTTAATTTCAGGTCATATACTCATAATTAGTGATTCTACCGACACAGACCGTTAAACCACTTTTACACGCTGCTGTATACCTGGAATAAGAGCTGATTTTAAACCTATTCATGTAGTTCATTTTGGGAAATATAATCCGATAATTTATCACGCCAGGTCGAATATTATTAATGGCCTCCTAACCTGGTTACTAAAAATTAATCGTTTTTACAGAATTCTGCTGCAAAATAAACTTAGCACTGACAGCACATGCCGTACATAGCTTCTAGTTTTAATGCAAATGACTATCGATGCGTACATATTTACAGTGCAAACCACGTGCTGGATGGTGGTTGCTTGCGCAACACACTCCCATAAGTTAACCATATTTACTCATTTTTATATGTTTATTTATATTATCTTGCGCCTAAACTTGCAAATGAAATTTATCCTTCTATGTGTATTTCCAACATAATACGTTATCAAACAACCAGTTACAACTCATGGGAAAAATTTTAACTCATTCTGAAGTTTGTTTTAAAACTTACGTTGAAAATATCATACCTTCACAAATAGCCATCATTTTACGTGTAGAATAATTAAAAAACTGCCATCCATACAACATACAGTAAAATTTTACATTAGAAATATCTCGGTAAACTATTCCATTTGTAAATTCGCCTTAGTAGCCGCCTATTCCCCGCAGCATAGAGGGTATGTTAGTTTAACTAACTTTACATACTGTTAGGGGTCTGCCGTTCTAATTTGAGACACCTTCATGCGGAGTCGATGCTGCTGATGGTGCAACTGCTTTATGTTTATGGCCCTGTGCTGGTATTAACAGATAAACTGTCAGATCCTTTTATCGAGATGGAAATTACTTTATGCATAGCCACTTTAGTGGCGGAATAAGCTAGTTCAATTCAACCTGACTCTGCAGTAAGCACACAATTGCACTTCATTTTCTGTATTCAGTTCTAAGCTGCAGAAGTAGAAACAGGTGTGACCAGAAACTTGAGCTTCTTTAGACTTCGTTGTGCAGCATCCACTTGATAGAATTTATTTCCTGCATCTTGCACTTCCCAAGAAGCACTCGATAATAACTACTGCAAGTGGATGAAAGCTTGAGTAGTTAACCAAGGAGAGCTTGCTGCCTGGCTCGTGTTCTGCCACGTTCTTATCGTCACAAGTGAAACGTCTTTCGTATTATGGGTTGGAAGTTGAATCATTAATACTAGAAACCACATGTTAACCCATATATGCTTTACTCAATGTTGTAACGAGGTAGTTCACACTCATGAAGTCTGCCATGCTTGCATAATTTTTTAATATTATTTCTGAAACAATTTGGCCTCTGACAAAAACATCTTTATTCTCAGAGACGAATTTTGAGCATTTGGTCGTTTGAGCTTTCGACGGTTCCAAGAGCCCAGTCAGTGTTGTATGGTTATACATATTAGTTCATCTTTATTATGTCTACTTGGATTTGTGAAACGAATTTTTAGGATGAGGAATTCAGTAGTGTCGCCTCCAAACCTAATCATGCTTCGCAGATTTTAGCATAATATTCGACCGCTTCATCAGCATGTTCCTAATCTCGAGTATACATATGTCACCGGTTGTTGGTCCTATTTCTCATTGTTTTCACATGCGTATCACCTCAGTTCCTGTAGATCTTTGGTCCCTTCAAGTGATCCTTACATATCCTTTTTGCTCGATCTATGTTCCTGTTTTCTGGTGTCTGCCTTACAGCCTTACAACGTAGCATGCGTGTTTATACCGTCTGAATAGTAGTTTGTGGTGTTGCTGTGTATACAGTGGTCACGGGTGTCTGCTTAGGTGTGTCACAGTCATCATTACAAGCGGAAACGATCGGTAAAAATTTGAAGGACGAAATTATTTACAACTAACGTTCTTATTATATACGGATTCTGGAAGTTAGAAATCGTTATACTGACTATAAAAATATCATATAAATTCGTGTTGCTCTTACGGGGAATCACTACAATGTTATTTTATGTCGTAAAAGTTTTCATTTCGTCAAAATCGGTTCACAATAAAAATTAAAAATGGAGCAAAAGGAAAAAAAAATAGTTAAAAACCTCACGAAAATTTAGTTATTTATAAAATAAAAACAGTTTAAGCTTAATTCACCTTATCCTTTGGGTAAATTTACAAAGTTAATCCGTTGGATGTGGCTCGGAAGGATGCAATATTGACAAATATTGTTACCTCATATTTATCGCTCAGTAATATCAACCCGCCAATATGGCTCAGTGTACTGAGGCGTAGTAGCACACTGGTTTGGGGAAGTACAATGGACGTGCAGGCTATTCTGACTGCGGTTTTTCACAGCTATCAAGGCAAATACCGGGACGATCCCCAATCTATGCCACATAAAGAACACATTTCACAAACAAACAATACACGTACAGAATATAGTTACGCATATCAAAGGCAGATGACAACACATTATCTCCACCATTAGTCAGCAAGGGCATGCGGCCGTAAGACCATAGCTCCAAATTCGACCCCGCCTGTAAAACTCATCGAAGGCAACAGGACCCAAAATGTTGGGACTAGATGGTGAAGAAGAACAAGAAAATCTAAATGTATAACAGCAAAATTGTGATTATTTTTGGGATAAACAAGCACTATGAACGAATATGTTTTCCGGGAGAAACCTCAATTAGCTTTTATTATTTTACAGCAGACTGCATTCCTCAACTGTTTTTCGTGTAATACTATAGTCAAATGCAACATCGTTCACTAAAACTAATCACATGGGCCTGTGGTTCCTAGGTTTAAGAGAATGCTAGTTTGCTAAGTGAATGGCTGGTGTTTGGCTTCACTGTGAAGCATTGTGATAAACGTTTCCACTGTGTGGGCATCATGTCATCAAAGTGGCCGCTTCCAAAACGCTGACCGCGGCGCTGTGTCGTCTTGGCCGTTCGGCGGCGGTGCGGCGCTTCTTTTATTTATCGCCGAACGGGGGCCGGTCCCGTTCCGCCGGAAAGCCAATTCAATTAATGGAATGTGGTGGGCTCGCTCGGCCCGGCTGGACCAGAATGAAATGTCTCGGTCCAGGCGGAAACAAACAATCCGTCGGCGGCCGAGGTTAACGGGCTAATGGGATTGAGGCTGCGCGTGCCACCTGCACAGGACCCACTGAAGGCGACGCTCCTCTGGGAACACCTGATCATTATTCACTGGACCTCTCCCAAGATCCACTCTCTCACAAGACTTCACCGGCAGTATCAAGTATCCAAGTCAACAAAAAGTACAGAGTCATGTAAAAACAATTCTTCAAAAACTCATGCCAATAGTAGCCTAAAAGTTGTTATGTACGCTCATATACAACTTGGATAGTGTATGTGTAGCCAGTTCCAACGGTGACGTCAAAACCCGCGTGGCCTATGAGCCACTTACCGTTGCTGCCACGCCGAGTCAACAGTTTACGACTCCATAATAAAAGTAGAAAGCCGGACGCAGTGGTGAAACTCCAGAGAATTGTTTTCTAAATACGATTTCCTGTTAGTAGGGAAAGTGATTAATAATAAAAAAAAAAAGGTTCCTGGATAATTTCCAGAAAACCAGCCATGAGAACTGTGCCAATCCGTGATTTTGTTAATGATGTTAAGAACTGTAAGCTGTATGTTTCATGTTAGGAGTGAATCAACGGATGACAATTTCTCGCCTGATTCTGAGATTGGCAGAATGACTAAAAACGTGTGACCAGCAAAGGTTTTGATTACGACAACGAGATGTGAAGAAGACATTCTCGCTTTGCCTGCCTCGAGGGAAACCACAGCTGCTCATCTCCAGGGTACAGCGACCCTCCCCACATCTGCAGAGGGGCCGCTCAGTCAATGAGCCCATGTCGACAGCAGACTTCGCTACGACGGTAGCCATGATTCCGGAAACAAAAACGTTCGTATCGACATTCACTCCAGTAACCAACCTGAGTTTATAAATCTTGTTATAATCTGTGTATCGTATTGTAAATTCTTTTTAAAGAAAACTATTAATTCCTTGTAGTTGTACAATGAAACTTTCGATTTTATAATTTAATATTATCATCAGATTATAAATCTTACTTTCACTATATCTAGCCTAATATGTCAATTGACTTGGTTATGAATCGTGATTATTAAGGAATTCAAAATTTGTTTCTCATAACTTTATAATCTGGATGTTACTTCCCTCGTAACAGGGAAAACTCCAAAATAATTCTTGGCACCCACTTGAGCTTAAAATATTAATATTTACGTTGAAATTAAAAACAGTAATTAAATTATATTGGTCATAAATGTGTGATCAAAAAGTCTCTTTCCTCATATAGGAAACACTTGAAGGTCATCTTTTGGGTAAATGAAGAAAAAGTTTAATAAATATCAGTCAAAACAACACAACTATGTAAATTAAGAAGTAAAAAGAAATATACCAGAACGTAGAAAATATAACTGAATTAATCAGAAAAAGGAGGGAGTGCTATTTATATATATATATATATATATATATATATATATATAATAGATGTAATAGATTAACAGAAGATGGTATTTAATTACTTTTGGGGGAAAAAATCAACAAAAAGCTGCTTTCTAGAGGTAAATATGATTTGTAAAGAAATAATATAAGACAAGAGGAAAATATGGCAAGAGAGATATTTAGAAAGAAGGTACCACCAAGTATGGTAGGATTTCAAGGCAGAAGAGGAAGGAAATCCGTCCTAAGTGGACTGAGGGGACAGTCAAGGAACACGCAGAAATGACGAAGTATTATTAGATTGAACGGAAGGAAAAACAACAAAAAAGGATGAAGAATTGAAATTGGCACAGATCTTATCAATACTCATCAGAAATAACAAGAAGAAATAGGAAGAGATGTAGCTTGTGGTACTGAAGTATAGGTTAATTTGATGGTAGCAACGTGTCGAAAAGGGGTAAATACTTCAATGATATGGAGGACATAGGAGATTGCAAAGATTACTTAATCTTACAGTAGTACACGTGACGTGCCAACTATTGAACGTTTCTACATGAAATATTTGTTTACCGATGTGTAACAGACCTGTAACAATACATTGGATGTACTGTTAAAAAATACCAATAAAATGAAAGAAATGGGCTGTTAAGGTATAAATCATATACGTGATTATGATTCATTTTCCGTAGATGTATTATCTTCTGAAGATTCCTCAAGCCTCAGACTTCAAACTGTTCTGAAAGACTGGCAGAGGGCTGTCGCGACGCATATCACACAAAAAATTTCAGTTAGCAGGCTAAGTTACAATTCATGGCTACAATTTCTCATTTTGTCTGCAACGGTGAGTGTAGTTACACGCAGCAATATCCCTCGCATGCTGAAAAAGAAAAGCTGAGGTAGCTTCACTGAGATGTATGCTGCTAACAGATGCTAATGTACTATACCTTTAATGAACGGTTAATTTAAATCAAGTTTTCTTCCGATCTGAAACGACCCTGTTGATTAACATCAATTGGTAAATGTTTCCTGTTCTTCATTTTACAAAAACTTCATTTAGTTATGATGCTGTCTCAGGTTTTTCAGTGAGTAAAGTCATATCATAATCGCAGATGTCATAGAAGATTACAGTTTATGGACCAGGTTATTAATTTTGTTTATTTATTATTAATTTCTCTATTTATTTTCATCTATTCGATTTGTTAATAAAGTAATCATGATTAAATTTAATCAGTTGTTGCAACGGAATACTATCTCACTCAACCTTCCCATATAATCACTATAACGCATTAGCGTTCAATAATATTTCTACAGTTAACCAATAGAAACTGCTGCTATAACCGACTTCGTTACACTGTGGAGTCCTTATACCGGTTTCGGGTTCTTTACGCAGCAGAGGAGTTAGCTTGGATCAAACATTTTCCTTATGTATCCAGAAAAATCTGAATGTCGAGGTTTCTCGACACTAAAGGTGAACGAGCCCTTACTCTGCCATTCGTGATCGTCGTAATGATGCAGTACAACGTTCCTAACGTTTCGACAGCGTACGTTACCAGAAACTTCGAGTGTTGTCATTATGTTAAGCAGCACTGTGAGGAGATTTACCGGAAGTATTTCTTAACATCTTAGATGATTGTACATTCAACCGAACCGATAGATCTCAGCAGAAATAAGCAGGGCGTTCAGTGTCAATCTCCTGAAATCCTCCATTTCAAGAAATCTCTGGGAGATTGAGAAACATACCTGTCTCCCCTAGTATCACCACAGCGTCCAGTCTCCAATCTACGTTTGTTAAAAGAATTACATAAGTGATAGTGAAAATGATAGTTCATAACCAGTATCCATTAAGCTCTTTGTGGCACAGAATATTGACTTTCATAAATATAACGCCAACCTAAATTAAAGGCATACTTGAACTATTTACGTAACTGTGCAAAAAAAAAAAAAAAAAAATTTGTATCACTGGATCGGAACTAAACATGGTTTCTATCCGTCGTCAGTCCACGATGTTCCGATTTTTTTTTTAATCTTCTTAATTAGATGTATTTCTATGTATGTGGAGCTATTACTCTATAACACTTCTATAATCAGTGTTATTCTAAATGTGTTAGTATTAATAGTTTCT
This sequence comes from Vandiemenella viatica, assembly GCA_031002005.1. Lineage (NCBI taxonomy): Eukaryota > Metazoa > Arthropoda > Insecta > Orthoptera > Morabidae > Vandiemenella > Vandiemenella viatica. The sequence goes on along the minus strand of JARYHS010013630.1, from coordinate 310,570,881 downwards.
AAGTTAAGGCATAACTTGACCAAAATTAAAACTATACTTCAATTAATATTTACTTCATCATTAGAATTAACCCTTTTACCACAACAATGCAAAAAATGTAAACTCTCATATTCTGTCGCTAACATATTAAAAGCTAAACATTTCTTCCGTCAGTTTATTTCAAGATTTTTCATGGATGCCACGCATGGGGTTGCGCTGTACTATCTTTTCGAAATAACATTTTTATCTTATTTTTTACCATTACTTTCTTTATGTTTTTTTTTACATTTTCTTTATTACCTGACAAGCTACCACTCTAATTAAAAATTCTATTTATGGAAATAAACAAAATATCTTAGCCATAAAGCAGTGCGCCAACTAAAAGCATTTGTAGTATGTGACAGATTTGACTGCTGTTGAGGCAGAGGAGAATTTTTGAGAAACATTCTACGTCAGAAGAAACAGTCGGAGTCTGTGTAAAATTCAGTGTTCACATTATTCGTCGTACTACACTAGTAAGGAATTTATGGAAGAGTTAACAGCAGCTAGAAGGACGGAATGCACGAACCAAATCACATTTCTTGTAACAGTTGAAGTTTTATGATTGGAATATAGATGCACAGTGGTGAGGATCCGCCTTAACGCGCTGGTGATCCCTTAGGGCCGCTCTATGTTTATAGCGTGGCCTGCCCAGCAACAGATGGAACGCGATGGGGCCGCAACAAGTCGAGGCGCTCTTTACGACTAGCGGGACGCGCCGCTCCGTTATGAGGGCAATCCAAAGCCGACGGATCCACTTTTGTCTGTAGACGCCTCGCCGCACGATTGGCTTCACTTCCTTCACTGAGGCTGCACCCACGAAATACCATTCTGCATCCATAACAACAACAAATTGAACCATTATTTCCAACTACTTTCTGGTAAAAATATAATGAGGCCGGGCATCGTGGAACTACCAATATGAGTCGTTGTAGATGCGGATACAGAAAAATAATGGCTATTTCTTTGTAGCCTCAAATTTATTTTTTTATTTTTGCTTCTAGGTTTACGCCTCGTCGACATCTGGAACATTAGAAGTGATATAGGACTGGGGAAAGGTATCGGAAGGAATTTGGTCACGGCCTTTTTAAGGAAACCATGGGAAACCTTGCCCGGACGGGCATTTGGACCCATGTCTTCCCGAATGCGAAGCCAGAACGTTATCACACACCCAACACGCTCGGTCCTCCAAATTTAACTGATATTGCAGGTGTGTGGATTTCTATGTCAAGTGTTGTTGTCGTTAATCATACAGCTGTGTTGTTCATATGGCAATAACCAAAGAGAGACGTTGATGTTCCATGCTTGTCAGATTAAAGGCACTCGACGAAAGGAGCCGCTCAGTTTAAAATCCAATCCGACGTAAAAGTCACCATCAATAATATAACGTCCACTCAGTCCACGAACCGTGCTACCATGATGGTGAAATGACTATTGGTGAAAATTTCTTTACCCATCGATGCTCGAACAAGCAGACATTGTCAATGTGTCTAGAACCAGACTCCGTCATGGTGTTCTAGCGACGTGACCCACGAAATTGGCCTACCAAAAATTATTTAAACATTTTAATTCAAAACATTTTTAAAATAAAAACTTTCACGGCCTCAACTCAGATCAATATCGGAAGAGGTGATACGGAATCTAAATCAACGGTTTCACCTTTCGGAGAGTTTGTGAATTGCGTTTCAGACTCTCCATTTTAAGATTTTCTTAGTTTTCCCGAATCATTCACGGCAAATACTGGAATATTGTCATTAATAGGAGAATTGCGTTTGTGCATACTGTTCTGTTTTCTAATATCTTGAACACTGTTATATTTAATAGAATACATAGGCACATAGAAAATACTGTTATGATGAGGATATATTAATGTTGCATTTTAATGCAACCAATAGTAGCTTTCTTTTCTCTACTGTGTGATATTTTGTTCAACATCACAAATTAATGACAAAGGGATTAATGAAATCCACATTTAAGTAACTTTAAGTACTACCAGAAAACGTCTTTCTTGAGCTATTATTTCCAGGACATTTCTATTTCGTAATATATATAGGTCTATTTAATATTCATTTTATATCAGATTTCAAACTTTGTTTGTTCCTGGTATTAGTGAAGCTCAACTTGTGGCTGCTTCCATTTAAAATGATAATGCTTGCTAGAGTTCAGTCATTTTGAGCTTTCAGTCTGCAGCAGAGGTGCAGCTGGGAGTGCAGGTAGCCGCTTCTATTTTGGTTGGCAGGCGCGACATGCGTCGCAAGGCGTCGGGCACAGTGTTTCACAGCCGGCCCTCGATCCAGCGGAGAATTAAGGGGGCGGACCCGGAAAGATGAAACCAACGTGTTTGTTGTGACGGCTTTTAGGCCTGATATACTGCGCCTTTCACAACTCTGTTGATAAATATCAGGATAAAAATAAGCGGGAATCTTCAGTTAGCTAACTTGGGGCCGTAAATAATAATGGAGCTATCATCGACTTGGCTTCAATTGCGTAGACGAAAAGATGTCACAGTTCGTTGTTTTTCGCTCCATCGAGTTATAAATATAAAATGAACACTGCCCACAGTTCGATTAATATTCTGTTACTATACTATTTGGGGTCTAGATGTGAGCAAATTGAGAAGACTCTATTAATTTGCAGCAAACGATTAAACCAACATTTCAAGAGATTATCATTGATTTCGTATCGCCGGCGGCATCTACAAGCTGCGCTGCAATGTCATATTTCAGAATTTTTAATTTAACAAACGTCCCATTAATGAATGAGGGGGATTGGTGAGGAGTGGAAAGATGTAGGAATCATGTTGCTTGAGTGTGACTATGTTTATGACGACAAAGTGTAGGAATAAACTACGTGACTGGTCGCTGTTTTCAATTATCAACCAAATAAATAAACTATCTTTGCTAAAAATTAATGTTCCAGAATAAAGTAGTTTTTTACAGTTTTCTAACTAATTTATGTAACTGATTTTATTTTCATTTATTTACTGGCGAACAATCACAAACTCTTGAGTGCATTAAATTTTTAAACGAAAATTGTTGTAGACAATTTCTTCTGCAGTTGCCTTAACAATATCATAACATTTTTGTTTGAAACAAAATCATGCACCAAACTTAACAGTTTGATCTATGGGAGAACTTTTGTTAATAGAATCTGTGGGAATATGAAACCTTAATTATTAGTTAGCAACAATTGTTTCATCTTGTAAGAAAGTGAACCAATGAAGGGAGGATGTAATAGTAAGAAAACTTAGTTAACAAGTCTCTTAAAAGAGAAAAAGATCGAGATTTCAACTGCAGTTACTACTTTTGCATACGGGATATTCTTAAGAATATTTTCCTCCTTTAATTGCTAAATCTGAATGTCATTAGGTAAACAGTTCCGATTTCCCTAGTTAGTTTGCACTGCATCATCGTCATCTGTGAACGTATGTGTTTGTCAACAGATTTAGTTATTTAGTGTAAAATGAATACAAATTAATTTTGAAAACAACTTGAACAATTGAAGAAATAACAACAATTGCTACTAAGAATTCCAACTATTCTTCATTCACACCGCAAAAATTATTTAAACAGTAAAAAATAATAAAAATGAACTTAAATAGAAGTTATTGGTAACACATGTGCGTTCTGAATATAAGCTGAAGTTTTATATTTTTTCATGGTATTAATACCGCCCACTGAATGGTATGATCACTATATTGAAGGAAGAATTTGGACTAAATGTAAAGTAAGGGAAAATTCATTAAATGTAGCGGAAATGATAGTAATAACAGTATGTTAAACTTAAAAAAATACTATCGGATCCCATGATGGATGATATATAGGAAGTAAAATTATAGCTAATGGCCGAAAGTGGAATGATGTTAAAAGCAGAATAGCAATAGTGAAACGAACCTCTTAACAAAGAGAAATTTTTTGGCTTCAAATATTAATATTCGATGCAGAAATTTTTATAACCGTATGTATGAAGCACAGCGCTTTATGGTATGATAGGTGGATGTTTAAAATAAAGTGGAAAGATAAAGTACAACATGAACGTATTTCGGAGACGATCTGTAATGAAAGAAATTTGTGGTAGAGTCTCCTAGATAGAAGAGAATGGATGGTGAGTTACATTTTGCGGTGTACGGAATTGGTTAATTTGTGGATGGAGGGAACAGTGGAAGGTAAATGGAGGATTTCGTCAAATCATTCAAAAATCCGACGACCAAAAAAAAAAAAAAAAAAATCGCAATCGTATTATAAATGATTGTTAAAGAGTGAGATATGTTTCATACTATCATTCACTGTTAGATATTGGTTTACTTAAGACGCATGGCGGTTATAAGCAGATCAATATAAAACATTGTGTATAATTACAAATTTTCTAGTATTCATTTATTTATTAATAACATAGTTACCGAAGAGTTAAATCACATAAATAATTTAAAAAATAATATTTTCAGTATTTTAAATCTGTAAACTGTTAATTACACGCCAGTCTGCTGCTTGATAGTTAAAATTTATTTGTCTCCTGTATATTGAAACTGCAGTTACTTGTAAAAACTGGAACATACAAAGCATGTTTTGTTATTTATGGAAAGTTTCGTACCTGAAACGAATGTTCGCTACACCTCACCGCCTACATGATCATCAACTCCTGATGGACGGTGACCCTGCAGTGCTCACCTACAGCGGTGCCACTCGCAGTTTATGGAGACCAGACTGCACACGTTCTTCGACGATCATTTCCCCTCTGATTGGGCAGCATCACACTACTGGCCAAGACAGAGCGGCAAACAACGGACGGAGGCAGCAGGACGTATCGGAAATCCTGTTTTATGTCATTCAACTCGAGCAGTTACTCCCGCCTACGCTCTCGGCGCCACTGGTAGATCCCCTACGATTGGAGCACTCCAGTAAGACCAATAGGTCTTTTTTTTCAGGATCCTAGAGGATTCAATTCATCAGGCAAAGAACGCACTGATCAACTATTATTTCGTGGTGCAGTTCACATTCTAACTGAATTCGCATCTAATTAAGACAACCATGGTTTCTTACACACACAGTAATTTTTTAATAGAATAGGTAAATTTGAAATTAAGCTATCGTAAATATTCAGTTTTACAATTTATCTTCTATGTTTTTCTTCTCACTCTATCTGTAGCTCAGGCGTCTTCAATAACTATCAATGACATAAACTGCGATCCTACGTTGGTGAATTATGTGATCGGGTCAAGAAGTAAAATAAATTTCCAACACACTAGTGAAATTTCGGCTGTAATACACATTCAGTTTATGTAAATAAACTCCAGGTTTCATACACACTACATGCAGTATTTAATTGATAAAATAATAATTGATTAAAAAAATTGCGATGGAGTGCACGCTCTGCTGGCAATCTCCCTACACACCCGTGTATCACCTTTCCTCTTCCAACCTACTTTTGCCATCTACTAATTTTTACTTTAAATTCTTTAAATGTTTTTGGTAAATTATTCATCATTTCTCTTGGTAATTTATTCCAATCCGTTCACCCTTTCCTACGAAAGAAAATTTTCGATAACTGGGAGCATTTTGCATGTTTCCACCGAGTAAGTATAAATAACTCTACATTCATATTTCAAGCACATATTTAAGAATATTGTGAATCTCTGTATTATCATTTTGTCAGGTAGATATATCAGCAGTTCTTCATCAACATTGTCACCTCAAGAAGCTTTCTTCTTATCTACGTTTAGCTTCTTTTTTCTCTATACTATCAATGAGAAAATTTTCATCTCTTTATTTATTCTTCTATTTTAATTCTACAGATTTTCATAGTATTTTAGAAACTTATTACCATGATTAGTCGAATATTTCCTGGGTTTCTTTCCTTTCAGTACTTCATATGCCATACTTTGGTGCCATAAACTTGAAATATACATATCCAAACTGTCCTGTCAATGTTTTATAACAATCTGCAAGAAGCTTTTTATAACTTCTTCCTTCCATATGAATTTTTTATCTATGTTTGGTTCTTTTTATACATCACATCTCTTATTTCTGGGTTCCAAACATTTACTTTGTCGTTCTTTTGTGCTCTGCAGTGTGCAAGAGACTCATCAGTGGCATTTGAAATGATGCCCTTGGTATTATTCAACTGTTCTTCAAAGTTGTCTTTTTATTTTATTTTCTATTTCCCTGGTTTATTTTAGGTATCGCGCAAAACCGTTTTCTGTTTTGTTTCGTGCTTGTATTTTCTCATATCTAACTACTCTTGTAGCAATAAAACAGATTGACCATTTTTCCATTGGTTAGTAAGTAGTTTAAAATACTTACTTCCCCATAGCTGCCCATGTTATTTTATGAAACTGTTTATATCTGAAGAAGGAATTAATAGTCCTGGTTGCATTATAAGCTGCAAAATTGTTGCGGATTCTTCTATTTCTATTTAAAAAAAATTATACATTTTTTGCTATTAAATCTTCTGTAGCCTTATTACCAACAACGGCACCAAAGCTTCCAGCAAATCTAAATAATCTATATAATTGATCTTATCTAGTATATGGTAAAAATCTCTGCAGGAAATCTCGGTTATGTACAGGTATATCTTTTTACTGATGCACATATCCCTATATCAGTTTTGATGAATAACTTGGAGATATTAGAGTTTCATTAATCCAGTTATATATCATTGCTTCCCATTTCTTATTTTTCAATATTGCCACACCCAACTACTGATCTGTTTTCTTTTGATGAAGTTATTTATATATTATCGTATAATTGTATCCTTATTTCTCCGTCCCTGTAAGCTATTTCTTTCTTTCAATAATTACGTGAATGCCTGTTCCTCGCTTCATATGAACTTTTTTTTTTTGCTTCTTTATTTAAAAAACATTCTTGTGTCTATTTGGTTAGTGATCTTTCGTTTCATTTCACACATTTTATAACTTTTTAAGGGCAAAAGTAGTTCCGTTTACAGCATTTAGTCGTCAGACAATTCCACCAGATTTCATTACTATCTCCGTTTGCAGAGTTATGGGATTTTTTGTGGATATCCCCGTAAAAGATTACCAGTAGTATCGGGGCTGCCACCTCAACACCTCCGTACCCGTTTGAGTTTCTGTCGGAGTTTTCTTCCCTAGCCAGAACGCCCTGTTTTTAAGGTGGCAGGGACCAGCAGTTTACCCACTCCCCTTAGCTACATTCTTAATCGAGTATATTAAATATTTGACAAGCGGCTTTTTTCGTTGTCGTGGGAGAAGGGTTTGTTTGTAGAGTTGTTAATAGAAAGTCGCAAAGGCATTTGTCAACGTATTGTTCTCCTGGAATACCCAGCACGAGAAAGGGCCCTATGAGATATTCCAGCGACTTAAAACACCTGCTTGAAACTGCTATTTACCAATTTTCAGAGTATGTTTTACAATTGATTGATCGACAAATTTACTGTGATTATTCCTTACAAAGTAATGATTATACATTATTCAGCGAAGAATCTCGACATGAACTGGTTTGTGCTGGTCTGACCCTAAACAGTGTATGTTTATCAGAAGAAAAAACACTACTTTCTTAAAACGCACCACGTCACAGGACCCTCTTCGTAACTCTGCTAAGCTAACGTCATTCACATAACTTTAACACTCTTCTGTATAGCTGACTTATTATTTTTCCCACAACGTCCAGCAAAAACGAAGAGTAAAAGCTTCGACGCAACAATAACTTGAAAGGTGGAATCAAATTTCGCCATTTAATTACTTTTTACTGAATTAGGTTATTAAATTCTTTTACACGATTAATCGGAATAACTTTTTACCTTGAATTCAAAAAAAGTTTGGACTTTTAAAAAAGGTAAATAAATTTTATGTGTCATTCAATTCCTTCAAAGAATAAAGTATTGGAGCAAGTTTCTTCTTTAAAACAATATATCCGTACAGAAATACATACGATAGCCACTATTTCAAACTGAGACTCTCCGACAGTAAATGGAGAAACTCCTCCCCGAACACGAATCCGACCTTTCCCTCGGTTATCTGGAGGGCGGACTTGCATCTTCTATATTCGGCGGACGTTTCTGGGGAGGTTTCTTTGAGCAGCACGCGCTGCCAGCATAGTAAGACACGTCTGGGGGCGTGACGGGAATACGGCCATTGTTGGCGGCCCGTATAGCTGAGACCCACTCGAATCGCAAGTGCCTCGCATGCTGTCATGTTACTGTCTGTTAATCCGAACCGGTAGTCAGTTCGCAGAGACAACTGCTTCGTGTAAATGGAGTTTAGACTCGTCTCTGGTTATTACCGCAGAACACAATCAGTAACTGAAGGAGCTGAAATGGGATTCCATGTGAAGACAGGAGGATGGTGAAGAGAGTCATGGGAGTGTACAAGGCATATATTGGCGATGAGGCGTGGAAACATATTGGTGGAAGAATTTTGAAATGTGCATGGAATGGAAGAGGTGCCCATGACCACAAACTAGCACTCTGCTTCAGGCATAATGGTGTGAAGTTTTTTTTCGTTGGTAGGGCCGTCATGGATGGAATAATTTACCAAGAGAAATAATGAGTAATTTACCAAAAACGCTATCAGAATTATAAGTTGAAATTAGTAGAGGACAAAATTAGTTGGGAAAAGGAAATGGGAAAAGAAGATGTGTAGCGAAATTGTCACCGGATCAGGCGCTCCGTAGCAATTACATTAAATTCAGTTCACTTACTATAAGATTGCTCAGCTATGTCTGGGAGAAGAATGATGGACATAATTGTAATAGGAATTTGTTTCTTGTAGAGAGGGAAACAATTTCTATGTTTTTAACTTTTTAGGTTTCATTGGAGAATTTTGATGGCGTCATTATATTAATAAGAGATGTGTATCTCAACAAGTGTCGTGGTAAACCTCTTCTTCCCCTCACAATGAGATACAACAAATCTTTGACTTCGATATGACAGTGATTAACAATTGTTTTCTTTCCTGTCAGTATCTGCGTCCAGCAAGAAAAGTAATATACGATGTTTATTGAGATCTTCTGTCTTGATGTATCAGTTTCTTTTGAATTACAACCAGGTCAATGCAAGCGGGTTGTGGAAGGAATGCAGTAATAGTATCAAGCCAGTTTTTATTGTTACGCTAATTTTTAGGAATATGTGTGAAGAAGAAACAATGAGTAATAAAAATGAACGTCATTTCACGTTTAGTTAAGGACACCAGTTCAAATAAAAATAGAGGGTATGGTTCGTTATCAATATTTTCAAAAATTTTGCAGTATATTAAACAAATAAATTCTGAATAAACTGCCACTATCGAAAATAGTGAATTAAAAGCTTACCTACAGCTATATACATTGAATTCCGATGACAAAAGTGAAAATACACTGGTAAAGAAGAAAATGCACCATGAGAACTACAGTGCAGGCGAGTCCTATCCTGTCCTCCAGGGTAGTGACTGTGACAGACGATCCTAGCAGTCTAGATCTGACGCCTTTATTTCACCTTCTAATATTCTTAAATTTTACAGTGGCACAAATAGTACCGTATACCAGATCTCTAATCTATTAATTGACAAAAACAATGTAGGTGGTTATGTTCCGATCATACTCTTCTGTAGTTAAAGTATGACATGTGATTCCTCTAATCTTATTGTTTAAACCTTGTGGATTGATTTTGTTTAGAAACGATTATATGATGTTTTTATCTGATAATAAACAATATACCAAAATACTTCGTTACACTGTTTTTCTGCGCGTATAACTCATTCATATTCTGTCTGTTTTTTCACTTAGACGCAAGTTTCCAAATCTTTTTTAGAAATGCTCAAATCACTTCTATTCCGTATTGACCACTGCAGTCGCAGGCGCAATATCAAATAAATAGCGACATGCAATGGTTTTCTTGTGAGAAATATAAGTAATTATTTTAACCAATCCACAAGTAAACAAGGCTATCTTCTAGGTGTACTTACAAAGCTTTTTAATCGGCGCCCTGAAAGAAAGGAATGTTAGGACCAGAAATCATCAGCAAGAAGTTTAAGCTTAAGACTGGTCCTCACTTTTTAGGAAAATACATAAAATATTCATATCTTGATGATGCAAACTGACCGTTACTTGTCAGGATGGTAGTGAATGTATTTCTTGTCCTGTGACTGAAATTTCTTAACGAATTTATATTGAAAGTAATTTAAAATGCTTTCACCAAATCAGCAATACATTTAATACGTGAAGATTTGAAAAGTTATTCTGTCTCGAACATAATAACATATTTAACTAATTTCGGAGCTGTCATAACGTTATAAACTATTTTCCGACATTTACTCTGTGTCCAACCTATACTCAATTTCTCCCGTCTATTGTCAATTTCTGGTAGATTCAGCAGGGGAATTGACACCTCAGAAGAACAATAGATCTCGGTCGAAACATCAGGAGAAATTGAGTATACGTTTGCGAAGTGTAAACCTTATTAATTTTTTACAGGTGTTTATGTAGTAAAAACGTTGAAATAACGCTGAAACTGTTATATTTGTCTAAGAATGGCAACATAAATTATGTTATGAGGGATTTAAGTCACAAATATTAAAATTAAAAATAATCAGTACTCCAAATAAACAGTTGTTTTATGAAAACGACTAGCTGCTTCCCACGACTTCGTACGCGTGGACTTGGAATTTTATTAGCAGAATTGGATATAGAAAACTGTAAGTTACGGAAAAGGTGTCCCACAAAGAACGGGGTGAGGTTAATATGCCGGGGACCATGCTGATACTACCAGTGAACATGTCTCATGAATGGAACCAATTTAATAAATGTTTAAAAACAGCAACAAATAAAGGAAAGGGGGGGGGGGGGAGCCTAACTGTGGGAGACCACCTGCGGCAGAGTTTTGTTCACCGTTATAAATTATGTCACTCTCTGGAGATCTCTTATGTCAATACCGTTTCGGACACGACGTTTATCGTTTTAAATAGCTTATAGGGATTGCAATCCATATAAACACGAAATAATAGTCTGGTCTCGTGCAAATCCGCATCTGTAATATAAAATAAGTTGTATCTGTACATAAATGTATCATATACAAACGTACTGCGAGAGGAAAAAGCCTGATAAACAGATAGAACATTACACAAGCTATCCGTCTGTCAAAATTTCAAGACAAAATAAGAGATTAATTCCGAAAAAAAGTATCTTATGCCCTTGCTAATGACACTTATAATTTCCTTGTTAAATTTAATCAAGATCGGGTAAGCCGTTTAGTCCTGAAAACGTAACAGAGACAGTGTTACGTTCGCATTTATAATATTAGTGTAAATTACTAAATACAATTCAATAATATTTAATTAACGTATTGCATATATCAATCAGAGGCGTTAGTTTGTTGGACATTCACTTGGTTAACTTCTGGTACTTCAAGATTAAACGGAGAGTAGTTGTAATGATTCCATACTGCAGTTACATTCTCGTCGAGCAAATATTAGGAGGCTGGAGAGAGAGTTAGCATTCTGCGCCCCTGCGCCGTCCGCATTTACCCCGAATGCTGTACGAGGAGGCGGAGCGGATTATTTTCTGCATTCCTGCTGCATGCGCGCCCAATCTCGCCACAACTCGTTGCGCATCCCGAGCGTGGCGTGGCGTGACCTTTGAGGTCGTGACGCGAATGCGCTAGCGCGTGCGCCACCTCCTCCAGATTGTAATAATCGATTGGCTGGAGCGCTCGTGCTGTGCCTGCTGCGGCACGCGGAAACTTTCTTCCCTCCAGCCGCCGCAGGAGGTGGCTTCGGAAGTGAACCAAAAAAGGCGGCGGGGGCGGCGGGCGGGGGAGTGAGTGTGGTCTGCAGGCAGGTGGGGTCACTGTTGCGGCCGCCCTCCGGCGATCACAGTTCTCCAAGTTTTGACCCGCGAGTAACTTCGCGGCTGCAGAGAAAAGAAAATATTCCGGGCACAGCTCGGGGCTCCGCCGTGCGCGGCATTAATGCGGGTAGCGAGTCGGCGGCCAACTTGGCTGTATTGAAATGAAGAGGCGGCCACAACTGCTAAGAGCGCCCGCAACTGCTCCGCCGGGACCCTACCTTCTCACCCGACGAAAACCTCCAGCCACACAAAGGAAGAGCTACCACCTACCTCCACACTCAAACTGTGGGATATATCGACAAAACGTAATCCATAATTCTCTTACATCTTTCTTAACTTCTCTAATTAGCTCACAGAAATCCTAACAGCGGTCTGTTGCCTCAGTGGTTAAGGTGTCTGACTGGGGATCGAAATGTCTTCGGTTCGAATCCCTGTATCAGCGGGGATTTTCGTAGGCTCTTAACCCAAATTTTACCTCTGGCTGTGTAATGTGAAGTACGGTAGAATGCTTCCGTGGTTCGGATTTCGCGTTGAGCTGTAGGTTTCCTGTACCCGGTGGTTCTACCGGGCTAGGTTGAGGCGGCTACGACAGGGGCGGAATGCGTAGCCAATAGAAACCCTGCCCCCAGATTATAAGGACCACGCGGAATTACTAAAATTCTACAGATTTACATATTATTTTTTTTTTTTTTTTGTTAGTGAGTTTACGCCTCGTCGACATCGATGGCTTTAGAGGCGAGAAATGTCTGGGAGCAAGGAACTGGAAGGAATTAAGCCATGGTTTTTTGAATGAACTATCCCGGCATTCACCTTGAATGATTTGGTGAAAGTGTGGAAAATCTTAATTCGGATAGCCGAACGGGGATTCGAATCCGCCGTACTGCCGAATACGAGGACAGAACGTTACCGTTTACCCAATACTCTCGGTTTTCATACTGTACCTGTCAACGAACTGCACAAAAATCACAGGCATGACACACGGATAAAAGGAATATAGTAGGCCTACATGTACAATTTTGAACCCATGTTCATTCTTGATTAAGTGTTGATTTTTCCTCCATAATAGCATTGGTTAAGAAATGTGTAGTAAAAAATAGTTTATTTTACCTTTCCTTTATCAAATCAAAACTTATAGATCAACATCACTGGTTTACGTATTGTTGGCTACTTCGAAGTGATTTGTCCCTTAACCGTAGTTAAGATCATCATAATTCTTTCTTTACTGCCCGTAATCAAGTTCACAACAATTAGATCGATCATGTCAGGTTGCTCCATAACTATCTGACTGTTTGAGGTAGAGCTTCGCACTCCTATCCATTAACATCTGCACCCGCTTTCACTAAGGAGGAGATTTGAAGCAGCCAAGATGGACCTTTACATAATGTATTTACTGAGCTCTCGCCTCGCAATAGGGGGGATGCAGGTCCGAATCCCCGTCCAGCCATCTAGATTTCCGTTTCCTAAGGTTTCGTAAAATTACTCCAGGCAAATGCTAAGACGGTTGCTTCAAAAAGACATCGCCGAATATCTTAGCGTCCCTGGTCGCAATCCTTTCCCGCCTCTAATGACCTCAACATCAATAACACGTAAAACCATAAGGAAAAAAAAAAGGTTTATTTGCAGCATACTCCTCCGATAGGTACTGCTATCAAGAGTTTACGTTATGTATAGTGCATATAAATTCCGTTTATATCAGACATGGCTGGAGTGTGAAAGTAAGTGTATGGTAAAAATATACTTCATCAATGACATCCTCAACCAAAACTCAAAATTAAGTACCAAACAAAAATTTAATTAAATTTTCATTTCCGTTCCTTCTTTGTTGTCTAAAGATAACAAAGTTAATTTGCGATGTCTCAGGAATATGTAAATTTTGCTTAGTGCGAAAATTATTTTAATGTGGAGTATATTGTTGTAATAGGCTGACCGGCAAGCGTGCTATTGTTCCAGGTAAGACTTTTATCTGATGTCTTAAGTAAACACTCCACTTTAGCAACATGATGATCATCATAATGTTCGTGATTTATGATTTTATGTCTGTTCTGTGCCCAGAAATACTTGCCGTCTCCATGTTTTCATAGGTCGTCCTCTCGGATGCTTCTCGGATGATGTGAGTAATTGGGAATTGGCAACCACACGTTTTTAATACATGATGATACCAGAAACTTGTCTACCAGTGTGTGGTTTCCATAGTATTTATCATAACCATATTAGATGGATGTCGTATCTAATAACTAATGGACGGCCAGAAGTCGTGAAAATAGCATCTCTGAAGCTTCAATTCTTTTGGTAGGCGATACTACTCTTAATTCTAATACATAAAGTAGTGCAGGTATGTCATGATTTTTTGCTTAAGGGTGGTGTTGTCTTGCCATTCTTAATATGGTCCGTCTGATAATCCCAAGAAGTGCTAGTTTCGCCCGTATAGTGCAGACAAGGAAATTAAGGGACCTAACTTGTTCCATAACTGTATAACCATAAATAATTTTGCTTTAATGAGATTTATACTATTAAATGTTAGGGATTTTTTTTTTTAGCTTAAAATAAATTTCTTCTTATAAGAGACAATATACAGATATATTTCTTTATATGATCTTCTTATATAAACAAATAACGCTTGGTGATAGGAAGGGAGAAATTAACTAAGTGGCATTCCGCTTATGTGATACTTATTTGTCAGTCATCGCATACTACGTCAGTTATTTAATAAATAAATTAAAAAGCGTAAATGATATTTGACCCCCTATCTAAGTTTTCTCCTTGTTTCATCTGATGCTTTCATATAAACACTGTGAAAACCTTAAAAGATATAAATGTTTGCGAAAATTGAAGTTCGGTACACAATAAGACTACCATTGATTGTTTATAATATAGATGATTTTTGCTAGCAGTTACTAGTCTAATACTAGCATCTTTAGATTTAACGCAAATAAAATCTCATGCTGGAATTAAACATGTTGGATAGTAATGAAGAACTATAATGATATTTTTGTTTAGTGGTTAATGTGTTAGAAACGTAAATTTGTTTTTAAATCAACATGTATAACATGAGAGATTTACGATCCTTTAAAAATACACGAGAAGATAAAAATTGTTTTGAAGTATGTGATATAATCTGCATATATTATCATTCAAGTTAATTAGCTGGAGAAAAAGTTATTTTTTATGTCCTTGTCAGCCAATGTTGTGCACGATAGGAAACTCTATGCTAGTTCCGCACACAAACACCAATGATCTATGCTAGGTAGTGGTGGCTTAAAAGTGAAATATAGGGGAACACACGTGTTTAAGAACAAGGAGTGAATCCAGGCTATATCGACTTACTGTACAACATCTACACCACTTCCACTGCCATTGTCAACATCGCTGAAGCCACTAAAGAGTTTCCAGTAGAAAGAGGGATAAAACAAGGAGACTCTATATCCCCCAAGCTATTCAATTCAGTCCTAGAGTTGGCAATGTCAAAAATCCAATGGCTAAACCAAGGTTTGAGAATAAATGGAAGAAGTCTCAACAACTTAAGATTCGCTGATTGATATAGTTTTACTCTCAAACAGTCTGGAAGCGCTCAAAGAATTGATAAATGAACTAGAGGTAGAGTGCAGTGAAGTGGGCCATAAAATAAATATATCAAAAAGCAAAATCATGCAAAACAAATGGGCAGAAAAAGATAAAGACAAGGAAGGCGCGAAAGATTCTGGTATTGAGTCCGTAGATCAGTACATCTATCTAGGCCAACTGATCAATATGAATGGCGACTCAAAGCCTGAGATCTACAAACGGATAAAGCTGGGCTGGAGAGCACACGGAAGAAATTCCTTAGTTTTTAAATCTAACATGCTAGTACATCTTAAAAAACAGATATTTGAACAATGTGTATTACCAGTCCTCACATATGCCTGCCAGACTTGGACCCTAAATAGTCACACGAAGTAAAAACTGAGAACTGCCCAGCGAATTATGAAAAGTGCAATGCTAGGGTTTACAAGAAGAGACAGGAAAAGGGCCGTGCACATCCGTTCAATAACTAAAGTAACAGACATCTTAAAAAGAGTCATGACCCAAAAATGGCAATGGGCCGGTCATGTTGCTCGCAAAAGAGATGAAAGATGGACTACGGTAGTGCTGGACTGGATACCGAGAAACCTGAAAACAGCAAGAGGAAGACCCCCGGATCGCTGGGATAAGGATATACGTCGAGTTACAGGCGTGAACTACAAGAGGGTGGCTCAAGATCGATCAGCCTGGAAAGAACTACAACAAAACTATGTAGAATTAAATTCTAATATATAGCTCATTAGACTTAAAGAGGCTACATCCTGTATATATAAGATTACGAAAGACTAAGCATGACCTATGTAGACGGCATTTTTCCACATAATGCATACTATTACAGAACAACTGGATGTATAAGAATCTGCCAGGATGATATCCCAGATTTTACGGAATTTCACTTAGTGATGCAGCCATCGGCATGCATCTGGTTGGAAATCAGTAAACTGTATAATTTCTTGAAAGAAATTATAAGGTTTGATTCAGAAATAATGACGTCAAAAGAAACCCCGCGTGTGCTGACAGCTGCTTAGTTGTTATATAGCAGATTCGCACGGCATGGTTAACCGAATAACTGTTAATATCCCGTGTAACAGTTTGAGGACGGGATCGGCGAGGGCAGGGGAGGAGGCGGTCATTAAATGATGCGCGCCTTTGAGGACACGGCTGTTTGTGGACTGGGAGCGATCGGGTGTCAGATGAGGCGTCGGAGGGGCAAATATTTGTGCGGGGGCGCTAAGAGGCGGGCGGCACCGAGACGTCAGAAATAGACGACGGCGGAGCAGCCCGCACGCGCTCTCGCACCACACTACTATCACTAGCTGTTACACGCCTCGTCTTAGGTGAGGGCTTAGAATTCTATCGCTTCAATTGGATACAGAAAACTGTAAATTACGTAAAAAGTGGCACAAAAAAAACGGAGTCGGGAAGCAATCACAATACCATTCAACAACTGAAGATGTCTCATGTTTAATAATAACAACAAATCAACGGGAAAGGGGGGGGGGGGTTTAACTGTGCAACAATACATGTCATATTTCCTCCTGTAGATTTTTAATTGTGTAAGTAGTGGAGCTAAAAAAAAATAATTAAAAAATGTCACCATCACATAAACTTGCCGTTTGCTGCCAGCTGATGTTACCTCCGGTTTGCCCTCCTAGATTCGGCACTGTCAAAGGCTACCACTGTGGAACCACGGTACGTGGAATTAGCAATTGAGTAGAATTTAGTTAGTGCTATCAATACCGTTTTGTTCATAACGTTTTTGGTTTTACTGTCCTTTGCTAAGATATATAACTTTTGTGGGTTGGAAACCCGTGGTCTAGCTGGGAAAAGAAGTCTTTTCTGTGCGTACTCCGGCTACTTTCATTGTCTGTCCGGCGCTTTTTTAATATTCATCACTTGCAGCGCAAATCTGTATCTCTGCTACACAATAATTTGTCTCTGTACATAAAATTGATGAACAGATTATACACAAACTGAATGCAAGAGAAACAAAGCCTGAGCTACCGATATAACATTACAAAGAATTACACACGCTATCCGTACCTCTGTCGCCTTTCAGCTAGTTTTCAAAATTTCACGACGAATTTTTTTCAAAACTTTATCCTGTGTTTTCCTAATGATATGCAGTATTTCCTTTTCAAATTTCGTGAAGATCGGTTAATACGTTTAGTAATAAAAACGTAGAAAACATAAAAAGAGACAGAGTTACTTCCAGATTTATATTTACTATTTTGCTGTTCTCGTTAACGTCGAAACGTTGCGGTTACGGAATTTTTCTGAGTGTGGATGTTTGTTAAGTCATTTGAGTCTACTAGTTATTATTAGTTTTTGTAAGCAGCAATCTTCAATATTTGAATTTTGGTTTTTCTTCATCCATATTTAATTCACGTCTTGAAAGTAACACATCATACCAGAAATAAGAAGTTGTCACGAAATGTAGCGGTGTTCTTTTTCCTGTGCGTTAAGAGTGACTGTTAACGATGGTATATGCACAGATATCTTTGTTTTCCGTACCAGGGACATTCTGCTGAATATGGTATTAGGCATCATATAGGTGGAAATTTAACCTCTAACTACACAATGTTCCACATTGTACGCACAACACATGTTCCAACAACGGCAATCATATGAAAAATAAATCGACTAATCCTTTTATTGTTGCTATACTGTTGACAAAAATTTAAACTTTTCCAGTTGTAAGGGTATGAAGAAACTTTTTAAAATCTCTAATTGATAGTCAACTACTGTTTGGCAAATGATGCAGTTTCCTTGTACACATATAGCCCGCAAAACCAATATTTTGTTGATATCTAATTATATGTCGGTGTTCCATTGTATGGTATATTTGTGATCCTCGATGCATATAATTTACATATTTCCCTGATCAGCCCCTACTTGTATGTCATCGTCTCCCTCAACGTCCCTCAGCGTGTGTACTCGCGCATGAGGCGAAAATATGTATCGCACTGCTCAAAGAAATTTCGTGAAACGATTTTTATTTTTACCTTTGCCGTGCCGACGTTATTAGAGGCGTTGAAGAGCTCGGTGCAGTGAACGGGAAGGAATTCGGTCACGGCTTTTTGATGGAGTCATCCGCGCATTTCCCTGAAACGATTTTGGAGAACAGGAATCTGGATTGCTGGAGCAGGATTTGAACTATGAGATTCCGAATACCAGTCCTGAGTACTACAGCCCACCCGTCAGACTTAGTTGGGAAACATCATGACTGTCTGTGGTGCAACGTAGCTGGTAATTTACCAAACTTTATAGTGATTCAGTGTGGGAAACAAATAAAAACTGAAGCGAAGGCAATATTTTCTTATTAATAGAGACGGTGGTGCTACAGGGAATATAAAAACTGATTACTGATATTACGAGTATATCCATACGAATTTTAGTTATATTGTAGGTGATATCAGCAGCAATATCAAGAGGAAAGTTCACTTGTACGCAAACCACTGCATACGATTTATTCGACAGAGACTCGAAATTAGCGTTACTGCCGTGCTCCGGCACTTGGTATAATTGATTGCCGCCCTCACAGACACGCAGCAGTATTGTTTCCGCCGGCCGTGGACCTGATACACGCCCACCTGTCTACAAGCTGTCAATGGATTTATGCGGTCCATCGAGAATAATAGACTGCAGCGTCATCAGGTACACATCACAGGGTCGCTCCTACTGTCACCGGAATATTGCGGAAAAATTTTGGAAGAGGATTTACTGTATAGTAACCTGTTGTGTAAAACATACTTAATTCGTGAAGTTGTTATCTTCATGGCGTGAGGGCGATATCGTCACAGTTTCACATTGTGCTTAGGGAGGCTTTAAATGGACGGCAGGAACTTGATGATAGGGAAGTACACGTGGCTTTCATCTATAATTCCAGCCAGCACGTTAATACTGGTTATGCTTTTAATATAGTACTAACAAATGTTGATTTATTTGTTAACACTACTGAAGAGATAAACTAGGGACTGGCGTTATTGTAACGAACTATTGATAGGAAATTGTCAATGTTCATATACCAACTGGTCCCAAACATGGTATATTAAGCATACTGTCTCCTGTGCCAACGTGCTTTTGTAATTCGGCTACCTTTAGAATGGAATCGCTTTGCTGTTTGCATCCCTTCGTTCAATACCTTTAATGTGAGCGTACAAAAGAGCATACCCATTTGACTATGACAGGTATATGTTCCTATGATGAGGCAGAAACATTTTACTGAACTGTATTACAAGTCAAAACTATTCTTCTCTTTCCGACGCCATGCCTGATTTAGAACATAGGCAGTTTATTATGGACGATGTAGACGATGTACCGCTGAATGGAAACTCTGTTGTGAAGATGAACTGGGATGATTTCGCTTTGCCTTTTCCAGTGTGCATCCTTACGTCTTAATGTATGAGTGGTTGACTGATAGTGTTGGTCGTCAGTGTGGATTGTTGTATGAAATTAATGGTGAAGAATGGAAAGGGTGAAACCCAGTACCGGTCCATTCAGACCTAATTTTCCGAAAAACTTCGGCAGTCACCAGGCTTAACGTTCGCATAACGGCAGAATAACCATCGACAGTTCTGATGCCCTTACTCCATACGCAAGGAGGTGAGGTTTGGATTTAACCCAGCACTTTCGTGTAAAATCTGGATTTAGGAATTGCGCAACGCCACCCCTCCTACCCTGCTGGCCAAGTCACGATGATGAACATTTTTTTCCGCCACCAGGACTCAAAACAGCTATCACGGTGCCGTAACCAACTGATCCAACGAGACGGCCTCAAAACTCGTAAGAAATTTATTTGACGATGCAAGACGCTGCTGGTGGATTCATCAATATCTTTTAACAACAAGCAGTAGGTTGTTACTTAGTGGTGTGCTGTCCATCAGCTTTAAACATCGGCGCCTTTGTCGCTGAATAAAGTGTCAGACGACAATTCTCGAAATTCAAATTTAGTTCTTCCACCAAAACATAGTACCAATGTTTCTGTTACAAGCGGTATTTGAACATATTTTATTTTATATATACCACAATTCACAAGACTCAAGGAACTTGCATATTAATCAACCTCATTCGCTATGTTGATCCAATGACAGCAACCATCACAGTTAATCTAACAGCAAAGCGATACAGTTTTTGTGAACTGAGCATGTTTATAAGTGTTAGTTCTATTGTCAATTATTGCTGTATCATAAGGCATAATGTTGATATTTCTGATCCATAAATTAAAACCGTAAAACTTGAGGTTTCTGTGTAAGTGGTGAGGCTTGTCGACGGAGCGCGTCTCTGATAAGACAAGCGTCTGGCGATCGAGCAGTTGCGCGGACAATGCACAGCCCCACGGACACACACCATAAAGATAAAAGCCGGCCACAAAGCCAGGACGGCGACTCGTAACGAGAGGACGAATAATCGCCGCTGATAAGGCTTCCGAGTTATTACAGCCACCGGGTAGCAAGT
This sequence comes from Vandiemenella viatica, assembly GCA_031002005.1. Lineage (NCBI taxonomy): Eukaryota > Metazoa > Arthropoda > Insecta > Orthoptera > Morabidae > Vandiemenella > Vandiemenella viatica. The sequence continues at coordinate 310,550,056 of JARYHS010013630.1, read as the reverse complement.
AATTACCACAACCGGTAGCTGTCTTCCTTCTTGGGTCAAGCGTGCCTTTGTGCCGCGGGTCTACGGATATAAGACAAAGAATATTTTCAAGTTGGCATTCTTTTCTGTACGAAGAGCTTTGAATCTACCAAATGCGTCTCTTACGTTATCTTTTTACTGTATATAAAAATAACACGTTTCAGGACCAACTCAGTAACGAAAATGATGAAGGAGCTGAAATGGGAGTGGTTGGAAGTCAGAAGATTGAAGAAAGTGCTGGAAATGTACAAGGAGTATGTTGGTGATGGCGATTGGAAGGATATTGCCCGAAGAATTAATATTTATGCGTGGAAGGGGAAAGATGATCACTACCATAAGCTGGCATTCTATTTCAGGCATAAGGAAGTAGGAATTTTTGTGTGTGTCAGGGATTGGGATAAATTACCAAGGGATGTGTTCGATAATTTACAAAAAACGCCGAAGGAGTTTAAAATTAAAATTCGTAAATCGCAAAACTAAACGGAGGAAGTACCTATTTAACACTGAAAGTACATAAAATAATAATAATAATAAATTGTAAGGAAAGTGTGATTAGATTACTATGGAAATTGCCAGCGGAGCATGTGCTCCATTGCAATTAAACTGAATTCAATTCAAAGCGAACTATTGAAAAGTGTTCCGTCAGTATGAGACATTCTGTATTTTACCAGGCGCGTTCACAAAGTAAGAACTAATTCCGCGTAAGGTACGCACAGCTCATCTAATTGAAATTACGTCATTTGGCTAGTGAAAGTTTATGGCAACAATTGCGTGAGTCGTATTGATGGGAAGTATCACACTTTTTTGTGTGAGTTTAAAATGGACGTTAAAATCTAAAATCTCGTCAGCTGTGAAGTGCAGTCTGTGATAAGATTTTTGCGCACAAAAAATGTTTCTGCCTCAGAAATTTACAGACAAACATGTTTAAGTTTATGGTGAAAATATCAGGAACCATGAAGAAAAGGTCTCCATCACATAGTCACTGGTGATGAAACGTGAAACATGAAAGCAAGCAGCTAACTTTACAGGGGCGCCATGGTAGTCGGTAGTCATGTTGTGCAGGGATGTTTGAACCGATAGACGGTGAATTCCTTCGACAAACAAATGCAAAAAATTGTGCCTGGTGACAATAAATGACTCAATAAAAATGGTAACTACATCGAATATAGTGTAATGAATGTGGTAACATTAGAAATAAATATATTTTAAAAAAAATCATTTTACATTTTTTTTATTATTATTGATCGGTTCATTCATTAGAACTCGGCTTGTACATACATGTAAATAATTTCAATTTACTTCAAGCGTAAAGCCCAATACTTCTAACTCTATTATACCTACGTTAAATATCTAACTAAAATTAATTCTACCTAATTTTATTGATTTTTTTTAATTTTGAATTTGTTGTGAGACAAAAATTGTTTGTAGTCAGCTGAATGTAGAAGATCAGACCGAACACTTATTTGAGACAAGTCCTTGTTATGATTCTGGTACGCATAGCCTCCTGCCCTAGAAAGGCTGAATCCACTGCTGCCGCAACCACCAAATCGTACGTGATTGCGGTATAGGAGTACACAGCACTACAGCTCTGGTAGGTGAATAAGAAAACCGTGAGTGGAGAGCATTCTGTTCATCGTCATTCACTTTCTGAGCACTAAAATTAATACAACTTTTTACAGTAGATATATCGGAAACGATAATATTATGCATTACACAATTTCAATATCAGTCCAGTTAAACTATTTCCTGTATCTGCTATTAAATATGGTAACTATGCAATATAATATTCGCTGAACGCGGGAAGATTATGTTTCAGAAACACGCGGCGACAGCCTTCGTTCACACATGGCAAATATGCATTTCATTAGAAGTTCGTGTATCTAATTGTGCCAATGTATTAACTATAAGCAGAAATGCATATGTAACTATGAAGCGAGAATCGTACACATAGTGTAGCTACAACAAGTATTAAATTTTCAATGATTTACCCGAATGAAAAATCTGCCTAGAAGTTCTCTTTACCTCAGTTCATGTTTATCCTTAATGAAGCACAAATACATCGAGATTTGCTCAATATTTGAGTTTGTGGAATATTTTAATTTAGAGAGGCTTTGTTTCAAAATTACGTAATAAAGAATAGCTTCCCTTGACGTAACAACAGAAATGTTCGACATTTATAATGGTGTTGAAGAGATTCAATTTTCATATAACTTTTTTTTGTGCAAAAGTTGGCAGTATATTCACTGGAACACAATACATAACCAGGAAATGAAATAGAAAACAGAAATCGGTGTTAACTTAGAGATCGAGTATGTTTGTAAGTTGTGAAAACATGTGGCCAAAATATAAATAATTAAATCCAGTAATGGAAACATCGACAAAAATCATAACGAATTTTTAAGTCGAAAATACTTTCACTTTCAACCAGACTGTATTATTGTAGTTGCTCACGCATAATTAATTTTATAGAAAAGTATTTAGTTTATTTGTTACCATCTCAGTTGTGCGTACAATAATTCGTTACTAGCGGAACTTACGTTCGATGTCGTGAATTAACAGATTGACTAAAAATTATTTCAGTTACGAAAGCACATAAATTACCTTATACCATTTAAAAAGAAAAAAACACACAGTTTACACAGATATTTGCAACTTTTATAAACAGTCTGATTGTTCTCTTAAGTTGCAGCTTCGCACTATTGTAAGAACACTTCCCTACAGCAGTTATTTATAACATATCCTAAAAAAATATACTTGACAAGTGCTGTCGGCAACGAAAGAACTGTAAACATCTTATGTTCAGCTGTAACCTTCACAGGAGCATTATTTTGATTTATTTCGTAAAATCCGGCTGTCTCTGTCTACGATACTTATCTGCATTCCACAGTCTAAAACTTTTCAGTCAAATAGCCATCATTTTCGCGCCTTCATGTAATTATGTGAAATACGTTGCAGTTACACCAAGTTAAAGATGTCACAAAATTTTATTTTTTTCAGGTCCTTAAAGTAAACACTTTTTAAGCACGTTTCTATCGTAGTTCAGTTCTATAAGATGAAAGGGCGTTTGCAAACTGCAGACCATAGCCACCATGCAGACATGTCACGCCATGTCAAGAGGTGTCGCTATTCGGTAAGCAATACCATAGCACGAGCGACCGGATTTCATGTCAACTGGATTCCGTTAGTTTTTTAAGCTAAACTAGACATGGACAAATAAAACTCATTGAAGAAGACAACAGAGTGGCCTGGAGTATAAATGGAAAAAATGTTTTCGATATTAATGGATAACTGCACAAATTTCTTTAAACTACGCCATTCTTTTAATTTCAATTTCACGCATGTATCAACCAACAGCAAAAATTGATGTATCAGTTCGTTGTCAGTGAATGTGGATAGTAATGATAGCAATAAATTATACTGTTCATGATTCTTATAACTGCAGAAACGATTTTTAAGGATCTTCTGACGCCAAGTGAGCTAGACTCGCAAAATCGCGTCACGATATGCAGAACGTACAGAAATTTGACGTCCTTACTGGGTTCGTTGCGTCTTAATGATGCGCTGTATAACCGTCGATAGGTTTTATCAAAATCTCTCATATAGCATCTTAAACGTTCACCTATGTTATAATTAGTCTTTAAGAATTAAAGAAATCACGATATGTGACAGAAGTTCCGCTGGTCGTTGTAAATTAGAATTGATATTGCCTTTTTAAATGTTTAGCCTTAAGGGAGAATCAATATTCTCATATTGTCGCCTACGGATGGTACACACATCAAAATAACTGACATAAATTTGGAGGATACTTGGAATCAACCAACTCCCCCCCCCCCGTTTTTTAACTCCACACAACACTCAGTAATGATATATGCATTACAATCTTCCAAAATGAATACAATACTCAATGAAAACATATTTCCGTATCTTTTATCTTGTATCCTGCTTTAGATTATAATGGACAGTAACGAGCTGAATATTATTTGATTTCGCTTTTAATTTACGTTGCCTAAAATTGAGAACTAATTATTATATCTTCAGAAGATGGAGATAGTATCTGCCGAGTCTGATGGCTGAGTGGTTAACATTCAAATCTCGACATTCGGGAAGTCGTTAGTTCAATCCTCAGTTTGGCAATCCAGATTTCGATTTCTCAGTTGTTTCAGGAAATTACTGGAGGTGAAAAATGGAATGGATCGTCACTAAAGGCAATGGCCGATTACTTTCCCGTTCCTTACCACCACCAATCTTCTCCGCACTGGTGATCTCAAACGGAGAGTGGTGACTGAGCGGTAACGCTCTGGCATCGCATTCGTGAGGACGCGACTTAAATCGTCGTTCGGTCAACCAGGCTTAGGTTTTCTAAGGTTTCCCCAAATCACTCCAGGCAAATTCTGGGATAGTTCGTTCAAAAGGGCCACGGTAAAATTCCTTCCCGTTCTTTGTTTCAAGTCCTTTACCGCCTCTAAAGACCTCGACGTCGACGTGAAGCCGTAAACAAAACACGATGATCTCAACTTCGACGAGGTGTAACGCAATAACTAAAAGAAAAAAATCGATTAATTTTACCAAATAGAAGTGAACCTTCAGAAAGTGGTTCCGCTCCAAACCAATTCTTCTGCAGTCTTCGAACATGGGTAACACTTCACCTCACAATAAAATAAACTTATCAGAACGCCAGACATCATTATCAAATGTCACCTCCATAATTTCTCAAAACTCTACAATTTGGCGATTAGTGCTGCTCACAGCTGATTTGTTTCCACAGGCGCGACTTCAAATTACTATGAGTCTCCTTGATATACGAGCACTGTGTTGTTTTAGTGTTAGCCAGTAAATTTCAAAGGTTTGCCTTAGATGGAACGTAGTGTTTGAGCACAGTAGTAGTAGGATAACACGTATTTTGCCGTACAAAACGTGAGGGATGATCAGGTGCGGCATCATTACGAGAACAATGAAGCGACGGACGAGGTCCGTAAACATGACCATTGCGGTGTATCACCTGTCGCGCCGCCTCGCGCCGAAGAATAAAGTTTTAATGGCCCATAGAGACATATATTACGGGCGGCAGCCCCACGGTGTTTACGTTACGACACCTTGTTTATACTCGCTTGTAAAAATATCGTATAATCATAACACTTGGTGATAGCAGGGGCAGCTAATGCGAAGGGGAGCGTTTCACAAAAGATAGTCGGCGTACCTGCTTCATCAACCACGTGCTACCTCCCACGATCTCCTTCACTAGTGTCTAAAGCCTATGAGCATTATATTTGTACCCGTATTTTACTCAAATACAGTAATACGGAGAAACAGTGAAGGATAGTTGAAGGTCAGTTCAACAATTTTGATGGATCCTTCAGAATAACATGCCGTTAGCAGCACTGGAGGTAATCCATTTCACGCGTCAGTTTCTGGTGGACGACGTAAGCAAGAATCACATTGACAAAGCGTTTAAATGAGAAAATGAGTGGATATCTAAAATATATATATTCCAAGGTTAACAACGAGATTTAATACAACAAAGATTACGAACGGGAAGAAGAGTGAAACAAAGGAAAAGTCACTCAGTCTACATTTATGCAGTAAATAAATTCCAAATTTTCCGGAAATTTATAGGAACTAAGAAGCCGCTACTGCTTTTTCTTGCTGATATACCCAATTGGAGTACGGCAAAATCAAGTTATTTTAGTGGATTTGAGTTGATGCGATCAACACTAGCTGAGACCAAACCGCCGTCATACAGATGGTATTGATCAGGTGTATAACCCAGTATTACATACGTGTGAACCGAGATTTTCCCGGCGTGTAAATGCACAATAGTCTTCTCGGATTTTTAGCGGGAATGTGTCATAAAAAAGTAACGTTTCCACTACATTCTACGTTATTTTGATCAGGTATCTGCTTACGAGGAATCCAGAAGTACACTACCATTCATCTGTGAGCGGAAGGGTTAATATAACGTGTTTGCTGCTAAAGCCGTCTTATGGATGACAGTGCACTTCTGGATTTTTTCGAAAGCTGATAATGACAACAGGTAATATTCTGAAACGTTGTCTTTTCATGATAAAATCCGGATGCTAATCCTGGAAGACTATACTGCAGTTTTCAATAGTCACCCAACAATTTCAACAGTGGGAGCAACAGACAGATTTGATGTACAAAATAACATAAAATACATAAGCACAAGAAATAGTTTACTTGGTCCCAGACACACAGATCGATATATGACTTCCCCAAGATGCGAAGCCATGGTACACAAAAAAATAAAATAAAATGCCGGCACGTATCAGAACCACTGGATTCGTGGAGTTAAAGGTGAAGTGCGGTAACGAAGTTTTCTCATGTTTGCATGCGGTATTATCTTTTATTAAGAAGAAGATATGTCAAATATCCAATGGTTAATCCAAGGTGAACGAAATGAAGCTTGAATGTTACAGCCAAACAAAGGATGCCCTACCTCTTCCGTAAGGGCGAAAATGATGCTTTATGCTTTAGTTACTACCAAAGTGTGCATCACTAAGCTTAAATATTTTGATTTTTTTGAAGGGACAAAAATCAACAAAAATAAAGCCCTGCTTCTGCTCACATTGATCAAATAGTCAAATGCTTCAATTTCAGATTTTTTAATTATTATTATTATTTACTATTTTCACACTCTCTGCTAGCTGATCGCTTAATCTGAACGTAGATATTACGACTACAACATACGTTTTCTTTTATCTTTTTGCTCCTCTATAGTTCTTACATTCGATTGTTCCCTTCATTAAAATATTAACTGATCCCTCGTGACTTCAATGGGAACTGCCATTTGAGTCTTATTTCAGCTAGAGTCTTTCACAAAGTACTTTCCGCAACCATCATTTCCAAAACATTGTTAGTTTCCTCTTTTACCTGTGTGATTAATATTCAATGCATCTCTGTAGCCCCTCCAACTTTAAAAAACGTATTCGATAAATTCATAATTTTTTTAATTTCTGAGAATCGAAGGTCAGTATTTGAAACCAAATGATTTTTTTTCTTCTTGAAGAATGTGCTGCTTTTTACGATTACTATTGTTTGAGCCATTAGTTGTAAATTTACTTCGCAAATAAGAGAATTCTCTCAATTTTTAGACAACTGATCAAAATATTAAATATACTCTAATGTTATAATTTCAGGCATACTTATTAAATTTTGTCGTTCCAATTTCAAATTTTGTATTTATCTTTCCTGATCGAAGCACTAGCATCCCACGCGCCGACTAATGGAATCAGTTGTCATGGCTCCTCCCAGACTATCCACCATCAGAGACCCGACTAGAGACTTGTTTTATCCTAGAAAGGCCGGCAATTGATTTGGTAATTTGAGAGGATTAAATTGTGTCAGGATACCAGTTGTGGTATTCAGTGCAGTGGTTTCCAATTCCAGGTACTAAAGGTGCACTAGATCACTTCTCCGCCATCCTTCCAGGAAGCCATTAGAAAACATATAGTAAGTCCTTATACCGGGAAACATTCAGTCGCGCGAGTCAGGTGAACACAACGTGAAAGAGAGGTTGAAATTTAGTTGGAAGAGGCTATTATAATCTCCAACAAACTCTTACAGCCTAACTTTTCGATTCTAATTTAGGTATTTTATCCTAGGTTGAGATTGAAGCTTAGGCGTTTTAAAGTAAATATTTTGTTTGGAATAGAGTCTGTCTGTTCTATATTGCTAAAGACATGAAACCAGTCTCAGTTTAATTGCCTAATTTTTAAGCACTAGTTTGTAATGGTTACACTGATTTTTTAATGTGTTGGGAAGCAGAGGCTGTGTTTATAGAAAGAATGTCGACGCTGTGGTAGACGCGAGCCACCGTCCTGCCGACGGCCGTGGGGAGTCCGGCTGCTATTCATATCAAGCCGGTCAGCCGGCGCTCTTTGTGACCTGTCCCCAACTACTTCGCGTGATTAAATCGACTCCGGTGCGGAACAAGAAAAGCTACGACCTACACCTCCCCCCGCGCTCTGCGCGGGCTTTACGGCGACGTCTTCCCCGCGGTGGAGAAAATCCAAATCGAACAGAAAGCGAGCGCCGTGCGCCGCGAATTGAATTCTGCTGTGATCTCGCCAGAGGAACGCCTCCCCGTCCTCCGGCCTCCTTTTCAGCCCTCTTTTGACCCGACTTTCCTTCCAGTTTGTTTGGCGAACCAGAAGGTGATCGCCGAGCGCACACACACACGCGGAGGGGGTACAGTGGCTTTTGATTGCCCTCGGTCGTCAGAACAAACCCGGCCACCGAGATAACGACGTAAAGGTCGGAAAGCCTCCTGCTCCCAGAGATTGTCCCGGCAACAACTCGAAATCGTCTGCGAGTTTCATTAGCGGTCAAAATTAAAGGTCCGTTACGCAAAGGCCACCTTTACTTTCGTGTCCACATGCACCAAAGCTCATTTGTGTTCTTAGGTCAAATCTTTCTACAAGCCCCTTATGAACTTTCTTAATTATAGTTCAAAACCCAGTTCAGACCACGAAGACTCAGACTGTATATTAACATTTCCGCACTATAGGAAACGTTATGGATGAGAAGGGGCATGTCGAACAAATTTAAGCTGCACTATTAGCTAATTTCATGAGCCTAAAATAATATGAACTAGTTTCAGAATCGAATTATAGTTACTTCTCCTAAAACAATTGTTTTATTCCACAAATGTATCAATTTGAAAAACCAATATTTCAACATATTTAACATCACTGGTTGACTTGATTACAGACACACATTACATTTTTAAAAAATATTATATATTATGGATATATTACGCCTGTTTTATGATAATTTGCGCCCGAATCTCTGCTGTATACAATCCAAAAAACATCAGAGATCTTAACACTAATTGTAGATACTAACTCATTCTATTTCCCAAAAATTACACACATTTCAGGCTGTGGAATCCTGCGATACAACACATTAATTTACTTATATTTGTACAATTATTTATAGTGTCACAACCTCTATTATCCTCCCCGTTACGCGCTTAACTTGTTTTCAGTATGTGAAGAAAGATGAAAATTCCAGCTATTCAGTTTCGTGTTAAGCAGTTGTTACCATTAACAGTGACTCAATAATTATAAATCCCCAGTACTTCATCAATAAATGCTTCTGCTAAATCGAAGATGATTATTACCTGTTATATCAGAATTAATTATTCTCGAATAGAGCAGAAGTTATAACAGTGAAATGTGCATGAACTCTAAGCCTAAAGCATTATTTGCCAGTCACAAATTTATTCACACTTATCAAGAGCAATATATGTATATACACGCAGGGAAACCGAAAATTAAATAGAGGGACCTTCCTGGAGAACTAAAATGCTGTACAGTTCTTAAATACCATAAAGACTTTTTAACTTCATTAGTGATTTTTATTTGCATCTGATATGTTTTCCATTTCCAACAAAGGCATCCATCATTTTGCTCAGTATTTTTCAGGTATTTGTTTCAAACATTTATTTTCCATGAGAAGCAAATAATTTTCATTCAAAATAGACAGCTAACTCTAGAAGACTGCCGTAGGCGACTCGTCGGTGACAACGCTCTCAAACTGTAACCAAGATCACGAAAAAAAAATTTTCTGAAAGTACGAATTTTTCGTAAACAATATTTGAACGAAAGGAAAACTTGGAACGCATAAAACCAAACAGCAAGAGTTAACATCACCTTAAAGATACAAGTTACAAAACAAAAGCATTTCCAAGGAAACAGATTTTTAAAATTTTATGTTAATAATATAGTGCGAAATATATCAGAAATGAATAATATTGTACGAACTTCTAAGCCCGTAAAACATGGCGGGATGATGCCAGTGTTCTGACAAATCAGTTCTTCCCATTTATTTAAACAAATATAACTGTAATTAAAGCTCATAACACTGGTTTTGTAATGTTCTACATATTTAGAGTGTGGTTCACACCGCGATACAGTTGGAACTACTTACATGGCTCTGGAATAATAACGTCAATACTTTTGCATCAGTGAAAGAAAAATAAATCTTAACAGCTTACTTTACGCCGCGTAATATTAGTTTTAATCATGTTCCAGGTCGCGTAGATCGCAATAAAGGTGGAACTACTTTCATTCGCATGAAGTAATGTTTTCAGTAATATTATTATTAAAAAAAATCTTAAATTACTCATGACCTTCACTTTAACGTCAAGTGTCAGTTGTCATTCTGACCCAAACTTCAGTCAAATCAAATCTGCCGCTAACATTGTTGCTCGAAAAATGAAGCTATACTATCTACGTGCAAAGAATTTAAAGAAGTAATCTGCATGAAACAAACAAATAAGCATCAACTAATAATTGATATGTCAATTTAAATGCAGCACATAGTTTTCTATCAGTGTTTTGGTAAGTCATTTAACTACGGATGCTTAACTGAATAGAACTAATATTAAATGACGAACATAACTTTGAGTTGGTAGTAACATCTCTGGTCATTATAGCCCACCAAAAAAGACCCGGAGAGCGACGTCAGCGTTACACGCACGATGACTCAGAGAAACAATGACTCAGTGACCAAGCTTAGTCTTTTATTAGTACATGTAGTAAATCAAACTTAATTTAATAATGAGATAAGAATATGTTCCTTGTACTGATTTAACGAAACGCTGGTCACTCTTTTCAAACAAATAACAAAACGTTTGTTTTATATGCGAACATGGAAATCGTTTTTCTCCTTGCAACGAAAAATAGATACAGTCAAAATGTCTCTAGATACTTAATATATGTCCTATCCGTATGCATGGTAAAATTATTAGACCTGCTATTGTTAACCGTTCTGTTCCTAAAAACAGCGAAATCCGAAAATTTGACACAGTATCTCAATTACTGAGCTATTCATGCACTATGGTACTGTTCCTAATGCCACAAAATTTTGAGCAAAATTAGAAAATATGTTCTGTTTTCAATAAAAGGTAAATCTTTGGGGATTGATTTTGAAATTGTGTGTCTTGTACTTTTTTTCCTTATTGAGGCAGAAACGCGAAGCATTAACTCAGTTTCCGGAAGTTGCCTTAATGTTACCACTTACCAAACGGAACCGTTGGATACACTAAAAGCTATGATTACTTTCTCATGTTTTGAAAACGGTAAATAATAGTATCAATGTGAAATTTGGTCAGTGCAGTGTAGTGCTTCATACCTTCAGCAAATTCTACAAAACATACACACAGAAGCCAACCCTGATCATGAGAAAAAAGTAAAAAAGTAACATGTAAGTAGATTTAATTTCACCTCAACTTTATATTATTTTGTAAATCAAATGTAACTAAATAAATGAATAAATATCTAACAGATGTCGCTGATGATGCTCTTGATATAGAGCGAAACGCGTACGACACCAAAATAAAAATAAAATTCAATTGCATTGGCGTGTTATTCACCTTTATAAAAAAAAATTGATGTATATCTCCATTTATTCAAATAAATGTATTATGACCCAAATGGCATGACTTTGCTATGAACTTAAAACGCTGATTTGAAATGTACCGTTGATTCTACAAGCAGTCCGACGAGGAAGAGAAAATAAAATAAATACGTCACTTTTGGAGGGAAATCAGCAACATTGGCTTATAGAGCTCGATGACTTCATCACAGTGGTGGATCTATGAAAGGGCGGAAGGAAGGGAGCTACCCATGTGTGGTGGTGGACTTGTTTTTTGTTTCTTTTTTTAAGTTCTGCTGCCTAGGACGGCAATCTCAAACTTAATACGTAAGACTTACATACAAAACAGGGTAAATATGGTATCGCTTGCTCCAAATACAAAAAAAAAAACAAAATTTCATTGTTTAATATAAGCTTTTGGTAAATTGCAGTTTTTAAGCTGGCAAAAACATTAAAAGAATAGTAATTAATACTCACTTAAGTATATAATAATCGTTCCGTACACATCGAGGAGTTCCGTTTTCAGCAGCTCGCTCACAATACGTTGGGTGGGGGGAGGGGGGGAGGGGTATCAGCAGCTTTACGAGGTTATTGTAAATGTTAGTTCGCGGATCACGGTGTCGGCTATGGAAATATATGGTTGATGTCGGCAATTTTTCTCTATCTATGGGAGAGTACAGCTTATCGCATCATTAAAAAAGAACATTGTTAACATTCGCGAAAATTTGTTGCTGTTGAGCCTGTAGGAAGGCTTCAGGTTCTTACGTGAATTCTGATTGGCAGACTAGCAACGAGAGCCAATGTTAGCCTCAAAGAACGAATTTTGCACGTAGGGAGAATACTGATGGAGAGAAACTATTTGCTGATTCCTCTTCAAGTACACTTTAAGTATGCATCATGTAGGCGTTCACTTAGTCTCCATGGTTTGAGAACAAAGTGACGTTGTCAGCTGATCCTTGCATATTAGCACAAGCTGCCAACCCCGCTTTTTTTTTTTTTTTTTTTTTTTTTTTTTTTTTTTTGTAACTGCTTTACGTCTCTTTTTAACATCGAGGACTTTAGAGACGGGAAAGGATGGGGGGACAAGGATGGGGGCAAGGAATGGGAAGGAATTCGGCCATGGCCTTTTGAAGGAAGCATCCCGGCATTTGCCTGGAGTGATTTGGGGAAACCATGGAAAACCCAAATCTGGATGCCCGGACGGGGATTCGAACCACCGTCCTCCCGAATGCGAGGCGAGAACGCTAGCCAACCCCGCAACGCCACATAGAAATCCATTCATTAGCACAGGTATAGCTTGTCCTTGCCTGCACGTAGTGGCAGAAATACTACGCTAAATATGATTCCGCAGTGAATCGTTCAGCCCACTAACAAATTCCCGAGGTCTTTTAAGAGAAGATATTTCAATTATTTCTAATACTCCATTGTTAATAACTTTTTAAAAAAATATTAAATAAATCATTCTTGGGCCATAATTAAATCAACGAAATTGTAAACCAATTTTCTTTGTTTCATCACTGCAGAAAGATGCCATTGGAATTGATTTAGAATTATAAGAATGTTAATGTGTGGTAAAACAGTTGTTCAAGTTGAACAATTCAATTATGACGCCCACCAAATGGGTACAACAATGGTAATGCCTCAAGTTTCAAAGAACTTATAGTACATTTGGATCAGCGAGCGCAGAATTATCTCCGCCATCACGTTATACATTTCGAGGCGTAACTTGTAGTTTTTTAATTTATTTATTTTGCTTCTGGCTTTACGTCTCGTTGATGTCGAGGTCATTCTAGGAGGGAAAGGACTAGGTGCAAGGAACTGGAAGGAATTCGGCCATGGCATTCTGAAGGAACCATCACGGCGTTCGCATGGAGTGATTTGGGGAAGCCATGGAAAATCAAAATCTTGATGGCCGGATGGAGATTCGAATCGGCGTCCTCCCGAATGTGAGGCCACAGCAGCTGACCCCCCACTCTCGGTAACTCGTAATAATTTATTTAATTTTTTTTTGCTGTTGTGTGTTGTATATCTTGGTAATGTCACACGTGAACAGTAATGCTATGCTTACTTAGTAAAAGGAAGATGTTGATTTCAACCGTCATCATTTATGTTTAAAAAACCTATGGCTGCAAGTAATTAATTTCTACGGTAAGTGTATTGTGGGAGAGACTGTACTAGCTTTTTCCAACCAAATGTTAGAAAAAAAACTTTTTAAAACTCTATGTGTGGATCACAGCACTTTACGGTAGCGAAACTTGGACTTTAGGAGTACCGGAAAAAGGGAAAATTGAAGCATTTGAAATGTGGTGTTACAAAAGAATGCTGAAAATTAAGTGGCCAGACAAAGTAAGAAATGAACGAGTTTTGGAAATAATGGGTGAGGAAAGAAGTTTGTGGAAGAAGCTTACAGAAAGAAGAGACAGTCTGGTAGGTAATATTTTGAGACATGCTGGATTAGTTAATTTGCTGGTGGAGGGAACAGTCGAAGGTAAGAACTGCAGAGGAAGACAGAGATTAGAATATATGAAGCAGATAATTGAGGACGAGGGTTGTAGGGGATATGTAGAGATGAAGAGGTTAGGACAAGATAGGAAGGAATGGAGGATTGCATCAAACCAGTCGAAAGACTGAATACAGCAAAAAAAAAAAAATAATAATAATTGCCTGGAAGCTGTTTTAAACAGCTACCAATTAATTCAAGACCAGAACCAGCGGTTCTCTTATGAGCAGTGTTGTTAATCATGAGAAATACACTTTGAAACTGAGACTTCTGCCAATTGGAACTTTCTGAAAAAAAAAAAAGTTATGTGTGTTCAGAAAGCTGTTATATTATACAGCGCCAGTGACTGTACGGTGTAGAATAGAAGTTTGCTCTCGTGGAGATGCTCCGCGAAGTTAAGGGTGGAAAAAAGACAATTCATTGAAACTGTCCTGGGGAGGACGGTGGTAAACACGGGCTGCCTGCCGAGAGCAAAGTGTTTTCAGCGCCGGCCCGACGTTATCGATCACACTCCACTACACTTTCCGATACAGCGGAGCAGGTAATGCGTTTCTAATGGCGCGGTTCCGCATGTTTACTCGGCTTATTTATATCTCGCTCGGCAGGCAACTCCTACCGAGAAGCACTTCCTGCCACATTCAATTGCATTAACCAAACACTAAACAAAACTCGGGTACAGTTTCAGAAATTATTATCAGTTATCTGATAACATTGTTACATCCTTCCAAAGAAGCAACAGTTATTAGCTATTCAGGATGAGTTCTGTCGAGGATTATAATTAACGAAGTACGCAAGGAACACTCAAAGTTCTTTACACGGAAAACATGGACTCTTAATAAGTTCGTACAAACTTGAGAACAATAAGAAGCACTACGTGGGTCCAACTGTAATTGTCACAAGCATCTGTATTATTTATACGCACAAAACTTTCCACGCAATTATCGTCGTTTAAATTCTCAAACAGAATTATGCATGTGAAAGTTTCTATGTCTTTTCTATTCAATATTGAGTCTTATACACTTGAATTCAATGACAATTTTGTGACAAATATAAGATGACATTTGTAACTCGGAAGAACAATTGTTAAAACATGGTAAAGCCTGCATAAATCGAGTAATATATTACAAGAGGAAGATTTATTTATTTTACCATTGTGTTACATAATTTAGAAAAGCGTCTAAGATTTTCTGAAGACGTGAAATTCGGAAACTTGTAAATTAGATTTACTTTTGTCATGTCGGTGCAATCATCCATTGCATTGTACTATTTTAACTTTTTCTCATTATTATAACCTATACCGTAAATTGTAGGCCTCATGTACACTCACTAATCAGTCACAAAATTTAACTGTAACTACTTTTTCAGTTTATGTTGTCAGCTTGACTCCCATATTTCGCGGTTATTCCGCAGCAGAAGTCAAGCTAAAATTTTATCTACATTTTTTTAAAATTTATTTTATTAAAAATGGCTGAAGAAGGATAGACTTTTCTCGTTTTCATGACACTTCTTGTAGACAAATCTGACACTTGTTTGGTAAATATCCATTTTGTGCCATGGGAGGTAAGTATTTCGACTATGCTAAATTTCCATTACTATTATCTTTGGTCCAGGCTCATATCGGGTGTACCGTCGGCACCTGCAAAAAGTCAGAGATTGTTTGATGAAAATCACTCGGTTTCCTTTCCGCTATTATTCAAAGATATTTAAAACAAAATTTCTCTCCACTGTTTATTGAAACTGTGGTCGCAACTGGTCCACATCCTTTGTTTTCTGTAATCCAACATCACTTTAGACTTCTGCACCTGAATGCCTAGATTTTATTTGACAAATACTAATATGTATCATGATACTGTCATCTTAACTCCGCACTGTATCAAAGGTTTCAGAAATGATTCAGTCATTTATTTTTCACTGATTGGCACAAAGTGGTATCTGTTAACCGGTTAAATTATTACGGTTACGGTTTGGTCTCAGTAATTCTAAAAATCATTAAAATAAAAAATGGAACAACAAAATTTTGGTTACGAAAGTATTTTCTGACAAACAGAGAAAAAGAAAAGAAATCTGAATAAACTTTTGTGGAACGATACAGATTTTCGATGAGTATATATATGTTACAGGGGCTGGAATTAGATACTGGAATAGCATCTTTCGCACACGTAACAAATATGTTGCACAATATTTTACTACTTAAATATTTAGTTGAAATGATCTGAGTAGGATGAACGAAAGTAAAACACTATGTTAAAGACCTCTGAAACTTGAAACTGTTTCGGTAAATGTAGACATTACAAAATTTTTATTTTAAATAAATACAAATGTTGGAGACTTTTTTTTTTATTAGGATGGACACCCATTGCGTATCCAACAGTCTAGTTTTACAGCGGGTATGTGGAATATTCCAGCCGAAACAAATATTCTGGAATCTGGAAAAAAGATGGCATTTATACTTTTCCATATTTTCTTAGAAAGTGAATATTTATATTTTACCATGTTTCCCTTATTTATTATGGTCAAAATGAAATTTCAATGGTCACTATCAAAGAGGCACCCAGAGGAAAGAAACGGTCCGTCCTACTTTTGATACAATGTTGCAGTATGCCTACATCGGAAGGATCCAACCAACCTTCGGGTTGTGGACTAAGATAATTATCAATGAAGTTACTTATACGACACAAAGAGGTTCAAATTTCTGCCTAGATAGTTTGAAGTACACTCATAAATAATTTACTGTAGAAATTTAGAAAAATTCAACTTGCTTCTTGATATTTTGAAGTATAATGTATGCTAAAAACAATATGTATGTTACTAAGAATGTCTTAGTGGGATTGTATACTGTGCGTATTCCTTATGGTGCCAGCTCTTGACCGACTGCACTTCGGCCATTGCTTGGTTTTTCTGTGACTACCTTGTTACCATCTTGTGTAACATATACAAGATTGAAAAATTATGTCCTGAACAGGGAAGTGGTGACAACTAGAAAAACAGAATTGTTTCTAAATTTTGTAAAAGAAATTCTTTTTAAAACTTAAATTATATCAGTAATCCATACATTGAAGCAAGAGCTTGGCTGCTGACACTAAACCCAGCGAAGGTGCAATAAAATACATAGCCTAACTGTAAAGAAAATGATAGCACGATGAGACCGTGTTCAGGGAAACCACGTGGGAGGGAAACACTCGACAAGAATATGCAAAGTGTCGGCCCACTCAGCGTGTTCAATCATCAATGAGGCGCGCCAAATTACCTCAGCCTGGGAGGGACCTGCCCTAGTCTATACAGATGCAAATGAAGACGTACGCCGGCCCCGCTGAAATTAAACAACACCGGCCGTTTAACGGCGCTCGTAATGGCACGCGGACCGACAGTCGTTTTTAATTACGGTATCACACGGTACATTTACAGCAGGCCCGGTGCTCAGGAAAATTATTATTGCCCTGCTAAGCCAACAACTGTGGCTCGGATGGTTGCGGCAGCGTGATGGTGTCCGGCTACTCACACAGGGCTACCTAGTTTGAGCCCTGGTGGCGGAAGAAAATTTCATCATCATGCCTTGTCCGGCTGGGTACGACTGGTGGTGGTGGTACACAATTTCTAGTCACAAGATTGTGCGCCAAAGTTCTGGGTTAAATCCCAAACCTTCCATAGCTCGTTTGGAGTGAAGACATGCGACACTGTGATGATGATCAGACTTAGTTTGGAGACGTTAAGTTTGACGGCATACTTAGTGTCTTCGAAATAATAAGTCTGAACGGGTCGGTACCGTTTGTCACCCTCTCCCTCCCTTCATATTTCATTCGTTCACAACCATATATCAGGTATCCACACAAAGAGTAATAGTTACATACAGTTCTGTCCGTGGGGGAAGCAACAGGAAACAATTCCAATTAAATTTTCCCAGTCACCGACTTGTAGGAGTAATTCCATCCATACAGACGCCAATGTCAACGGCCATAAATGGCATCAATTAACATCAAGAAACCAAGGACGAAAGATGCCGCATGAAGCAGATGCTATCACAAGGAATATGCAAGCCTGGCAATTATATGAGAATTTTTGCATTCATTATCAAGATGCTGTAGAAAAAATGTACCTTAAAGAAACTAATCGATGATCAGAAAAGTACGATAGTTAATAAAGAGTAATAAATTTTTTACGAAATTTCTTATTTTTTACTTCTTAATGTGAAGCATGCAAAATACAACTGAAATACAGCATGCATGTCAACAGGAGTGTAATATCTTTGAAAGTGCAGTCAATGACTTTTTTTTTTTATTAAGGTTTTACAGCTTGTCGACATCGAAGTCTTAGATGCTTGGAGACGTCTGAATGTATAGGATACGTATTGTCATCCGGTTCAGGGCTAGGTCTTCTTATGCGACGCCGAAACACCCAACCACCCATCTCTCCTCAAAACAAGGAAATGTGGAATGATCACGAATATGTACTACGAGAGACTTTTCACAGCGAGGCTGTTGGGTTGATAGGTTATGCTCGGGCTTGGCAGTCGAGAGGAAGCCAGATCAAATCCCAATCTGGTCATTCTGGTTCCGGTTTTTCGTGAATTTCCGAAATCACTCCATACGAAAGATGAGGTAGTTCATCTGAAATGTAATGGCCGAATTCCTTCAAGTTTATTGCCATCCATCCTTTTTCGTTTATTATGACGTCGACGAAGCTTAAAGCTCTTCACAAAAAAAAGGATCATGAAGGACTAACTGCAACAAGAAAAATCCGTGATTGTTAACTCTTCTTCTGGTTTCTTAACTCAGTAATGTGAGGAAATGAAGGTAAAACGGCTATCAATGATCACAAACGTTAAGTTGTTGCTGGTAGGTAACGCACCCTATATTCTTCCATTTGTAAAGAATTTCCATTATGATTAGGAATTTTGCCCTCCTTGCGTATTTTAAAAATGGGGAATGATGTAATTTCTTTTTCTTTCCCGAGAGAAACCGTCCGTGAAAATCACGCTATTCAAAACAAGATGACATTATTTCTGAGATCTGTAGTTACATAACCAAACTGGTATAATTTTACCGAGCGTGGTGGATAAAATGTTAATGTTCTGGCATCGCATTCAAGAGGGCACGGGTTCGAATCCACGTCCGGGCATCCAGATTTGGGTTTTCCATGGTTTCCCCAAATCACTCCAGGCACATCTCAGGAAGCTTCCTTCAAACAGCCTTGGGAGAATTCCTTCCCGTTCCTTGTCTCCAGTACTTTCCCACCTTTATGACCTCAACGTCGACGACGCGTAAAGCCATAAGCAAAAAACGTTATGATTTCCACATGGTGAAAGACGTTTGGTGGAAATGCATAACTAAACATGGTGACTTTGCAGAGAGTTAATGACTAATAAAATCATAGCAACCGCAGCTGTCTCTCTCCAAGTAATTGTGTACAGCTGCCAAAGTAGCTTCTCTCCAAGTGGTTGTGCCAAATTCTTGACACATTTCGGCTGTTGTTTATCTCTTTCATGGTTTCAACAGCGGCAACGAAGAAGAAGAAAGAATAATGAAGTAGTGGTGGAAGTGATATTCTGTGTTTTAAGTTGACATTTATACGTATATCACAGGATGTATAGCAATTCCAGTATGTAACAAGGAAAGCCAAGGTGCCCTTAGGCTTCTTCCGCATAGTACATTGCTAAACGTGTTGGAGAATAGTCAGTACGAAAAGAGGCTAAGTGGGAAGACACATTTAAAGGTCAAGGATTGGAGCCTTGCGGTCCAGAATGCCCAGCCAAAAAATTCCACTCGGCCGTCTGGCTCGCTGGCTGCTGAAAGCTAAATAGTGGAAGAGGAATCTGGCGCCGGGCCCACCCTCCTGACGTATACCTCGCTCATATGCCAAGTGTTACGGCCTCTCTTCCTTCCTAGAGAGGGCGATCAGTGTTCAGCCTTGTCACGTCTCACTACGCTGCCATTTTCTTAGCTGGTTACAGTCAAACTATATGTGAGTGTCTATCTGAATTTTCAGTCATCATTATGCCGGTGAATATGCACCGAGTGTGTATGAACGTTTCATAAACTGAATTCGTCAAAAGTAGGGAATTTCAGCGTATGAGAATGAATCGGCGGAAATACTAAAGGCACGGGGGTAAATTTTTCAAATGTTTCTAAAGAAAATAAACAGATTTAGCATATTACCCGGAATAGGTACGACGTTTACCCAGCTGTTTGAAATAGTATCAAGCAGCAGAAGAGCATTATGAAACGTTGATACAAAAATCAAATATCAAGTAAATTTAGTCTTCCCAGTAGAATTCGTGAGAAGAATACAACTAGCATAGGAAATTAGAAACAAGTTTCTAGGTTCAAAACTTTTTTTTCTAGTAAATACTATCTTGTAAAATATATGCGGCCAAACTTGCAGAATATAACAAAACCGAATTATTTATAGTAATAAGCAAGAGTTTAAAGACAGAAAATACAATTCAGAGTGTGACCCGATGTATAGGAGTAGCTTCTGCACAAGCCAGTATAGCATACCTTTATGTCTCGTAGTACTACGAAGGTTTAAAATCTTCACACCTTTCTATTCATGAAATGGAATGTTAAATTTGTAGTTCTACATGTTACCGATTTATTGAAGGACACAACGCACCACATTTCAACAGTTTGTTTGCGTAAAGTATAATGTTATTAATTTTTAGGTTAAAATATTAAATAAATGAGTAATAAAAATTATGAGCGAGGTGAGGCAAGATACTTAAAAATCTCCAAAACTGCTACATAGCAGGTGTATTTATTAATAACTCCTATAATCACCATTTGGGACAAGTTACTAGCGGAATTACGTCAACTCGTGATATATAAACACTCTTTACGATGATTTTAAGTTAAATATTATTGTACGCCTATTTTCAGTAACATGTCAGATACGATTAAAGTGTGTATGCAGTATTAATAGATTTATTTGAAGATATGTTTAAATTACTTTTTAAGGGACGGATCTCCCTACACCATTAATTAATTTGTAGAAGAAACTACATTTTTTGTTTTTTTTTTTGTTTCTTCTGTGAATATCACATCAAGGCTGCATAAACTCTGTGGTTGGTAATTTCAAAATCACAATCATGTTCAAAATTTGAAAATGCGACTGGATGTTTCAGGATTTAAAGACTGTTTTCTTATTAACTTCCTCAAAAACATCAAATAAAAAAGAAATCAGACTTATTCCTGAAACGAAACGATTGACAACCTGTAGAGTGGCTCATCTCTTTCGAAACAGAAGTAAATTGCGCCACGTGAAACAGAGGCTGATATATTTTCATTTCAACCATCACTGTTTTGTGCAGATACTGGCTAAAAGTGAAGTTAACGGGACAGAAAAATAAAAGCCAAATTTACTATCTAACAGTATGATAACACGATTAGTGCAAATCTATCATCATGTTATTTACTTTGCTCACTGAGAAATAATGTTCGCTATGTCAATATCTCCACAACGATGCTCAATAGATTCACCTAAGCTGTTGATGAAATAGGAGCAGAGTGCAACTTACTGTCGGAAACTTAATTGCTATCAAATTGAGGGATCAAGGTTTTAGTAAGTAACAACAGACAATGGTATTAATTTTTAAAGGGTTACAGAAATTATCTTTGATTTTATATACGCTTGTTAAGAATAAAAATATACTACCTATTTCTAAATCTGCTTTGCGATGCTTTGTACATTGTTGTGACGAATAAAGCATTACCCTTTTTTTAAATTTTATTTTCGAGTAACAATAACCATAGCGAAGAAGTAAAAATACCTAAACATCATGTCAGAAGATTCGTGCTTTTATCTACTTCCGAAGCACCGCGAGCAGTCAGTAGATTTAATTTCTGTATATTCTAATTTTATTTAAATTGAAAAAACTAATAAATTAACTAATACATTATTCATAAAGCTGCTTGAATTCTAGGCATTTTAATACGAAGAGGAAATGTTTTACACAAGTATCATCCTAACCAAAGGCTAACGTAATGTGATACAAAAGAATTAAGAAATTACCAATTCATAAAGCTACGTGAAAACTACCGAGGGTGGTGGGTAAGGTAACGGTTTGGCCCCCTGTTCCGGAGGTCGCGGGTTCAAATTACCATCCCGCCATCCAGACTTCGGTTTTCCATGGTTTCCCGATATCACACCGGGCAAATGCAGGGATGGTTCCTTCAAAAGGCCATGGCCAAATTCCTGGTGCAAGTTCGTTCCTAACTCTAATCATTTAGACAAGGCGCAAAATAAAAAAGTGAAAATCAAACATAATAATACGAAGAATAAATATTCGACTCAAACGCAAACACATTTTAGCACCAATATTTAACGGAAATTTGTTTAGGATTCTATCTTATGTTTTTAATGTAGTGTTGTGGTTACTTTTCCAGTAAAGTAAATATCACAATTTATTGAACGGTTAATTTTGAAGTAGTAGTTTGATGTAGTGCTTTGATTTTCCTTATATTCTAAAGCAATCATTCCAGAAAACTATAAAAATTAACAAAACATCCAGTAGATCAAAACAATATTAACATAACGCAAAGAGCTGTGTGTTTATCTGTGATGAGGTGTGTTTTTTGGTGGGTTTATTATGAGGTTAAGAAATCATGCGGTGTCATCTGTGGCGCCTATCGGATCTGGTTACAAACAGATAATCATTTCTTACTCCGAATTACGGTAACACAGAGTGATGAGATACACGTCAGATTTCAAGGTAGATCATCAGCTTTCACACTGTTAATACCTCATGTGGGTACCGAGCGATGTAGGTGAGTGGAAACGCTATCATTCGTGAGGACGTGTGTCGAATCCTCCAGATTTGTGTTTTCCATGGTTTCCCCAAATCGCTAAGAGCGAATGCCCGAATAATTCCTTCAAAAGGCCACGCCAAAATTCCTTTCTGTTCCTTGTCCTCAGTCCTTTCCTAACTCTGATAACCTCGACGTCGACGAGGCGGAAAGCCATAAAAAAGCATCTCATCGGAATGTGTAGAGAAGAGGCTGATCGTTTATACTCATCGAAGATTCAGAACAGATCTACTATATAATTTCGTAAGGTCACCCACTCATCTCGATCTCGATAGCTATTGGCTGGAGAACGGTGTCACGTGTCAGCCTTCGCTCACAAAACAGTGACCAGAGATACCATTAGAAGGAATTCGTGGTTATGTCTACAATTTGATAACTAAGCAACTGATTCCAAATTAATTGGCATAATACATTCATTAAGTTTGCTTTTCACAGCATTTCATAGTTACAAAATTTTTGCGGTTGAAAAAACGTGGATCTGCTTTTCTAACTAAAGCAATTTAAAAAACTTTTAAAAAATTAAATTACTCATAGTCTCTGCGGTAACGACGAATGCCAATTTTCATTCCGGGTTAGGAAAAAATTTAATTTTATTAAAACTTTCATTATTGTTGTTGCTTGATCAAAGTTTATGCATTTTATTTGCTTTTCAGATATTTTCCTGACATCTTTCATTAATGCTCTTTCTACATGTTCGCTGAACGTGAGTTATTAGGTTATTTTAAGTGGAAATCAGAGCCAATAAGTTACCGAATCAGCTATTCTGGCAATTCATTGGTCAATTGTTTAATAATATAGAATGTGTATTAAGTTCTCTTGCCATTACAGATACTATGACCAATCATTACCAGTGTTTGCCTAGTCTGATTAAAAAATGAAATGATGCTTTCGAAGCAAAGAGGATTTTTTTTTTTTAAATTTTGCAGAGTGAGCTTTAAGGGTCAAATACAAGTCAAGTTTCTATTTAAGCAATTATACGATTGCACTATCGTCCCTATTCGTGTTTAATACCTACCTCTATTAATGCTTCTGAGTTCTTCAAGCTCAGAGATTTTATTCACTCTAAAACACAGGTGAGGTTTATATTTGTTCAAATCAGGTCAGCCTGTCATAATCTTTCATTCTAAAAACTGGAACTATTCTAGACCCGTGACGATATGCAAAAAACGGTCATGGGCTTACACTAGTTGATATAATAAAATAGTTGTTAAGATGCGTGATTAAAAATAAATTTAAAACAGAAACGAAGAGTGTTAGTTCCCTGAACTGTCGGTAAGAAAGCATTCAAGTTCCGAGACGTGGCAGCAGTAAGGAGGCCAGTGTTTTTACTACTCGGTCCAATAAGTCGACCAGCTACGTAACTGGAACATGGAAGCAAATGTTGGCAGATATTTTCTCTGGGTGGTGGTGTCTCGGCCAGAGGATTAATAGTTGCAATTCTGTGACGCGAACGCTTAAGGAGACGAAATATGTGCGGCCGGCGGTCGAGACGGGGATAAAGGCTGGCTGCGGGGCGCGGGATTGGCCAACCGAGGTACCTGCGCTCGCTGCGTGTGAAATTTGTGTAGGGCCACGCCGCCCAATTACAATTTCTTTCCCTGCTCCGGCTGTGCAGTGCAATAATTTCTGGCGCAGTAAGCAGCTGTAGCGCGAGTCCACCTCCTCATTTTTCGCCTGCTGCGGGGGCGCCCTCCCCCGCGTACTGCTGCAAACGAGATTACATTCCAGCCGCGCCGTGCTGAGCGGGCTGCGAGCGCGCGGCGTTGCTCTAATGTCTGTCTCGCAGCGCCGCGCCGCGCCTCATCTGTCTTCGTCACGGCGCTAGGCGGCAGCACCGGCGGGCGCCCTTGCCGTGCACTAATTTCGCGGGAGCTCCAGCTGCTGCCGCGCCAAGTGGTCGCTTCTGGGAATACGCACTGCTCGTTTACCTTCAACGAGAGACACCGGACAAAACTCTCGGTGGAGCGCGTCAGGCTGCCGCAACTCTGCCATTAAAGACTGATATGAATTGGCTTCGAAGTGTAGTGAACGAAGACTCTGACATACTGAGCAAAAGAAAATAGCGTGGTTGGACAAACTTGATCAGTCATCAGAATAAATTTCAACTAATTATAACAAAACGAATAATGCATAAGAACGAAGTGAAATCTTCACGGGAGTGCAGCCGGAAAGTGTCGTAAAATGACGACGTTTAGACAACCTATTCGGTTCTCTTCATCAGGTTTATTTTAGATATTATTGCTTGAAAAACAGTCGGTTTTGTGATTTCAAGCAATAATATCTAAAATAGACCTGATGAAGACAACCGAGCAGGTTGTCGAAACGCCGTCATTTTACGACACTATCCTGCTGCACTGCCGTGAAGATTTCGCTGCATCAATACGCCGGGAAAGTCTCCACTCTCACATAAGAACGGTGTTTTTCCCGGCATTGGGAGTTACTATAACGTTCTCGAGTAACTAGCCGAGTTAACGAGGTGATTACACACTATATTTCGGCGGTGAAATTCACTGCCGCCACCTTTTCGTGACAAGAAGACGGCGACAATGGTTTTGAGTGCAGAAATATCATCTGTAAACATCTCGTTAACTCGGCTAATCACCCGAGAACATTACGTTAAAAATGAAAAATGCTTTGATCACCGCTGAATGCATCGTACACAAACTCACTTATTGCATGCTTATAACGTTGCTTTAAAAATTGGCTGGGTGAAGAGAGTATGTAACAGAGAAGTGAGTAAATTGGGTTTGAAACCTAGGGTCAGACCATTGCTTCAATATGGTGGTGTAGTTTCGAACCCACATTTTGGCTATCAAATACTGGAGTTGGAGGCCTTACGAAGGAGAGCAACTAGATTAATTTGTGGAAATTACTGCGCTACCGAGTCAGTAACTGATGTAATAAACGATCTGGATTGGGAGTCATTGGAAAAATGGAGGAGGGTCAAGATAATGCTGAGAGTGTACAAGGCGTATGTTAGTGAAAGGGCTTGGATGCATGTTGGCCGCAGATGAGAAGTAGCGCGTGGAAGGAAAAAGATGACCATGGGCACTCGATTTTATACGTAAGGGAGCGGAAAATTTTCTTTTGTGGTAAGGGTGTCAGGAATTGTAATAAATTACCGAGGGAAATGTTGAATAACTTACCAAAAACTCTGAAGGGATTTAAAGTTGAAAGTAGATGGGTGGATGAATTGAACATTCAAAACATATTAGATAACATTTAAAAAATAGGAAAGA
Organism: Vandiemenella viatica; assembly: GCA_031002005.1. Lineage (NCBI taxonomy): Eukaryota > Metazoa > Arthropoda > Insecta > Orthoptera > Morabidae > Vandiemenella > Vandiemenella viatica. The sequence continues at coordinate 310,524,104 of JARYHS010013630.1, read as the reverse complement.
GGTAATTAGATGACTAGAAAAATTGTATACTCTTCATCGAAATTAATCATTCAATTGAAATATACGAAAGCTCACACGAAGACAGGAAGGATGACAATAAACAAACAACAGACGACAAACTTTATATTATTTAGAAATTTTCATTATTACAGTCCGTTGTTATTTGTGGAAGATTATTCAATAATTACATGAAAATTCAAGGACTTATTGTTCGACTGAATTATGAATTGCATCAGTGTGAGGAACAAAAAATGAAGAGTAGTTTATAAGTAATTACTAAATTAAAGAAAACAAAAAGTTAAATTTGAAGATTTTTCGTTATAAATATCTTAAAATTAAGATACCCTTGCCTAAAGGTAGCCTCTCTCGATATGGCTGTTTACATCATATGAGACTTGCGGTTGTGAAGTTGTCTTGACGGGAAGTATGTATCGCTGAACAAATCGCTTTGTGCCTCACCAGTGTCTTTAGATCTTGGACAACAGTTTACCTGCGAGTTATTCGTTATGTTTACATAAAGCATTTTAATGTTTTGACACAAATAAGACGATTTTTTTTTACCGATTAGGTTTCTTTTAGCATAAGTGAATGATTGGTATTATTACACAACTTCTTCATTTAATTAATTAAAATTATTGATAAGTATCACTCGAAAAGTGGGAAAGTAAACTGCATAGCTCAGACGATGTACTTTTTTTACGTGAAAAGCAACGGAGCCAGAAATGACAGTTCACTATTGTTATTCTCAAGAGTAATTCTCGTTTATATTCTGATTATATACATCTCTAGAGTGTCTTTTTCGAAGACACAATGGTTAACAACATTGCCGTCGAAGACAAAGGTCCTACTTGAATTCTGAAAGCTTGTGCAAACACACAATACTACAGATACACAATAGGCCTTTATTTCGTTCCACAGGAGCCTGGTATTAAGTTGAAATGAAACTTATGCAGGCACAGCGAGCTTTGTTACTGAAAACCGAGCCATGCAGGATGATAACAAAGTCGTTAGGTGGTTTCAATGGCAGGTTACAGTGGCCCTCTTCAGGAATATCGGCAGATATTCCTTTGTATTTTCTGAGTTGGATAGAAGAAGTGTCGAAATTGAGAAAATAAAAACGAAAAAGCTTTCGAAATTTATAAAAAATTAAGAAACCATGAAGAATGAAAGGTGATATTGATTGCTTTTATCGACTTTTTTGATGCCAACATTGCAATAGAAGAAATCGTTGTGATTAAGATTTTCACTTTTCTTTCATATTTGGAATAACAAAAGAAAATTTTATAGAAATGACGTAGTTTCGGATTTAATTATAAGCTGAAATTTCCATCAGACAATAAGGGATTTCTATGAAACGTATGAAATTATTTAAAATTAATAGTAAATACAAGAAAGTAGATTTATGCCTAGGCCAATTTTGCCTACGTTTCTTTTAAATTCATGGCTTCTCCGAAAATTTATCTCTTTTCAAAACATTCTGTGGTAATCTGTGATACTCTACTTACTATCCACTCGCATTCTTGAAATTCTCTTATGTTTCAAATTTAATTCTGTCTTCAGAAATTAGATGTACATGGAACTAAACCATGAAGATGGTCATTAAGCGGGAAAAAACATAAACGAGACAAAATGAACGTATAAGCATATTGACATTCTGAATGAACTGTGACTCTCTCAACGGTTAATGGATTAGTGAAAATCAATTGCACGTAAACTGTTACACTGATAATTTATCCTAAGATTCGTAAATACGGATCGCACTGTATCATCAGTAATCCTTGTGTGTTCGTAGTTATGTCCCCTTCAATTAATGGTGCCAAGAGCCGAAAAATGTGGTGAGATGGCTGCACTAAAGTTCGATTATGATCTACGTCTAAACTGCAATACGGAGAGGAAAGTCCAGCTGGAATTACAATGCTATTGTATTTTTTTAAATAATTGTTTGCTTGTGGTTTACCACTGAATAATTAATGAAACGTGTTATATTACATGTATTTCCAATCATCATCAAGTTTTCCTTTCTCTGAGCTATAATCTATTTATTTATTAGTAAATTTAAATACGCAAACATGCGGAAAAATAATCACTAAACTAATTATAATCACAGCAAGTATTGCTTAGGAAAACAAATTTTCGGTCCATCTATTTTAGTTTTTTATATTTCTTCATAATGTGTTGATTTTAATATTTTCTACTTAATGGATCAAGTGTTAAAACAATGACAGTCACTATGTACAAATAAATACATTCAATGTGAAAATACTTAAATCACTCGCACATTGTCATAATAGAAATGAATGCTTGAAAAGTAATTAGCTTCGAGAAGGTTAACTTAGAAATGACGTTTTGAGTTGATTGATGTGAAAATCCACATTTTTTTTTTTTTTAATTGTAATGGAGCACGCGTTCCGGTGGCAATTTCCCTAAACACCCAACTTCCCCCTATCGTGCACCCACCTACATTTGCCCTCTACAAATTTCAACTTTAAATTCTTTTAACGTTTTCGGTAAGTTATTCATCATTCTCCTTGGTAACTCATTCCAGTCCCTGACACCCTTACCTAAAAAATAAAATCTTCCCACACCCTTGTGCCTGAAATCGAGTGAAAGCTTGTGGTCATGGTCATCATTTCCCTTCTATGAACTACTTTTCATACCTACTGCAATATCTTTCCATGCCTCATCGCCAGTATACGCCCTGTACACTCCCATCACCCTCCTCATCCTCCTCCTGTCTTGCAATGAATCCCATTCCATCTCCTTTATCATATCTGTGACTGATTGCATTCTGCGATAATTTCCACAAACAAATCTAGCAGCCCTTTTTTTGCACCCTCTCCAACTCCTGTATTTGATACGTAAAATGAGGGTCCCATACTACACTACCATATTCGAGCAATGGTCTGTCCAAAGTTTTGTAACCAAATTCCTTTACTTCTCTCGTGCATCCCCTCATCACTCTCTCCAACAAGTGCAGAATTTTGAAACCTTTTCCTACCACCTGTCCAATGTGTCCTGCCCAATTAAGCTTGTTATCAAAAGTAATGCCAAAATATTTACATTTCAAGTCTTCAGCAAGCAATTCTTTCCCACCTTATATTCATAATTAACCTTTAGTTTTTTATTTGTGTATCTAATTAGCTGACTCTTCTTTGCATTTATCTTCATCCCATGTTTACCAACAAAACTAGATACCCTGTCCAGGTCACCCTGCAACTGTTTACAGTCCTCTATCGTTTTGATCCTTTTATACAGCATTATGTCATCTGCAAACAATCTGATTTCAGATAGTAAACAATCAACACTATTATTCATTAGAATAATGAATAGCAATGGTCCCAATACGCTACCCTGCGGCACTCCCATTTTTACTTCCACTTCCTTTGATACCGCATTTCCTACCATAACTTTCTGTTTTCTACCTTTTAAAAATTCTTCTACCCAGCAAATCACTTTCTCATCAACTCCAATTGTTTTTAACTTATTTACTACGATTTTATGGCTTACTCTGTCAAACGCCTTTGAAAGATCTAGTGCTACACTATGAATTTGGCCTCCTTTGTCCATTTCATCTTAAATATCTTGCATATATTCCACCAACTGAGATTCGCATGAATATTCTTGCCTGAACCCATGTTGCCTATTTGAAAACCACTAACGTTCCTCACATACATTTCTGATGTCTTGATATGAATAACATCAAGGAAAAAAGCACCGAAATTATGCTTACATGTATTCTTCTTTCCTACTAGCACTTAATATCAGAAATTTAAGTACAGTACTTTCCGTATTTTTTTTTTTGAACTGTTGTAGATGCAGGTGAAGAATCAGTTACTACTAATTCAATGACATTAAATGACTCTTAACAAACAACGAAGAAATATTGATACTCTCTGGTGGGTGGAGTGTCTCGTAGTGGAATTTATGCCCCAACCACCGTCTATGTTACAATATGGAAGTGAGTGTCATCAAGTATGTGAGAAATGTGTAAAATTTGCACAACAGCTCCTAGTGATACTCTGTGAGACCTGTGTTCCTGAGGCTGCTTTGCAGGAAAACCGATAGCACGATATTAGCAGCGTCTGTCTCGTCTCCCGCTAATTGCTGATCTGGTTCGGAAAGCTGTATATGCACGAAGAATCTGGTCGCACAGATTTAAAAATATAGTTACAGCCTAATCGCTGCTATTTTTTTTGGGTCAGCCTGATCGGCTTTACAGTGAGAGTAATGTATAGGAGAGTAGCTGCAGTACGTCTATTAGTGAAGCAGGATATCTACCGTAATATAAAGGCTCGATTACCAACGCTCACAGCGTATATATTAGGTTGAGCTACCACGCCACTCCGACACCTGTCAATACACATGGTTGAGAGAAATCATTTCTGCTGGTAGCAGGTTATTTACGTGCACAACAGAAACGGTGTATCACGGGCAATTCCGTCACCCGTAAGAAACGGTGAAATTATTGGTAAGTGAAGGGCAGTGAGTGCAGACTACATAAATCAGGTGCATCTAGTGACTGTAATAGTTTGCCATTTTCAAGATCTTTATTGTTGGTAAGAAAGCAGTGTTTTACTGTTTTGAAAGTGCTTTAATTACTGTGGTAGGAATGACGTGTCTGCAGCGCGAGGTGAGCGCGTTGGTTGTCTTTGACGAGCGAGCCTCTGACAGTCGCCGCCAGGCACGCAGCTAACTTTGAAATGGAATACCGCAGCCTTCACGTCTCCTCCACGCTGCGCTGCGCTCACATTTATAGCTCAATGAGCTACTTCTGTACTCTCAAACATAAACGCATTTTCTTTGATGTAACCGCAGTCGAAGCCAACTTTTAGTTTCAAACCTTCATTGCGAACATTACAATAATGATGATGTCTACTGTTTAGAAGCATCTTGTTTCTGAATGAGAAACGTATTCTTTAATCGGTCGGTAAGCAGCATTTGCAAGTGTGTCATTTCGGTAGTATTTAGAGAGAAAAATGTAACCGTCACTGGATCAAGCGACTAACACGTTTCTTCCTTCTCATACTTTTTGTGTGCACTTCCACTTATGTTCGAGCTAAACACCAATTCTAAATGTTCGGTTAGTAGTTCTCCAAATGTTTTACCTTCTGCAACAATTACTTCACGAGTGCGCACAATTATATTCCAAGAAAACCCCAGACAAAAACAATTTGTCAAATATAATTTCAAAGGCATAAAAGAAATTGAAAAGTATCTAAGCAAACACGAAAACAATCTAGACAAAATTATTAAAAACTGAAACGCACATTCACTATTACCAGTATTGGTACGTCTCGCGTATTTCATTTTAGATCCCCATTGGTAAAGCGTAATTAAAAGAAGGTGATTTATTTTTGCCTTATTTTTATAGTTCTTTATGGTAACGTAATTTATATTTTTATTTTATTAGTCAACATGAGGAGCATCACTACTGTGTATTCCTTGCATCTTTGGACAAAAGTGATAAAAAAAAAACGTTGCGTTGGTTATACACTGTACATATCATTAATAAAAACAAAATGATACTGAATAATTAATAACATGCAAGAACCAACGTAACTGAAGATGGCTCGAGTAAAATGTAAAGAGATCTCTGATAGTTTTTAACTTTCCGATATTTTTAAGAAAAGAGTTGCACAAAATTTAACTCTCTGATAGACTAGTTATGTTGTCTATTGCTCGTGGAATTGTTGCTATTGTATCCTCCAGAAAATTTGCAGTGCTGTAGGTTTTCCAATGTACTAGGAGCAAGACGTTTTTTGTGCAAGAGAACTGCTTTTTTGTATCACAGATCTAGCGACATAGATTTTAGACACAACGTGTTAACCTAAGAGAAGAGAGTAACACAAAATGAATTTCTTTTCTATCTCTCAATTATACACTGGCAGTTTTCACAGGATCATTTAACCGTTTTCTTTCACAAAACACTTGTTTATGTCTGCACAAAACGCGTTTGATAACTATGAAATACAACAAGTAAAATATTTTTTTTTTCTCATAGCTTTACTCTTCGTAGATGTCTAGGTCATTAGAGGTGGAAGAAGATGAGGAACATGAAACGGAAAGAAATTTGGATATGGCATTTTGAAGGAACTATCCCGGTATTAGCCTGAAATGATTTCGGGAAACCATGGAAGACCGGAATCTGATCGGGCGGGCGGTGATTTGGGTCCGCGCCTTCCTGAATGCTAATCTGTAACGACATGAATTAAGTGTTTTAAATCTGTGGCTCATAAGTTGTGTGAAGATTTTAAAGATTAATTATTATAATTTTTTAAATTGTGATACAGAAAATAGGTATTTGTGTACGAGGGTCTACTAATATTTGTATATCCATTAGAGCAATAGAATAGCCAGTTCATATGAAAACAAATCGAGGAAAACTATCATAAAACACGCAGTCAGTTAATCTATGCAATAGTAATAAAATTTCTGTTGCCTCTTTTGACGATGTTAAGGAGTAGTATAAAAGTTTTTATTTATTTTGTAAAAAGGTATTCTTTCTATCATACAGTTCCCTTCTATCTTCACTCACCATCAAATGATAACAATATCCATCCATGTAGGGACTTGCACTGTTCTTTGAGACTTTTTTTTTTTTTTTGCAATGCAAAAATTGATGGAGGATTGGTTTATGAATAAGTTTGAACTCCTTATTTTTGTACTACAGGGGAAGAACTATTGCTGACAGCTTATAATAGTGTGTTTCTGATCACTTAGTCTGAAATCTACAATAATATTATAGAAGCGAGAGTAAATCTATCTCTCTGTCTCTTACATTTTCACGACTAAACGGCTAAATCAAAGTTGAATAATTTTGACAAGGAAATACTATGTATCATTAGAAAGAACATAGGACACTTTTTTGGGATATGTACCACAATTTGTCACGAGATTTTGAAAAGGAACTGAACGTTGACAGACAGACGGATAGCGTGTGTAGGTCTCTGTAATGTTAGATCCGTCGTTCAGGATTTGTTTCTCTCGCTGCCAGTTTGTTGATGTACAAGTAAAACTTATTATATAGCATAGACGCAGATTTCCGCTTTATCATTCTATTATTTTGCGTTTATTTGTAGCTAACTCAACGCTTTCCAGCACTAAAAGGCTATATACCCTATATCTGTGTAAAGGAATAAAAACCAAAAACATCGTGTATAAAACAGTATTGACTTAGGCTGGATTCGGAAAATGCTTCAATTTTAAACCATTAATAGAAATCTGCCGGAGGAGCCGTGGTAGGTAGTCTCCTGAAGTCAATTTCCCCTTAGTTTGTTGCTATTTTTAAACGTGTTGCAAATTGGTTATCTTCATTTGACTGGTTTTCCAGTCATGTTATCCCTACTCCTTTTGGGACACCTTTTACGTAACTTTTTGTATCCAATTCTAGCCAAAAAAATTCAAATCCACGCTTATGAAGTCGTGGGTTGCAGCTAGTGCTCAGTGTATTGGACAGTTCGTTCTGCTCATTAGACGTGAGTTACTCCAGCTAAGGGAAAGCGAGTGGAGGTAGGATCTGATGTGGAGTGGCAGCAGTTAATGTTTTGGGTCTGCGGACGGCATCTGACATAGCGTGGTGGGGAGCGGAGAGGCGATAATTCGGCGTCGACAAGTGGCGGGCAGCGCGCCGGCCAGCGGACACAAAAGCGCCCTGATTGGAGCCGTGTCGCTGCCATTCAGCCAGTACAAGTCCGCCGCGCCGTGATTTATAAGTTATATATGTGCGTCAGAGGCGCCGTGTAGTTTCCCTCGACCACGCGAGCACAAAACTAATGAAATTAGCATACGGCGCGGGGTGCGCGGTGGCGGCGCGCAACAACTCTCTCCAATTCATTGGAAAGAAACACGACCGCTGGCGGGCGGTATTTTTGTGCGTTGCGCGGGGAGGGGGCGCGTTATTCCATTTAAAAATTCATTTTGTGCGGAGCTTTACGCCGTGGCGCGGCCTGGCCGTTATTTATCGCCCAGGTCGGCCGCTCCGCGCCGCAGGTATCGCGCGGCCTCTATAGAGGGCGCTATTACAAGTTCGCCGGGCTTTAGGACCCCCAGCGCCAGATATATTACCCATGAATTTCAGCGCTCGCGTATCGAACTGCGCTGAAATTGCAGGGGCCAGTCTTTATGAGACGGAACTTGGAGATGTCAGGCGTTAATCCGGCACTGCCGCCCAGTCCCGCGGTTTCCAACCGCCCGCGTGGTGCGTGTCCTCAGATTGACTCTCCCTTCACGATCACATTCATCCGTTCAAGGCATTCTCACGTTTGCAAGTAAAAATGTCTTCCAGTTTTTTATTTATGAGTGGCGATGAGTTCGATTTTAGAAGCGCATGATATTCCACAGCAATGACACACGCCCAACACAACAGAACTGGAACAAACGAAACAGCTCTTCTAATCTTGTGCTATACCTTACCAGGGCCGTATTTAGGGTATGTAGGTTCCTAGGATACATTTGTGGTGCCGGCCCTTTAGGATCTGTAGACTCCTAGGATATAACTGTAGTTGCGGGTCCTTATTGGTAAAGCAATATCGATTACTTATTATTAAAGTAATAAACCTTTTAATGCAAAATATTGAATAATGTAATGATAGTAAAATTATACGAGAATAACTTACTGAAGAATCGATATTTCGTAACGTGCTTTCTTCATCGTTTCCGACACTGAAGTGAACGATGCGTTGGCAATTGATTCCCGCACGTTCAATTTGTTGTCTGATGATTGATAGATAAGGTGCTGCCTATTTTAGTACTGTTACTGCAACCAAACACCCTCAGCAAAAGCCCGAAAAATTACAAACTGAAAAGTTTTAGTAATAATATGAAAACAGTAGGCCAACATATTAAATAAAACAAACCATAACAGATGATTAGCATCACCAAAGCACGCTATAAAGAAAGTTGAAAGGCACAATATTGATTATTCACAACGCATGTCAACAGGGTGACAGCCATTAATATATTTTTATTTTTGCATGTGGTGCGGGCCCCTAGGCTACAGCCTTGGTAGCCTATGCCTAAATGCGGCCCTGTACCTTAGTGCGATCTCTGTTGTAGGATAACTGTCGTCGACGATGTTTTAAGAATGTTGTGACCATCGTAAAACATTCGCCACGATGCAGATCGATCAGACGCAACATACATACTCCTAGTTCTTTGTGCTTATTAGATATTTCTTATGATTGTTCTTAAGTCTCCTTCTTTTGAAGATTGTGATGATTGAAGTATCGCTTAAATAAGCAGGGAATGTTTTATAGTGCCATATTTTTAGCAACAAACATGTGGGTTGTAACATTATCACTAATCCCCCAATCAGTTTTTATTTTTTTTATTTATTAGCGTTTATTAATTATAAGTATCCTGAATAATTGTATTAATGTTTGTAACTTGATATGTAATGGTGCTGGGTTACCACAGACTTTAGTTTGTTTAGTGATCAGATTGGTATAGTTTCGTTACGTTTACAATCTTTGACGCTGTCCATCACAGCAGTGTGGGTAGTGATTGTTGATTGGCTGCCTGCATTGTGGCATGGCAGGCCGCGGGGTAGTGTGTGTGTGTCGCATCGCTTGGAGAAGGTTGTATACCACGCGCACAGGCGCTCTGTACACAAGCTATAGTAGCTTGTGAAATGTATCGGAAACTTGTTTCAATGTAACGTAAATGTTATAAAACTTGTGTCAAGGAACGATATTAATTAAATTCCCTAAAATTTCGACAGTAACAGTGAGTTTTTTATTTCCAGACTATGTCAAAATACCTCTCAGTTTGTTTATATGAAGTAACGGCTTGCATGTGTTGAAAGAGAAGAATTTGGACCATTCTAGTCTAAATAACACGCCGTAATCCACTAACGCAGTGGTTAGCTAACACTTGGATGAACATTCGCAGGATAATTGGTAGCTTACATTTGGTGACTCTTGTCAGAAAGGATAGTACGTAACTGATAAAATATTCAAAACAAATTTTCGATTAATTTATTATCCGTCAAATTCAACTCAAATTATAAGATTGGATAATAACAACATTCGAATACCTCTCTCTTTTACAGGTTCTCATTTTTGCATATTGCTGGAGTTTCTAGCGCACTGTGAGGGCTAATAGGTTTTACATCTTACACAAATCGGCGCATTCTCGTACATATGACAAGATAAGTTGTCGGAGGTTTCCTTTGTGGTCGCGATGAAGCAATGATGAGAGGATGTACCCAACCAATGTTTGAAAGCTGTGGTCGGTGAGATACATTTTACATTGAGTCACTAAAGCTGCATGATCAGATAATAGTCTTACTTCTTCTAACCAGCCGCCTCTAATTCGTTTTAAACGCGAAGAAAAAATAAGCATAATTCTAAGTTCCTCTTTCTTCTGCTCCGTGATAACCGAAGGATGCCAGCTTTCTCGCGGATGGTATCCAATCATATGGCTCTGACCAAAAAAAATTATCTACACATATCAGTCTGTAAGAAACAAATCTATTAAAGAAAGAAGGTTTAGAAGCTGCTCGAAAACTCAGACGGTATCTAAATTCACATTCAAAAATAACATGTAAGGTACAATAACAAAAATGCAATTACATAAACGTGAAGGCATACGTCAGTTTTGGATGAAGTTTCAAACGACATCGGTGCTGGAAGTCACAAGTAACTTAGGTAGCACAACCAATATTACAATATGAAAAAGAGTGTCAAATGAATCAAAACAATTCGCGTTGTTAGCTCTTTTACGTGAATTGAAATTTCAACGAAAATTCTTTAATCATGGGCGGAGAGTTTTGATAAAAATGTAAAAAAAAAAGAATAAAAAGATTTAAGATGAACAGCAACTGACACATTTAAAACATGTTTGCTATTACATCAAGTTCGGATTTTACATAGCATTAGCTGCAATTAATTATGGCGTCAGACTATAACTCGTATTCATCTGATCATTATGGCACTATCAACGTATTTGCATATTTTTTATTGATATGTGAATTTTCTAGTTTTCTGGCTAGCTGCTAACCACAATTTGCATTACATAAAAGACATTAGTTCAATTTTTACAAAGTGAAACGTAACTAGGTCGACGAATAATAACGGAAAATCGTTGGACAGGCTTTTATACGAATAGATTAATTACCTTTCGAGAATTTCATAAACATACTACACTTGTTTCTTTCAACACTGCGTATAATACGGTTGGAAAACGTGAGAAATTTGGCTTCTTTAATGGCAGCCCAAGAAGAGACAGTGGTACAGTAGCTTGCGGCAGGGCAGAATCACAAATGACTTACATATAAATCATTGCTTTATTACAGTGAAATGTTAAAAATGAACACAGTACGAGTCCTCGAAGCATTCGGCGATCTTATTTTCAGCTCTTTGCGAAGTTATGAACGAGTCGTTAAATAGATCACCGTGTCTCGATTCCCTAATGTGAACCGTATTCCACATTATTGGCAGTGAAAAGTTGATTACCTGCATGACTGCATTAAGGATTGTTAGCTGTTTGTACTGTTCCTTCCTAATACCATACATAACTGTGCTTAATGGTATAGCGAAAAGAACATACGACCTACTTCAGGATTTATAACTGAATTAGAGTTTTGTCACATGAAAGGAAAAAATACCATGTTCGTCATCAGTTAAGGAACATTGTCTAGATGTTACAGTCCCGTGCGCTCACTGTTCAGTAACACAGTTCCTTGGAACAATGATAAGACTACGTTAACAATTAAAAAGATTAACAGATGGCGAAGAATATGACACCGTCACTGATGAATTGTTCTGTTACCTGCCGAATTGTTTATGGTTTGTTACACAAACTATTTGAGTTCCGTGACCTCTTAGTGAAGCGGAGAAACGTATTAAGTATGCGACCGCAAACACTGACGTCTTATAAGGTGCGTGTGGTTCATTTCTTATTGAGGGTCGCGTGGCCCGAGTGGACTGTGCGGCAGGAGTGAGACCATGATTTAGAGGCAGCTCGGCGGCCGGAAATTAAACTCACGAGCCGCCTCTACTGCGTTATTGAAGCCACTTCAACAGGTACGAGGGTGGCGGCGGCTGCGCCTGGAGGCGGCGGCTCCTCGGCTATCGCCGCCAGGCTGTGTAAATTCTTTCCGCCCGCCCGGCCCGGCGGCGGCAACACCTGCTACGTATCGATCGCACAGCCGCGCTCCGTAATGCCGCCCGCTCTATGGGGAAAGTCACTTTATGGTTCGGCGGAGGCCCAACTTGGAGCCTGCTTCCAAGTATCCATTACGCGAGGCGGTTTCGGCTGGTTAAGATGCTCTTATCCCGCGAGAAACTTGCTCTCCAAGTGCTTTCGACATTCATAACGGACTGGACTTAAAACAGCAGACATTCTCTCGCTCATTGGAACCATCGCCGCTATCTGAAATGAGCGAACACCAAACTATTTAGCGATAAAGGCAGTAACGTTACCTGGATTTATTTGATAAATAATAGTAGGAAACAAAGAGTCTGTTTCTAACGAATTTAGAGCCCGATTACCGAACTTGGTGGGTGAGCAGTGGTCTCGCAATCGGGACGAGGTGGACTACAATCCGCTTGCAGCCATCCAGATTTAGCTTTTCCATGGTTTCCCCAAATGACTCCAGGCGAATTCTGTCCATGTCGAATTCCTTGTCCCCCCCCCCCCCCCCGACCTGATACGCATGTATGACTTCCACGCCGACAAGGTGTAAAGCCAGAAGTTAAAAAAAAAAAAAATAGTGCAATTATTTTCAGATGAAACACAATCTCATCAAAATTTAAGCGACATGTTTACATCCAAATGGTGTTTAAACAATATTTAGAAATTTACAATATTTTACTTTTCACTGTACCTTGAATTGGAAATATAATTTCTAAGAATATACCTCAAAGAAGTTCAACCATGTTGTCACCTAGGTATTTTTGAAGGCAGTTCTTATTGCTCATTCATTTATATTTCTTTGGGTGAAATAAAGGCACTGCAAGCTTTTTCTTTTATTTTGAAAAAGTAATCAACACGTCGAATAAATCGTAACCAGGGAGTGAACAGCTGTTTCACATTTCAAGTAGCTTCTACACTTTTCCATGTTCGTTTTCGTTATCAGACATCATGAGTTATCAGTTATTTTGTGCGTCAACTAATGCGTTTTGCTTTATACTCTACAGAAGAAATTTGGCAAGCCTGTATCTGAGAACAATAAAAAATATAAAACACTTCAGCATATTATAAAACAATGAAAACAAATCAAAGCACACTAGGATATTCTCAAAGCTGAACTTTTATTTATCTCTCCAAGAAAGCATAAATATCATATATATTATTTCTCAAAACTTTTTTTTTGGTGACGTTCCATCGTTCTCCCCTCATGCTTAACTATAATCGACAAATGTGGTATCATTTTAAAGATTAAGTTATCTGCTTTGGTATCATCGTTAATTTTCGAAACTCAACCCGTAAACGGCAAAAATTATGAACACTCAAGTTGATGGGTATGCTACCATGTAGTTCAGAGTTATGCTGCTAGGATTCGCTGGTGTCGATCAGGAGCGATCGCATTACCGTTAGATAGCAGCACGACATTTCACAGAGATATAGATAAACTGTGTGTGTTTTATAAAGTAAAGAGCATTTCAAATATCTTTGTTTGTGTTATAGGTATGATTGACGTGTCCAAACGCGTTTTCTAATTGTTTCTTAAGTCGTTGTGAGTGCATTGTTACATACCTATTTCAGTAGAGAATTAAATCAGCTGCTAGAAATGAACCGGTTGTTCTTTATTCCTACTGAAAATTATCAGCCTAGCTATTCTTGATATATCATCCGCGAAATTTACGCAATCGTCACCTGGTTGTTTCGTGTGTGTTTTTTTATATAAATTATATAGACGAAGTTTGATAATCGCAACCAAACAACGACTGGAAGTTAGAGTTAGTAAAATTATTTATTATGATGAAATAAACAAAGTTTACCAGCTAGCGTTATTGATGCCCCAGTGGTAATCCTGATTTGCAGAGTGAAGTTGGTGGCAGTCGAGCGTACCAGTGAGCTAAGCAAGTCTGTAGGTGGGAAGGCGCCGGACGTTAATCTGACCCCGCGTGGCCGCGCTTTGCATGGAAAGCTGATTAGCCGCCAGAGCAAAACTGGGCGCAGCGGTGATCACGGCGTTATGCTAACTGCTCAGTTTATCTAAGGCAGCAAGCCGCTTAGCAGAATGGCCGGCCAGCGTATTTCACAGCTCACCAAGTTGGCGCGGCCGCCCTTATCTTCATTCGGTCCGGCCGAGGACGTATCAAAGTTTGCGCATCAAACGTTAGATGCAGGTGCCTTACTGTGGCCAATGGGACTCGCCGCGCCGCCGGAGAAACTGCACTCGAGGGACGCGCCAAACGAGGAAACTACACAACTCTTCAGCAAGTTCTGGAACCTTTCTGCGAGTTCGCGGAGTGGCGCCACATTGCCAGTGTACCGGGAATACTACACCACCTGAGAAAGGCGTTCCAAAAGGAGACTGCTGTATCACGTTATCGGGAGTACCACTTTACATAATATTATTTCAAAGTCGGTGGAATAATATAAGAGTCGCGCTTTACATCAGTTTTCTGTTCTTTCTGACTACCGAGCGTGGTGGGTGAACGGTAACGTTCTGGTCTCACATTCGGGAGGACATAGAGTTTCGGGTTTTCCATGGTTTCCCCATACCATTGCGGGCGAATGCCGGGATGATTGCTTCAAAAGTTCATCAACGAATTTCTTCCAGTTCCGTTCCCTCCGTCTTTTCCGGCCTCTAATGACCTCGATGTTGACAAGGCGTAAAGCCAGAGAGAAAAAAGAGACTTTGGAACAAAATCGAGTTTCTTCAAGTTGACATATCACTAAATTCGTGTCTATTTGATTTTCGGAGATTTTTGGTTACTCACTGTGAAGTAACAACCTTTGAACTAATCATTATGAAATGATGTATGTAAAATAGCATAAGTGTATAGTAGCTATGTTGTTTAGTCTGTAAGATAGACTATAATATGATGAGTCTCGCTGACCTTAGCCAACAGTATTGCGTTAGTTGTTACAGCGAAAAAGTAAGATGAGTCGAGTCTGCGGAAAGAAAAAAGAAGTTATTGTCCAAAGGCAAAGAGAAAACGATCTGTTAATAATTCATGGAGTGTTTGAAATAAATGTTTAAATAGTGAAAAACGTGAGAAGAGTTATTTAACGTAGAATTGATTGTATGAAATGCTCTCGGGTGACTAGCCGAGCTAAACAAGTATTATAATTACACGATATTTCGGCGGTCATACGTTGTTGCCATCTTCTGGTGAACTTCCAGTTCCTTGCCCCCCCCCCTTTTTCCATCTTTTGAGGTCCCTAATGACCTCGACGTTGACGACGCGTATAGCCAGAAGCAATAATAATAACAATAATTATTACTTTGGAACAAAATCGAGGTATTACAAGTTGATACATCACCATATTCGTTTCTATTTGATTTTCGGAGATTATCTGGGTACTCTCTGTGAGGTAACAATCTTTGAACTAATCAATATGAAATGATGTATGTAAAATAATATGTTGCAATACACGCTGTAACGCTCCAGCATAAGAATATAGTAGCTAAGTTGTTTAGCCTGTATGCCAGCAATCTCCCAGTACTAGTTTAGGAAGTACCTTTCTTCCTCATCGACGCAAGACGATGAGACTCAGTGATGGTGTCCGGCCCACGAAACTGTTTCAACTGATTCGAGACTCGGTTTGAAAGTAATTTTCATCATTGGGAACTTGGCCAGCATTGTACTAGAGATGACAGAACAGTTTTCCTGGTCGCCACGTTGTGCGTAGTCAATGATGATTTGTCCGTCAGACGTGAAATTACTCACGACGGGATTTTTGTATCTTTCGGAAGAGAAGGTATGAATGAGGCGCCACCGGGCTTCATCCTTTCTCCCTTTCATCTCCCTTCCACAACAGCTAAATCCCCCTGAAATGAATGCTCATATCATCACATACAGTAACACTTACGGCAAATTACACCCTAGGAAATGGAGCAGGACACCACGTAGGTTTTACCACCTATGCAAACTGCTGTGGAGGTGTAACACCATTTATAATGAACACGTGCGACCGAATACGCATTTTTTGTTTGTTCATTACCTTTAAGGCTGATTTTAGATCGATGCTTGTTGCGGTTAGTATTTATTGTCTCTAAATTCAACTCACACAACTTAATTCTGCCAGTACATTACTATCACATCAACCATAATGGATACGGAGAAGTAAGTCTTGGGTGATACCCATT
This sequence comes from Vandiemenella viatica, assembly GCA_031002005.1. NCBI lineage: Eukaryota > Metazoa > Arthropoda > Insecta > Orthoptera > Morabidae > Vandiemenella > Vandiemenella viatica. The sequence goes on along the minus strand of JARYHS010013630.1, from coordinate 310,507,840 downwards.
ACCATTAATGGCGTATCAGCAATCCTAATTACCGTGTCTAGGGGGTTTCCAGCACACGTCGAGGTCAATGATAGAATGATGGTATCATTTCATCCTCACAAATACACTTTCACCAATGGAATTGAAATACGCTTGCACACTTAGCTTACACAATTCGTATATAGACTGAGGGATGTATTGTACTCCTTTCGGTTTGTCTGTCTTCAGGAACCTTTGAGTCGAAGACAGGACGATAAGTCTCTGAAAAGATTCTAAGTAATCTTTTTTCGACTCTTAGATTTAAAACTATCTTTCTGGGAAAACTATGTAAAAATAATCATCTCATACGTGTATTAAAAAAGTTATCACAATTGCTGTGACCGTTTTACTTAACTGCGTATGACAAGGAAACGATTTAGATATAGATAATCGACGGTTATAAACTTAATTTAATTTCGTTCTCAACAAAAAAAAAATTAATGGCACAACAGAGACTGAATAGTGATTTAAAAAAATCAATGTTGTTTGTATATGTTTCAGAAATTCTTGAATTCTAAATAGATTAGTTCCGTTAATCATTGGTAGTTTCCTCTTAAGTGAAGAATCTTACTCATTTGTACGAAAGTGTCGTTTAAGGAGAATATAATTGTGTAATTAAACTGAAAGCGTTAGTTTACTTTTTTTTCAGAATTGTAAACACAGTTAACTTTCTAGTTATAGGCAAAACTCAAAACTTTTTTTAATGGCTTTTGGCATCTTAGGCCATACAGGCAGCTTGATGAGTTGTTCCAGCTAATTACATACGCCACAGAGCGGACATTACATTTACAGACACAACACATAAACACCCATGTCAGGGGTCTGACTCGAACCGGTGACCTTCGGCAGGTGGAGCTAGCACTCTGGCCCCTACGCTACCGAGGTCGGCCAACTCCAAACTTTGCTAACTTAACCGGCATTGATATGACATTTCGAAACGTGAATTGCGGAAATGAATATTCACAAACCTGCTTTTACTGTCGCCGCTCAGTTGTTACGGTGGTTGATATGTCACTTATTTTCTGAGGAAATTGTTTAATTCATATTTTTTTTGTATAACAAATTTTAGGACCACACTCTTACATTCTACGAATGATACATAAAAGTACGAGAGAGAATACTGACTATATTTTTGATTTCGCGATAGATTTCCGGGTCTGCATTAGCGTTATAGATTTTCCAAAATGGTACTCGTGGGTAGCTGCTTCATTCTTAATATACGCTATGATTGATTTCCAGTTGCGTATACCTAATAATGAAAGGAAAAAAAAAAATCCGCAAATATCAACGATTTCACATGCAATAGTTAATTTCTTCCTAATATACACACGATTTTCAATAAATTCAATGTTTATTTAAGACACAAACCACTGAAATAAAAATAATAAGTTAACATGTAAGGAATACAGTTTTTGTCCTCGTATATCAAGTGTCAATCAGTTTCATATTATGACTTTCTTTCAATATTTTTTTACAACAGTTTCAAATCAATTCATCACAACATTATATAGCAAACAGAACAATCTTTAATATAAAATGTTACGAGAAACACGTTCTATAAAACCATGATTCTTAAATATCAATTGAGGATATCCTGAAGGTCTGCTGATTTTTAAGAGATCGTGGACAAATTAAATTTGTGAGTGAATGGACTCTTACAATATTATATTAAGCCATTATACACATATGAAAGTAAGTTTTCAGTTTTGGGCTCCCTTCGATTAGACTTTTTCTCTGCCGGTGACTGTAATTTATCTACCTTTGACAATTTATCTACAAGATCATTACGGTAAATGAACTCAGCAAAATAATGAAATATTTCCTCTTATGTTGTATAGTGTGTAACAAAATGTGCTGTACAATAAAAGTTCTCATTAAGCGCTATCTAGAGTCTCTATAGAAGTGAGAGGAATTGCAATACTGTACTTGTTTTTTTGTGTGTGTCTGTCTGTTTGCGTAATGTTTAGTTTTAAAATTATTTGGCTGTCGAAAACCACCCAGGAATCATAATCAGGATGCTCAGAAAGAACAGTTAACAACTTGTCCATTGTACGTTTACAGGGTGACCATGCTTAACAGGGTGGGCAACACTACCAAGTCTTACGACGCTGCAACATCACTTAGCAGGTGTAATCGGTTATAATGTTCTCGGTATCACTTATCTTTTTCTTTTCCTTAGGAATTTTCTTATGTCTCATAGAAGCAAAAGTAATTAGAATGACCAAAACATTGGGACAAGGAACGGGAATGAATTTGGCAGTGGCCTTTTTAAGAAACCAGCAACGGTTTCGCCTTGAATGATCTCAGGAAAACATGTAAAATCGAAATCTGGATGCCCGGACCAAGAATCGAACAAGCGCTCTCCCGCTTTATAGGCGCGATCGTGATGCGTTCACCTACTGAGCTCGGCGGGAGACAAGTATGATTTTGTACTCCAGTTTTTACCAGCAGATATTAACTGCATTGTGACTAAAATTATTGTAATGAGTTGTTTCAAAAATGATATTTTTAAGTGTTCTCAGAGACTAAATGGCTCTGCTACAACAATTTCAGCAGCTAATGCGATGCCACCCAACGCTCCCAGACAAGCAGTGATAACGTCCGTTAATGTGATTGGTACAATATGCAGAGACAAGCATCTCTTAAATAATGGGTAAGCGATAAATTTCTAAGAATGGCAAAACATTTCAGGTGCTAAGACTTGTAACTTGTAACGATATAGAGGAGCTGCTGGCACTAAAGCAGCTTGGTGTGGTGTAGAGTAATTGTTGTTGGTCTGGTTGTTACCTGATTGCAGGTTCGAATTCTACAGTCATAAGGTCGCCATTTAATTACACTTTAGATTTATTATCCAAACACACAAGTACATGTCCACCACCACCAACAATTCTACTTCTTTATTCCGACCGTGAATAAGGCAATACGGCACTTCTTTTCTTCACATTGCAGGCTCTGAACCACGCTATCATTAACTCAGTTTTTACACTTTGTTATAACTAATAACAGCGTATTAATCTTCACGAAGCACTATCACTTTGCCACGTACAAATAAGATTCTGTTACTGTTTCGTCTGTTCAACACAATAATACCGGGCGCGCTGCCAACTTGTTACAGGGCGCGCTGCCACTTGGCGACCGATATCTCCTACAGTTCGTTGCAGACTGATTAGGGATTTGCAACAAACATGTTGTTGCCTTAATTGTCTGCTCTAACGTATTGCCGGAGCGCGCAGCCAAACTTAACACCGGGCAATACGACTGTAGCGGCCACCTCACGACCGAACTCCCAGACGGTCCGCAGCAGACTGACTTCAACAATCAACTTTGCTCCTCGCGTCTCTCTCTCGACAATGCTTCGTTCCGATTCATCGCTTTACACATTATATCCATGGTTTTATACTCTCTCGCCACAAATTGACCTTTTCACTGTTGTATTGCCGCAAGATTGTCACTGAGATTAAAGGGAAAAGTTTGTGCAGAATAGTTAATAAGAAGGTCAGATGTAAATAATAGAGAAATAAGCGTTCGTTGTGTGGATGGAGTCTTTCCCGGTGTTGTGGTGCAATGTAATCTTCTGGGTAGTCCAGCCGGATTGTGTCGTAGAAACCCACCGTTACGACAGCTGCCTCTGCTGTCTTCACCAGGTGACAAGTGGCCTGAGGATGTTATAAGCTTACTGATTGCCTAGATTGTTTGGGTAGTCACAGAAAGCTTTATAGCATCCGGAAGCTACTTGACAGCTGATGAAGACAGCAGAACCAAGCGGCGGAATGTTGTGTTCCTATGACACCCTCCGGCTGGACACCCAAGGTCATTACGTAATATTCATTGCAACTAGTGCAGGGCTACCGATTAACAGCCTCTCACTCAGTAGCCTCATTTCTTGTTATCTGCTAATGTATCCAGTTTCATAATTAACGTTACGTCAGTTAATGGTAGCTGGTGGTTTTGGTGTGCAGGCACAGTGTTAAATGCATGATTAACCACTTTGTTTCCATAAATAATAAGAGTAAATTCGTTTTTGTTGATTTTATTTCATGTTACACTAACTGTACTGTTTTTTTATTTAGTTTTATATAGTTTCAAGCTGTGTCTGTGTTGGCAATGTGACTAAGGTCCTCTTCATACTGCTATTTGAGTAGCGTCAGCTTGAGATGCCTATGAGTATGGTACCCACATACAACCTGCAAGCTGAAAAAACCTAAGGGAGCTGGTGCAGATAATATTACTACAGATATCTTAAAGATAGCCGGATGTGACATTGTACCTTATCTTGAAATATTATTTAAATTGAGTCTGGATACTTGCTGCTTACCACAAGACAGGAAAAGTGCGATAGTAGTACCGGTACATAAAGGAGGGGTGAGAAATAGAGTCGAAAATTACAGGCCAATCAGTTTGACTTCAGTGGTAGGTAAATTAATGGAAAGATTGATATGAAACTACATCAGAAATGTATGTGAGGAACGTAAGTGGTTTTCAAGTAGGCAACATGAGTTCAGGAAAGGATATTCATGCGAATCTAAGTTGGTGGGATATACGCAAGATATTTCAGATGAAATGGACAAGGGAGGCCAAATTAATAGAGTAGCACTAGATCTTTCAAAGGCGTTTGACAGAGTAAGCCACAAAATGGTAGTAAATAAGGTAAAAACTATTGGAGTGGATGAGAAAGTGATTTGCTGGGTAGAAGATTTTTTGAAACGTAGAAAACAGAAAGTTAGGGTAGGAAATGCGGTATCAAAGGAAGTGGAAGTAAAAATGGGAGTGCCGCAGGGTAGCGTATTGGGACAATTGCTATTCATTATTCTAATGAAAAATTGTGTTGATTGTTTACTATCTGAAATCAGATTGTTTGCAGATGACATAATGCTGTATAAAAGGATCAAAACGATAGAGGACTGTAAACAGTTGCAGGGTGATCTGGACAGGATATCTAGTTTTGTTGGTAAACATGGGATGAAGATAAATGCAAAGAAGAGTCAGCTAATTAGATACACAAATAAAAAACAAAAGGTTAATTATGAATGTAAGGTGGGGAAAGAATTGCTTGCAGAAGACTTGAAATGTAAATATTTTGGCATTACATTTGATAACAAGCTTAACTGGGCAGGACACATTGGACAGGTGGTAGGAAAAGGTTTCAAAATCCTGCACTTGTTGGAGAGAGTGATGAGGGGATGCACGAGAGAAGTAAAGGAATTGGGTTACAAAACTTTGGTCAGACCATTGCTCGAATATGGTAGTGTAGTATGGGACCCACATTTTGAGTATCAAATATAGGAGTTTGAGAAGGTGCAAAGAAGGGCTGCTAGATTTGTTTCTGGAAATTATCGCAGAATGCAATCAGTGACAGATATGATAAAGGAGCTGGAATGGGATTCATTGCAAGACAAGAGGAGGATGAGAAGGGTAATTGGAGTGTACAGGGCGTATACTAGCGATGAGGCATGGAAAGATATTGCAGTAGGTGTGAAAAGTAGTTCATGGAAGGGAAAAGATGACCATGACCACAAGCTGGCACTCGATTTCAGGCACAAGGGTGTGGGAAGATTTTCTTTATTAGGTTAGGGTGTCACGGATTGGAATGAGTTACCAAGAGGAATGATGAATAACCTACCGAAAACGTTAAAAGAATTTAGAGTTAAAATTTGTAGCGGGCAAATATAGGTGAGTGAAGGATAGGGGGAAGTTGGGCGTGTAGGTAAATTGCCACCGGAGCGTGTGCTCCATTGCAATTAAATTAAATTAAACCTAGTACCACACACTGAGCATAATGTGAAGCGATGCAGTCTTTTCAATCTGCCAATAGCCTTGGCAAGCGTCGCTCCGATAATCGTCTTTGTTGTGGGTTCAAACCGAGTTTTTCATAATCAAGTGAAGAAGCGTCAAGTGATGATGACGTCACTATGTTCTATTATTATTTCAACTATTACTAAAAAGAAAAGTCCGAAGAATAACGTGTCATCCTTAAGTCATACATACAAGAGAAAAAATAATATACAGTAGATAAATAAAAACAATTTTAAGGAATGATAATAATCACTTATGAAATTTTGAAGTTATCACTACTGGTATAAACATTGAACTAATGAAAAAATAAGCGTTCAAGGTGTGTAACGCGATGTTAATTAATTAAAAACATGCGCCATCGACTGATAACCGACTTCCTTGCCTTTCGCGTGAGACTGGTAGGATACAAATCTCTTAGGAGTGGCGCCGTTTGTGCCCCCCCATTACACAACATTGGAAAGGATTTCCTATATACGCTCAAGATGCTAATGTATCCATTGCGTCGCCTCGGCATTGCGAAATGTGTATAGGGCCTAAGAGTATCTGGTTACCAACAGTGATTGTGAGTTGAGTAAAAATATGCAATTTTTATCAGTTATAACATTCATCCTACCACTTGTACTTTGTTCAGTTTCTGATCGTAGTGTTAGACCTTTCGCTGTTTGCTGCGGGCGCTGTAAGGACGGTGGTTATGAAGCGCCGTGGTGACGGTAAACAAGCGTGGCCGCCTAGGGCCAGTGTTATCGGGGATTTAGTCGGCGGGTGGCGGGATTATGCAGAGCGTATTTTTGCTATGGTGGCCGCTGGGCCATCAGTCGCCATGGAGATAAGCCGGGGCACTCAGCGAGGAGCCGTCCTGGGCTTAGCGCTGGGCCGGCCCAGGTGTGGCCGCCCACACCGTCCTTACGTAAACACCAACCCGAGAGGAGGGAAAAAGAAGGCTTACTGCGAGCACGCGGCTCGGAACCTAACATGATTACTGTAGCCTCCACACAGTGATTTCGGTTACACGGAGCGCGACAGCCGCATCTGGAGTAAGTGAAGTTCATACATATTCATTTCTGTATGCCATTACGCTTATTCGGTTAGGCAGAGCGTAATTCATGTTGGAGAATTCTGGAAAAATACATACAATCACTGTGACCAGCCTCGCCATACCTCCCCGATCCAATGTGCTGCGCCTCAGCGCATTCAGCCATACTCACGGGTATTCTAACAACAAAAAGTTGGTATACAGCGAATGAACGGGATGTTTAACGGTCTAGAAAAAAAAAAAAATGTACAGAAATAACTATCGACACGCACGCACCTGGCCGCCAGTAAATTAATGGATCGAATACTTGGAGTGGACGGAGAGACATCTAGAAATGTTAAGCAGATAATGTCACATGGCTGAGACACTCATTTATCATGTCTAACTACTGAAGACGAGTGAGGCTCGTATCAAACCGAACAGTCCTTGATTAAATTTTTTTTTTTTTTTTTTTTTTTTTATTTTTTTATTTTTTTATGGCTCTTAACAGCTAGGTCTTTAGAGACGGGAAAGGATGGGAGGCAAGGAATGGGAAGGAATTCGGTCATGGCCTTTTGAAGGAAGCATCCCCTCATCCAGGGAAGTGGAGAACGGAAAGAACACCCTACCTTCGTGAAATAATGGACTCACTGCCTGGAGTGATTGGGGAAACCATGGAAAACCCAAATCTGGATGCCCAGACGGGAATTCGAACCACTGTCCTCCCGAATGCGAGGCCAGAACGCTAACCGTTACACCACAACCCTCGGTAAACCATACAAGGATACAAGGACTTAGGCGCTTGACAGAGATGTATTTGGAAAATACATTCGGAGTTTCTCTATGCAAACTCGAAATGTCAGTGCAAAACTGATTACTTGCAATTGTTTCCGTCATTCCTAGCATCAATCAAATGAATAGGGAATTTGCGTGAAATTCAAATATTCGTCTAGTATTTTTATTTGGAAGCTTTATTACTGTAGAATTACCGCTACAACTTTTTTTCCTATTTATTTGCTTTTAATATATCTTCGCGGAAACGCAACAAATCTAATCGTGGCGTCAAATTACACGTTCATATAGTAAACGAAGGCGTAGTTACTGGGAGTTTTTATAATTTTATGTTCGTGTTTAAGTTTTATGGTTATTTTTCAGCATAATTGGTGAAATCTTGCATTCTTGCGAGAATACTCGTATCATAAAATGTGAATGGAAGCGGTTTTGTAAAATAATCTTCAAACAAACGATGTTTTCATGATGAACACGTACTTCGCATTAAATACAGATTCTGCAGTATCTGACGTCGGTGGAGTGAAAGCTGTTAAGGTAACTAAGTGTTAGATATTTGAACTAATGATTTTCTTTCCCTTCTAGAGCAATAGCTACGTATTAGATACATCTAATGTGAATCAAAGGACACACAGGAGTAACCGACAATGAAATATAGGTCTGGTTTATTAGCATAGTTTGTGATAAGGTTAAATGTACCCCGAACCAGAGTGAAAACTGATTGTTTTTGTTACAGGGAAGACACAAGGAATTATATTGCACGTTGATTTATAGCAATTTTACTAAGTTAATCAATTTCAAAGAAATGACTTACCAGAACATACCATCCGGCCCGTTATTTTTGACGAACTTTGAAGCTAGTAGCCTAACAAAGTAGCAGAAAAGCTTCTTTCCAGAAAATCGTTGATTCGAAATAAAGCCCCTAACGGGTATACCACCGGGTTCTGTTTTCTGAACACAATCCGGAGGTACACACGCGAGGACTTACATAATTTTTTCGTATTTTGGTAATAAATTTGGTGTTTTTTTTTTTAATTGAAATAGGTATTAGTTTTTACATTATTTCATTTCAGTCTTATCTGTACTTGTATGTCGTCAAAAAGTGTTTTAAACGTAGTACATAACATCAAGAAGATCGAATTTTTTTCTTTTTTCTACGATCGATATGTTTAATTCCTGGAAGTGGTTGAGTGTAAATGGTTGAAAATAAAACAATATACGTGACGAAAACAGATTCGCCTCCCAACCAAATTTCAATGGCTATTGTAGAGGCGTATTAGGAAGTCATTGGCCGATATTGCATTTGCGTATCTGTTAGAAGTAATGAGATTTGTTCTGAAGTTGAAATAAAATAATTCATACTAAACAATTTCTGCAGATAAACATAAATAGAAATATCTGACACTGCGGACACCTTACCGCCTACATTACGCTGGCTCTGTGAAATATATGCCAAATTTTGTAATTAAAAGACATTTGGATTTTTTTTTTGATTTTTTTGGGTAGGCGTATTTGGCATTTGACGAAACTACGGTACCACAGACATATCATTATCAGCCAGTTCAGTAATTAAATTATATGGCCTCTTAAAGACAAGAGCTCAAGTAGACATATACCTTTCAAAATATATTCAGGAGATTGAAATTCGTGTTTTTAAAATTTCAGATGGTCTCCTTTGAGGGCTTTAAGAGGTTCGTAGTTGCTTAGTATTAAGCTTGAATAAAGAAATGATTTCAAAAATATACCCATCATGCTTTTGTAAACTAACTTATGATTAGAGTTGACTATGTAACGAATTGTTATGTATTATAACAAATTTAACATAACAACATTAAAAATTCTGTGCCTACATTAAAATAATCTTCACGCCAATATAAACAATTAGTTGAAGATTCTTTACGTCTTCTCAAAACTTCACACAAATTTTTTTCTTATACTCGCATGTCGAGGGACTTAAAAATAAACTTTATCAGGTGCTTTTATTATCGTATTTTTGCATGTAGGTAGAATACAGTAGTTATAAAATGATTTTCGACCTCCTTACGTATCGAAATTAATTATATAAATTTTTTTTTGTTATATAAAACCCCACAATATACAATACGCCAATGTAGTCGTGTACAATGACGTCACAGTGCAGCGCGCCAAACTGGCTGCGTTTAAATAGTCTGAACTTGATTGCAATTTTAAAATATTTCTTTAACCTTAAATTTTAATATTTTACTCAAAATTATAATTTTACTGTTATATAACAGGATAAATAATTAACTTAAAATATAAAAATAATACGTGTATATACCCTATTATTTTAGACAATGGATACGCTCACAACGTCATGTCCATCAATCACATTAGTTTGTGATTTTGAAGGAGTTGTGAAAAGAACACTTGCTGTAAACTGTCACCAAAAACTTGAATCGGGTTACGGATATCGAGGGATTTCGCAGGACGGCCGTGTGAGTCAAACAGATGAGCGGATGCCTTGCTGGCTCAGAAAACGACCCAGGACAACAGACTGCGGTGGGAGATGAAGTCAATAGGCGAGGGACCAATTCACTCATCAAGAGACACCGATGCCGCCGATCTACCTGCACTTCAGTGTCGGCAGAAGACAGCTCGGTGATGAGTATAACAGACATTAACCATTTGCAACTATCTACAAAGCGGTCTCAACCCCTACAACAACCGAATTAAGATCATCTCATCTTAATGAATGACGTGTAATTTGCTTTCAATATTTTGTAAATTACTAACAGTAAATCGATCTTCGTACATCGATAAATCAAATAAATTGTGTATTTTAATTTAATTTACAACACCCCATGCCTCTGCCAATAAATAAAATTTATAGTACCACAGTTAATTCTTTACGTTAATAGTAAATGTGATGTTCAGTTCGGCACGGTAGGAAAAAATCTGTCAGCGTTTGCGCCCCAATGTTCTGCGCGGTACTTTGATGCGCGGAGCAGCGGTAGTGACTGCTGCCACTTAAACCCATGTTAACCAGTGAGCATTTGCTACACCGTTTTGAACCAGTTCGAGTTACGCGTAATGGTTTGTATGGATGTATGTATAAGTGCGAATATGTGTGTTTCATGAATATTGATAAACTCACTGAATCTCAAATTTTTTAATACACACCAAAATTCACAAGACAACGTCAGATGGTATTTTTCATCCAGAGCAGTCGCCGTTATAACAAAGATACACGCAATAGTATTTTTAGTTGTTTTTCTGTTTGTTAGTTGTTTTTTGTTTATTTATATTCGTTTCAAATGTTTAAGAGAATAACTTGGACATAGTTCCTATTTACTGTACAAATAATTCTATGAAGGTAGTGTCCTTCGTCCACTCGAGTGAGAAAGAACATAAATACCAGTAAAAACAAAAAACAAAAAAACAAAGGAAAAACTATACATAAAATACGTAGAAGTTTCTCTTCTTGCCGATACATACTCCAATTTCTTTTCTTGTTTTACGCCTCATTTACATCAGCGTAGATGTGGTTATAAGCGAAAAACGACTAGGGCAAGGAACTTTAAGCAATCCAGCCATGACATTCTGAAGAACCATACTGGCTTTGACATGGAGTGATTTCGGAAAATTATGGAAAACCGAAATCTGAATGGCTGGATGGGGATTCAGACCCACGTATTCCTGAATGCGATACCAGAGCTCACCCATCATGATCAGCTTCAGTTTGAGATAACCTCGAGACTTGCTAGTGTGCCTGACGGAAGAGGTAAGGTCTGCACTGTTCCAGAGGGAACCTGCTGTTTGTGAGATAGCTGCCTCCTGCCAAACAAAACGTATTAGCGGCAGACATTCCGCACGAGGTGCTTGCTAGAATCCTCCCTTGGTCGACCATTGGAAGAGACAAACATCATTTTCCTGACGAACCCGATTAGTTATAATTCAACCGGACTGGTATTGTGATTTACGCTCACTTGAGCTTGCTGACTTAAATTTTTCATCGATCGGTCATTCAGGTTAGGAGCTGTTAGTTTTTGTCGCTGGAACGAGTATTCAGTGGATAGAAATCTTCAAACATAGGATTGTGACAACGCAATCTTTAACTCATACTAAAATACAACTGCGTCGGGTGCTAAACTTTCTTGACGTCTGGCCGACCAGCAATCAAGAGATTGTTACCAATCCACGCCAGGTAATTCCTCGAAACAAAAGACACAGTTATCATCAGGTTATGTGTTCTTTAACACCAGTGTTATTCCGTAAGCTTCGTCCAGTGCCACTCTGAGATGTGTTTCAAACACTTTGAGACAATTCCGACATAATAGTCTTTTTTTTCTTTTTTTACTTATTGCTTTACGCCTAGTCGACGGATAGGGTCATTAGAGGCGGGATGGGACTGGGGACAAGGAACGGGAGGAATTCGACCATGTCATTTTTGAAAGAAGCATCCCGGCATTCACCTGAATGCGAGGCCGGAACGTTAACCGTTCGCCCACCACGCTCGGTATAATAGTCATGTAACTCTATTCAATCATGAAATTGTGCGTACTTAACGTGATTCAATTTCCTCATTGTTTAAATAAACAATTTATTAAACTGCTTTTTAAATTAAGAGGTATTCAGTACCAAATCGTAATTAAAACTAATAATCATTGAGCTTTTTGGTGTAGTTTAAATTTGCTTCCTTCTTGCCGATCAGCACTAAATACGAAGAAAGTATGCCAGAGTCAACTACTCTTGAAGTGTTGCATCACAATCTTATATCGTATCTATAAATAGACGTGTGTGTCCCTACATTTCAATTTGCATCCATAACTACCTAGAGCAGACCTCTGCTGTTTGTGTGTGGTGGTAGCTTTGAGTCTCCCATCGCGCACTATCGTAATTACATGTCGGTAACTGTAGGGGTGTGGGAGATATGATGGTTGAAAGTGGTCGACATAGGACATTTTAATACCTAACAAAGTGGTCTAGAAAACTCTTTGGATCTTCTAGAATAATCTAGAATGTTGTTGAATGTACTGAAATGTACTAGCTTTTGCAGCTATTAACAGAGATAAATAATTTATATGCAACATATTTAGTGTGTGAACCGATTTGGACGTTACTTTCACTGGCGGGTTCCTGATTTGGCAAGGAGTAACATAGGCTACTTTTTATCCTGGAAATATTTAAGGTTCCAAGAAAAAACATAAAAACTTACAATATTCTTGAGAAACACGAACGAAATTATGGGCATCAGCTAGTAATTAATAAACGTCTAGCAGAGGGCAGCTGGTAAATATATATGTGACAGTATACTGTTAAAATTACACACGATGTTCTTTAAAGTCTGTTTACTTACTACGTTAAGTCAGAAGAGCCACAGAATCAGTTGTGAACTTCCTTGTATTGGCGTACATGTTTTTTGTCAAATATTAAATTGTATTACACAGTTCCACGAGCCTTTGAAAGGAGTTCCACATGAGGTACGTGCTCCTCGTACATCAACTTGCGCCGAGTGACATGTCGAACGTCACTTTCGATCCACCATTACTGTCACACAAAGTATTCTACTGGTTCTAAAAGTTTCCTCCTTTCGGCTTCATAGCTCCGTCTCATTGCTAGATGGTCCCTAAAGTTAGGACGGAAAAAATACTGACGGATTGCCGCTGCGACAGCTGAGAACACATCAAGCCACTAGAGCGCTGATACCCATGCGAGTGAGGCCGGTTGCGGTGCTTTCAGGAGTAGAACCACTCGGCTAAGAGATTTATTTCAAACGAACTGCATGTATCAAAAGATATACTGCTCGCAGCTCTATAGCTGCCTAAGGACAGGCTCCTTTTCAGGACTACCTCTTTCATATTAGTGGAAATCATTCAACTGCAACCAAGAATTTCTACAAAACATATAGACGTATAAGATGTGAACGTTGCATAATGCACTAGTAGATACGAATAGTGATAGTTGTCAGTAAGATTATATATCTTAGTGTATGTATAGGTCATGACATTCTCACATCACAGACGTATTTCCTCAACAGAAATCCGCGAAACCAATTTTTTTAAAATAATAATAATAATAATAAAAAGTGTTTCACTATTTCGAAGAAGAATAAGCTAGAAAAATGAAAATGTTTAATGTGATACCACATGTATCAGACATCATTTTTAAAGATATTTTATTTTATAACATAATTCTATGAGTTCCGTAATTTAATTCAGGATAGTATAGTTGGAGAGTTAAAAGATTAAATTTAATTACTGTTACGGTAATTTTTTTTTATAACAAGTGCCAATATTTTCTGTTATCAATCATTTAATTATTCATTTCACATTCAGGAATCTCTTAAATTTCCTATATATACTTTTGAATAACGTTAGTTGCTAGAAGATCAGCAATATACAAAGATACTGTAAATGTATTCTATATATTTGTATTGTCACCTACATTAATTGTCGAAGCAATATCAGTTGTTTATGTACTGATTTTAACGTCCTCCATACGTCCTGTAGTAGTTCCCTGATACAGGACAGTTTCTGTTTAAATACGTAACTTTTGAACACAACATTACACCACCAAATTATATTGCGTTCCGTTTCTGCAATTTATCGGTAACACAGTGCCGTAAACATAGCCTTTAAGAGACTCATCGTACCTGATAACAATCTTAACCACTTACGACGGAGTGACGATAAGATCTTATAGATAATACATCAAAATAATTTTTTTACGTGTTGGATTTTACAGACTTGCTAACAGAAATTTTCTCTTTTTTTTATGAGGCTGCAGCCGTCGCTGAAAGTATTTCGTAGTGATGTCCTACCGGAAGGCTGCAAGTTTGAAAGGTTTTCACAATAATTCGTAGGCGAGAGCAGCACTTCGATAAGGGCGCCGTTTTCGGTTGAGAACCCAGGAGGGGCTGAATCTCATACCTCCAGTACCGACCAACAGCCGATTTAATGGAGGAGATAGCTCGGCGACCGTAAAGGAAGCAGCGAACTTTGGACGTGAAGGAAGCGGTCAGCAGATAGCAACCGCCATACCTCATTAATCGCATCGCGCTCTCGCAAAACAAAACCATAAATCATGCGCCCGCCGCCCACGCCACGTAAAAGGGAGACCTTCGAGAAACCGGAGCTATTTTTTATGGTTCTTCCGTTACCAGCTACCGCTAATCGAATACTACAGATGAAGACTAGACTTGTTTTTGGCGGTGTTCCCGTATTGTCAAGAAAATAGCTTTCTTCATTGCCCTTGGCCTCTTACTTACCCGAGTTACGTCTCTTTCTTGTAGCGGACAGCAGTAAACAACTTTACGGGTATCGCATCAATGGCGAGAACAGCTATAGTAGCCACAACAACGAACGGATACGATCCGACAAGCAACCCACAAACAGAAAAATTAGGTTACCCAAACGTTATGTTTTTTCCTAAAACAACAGTTAATGTACGGCAGTATCATTCTTGATAGCGGTCGGGCTTTATACCAGTGTAACATAAAAACTTCTAGACCCCTTCCGTGTATGGAGAACTCGAAATTGTTCTGTTTTCTAATGAGAAATAACTTTACAGTGTTTCATGGGTCAACTACATTCTTTTGTACAGTGAGGTGATAAAAATTTCATGTCATTTGTATTTCGTTGTTTGTTTACCGTACACCAACGCCCTCCATGGATCCGGCCAAGAGCTTTCAGACCAACACACAAACAAGAGTTAATGGGTAAAGTTGGCATTGCCATCACACACGTACCTGGAGCATTCAGATCAATGCTAATCGAGATGGTGATGTCGTTTACAGTCTTAGGCAGTTTCCACCGCTTAAGTGAATGTGATAGTTTTACACCTCATAAACTACACGTTATAGTGAATACAACCTGACATACTGAAGCGCAACAGTAGTTTTAGGTCTTTCTTAATTAAACTGAATTAACAGCTTTTTGTGAATTACAGTAGTAAGAGACTTTGTTTCACATTATTTCTGTGTTATTTAGTTGCTCATTTAATTTAAATTCCTTTCAAAAGCTCTTAAACAATTTCTGTATTCATTTTCAGACATTGTAGTGAATTTTAAATTAGTATTTGTAATTAATATAGTTTTATGCATATAAAAAATTTCAAAGCTTTGTTGATTATTTTTTAGTTATACATGGTCAAGATCTCACTTGTGTTTCTCGAATGTTCCATTGCCCTTCATAAACCGTTGTTCGGTTCGCAACCAGTTTAATTATTATTACTAAGCTGTACCGTAGCTAATATACAGTAAATTAACATGCCGGCTCTTTTCATTATGTAATCATTATGCAGCCAATAAATTTATTCTGCTATCTGTTGCAATTAGACTCTTAAGAATAATCTGTATTTGGTTACATTTCTATCGTTGGAGACGAATTGTTCGTTATACGGGTTTTATGGCGTTTTCAGTATATCAAGAAGTCAACACGTCATTCGTACTTAAGTCTGATTTGCAGACGGTACGATTGAAGAAAATTGGATCACCAGGCTCCAGTCAAGAAGAGAACAATATAGGTAGCAGATAGCACATGTTAACATGAGCGTTGCGTGTCGAGACATAAACGAGAAATTCATTTCAACACATCCTCGATGCTTAAACGGTTCGTAGACAGATACAAACATTTACAATTATCGAAGAAACTATGCTAGAGGACATATTGCTTTACTACCGAAGTGCTACTGCCAACAAATGAGTATACTAGTAAGTCTGCTTTTACGTGATACACTGAGAGTTGTTAACCCTTCTGATAAATGAATCAGTAAATGACTGAACTTGTATAGTTTTAATGCTCACTGGACTAGAAAATGACAAGTCAATTATTGCCTTTCATTATTAAGTTACCTTATTTATATCAAAACTAAAGATTTAGTAGCGAATCAATGCAGTATGTTAACTTTGATATATATCCACGGTACAGCTGTCAGCAGTCGTCATCGACTAGCCTGATATGTATACCAGCCCGCTACACTTATGATTCGTCTGTAGGGCACTTTCCAAAGAAAGGACGCTGCCAGTTGAAGCATTTAAGCTAATTCACAGATATAATGATCTGGCCAAATAAATAACACGCTGATAGCTACTGTTATAATAGTAGAAAAAACAACGATCTAGTTAATTAACCTTTTTAAATGTTTGAAAATTTGCCGGGGTAGTATTTTTACCCTGTAATTCAGAAACATTTTTATGTTCATTCAGACTACAAATATGAATCACGCACCTCTATTACGGTTACCGTTTCACGATGTACTATGTCAATATTACATTCCTTCGGCATACTGAAAACTGCGCGTTGGACTTAGACTCAGAAATTGTTTATTTTGGTATATTAAGGCGTCCTCGGACTTTCCCTCATATTTATCGGTATGAAGAGACCATATTGTTATTATAAAAAGAGTTTGGCCAAAACGTGCACGCTAGAAACGAGATTAACGTCAAAGTATTATTCAATTACAGAAAACATGACACTGGTAGTTAAATCATAAGCCATTACCTTTTATCAAGAGACTTTGTAACTGCATAATTCTTGTTAACAGGTGCTCAATTTATTTTGCAGCTCTTACGGGCAAAGCCTTCTATTTAGAAAAAAAAAATGGGAACACTCTGGAACGTGTTGATAGTTGATTAGCAAAAAAAAAAAAAAAAAACTATTTCTCGTTCGCTTTGTTAAAGTGCTTTTGTTTAATAGCAATGAAAGTAGTATGATGTACTTCCAAATACAAATATGCATCTGATATAAAATCAGTTATACATTATTCGTTGTTGAGAAGTACCGGGAAATCGTTTATTTATTTCGAAAGGTATACAATTAAATGTAGTTAACATTAATTGTTGACCAATAGCTGGTGGGGAAAAAATGTGATATATTAATTGATTCTAGAAATGATTCTGCTTACCTATTAAAATTATTATTTTTTATATTAAAAAAAGAAAACAACTGTGCAGACCGAATACACAACAAAATCTGAAAGATTAGCTTAATTCTAAATTGATTTATTAAGTTTCAGATTGACGAGGTATTTGGAAACTTCTTGTGGGTGAAAAATTGTTTTTAATCTCTAAGTGTCAACAAATGCGTTCCAGAATCAAACAATTTACACGCAATACAAGAGTATTTCAAATCTCTGCTTCATAAAAGGTTTATACAACATTTTTCCATTCACTGTGGGCCCTTAAATCCAGCGTTTACAAGATGAATTGAAACGTCAATATTTAATTCCACCCAACGCTTTCCATTCAGTTCCCTTTTCCGGCAGTCGCTCACACGCGCTCGGCATTTTGGATGTCACAGGATGAAGCATTTAAGTTTCAGACAGGCGAGTTGGTGAACGTGTCGAATACAGAGGACTTGCCGTCGTTTGTTCGCTTCTAGGGCGCTATTTCCGAGCAACGCGCTCGTTTAATTACTTCCGCGTTGCAACACCCACAAGACCACGTGTCAATAGCGGCTCCGGAGGGAAGCGAGAGGCGAGCTGGCCCAGATGGCGTTCAATCTAGTCCCCAGATGGCGCTACACTCGGAATAACATTACTGCAAGTTCCAATTAACAATGTGTAAATGCGAAGATCGCAGCGTATCCGGGTGATATGTCATATGTGCCGGCTTCATTCGCTACGTAATTTCATTCTAATACAAGTAACCTTTGGCCTGTCTGCAAGTTGCGAGAGAAATAATATATATATTCGTTTAGGACAACTACGACCACGTCAAGGCTTCTTACAATTGGCAGCAAATTTAATTTTATTTCGGGACCAGATGTCCTTCCGTAATGCATTAAGGTTACTTTGTTTTATTACATTTTTTTTTTTTTTTTGATACTGACAGTAATTGCATACAAAACTAATGCTTTCAAACAAAATATGTTGTGGCATTATAAGGCAGAATTATATATCTATCACTTATTACGACAGCAATAATGCATTCGTGAAACTTAGGTATTAGAGAACAAATGTGACAGTTGATCACTATCAGGTGTTCAGGAGAATGTGACATTGATGTTATATTCGAATCGGGCTGGACTAATTCAGAGCGGGCGAGGAAATAGCGAAAACAATATTATATTTCTGTAATAGTTGCAGGTATCCTGGATTTTTAATTTATTTATTTTTTTTAAAAAGAGAATAAAAGCTAATTACCAAATAGACTTTTATAGTCTTTATCGAAACAAAAAGATGATTACAATGTTTTCAAAAGTGTATTAAGTTAATTAAAAATAATCAGTTACGTAAATATTATTATTATTATTTTTTGGATCACAACGATTTCAGCCAATGCAATGTTTACTGCTATTCAGAGCTACCGTAGTTCTGCTTGCGTTAATGTTTACTAAATTTCCGCATCCGGTCACAGTGGTCAACAGTTTGTTATCCTGATTAATGGTAATAGTACCACTGGAAACAAATTCAATGATTTACTTTGATTTATTGTCTCTAACGTATTTTACATTGAAACAGCCGAAACATAAATACACATAGCTTCTTACAAGTCGATGTAAGTGAGAGAGTGAGGGAGGGAGACACGTGATCGATACTGCTCCTAAAATACATTTCGTTATATGGGAGGCACACAGAGTTAGGATCCGTTTGTTGCTCTGAAGACAATACCTGTAACTGCGTGTTGGATGTGAAACGTTTGGACAGCCAGCGTCAAATTTGTGTCTCACAGTTTGTCGGGAAAAGACAAACTGAATTATATAAAAAATTGTTTTCTGTCGCTGTTTTGGAAGAAGCCAGATATTGGCGATGTTGCCTCTGGAAACGGGAAATGGCTGATATAAATTGAATTACAGCAACATTGTCAGAACATCATATACAAGAGTTTTCATACAAGAATATCAAGTCCTATGGTTACAGAGAATCTCAATAAGCAAAATTTCACTTAAAAAACAAGTATGCGTTATCGCTCATCGCATTCTCTGGATTTCCTACCGTATAAGAGACTTCAGAGATGCCATGATAGGAGATGTAGTCTCTCTACTTTCAGACCAGCACTGCAATGCCACAACGAATTTTGCTGCAGATCTCATCTAATATACTTAGCGTCTCCACAAATTACTACACTGAGTACTATTACAGACGTCAGGAATTGGTTCAATTCAAACTATGTAAATATATATATATATAAAAAAAATGCAGTTCGACAACGGATTATAATTTTCTGCGATCCAGTTTATTTTCTTTTGATGTTGATTTTGACTCATGTATTATTATTTGCTTCATTTTAAAGCAAGAAAGCAGAGGTTTTATGTTTAATATTCTCTTCTTGCAGTTATTGGTCACAGAAAAATTTCTGTAAGAGATTTCTGAGGTAAATGCGTTGGGGTAACAAAGTGTTTGATAGGACTGAGAAAAAATTCTTTCAGAAGTTTCTCTTACTAAAAGATTTGAAAGTGTATATTATATTAGATCAGAAAATGGTCACACAAAGATGAGGCATATAAATCGCTGCATAGTTAGTATATGTTTGTATCTGCCATCACTCTCGCTTATGTTTAAGCGACTGGTTGAGTTTACACTGAACACATGCTGGCTATTGTTTCCTGTGTTCGAAATAATACACTACTTCAAACTTTTTAATTAATTTTTTATTTTTTACGCTTTTCCCATAGACCCCTGCTATAGAATGACCTATTGGATGTGGATCATGTCATGTTTAATGTATATATTTACAATATCCACTGAAATATATTATATGTTACACACAATCAAAAAATATAACAAAAATTAAACATTAAAATTTACAACTGAAATTTGCAAAAGCTTATTAGATACAATTCCTTGTTTTGCACAACTTCTTTTATGGAGTAGAAGCCGTTGCCACTTGCTGAGCGTGTGGATGAGCGGTTAACGCTCTGGCCTCACATTCGGGAGGACGTGGGTTCGACTCGCCGTCGGGGCATCCAGATTTTAGTTTTCCATGGTATCCCCAAATCACTACAGACGGACGTCGGGATGCTTCCTTGAAAAGGCCATGGCCGAATTCCTTCCTGTTCCTGTCCCACCTCTTTCCCTCCTCTAATGAACTCGACGTCAACGAGGCGTAATGCCATAAAAAAAACAAGAAGTCTTTGCCAATAAGATAATCTCCCAGTTTTTTTAAAAAAAAACATTTTTACTGTCTACAAATTGTTTTATACTTTCAGGAAATTGATTCAAGAAAATAATTAACTCCTCTTTGTTGTAATGAGAACGAAGTTTGTGTTCAGTTCAAATTATTTTTGTTTCTTGTTAGGAGTTAACCTTTCTCGTCAATACCAGATGTGCTGTTTGAGAATGTGTTCTTATGTTCTTATTACAAAGGTGGCACTACTTTACTTCTTCAGTAGTAATCGGATATGTTCTTGCCAGTTGCTAGTATTATCTATTTGAATGCCAAGGGATTTTATTGTTACTGTTTTCTATACTTTCATCTGTTCCGTCTTCACACAATTCGAACTTATGTACGTCGTATTTTACAATGGTGGCCGGTGTCTATTTTTTTTTTTTTTTAACATATACGAAGAGGACTAGTGAAGATTATTTATCTGATATTTACTTCTCCTGTTATTTAGAAATTTATATCTGAAAACATGATTTTTAGTTTTTAATATCATGTATCTGAATGTACGTATGTTCACATTACACAGCAAACTGTGCCAGAGGTGAAGGCTGGGTAAAGAGCTTGCCAAAATCCCCGCGGTGACAGGAATTTTATTACCAGTCAGATGCCTTAACAATTGATCCACCAGGCCGCTATATGTTTTGGTTTTAATAAAAAATTTTGGATACGTATTTGAGCACCTATCGGAAGTTAACATTTTTTACATAGTTGTGTTAAAACATAAGTGTAATGGATAAAGGCGTGTTACTATTCGTTGTATAAGTAATGTAATTTAACAATATTCGTGACAATTATGTTCATAGTTTTCTTCTGCGTTTCTAATGGTTTTAATTTTTTGGCTTTACAAACGTGTACTCGTTGTTCTTACAAGTAATTGATCACCGTTACATTGGACTCGGTACCGTACTAGAGGTAGCTGTGATGTTGGGTAAACGAGTAATGACAGCGCCGAGGGAATGCGGATCGAATGTAGCCGGACGCGCAGCCTTCTTATCAAGCGGGGGCGGTGTGGCGCTCGGTTAACGTTGCCCCAGGGCTAATTAGCTAATTGATTAACTACGGCCGGACGGAGGCCAAAGTTTGCAGGTCCGGCGCCGGTACAAGTTTGGTGGGCAGCGGTCAGCCGGACACGCCGCAAAACACGCAGCGATAGCTTCACTGTTTACGGCCAACTTGCTGGCCACAATAAAGTGCCAATTAAAATTCTTCCAACTTGCTGCGCGAAGAATCCTTACAACGCTTCCCGCGTGGAACAAAACGACCTAGTGGAAGGTCAGTGGAGTAGAAGAAAGCCCAAGTGTCGAAGTCATGTTCTTAGTCCCTAACGGAACTAAAGTGAGTGGTCTGTGGCATAGTGGTTAAGGCGTCTGACTGGAGAGAGCAAGGTCCTCTGTTCGAATACCTCTCACTTCTCGATTTTCAAAGGCTCCGAACACTACCTTCATCTCTGGTACACCTTGTTGTTTAAAGTGAAAAACGCAGAACGCATCTCTGATTTGGATTCCACGTCAAACTGAAGGTTCCCTACACCCTGTAGGATCACCGGGTTAGGTTAAAGTGGCTAGGATAACAGTGGAATGCGCAGGCAGTGGAAACCATGTCACCAGGTCATTAAGACTATACGAACCTTTAACGAAAAAATAAAAAAATAATCATTCTTGAAAATGGTAGAATGTTACCTAGTTGTCAAGAAACATCTTCTATTCAAACATCCGCTTCTGATTCGCAGATGACAACAGTAAAACGTTTCAGCATGCCCTATTTGCACTACTTTTGTGTTATATTTCTTCATGACGCTGTAATCAAAAGGAGAAATCGAATAATTGTAAATGTGATTTTTACACGTGTAACATATCTAATACCTATATTGGATAGTTTAATTATCAATTCTCGTAAGGAGAATATTCTGACGATTTCTCTAATAATGGATTTATTAATTCAAAAGATTAATTTTTTTTATCTTATCTGCCTTAAGCTTAATACGCTTGTTAAACTCGTACACGTCACTGCCGTATGAAAAACTAGTCCTACTATAACATGAAATTACTACGTGATTGCACTAATTAACACCAAACACGAGCAAGCACAATACTCTAATTGTTGTAACGCATTAATCAAATATTAATAGGTATATACTTGAGCTAAGGTGCTAAGGTGCTGCGCTATGGAATACCAAGAGATGTGTAGATCGACTGATTCCACGGAGTTAAGAGTGGAGAATGAATGGGAAGTCGAGTCAAGATGGTTCACGTAAGACTAGGTACAATGTTAGAGAATGGGTGAAAGTATTAACGACTACAAGCAACAATAGTTGGGAAAACGGCTGTAGTAAACTGGCAGTTAATATTGAAATAACGGTTGTCAAATGTATATGTAAAGAAGTGTGTTATCCAACTATTTGTGAGATTATCATGATTTGTACGACAAAAGAATAAATTTATTGATGATTGAACAATTAAGACTAATCAGTACTGAGAGAGTAGGCGAAATAATAAGATTTAGAAGGATAACTATATCTCTTTCAGGTGTATAAAGTTTAGTTCAAGATAAAACCGGTAAATACAGGGCGTTCGCCGGAAAACGCTACCCTCCCAGTCTGTTGCCGTCGGCAACTTGCTCGGTCAGTCTAGCCAGCAGTTTCCGCCAACCGCCACCGTGAATCACCGCACTGTTTAACACCTCCGCTGCCCCAACAGTGCATTGCAGTGACCCTTACATTGTTAAGAACGGTTTCTTTGCATTGTAGATAGTTTGTGACTTCAGTCTCTTATTAATCAGTGTTGTGAATAAACGTTTCTTTGCGGTTTGGCTGGTTTGGGGCTTCATACTCTTATTAATCTGTACCGTGTTTGAGTGTGAGTATAATTCTGGTACGTTACAGTTTGCAACAAAGAATATTTCTCTACGATACATATGTGAAGAAGAAGTCGTTTAAAAAGTGTCGCAGTAAATTTCGTCGCGAATTTCCTGGCGCTTTACTGCCAGCTAAATCAACAATTCTGCGTCTGGTTAAAAAAGTAAGAGAAACGGGTTCATTTTTTAACAAAAAGAGACTGTCGGTCAACCGTATTCTCACAGAGGAGAAAATTAACGATATCGCTTTTCGACTAGAACAGTCACCCAAAAAATCATTAAGTCAGTTAGGGCAGCGTGTGTCTCGAAATATGTTCAGAAGATGTGAAATGTGCATTACACAAGAGGGTCAACACTTCCAGCATCTTTTATAAGGTAAGCTAATGAATTACGCCACATTTAAATGCTTAGCACACAAGTTTATGAAGTTTATGAAGCGTAATTATTATGAAATAGTCCGCGGCCGACGGTCGAACAATGCCGGAAACTGAGCGCTCTCTCGCCGGGAGCAGTTTCTTCCTTGTAGCGCTAACAGTGGGTTGCGTTTCCCGGCGAACGCCCTGTATTTGCAGGTGTTGGTGCCATTTGATACTCTTTGGAATAGGGAAGAGCTGCTATTATGGCATATAACATAATTTTAATTTAATTACGAAATTGATTTATCTCGCAGGAGGATACACTTGCAGCTTAAAACAAAGAAATTAAAAATATGTTTCTCTCTAGTTTGAAGTACTTGAACTGTGTTTTTTGACAGAGAAACTAATTTTCTAGCGCGTCACTCGTGTAACGTAAACATTCATCATTCACTTCAAATACCACGATCTCGTTGATTCATTTGCAAAAATACAAGATTTAAACTGAATAACAGTATTAATCAACATCAAGGAGCACTCAGCTGCACGATACTTGACAACATAGTTTTGAATCGCGTGCTTATGTAGTGCGGTGTGAATTAGAGGAATGCGGGCGGGCCTGGGAGCGCCCTCCCGGGCCGTGTGTCACGCTGAGTGATTGCGGCCATCTTGCCGGAGCCGTGTTTGCGGGGGTTAATCCCCGCTGCAGCCGGATGGATGGCCGGGTTTGTTTACTCGTCATCCTGAGCAAGCCAACACCAAGTCACGCGCCGCAAGGTCCCCACCTCCGGACAGATTACCCGGCTGCCGTCCCACGCTCGACAGCCAGTGGGATGTTTCAAAGATTACGGGTACAGTGCAGCTTGCTGCAGTACTCTACAGTATGCCTTGTTTAACAGGCTACAGTAGTAGCAAGTCAATTTATTAACTCTGTCAGGATTCTTACTCCCACTTCTGTGGTTAGGAGCACTAAAGTAAAATAATATCTTGGATGACCAAAAGTGGTCAGCAAAAACATCATAGTAGACAGCAGGTGATAAAATATAAAATAGCAGGATAATTCCCAAAAGTTATGCACATTGTCAACGATATTCTGTATTAGGATTACAATGTAAAGCGCACAGTGATGTGTGGAAAAGAACTTTTCAGACCATCCAGTTGGTGATGATTTGGTGACATGAATCCAGAATTTCAGGAAGCGAACCAATTATATAATAGTCCTTACCAAGCTTATAATTGAAGAGTTAATGAGGACCCTGATAAAACGTCAAGACAGAATTCTTCTTCAGTAATAAGAGTTCATCTTGCCATGCGATATTAGTTTCTAAAGGAGATTCTAAAGATTTGTCAAATTTGTTTTTTCAGTTGAACATTCAAAGAGTCGAATGAGGATAAATGCAATATCTTCAGGTTTGGAATATACCGGAAGAAAATAATACATTTACATTGTTTATTTACGTGAACGCGTCAGTGTGGTGAGGCAATAACACTAGACAGGGGAGTTACAACAGGTGCGGGGACGTGGCTAGGACCCTGTGTACTGGCCGTCCTCACCGCTGTTTTTAGGCGGTTTTCCGCAGTCAAGGCGAATACCAGGACGGTCCCCAATCTCCGCCTCATAAACTACACATTTCCCTAAAAAAACACATAACACAAACTGAAAACAGCCACATGTTTTCCAGACAAGTGTCAACAGTTAACTTCCTCCATTAGCACATAATACGACCTGGCTTGGAGTCAGCAACATTATGTGGCAGAAAAAACAATGCTCCAAATTTGACCATACCAGTGACTAGTAATACTCATCAGAGGTAGCCGAGCCCTAATGTTGGTTAAAGATGGTGTAGAAGAAGTAGGGGTTTTTCACATAAGGTCGTCTTTGGCGAACCGTAGCCATATTTCCCCTCAAAGAGAAATAAAAAGAGTCCCCAAAAATTTCCTCATCCTAATCAGAGCTACGTAATGTAGAGCTACCACGGTAGCGGGACTTCACAAACACGCCGAAAGGCAGAGACACAAAAAAAGGTGTAGAAGGAAAAGTATAACATTTTGATTATTTATAAATTTACGGTTTTTTCCTGCTTTAAAAAATTACCATCAAAGAACCTAAGTATTAAGCGATTATCTAGTGCGATTGGTGCATAGAATTAATGGTTTAAGTTACATCTGACTTCTGTTTCTGATATCATAATGGTTTCCACAGTATTAGATACTATTTTCTGTGAAAATACTTCATATTTTCGTAACTTTTGCAACTGGTTTTTTACACACATTCCGAAAGCTCTCAATAAAACCTGTATCGCAAGGGGACAAAGAAACACTGCAAAAAACAAAATATTCAAATTTTTTACAAATCCCCTATCACTTTTAATTTTGTATTTAGAGAGACTAAAACTAAAGCACTTACAGAGGAGAATAAATGTATGCCTTTTCTTTTTGTTCATCATTTACCAGTCTTTCCGAAATCGCAAAAACGCGCGACAAAACCGAACTGTAACAGCTTGAATGGGGAATTTCCCGATAAAAGGCCGGCGTGCGCTCTGGCTGCGACCGCCGCCGCTGCCAATCGAACGGCATTTGTCAGTGTTTGTGTTTGTGCCGGAAATTAAAAGACAAATCTGATATCGGCTGCCCCGCGCTGACCACGCGTTCCTTCTTCCACAGCAGCTCTGCCCACTAGACGCCGCCCTGTCGCTAACTACAGCGCCAACACGGAATAAAGTTTACTCTCTGGCGTATTACAAGTCCCGCGCGGCCCAAGGACATAAACAATCAGAGACGTTACTCAGCTGATTACAAATCAATTAGATTTGTTTCTCGTCTCTACAAATTGCTGACCCACTGTTTACTCGAAATAAATCTCTCTGGGCGTCCAGCCTTTTTTTTTGTGGCTGATATACAGAAATACAAGAGCTGCAGTCTCCTTCAAAAGACCATGGCCGAATTCCCTCCGGTTCCTTGTCTCTAGTACCATCCCGCCTCTAATGATCTCAACGTCGACGAGACATAAAGGAATAAGTAAACAAAAAACAAAAACAAAAAAACGCTTTTAGACAATCGCGATCATTTGCATCAGATTTCATAACTTTTGTACGTATTATAATCTTTATAAACAATCTGCGAAACTTTTAACTAGTATCATGTTAACACAATATCACCTTTCTTTACGTTTTTAACAACAGAGTATATGATTTGAAACATTATATCAAGAGACCTGTTCGATTGTCTGTGAATATTAGCAAAACACTAAATTATAGTGTTAAACTTGACAATTACATGGAACTAGCTCAAGGAAACCTTTCTTTTCATAATAAAATTAAAAAGTGCTAGTCGAGGCAGAAATTAAATGAATGGTCAATGTGGGTACAAAAAGAAAATGAGTGCTTTAATTATAGCTTCATTTTAGAATACACATTTAGTACTAGTTGACACATTCATTACCAGAAATGACCGGACGCTGGTGGTTTCGTTTCAATATTGGAAACACACCCGTATCAATGGCTAATGATGTATTTACGATATACACCAGCGTTAGCTCACCTTGTATAAAGGCAATCAATAGCTCGCGTCCTTTAATTGACATTACTGGCAACGCACAAAATCAACACACCGAATATTAAAATTCCCGATACTCGCCCGCGTATTTGAGCGTTACAAAATCAATATTGTTGGAAATACAGATAACTAGGTGCACTGGGAAACCGTTTACGTTCAGAAGCTTGTACAAACATATTCCATGTGTCCATGAGTGGGTTTACTTGCGTGCAAACATGATTCGATAGTGTGGTAGTTACGAACACCCTTTATACGTTACTCGTTACGGTTAATATGACGATAAGATCTAAATCGCTTAAAAATATTATATTAATCTTCTTAAGTAGGAAAAAAATCACGTTACAGATTTTTAAATATCGCATCAGTTTAAAGCTAGTAAAAATATGTACTGTACATTTCTGTGCCTCAAATGCCTTTGATAAGAACTCAGACCATAAATGATCTGTATTCATTTACAACTTCAAAATAGATACACAGGTCACCTGGGGTAGTATGTGGATTACGAATAATATCTTTTTTTTTTTTTTTTTTTAATGCTTCCTGTATCTTTATAAAAACAGAGGTCATAACTACAATTTTGCACTCTCGAAGAAACAATTCATATTTTATTGTTTAAGAGAAATCGTAAAATCAGATAAAATATTCAACTATATGCCTGATCATATCCCGCAATGTTCCTCCGATAGTGGAAATCATTACTGTTTACATCAACTGTGGATCGTGAAAAACGTTGTATAGGAAGAGTGCATAGTTTCAACTAAATTCGGAAACGGATGGGAGACCAAAATACGGATAAATCTTAATTTCAAGCCTAAATACATAGTCAATGCTAGGCGTATTCAGTAAGTATTCAAATTTCGAATCTAATTATGAACAATAATCGCCAACTGTTTTAAAACTGGTGTATTTGCGCTCGAGACAAAAAAAAAAAAAAAAATCTGAAACTTATATTTAACGACTTTAATCATTAGTTTCAAAGAAAATAAATATCCAATCATTTGTCTTTCAGTCTTCAGTAAAAGTAAAGATTAGACGAAACAAATTTAATATCTTGAGTTTTCACCCTGCTGACTCTCAGATTCTTCAACTGCTTCTATGAAAGAGTGGGGGGAGTGGGGGGAGTGGGGGTTATTAAAACTCAACTTGTAAACAGTTCTAGTATATAACTCTGGAATGTATGGTATTGAAGCACCTGCAATATATTAAACGAAGAAAGATTGTTGAAGAGAAGCAACTTGTGCAACAATAAGAAAATAATTTGTATGAGAACAACAGAAACATAGAACTAGTTACACAGGATAACACATTTCGACACAAAAAAGGTAACATTGGATAGCGCGAGAGAAAAATCAGAATGAATCAGTCATCCATATGTGATACTTTTTGATACCAAATTATTCTCAAAATACATCCTTAACAGAAGAAAAGCACTGTACTGCCACATGGCTTATTGAAATGATTATTATAATAAACTGACTTAGTTCTGATAACGGTTTCACTCAATTTGAATGACTGGAGCCACTCGAATTTAAGTACTATACAGCACTATCATAATCTAATTATTTTAGTCCATCATTTAAATTATATTTTTTCTGTGAATATGGCTTTATTCTTAACATGATGAATCCAGAAGCTACACCTAAAATTTTATCATTTTTTCGTAGTTAGCAGTTGGTGAAGTTTTGCCAAATTCTGTAGAACCATCAGCAAATTTTGTAAGTACATAACGTGTTTTAAATAAACTCTATTACACATTTTTGTAAAAAAAAATGTGTTATTTAATTTGTTTGCTCAATCTATTTGTAAGCGGGAAGATCATTACATATCACCTTTCGACGGGATGATAACTGTCTCGGACTGTAGAATAGATAATTACTCTGTTTAAAAGGGTACATTTTTGATCCACATAGGCGGATGTGTCGGAATGCAGCTGGGCGGTTTGGGAAAACAACCTAAGAACTGTTGTACGAAGATAGTCTTATACATCATTTAGGTTTCAGATGTAATTTTATAGACTGATTCACTTCAAGTAATCAGAGGAGAGAACCATGTAAACCGGACAACTACAAGAAACATCAATACGCTTGGTAACTGAGTGCTACAATTATTACTTACTGCATCTCTTATTATGAATGTGTGATCATAATACGCTAAATAATAACTGAATACTGTGGAGCATTGCGTAGTGAGCCGTTAAGAATGACAAAGAGAAGAAGAAAGTTTCTTGTGCTTCTAACGGTTACTGAAGCTGAACTGACTGTTGCATTAGATAAAAAGCAAATATTCAGAGATAAAAATAATCCCATACCTGTGCGCTTCATTGGTCGCATTTTGAAGAACTGTAACGCTCATACAAAGGAGATAGCGTGCAAAACTCTCGTGCATCAACATTTGGATTAGTGTTGTGGAGTTTGGGATTCGTGTTGCAAGGGATTTATTGACACGATTCGTGACTACTTGTCACAGTCCTTACAAAAAAGCCTCACTTAAATGAAACACAGATGGGATTGTCTGGCTGACTGAACACGTAGGTTTCTTTTGAATTTATTGATGAATATGCGAAAATATCCTTTTATCAACGACTGCGATGTAATACTTCGTCCACCAAAACATTCAGTTCCCAAGGACAGAAAGAGATAAGGTTAGAAAAATAAGATGCCGTACTGATGTCTATATATATATACTTAATGCACATGGTAATAATTAGTTTTGGTGCAAGGCACCCTCTGCCATCCACAATATTTGTAAATTGCGGAGTATGGATGTAGATGTAGAAATCATGTGACGATGCTTATTTGTGGTGAAACGTAGGAAATTTGGTTTTTAATTCTTCTGGGAGGGTCTCAGCAAAGTAACAAAAGTAACAAAGAAATATCAACAAGTAAAACGTTATACAGAAACTTATTTTTTTATTTGGGCGTTAAAAGAATGAAAAGGTAGGAATTAGACAATAGAACAGGGCAGTGTCAACACCTTTCCAAGAAAGTTTACAAAGTCAGTTTCGAACTAAATAGAGCCATATAATTACCAATACCGATACGGAGGACAGTTTGGCTGGCGATGGTACTCGCGGCGGGTGGTGGGGTTTTTCTCGTGCTCCTCGCAGGTAGTTATCAGCTGGTGCAGGCTCTTAGGTGGGCGCGAATAATTCATGGTGCAGTGGCGGGCGGCATTAAGGCGAGGGGCGCCTGGGAGCCGCCACCTGGCTAGCAGACACGCACCTCCGCCCTAATGAATCTGCACTACCAGCCATACCACACTCCCCACTCCACACCTCACCACGGTCACTCGCACCGCAGGAAACAAAACTGGCCGGCCTTCAATACAGTCAATGATATTGCTTATTAAAAAATTACGTCTACGTGGTGTTACGAAGAGGCATTAATGTCTCATTCCCATTGATGCAGCTAAAAAATCTGTACGAGTATCACTCACAATACCCGATCCAGCCGGCATGCAATTGGTAATTACCGAATACGCACACAGAATAATAATGCGTAGAATGTATACTGGTATACGCCCAAACAGCTTTCCGCTCCGTTGGAGATATATTTAAAAAAGTCAAAGTAGTCAAAGTTTGATGTAGAATTACCTGCAATACAACTAAAGCCTGAATCACCTAAGCGCTTCTTGGTGTCCACTTACACATAGCTACGCCACTCACTTAATAAGAAATCATATTACAACAAAACCTTTTTCGTATAAAACCAGAAAGTGTTGACAATCGTTTAAATTCATCACTGATTGCAGCGCAGAGGTATTATTAGACATGAACAACAGAATCGTTTGGGCTATCGAAAAATTGGTACAAATTACTAACAACCGCCACCCGATATTTCAAAGTCATTGGAATGCAAATGACAAATAAACTCTTCTTCAATTAGAACACAAGTTACAAGCTCAGAATTTCCAAAATAAGAAGAGAATCTCAGTTAGAAACATTAATCTCAATAAACGGTTCAATATGCTGGAATTAGAGAAGGGCATTAGGAATGCAAAAGTGAATAATAAGCTGGTTTTGTTGCCTTCTGGAAAGAGTAAATTAAGAATTTTGAAACTGGTCTACTGTTATAGCCTTCGTGTGCCTTTCTGCAGCGTGCTATACTGTCAGTCATCACCTATTTCCTTTAAAGATTTGCAGTGAAACATGGTCATAATATAATTAGATTCATTGCTTGACTTATTTAGAACTGGAGCTTGCCTGATTACTTCGAAGGGCAGCGCAACTAATGCAATCACTGAAAAATGATCTATATGGTCAGAGGAAAGTGTGTTACCACCAATTCGTCTTAAGGTTTTGGAAAGCATAAAATTTCTTGTATGCAGATGATCTTTCCGCTGCCACACAGAGTACATACTTTGAGGAATAAACAGACATCTGTTAATGTTTCTCATAACGTTACTACAATGCAAATTAATTCCCCAAACTTACGAGTGCCATTTCATTTGCAAAACAAACTCATGGAGCCAGGTATTAAACAAAAACTCTAGGATATTTCAAAATATCTGGGTGTAACACTCGATAGTGTCCTCGCTTGTAAGTAACATAGAATCAGTTACTAATTCAAAGTATCTACCAGGTACAATCTGCTGCGAAAACTAACTATATCACAATGAGTACTTAACTGCAAATCATTAGAGCCACAACACTTGAATTCTGCTTCACTGCTACAGAATATATCATCCCAGTTTGTTACAATTCATATTATACGAAACAAGTGGATGTGTCACTCTATGTGACTTGTAGGATGGAGTCTGATGGACTGAAGTTTACAACTACTGAAAGACTATGTTACCTTAGAGGAATAGCGCCACCACTGTGTCCCTGCACGAGCTTTCAAACTAGGAAAGGGCAAAAGTAGAATGTGATAGAATCTACTCTTTCACAGGCATAATCTCCGGCTCACAAATTAAGCTGAGGAATACATGTAAGAAAAATAACAATTCCAGTTAAAAACGCTGTGCGTTCAGCAGACGTTTCTGGTGTGAGAATAATAATTCTATTACAACTTATGACTTCAACTAGATCGAAATGAATTCCAACAACCACAAAGAAATTAAACATTGTTATCACACTAAAATAAAGTAAAGTAGCAAATAATTACACAACCGGTCTGTCCCCTTTTTATATTTCGCTTTATTATAAAAATGTCACGAGGCCATTAACTGAAGAAGTTAAGCTCATAGATTGAGTAAACTGATCGATTTGTTCGAGACTTCCAAGTCGATTTCGGAATAAAATGATGAATAGAAATATGTGTTGCAATTGGTGGTTTCAGTGGTTGCATTCTATGTTAATGAGACAAGTAGAAATATTCCAGAGCAAATATTGCTTGACGGTCTCTATCGAGATTTTTTAAAAACTGTGAAAACAGTGTTGCTGAAGAAGCTGACTGGGTCTTCTTGGCGCTTCCAAAAACAAGGTTAAATTCAACCCGACTGACGTATTAGTCAAACAGGAATGTACGTACTTTCTAGTGAAATAAAAAAATATTTTACAAAATAATAGTATTTTCCACGTAATAAGTCTGTATTGGAGTATCGTACCATTTCAATTGTGTTGTTTATATGTTTTTGCAGCTAAGTAATTCGTTAGCAAACACTCAAGTTGCCCAACAGATGATTGGTAAATTCTAATATTTTACCGATTCTTTGAATTAATTTAAATGAAACACTTTTCTCAAAAATACTGTGACGAACAATGATATCCCTGTATACAACATGATTGATTTGACGTTTCTAAATTGTCAAAAGTCTGCAGTTGCTGATGTGAAATGGATTATGTTACGAAAACACAAGTTAATGAAACACATATAATGAACAGGTGTATGCTGGCCATGGAAATATTCGTTTAAATTGTTATTTTGTTTCTAACTGAGTATATCTACAGGTCGTATACACTCTGAAAAACTAACTGCAGGTGAGAATCTAAAACAGTAGAGCATATTAAACGTTGCCAGCACAAGAGCATTGAGTTACTATCATTTATGCGGAGACAAGTAAATACTTTTGTGACTTTTAACTTCTCTGTTTAGTGGGAATTAACTTCGAATTACTATTATTCTAGGAAAAGTATAGAGCATTCGAAATCGGAAAAAATTTCAGTACTTGTATATCTTCATATTTTGTAATGATATCGATAGGTTTGAATAAAACACATACTTTTTCAGTTGTAGCTGGGCATTACAGAGACTAAATTTTGTTTTAAAACCTTTTCTCAGCAGTATATACTGAGTAGCTAACCCGTAAAAGAATAACTTCGGATTATATTACGAAGATATTTAAATTTCAAACCAGCTTGCATCTATTAGGTTATTGCTCCTTTAAATACCAGCTATTACTCTTTAATCCTTCCACAGTATTTGTTCATACATCACAGAACATTTTTTAGAGAATTGTTTTTTTAAGTTCTTATTTTTATGTTATATTAACTCTCCTATGATAAAACTCACTTTCCGCAACACAAGCTAGTTTTAAATTTTTAACAATTTTTTCTAATATAGTCAGAAAAAAGCAACCATCATCATCTTATTATCCGTTTATGAATAGCTTCATGCACTGTCTGTTAGTCAACATAGATGTGTTCGTTTGTAGCAACAGAGTGTCTGTCGGTCAGTTGGCACGTGATGTGCATTCCCTTTTTAGCGGGTCGTCGGTTTGGTGTCAGCCCAGGTGATGGATGGTTTTAATTAACCGTTGTGACTACGCTGTGTCATCTCTGCAATTGTATAGCCGGAATGCACGGCACATGCTAATTAAATCGTGATATTTAGCTTGCATTAAAATTATTTCTTTCGATTTTATTACAGTTTAATAGCGTCGTTAGTTTTATCTAAACATATTGTTAGTTTGTACTTGAGAAACGAAGAATGTATTAATCTGGAAATGCTCAGTGTCATGGATGCTGTCAATAGCCGGTGTTGTTAGAGAAGCAATTCCATTGGCTGGCATCTTTTCATAATTTCCACTGCCCATTAACACGACGCAGTTAACGTGACTGCAATCTTTGGGTGATTCATATAATTCTTAATTGGAACGGTGACAGAGGAAGATCTTATGGTGTGTTTTGTACAGAGTTACATGTTGAAGCAAATCAGCTCCATCCCTGATGTAACATAGCCCATTAAGTATGCAGAATTCCGTAGCAGCTTTGAACAACACACCATATTTTTGCCCTAAGAGAAGTAATTATCCGAATAAATGACTGCCGTATACTTCTTTATGTTATTTTTGCGGATTTTGAAACTACATTGAACTCAGCATGTAACACGATGGCCCTGTTAGCCTTAACATGATGTGGACACGGCCTATAAGAGAGCGCAGAACAGCTGCTTCGCCTTCTCAGGTTTCTTTTAGTGTCAATAAACCGACTAATGATTACGGCACGTAAAGAGGAGCTAAGCAAGTTTGTTTTTAGCAGCAATGGGGGTGCAATGATAAAGTTATACTGGGCAGAGAAAGGAATTAGAATAATTGGCAGAAGACCTAATGGCAAAAGGAATTAGAATCATTGGCAGAAGACTTAATAGCGTTGCACTCTTAGCCAATGAAATTGAAGAATTTTAAATTTTAGTTACTGATGTTGTCTCCAAATGTAAATCACGTGACCTGAGCAGGATTCTTTCAAAAACAAAGGTTATGTGTAACAAATGGATCACAGCGGGAATGTTCAAGTAAATAATATCTCTTTCTAAAACGTCAATGAGTATATCAGGAAATGTAAGATCAGAAATTTGGCGTCGTGTCAGGCTTGGAGGGTAAGTTTTTGGAAACATTCTATGGCCTTCAAATGAAATATACCAAAAAATCTGAAGAATTCAGCTTATGACCAGTGTATTCGTCCTGTGATGACCTACAGCTGTGTGACAGGAAAACCTAGAACGGCCCAAAGAGCTATGGAAAGGTCAATGCTTTGAATCACTAGAAAAGACAAAAATATGACAACCGAAATTAGAGCAGTTAGAAAGCTCAAAGACATCTTATAACAGGCTCCTACCATGAAGTGGCAGTGAGACAATACCTGTTTTGTATTAAGGTCCAAGAGATTATCATAAACCGAGAGGAAGACCACCTGACGGATGGGACAAAGACATTAGCAGGGTAACTGGAGTCTGCTGGCATAAAATAGCCTAAGACCATTCTACTTGAAGAAGACAGTTGAAGTTCTATCTTGGCTCATGAGAGTCAGAGGCCACAAGATTCCATGACTGAGTTTGTTGCTGCTGATGATGAAAAGTGTTGAAACTTTATTAATCTGTAACCTATAACCGTAACAATAATCTATTAATACTAATTAAAAATTAATGTGATAAGGTGGCCACAACCCGGAAGGAGTAATTAACGGTAGGAATCCACGAGTAGGTAGTTATCATTGATAATTAATTACACTAAATTCTTCCAAAGAAATTTAAATCAAAGAACCAATAACTAACAGCACTGCACCGAAAAACGAATGAGTCATCATTTTATGTTGTCGTAGATGACAAATGTCGTAACCAGTTTAAGAGACTATCAATGGAGCCATAAGAAGATATAGCATAATACAATGAGGTCGACGTGTACAGGTCAGTGAAGAACGATGACAAGTGAGGTGACATTCATACCAATCGACGGTAACGTCGGCAAAATGAGCATTGGCTGAACTAAACAATACGAGAAGTTGTACCTACTCCCTAAAATCAAGTTCTGGCAAAGTTAATGAGAATTCTGATCCAAAACTGAATATCTTCCTCACACAAAATTAAAAATGTATCTAAAAAACACGAGTGAAGTAATTTTCTTCATTTCTATAGGATTTTATGGAATACTACAATAAAAACAATTTCGACATGAAACATTTTTGGTGACAGAAATTTCTAATTTAAATGAATGTGTTTTCAAATGTCCTCATACAGAATGGAATTTATTTTAAAGATATAGCTTAAGTTCTTTATAAGACTCATTGGATCCTGTATTTGTGATTTGTGTGGTTGAAAGCCATATCCTAAATCTTCACAATGGGAGATAGAGCGATGGTCCATGCCCCAGCCGTTGTTTACCTGGTCAAGGAACTTCCTCTTCGGTACTCGTTACATAGTGAATTGAATGGGTTTTGTGCACAGTTATTGTACAGTTCTGTACGTTCTGCTTTGGAGAAATAAAATCTGCTCGATGGATGATCGAACCTCAGGTGCCCTGGAATCAGTCACTTTTCCCTGTGCTATACCGTACTTTAAAAAAAACTACGTCTATTACTTCGTTTCGACATCAGTATCGACACAATTCCAGGAAAAGTCACAGTCAAGGCGTTTATAAGGTAGTCTACGTTCTTTTTCCCTATAATAGATCTCAGTGCTACGTGCTTAATAAGAGAAGTTGAATTTCTAGAGGACTTAGCCGACTTAAACATTTCAGATGAATACGTGCGCTTTTGTAGGAAAGTTTGGGGCACGGAATTAAGTCTGAGCGCCTGACGGCCAGGTATAATTAGGCCATTCATCTGGTGCAGTGACGAAGACGCTTAGCTCGCTCCGGGACAACCATTTCGCATTACAGGTAACGATCGCGTGTCAAGTGACGTGAAAGGCCATCACCGCAGCAGGTGTTGCCGAACTGTCAGAAAGCTGCTAACATAGATTCTTTATTTTTTTTTTGACAGAAGTTACTGGCTAGGCCTGCTATACATCATCATTGCTGTTTACGCCTGAAAAACTTCATTACACCTTTGGAATTTAATGAATGGTGGAATCGGAGTGGCAGGAAAACTGTATATAAATTGCCAGTGTACATTCAAATTAGCTTTTAATGAATGGGACGCTCGACTATTAAATAGCTGTGGGTGGTGAATGCTCAATTTGAATGTTTGATAGTTATTGCTAATTAACATAACTCATTACCTCTCACCTTACTTTATACGTAGTTTAAATGTATACTTCACTTCATGATACAACAGAAAATTTTAATGCAGTAAAAAATTACTGCACCCTAATGTATTTACGGTTGTCTAAGAAGCTGCTGTTTGTACATAACTCCGTAATCCAGAAAGTATCTGTAACTAGTACTTATCAATAATTTACAAAGCCGTCAGATTCATTTTTTGGAAAACTGTTGTTTCTTGCAAAATCTGAGCATAAAACGAGATAATACGTTTGGCACAAAATTGATGTCACCTATAGTTAAACAAAATTACTTGTAACATGTAAACGAGGATTGATAAAAATTGTGGATTTTATGCAGCTGATAATAAGACGTTTGAATAATTTAAAAGTATCTGGTTTCCATTAGAAATTGCTAGAAGTGGTGATTTTTAAATACAGCTAAATCGTTCCGTAAGCGAGCAGTGTTAAAAATGATAGTATCTCTGACCACGAAGCCTGTTACTTGGGAGTATCGTACTTACCGAGTTGATGGCCGTCATTTCTCTGGAGCGACTGGTGTCGGAATCCGCTAGCCCGCCGTCACTCTGCAACACAAGACGGGGCACATCAGCACTAGCAAAACTACACAATAGACAATTTGCTTTAAATTTTATTCTCTACATTTCTCATCTCTTATGTCTGAATACAAATATCCCACGACTTTGACGTTAACTGACGTATTACAACCTAAGTTGGGGTGTAGCATTTTGAAAGTAGATAAGATAAAAAGAAAATTCGAATGAGCTACGATAGATCGATAAAACTTTGATTTCTCTCCAATTCAAACTGTCTCGTGGCTGACCCCAAATGGAATCCGAATCACACAAAATGGAATAATGTCACTTCAACGGGACAAAAATAAGTAATGAATGGTGTTCTTCGAAGTGCATTTTTGGAAATGGGAATCTCCAACTCTTATAAGTGGAGGAACAGGTTATGGTAGCGTCACTACGGCAATAACCGCTTACCATCTAATGAGATTTCCAGTGCCGTAAGAGAATGCATTTTATTTAAAGCCCGTGACCGTTTTTTGGGTATCGTCAGTTCCAGTTTCATACGGTAACATATTTGGCTTGATGTCCACTTTAAATAATCTAATAACTCACGTTCAGCGAACATGAATGAAGAGCATTAACGAAAGTGGTCAGTAAAATACCTAAAAAGCAACTACATTAGTGAAAGTTTTAATTAAATTGAAATTTAGCCAAAGCCGGAATGACAATTGGCATTCGTGGTTAGCAGAGAGCATGAGTAACTTAAGTTTTTTTTTAAGTTACTTTCATCAGCTACATGTAACTGAAAAGCAGATCCAAGTTTTTTCAGTCGCAAAATTTATCGATATATTTTAAACTATGAAACGCTACAAAAAGCAAACTTAATGAATGTATTAGGGCAATTAATTTGGTGGAAGTTACTTGGCTACTTAATTGTGGATATAACCTAGAATTTCTTCTAGTTATATCTCTGGTCACTGTTTTGCAAGCGAAGGCTGACACGTGACACCGTTCTCCAGCCAATAGCTATCGAGGTGAGTGAATGAGTGAGCTTAGGAAATTATATAGCACATAATTATAAAAATCTTATACAGATAACACTTGGGTGAAAAATTTATTTTTCGTTTGAGCCGTTATGAAATCTGACCTCCTGAACCCGAAAATGACCCCAGTTTTGTCCCATCATCCACACTTTCCGGGGGAGGTCCCCTCACCTATTTGTATCAATTTTCGATAATTTGAACAGATGAAAAGCCATTAAATTTCTTCTTGCTAAATAATAAATGTAAAAAGTGAAGTAATAAATGTAAATATTAATAAATAAATAAGATAAGTACTTTCATTTGGTATTTAATTTCTTTTTGTACCCTGAGATATAAATTACTCGTGCCAAAAATCAGCAGTACTCTGCCAACATGGTCGCATTACTCTACCGTGAAAATCTTTTCTCGAACTTAGTGATGTCTTGATCGAAACATTGTCCGTGTTCATCGGAAATTTCTCCTAAATTTTCAGGGAATAAGTCCAGGTGCGAGTGAAGGTAACGCACTTTAAGTGACATGTTACACACCATGTGCTTGTACGCTGAGAGCAATTCCGCGATATGACCAACATAATCATCACTTTTTTTGTTACTCAAAAAGTTCCCACACACGTTTAGGAAAGCAAGCCAAGTTCGTTTTTCTTTTCTATTCATGTGCACAGGAACATTAAATATTTGATAAGTTATCTAATCTGCGGGCCCACGGAAACTCCTTCCATGATTTCCACGAGGAAATTTAGTTTTAAAAAATTGAAATGCATCACCTGTCTTGTCCGTTGCTAGACAAACTGTTTGAACAATCCGAGTTTGATGTGCACATGCGGAAGTAGATATATTTCTTCGGTACCAGAGGACTGTGAGGAACAATTTTTTAACGGGGTGTAAAATATTATCGCAGAGTCCAGCACCGCAAGCATGTAATGTTTGTCTCAAACTCGGCTGTCGCATTCATATGGGAAGCAACATTATAACTACAACTTTTAATTGTAATAAAGATAAATGATTTTATCAATGGTTCTGCTAATGGTTTCTTGCGTCTCCTTCATATCCACAGAGTATGCAAACCTCTAGGCGAAGCGTGGTAGAGTGAATCATCGGAACTCTTGCTATATATTTTTATTTATCGTTGTTATATATTTTGGGGGGGTGTTTTGGGTAGGAAGAGGGGCTAGAAGCTGGGACATGTAGAAAATAAGTGAAAAAAATTGAGAAAAAACCGGAAATAGTCGATCATTTTTTTAAAAATTTAAGTGAGCTTTATTACAGAAATTAGAAATATTCTTCTACGACCAATTAATAAGAATGTACACAAACTAACTGATACAAAACTTGCTTCTTCTGATAGATAATCCCGATTTCTTTTAGTTTTTTAATTATATTTTATTCAAATAAGGCTTAGAAATTTCAGTAAAATGTTGCACTAGCCAGTAATTGTGTATATTGTGAGCTATTTCAAATTAACTAATGCAGAGTTAGTTTTTGAACTATTTTACGCACTTAATGAATGTATCAACATAAACTCTGTCATTCATTTATAACTCTCAACACCTAAGTATGCTACACAAGGACCGAAAAAGCAGTGATTATCAAATACGGTTGATATGCTGATAATAACTAACAAGGCAATAATATCAAACAATAATTTTCGTTAGTCCCCTTGTTTTGAAACTTATAATTATTATTCACAGTGATGAAAATGATGTGATAGTAATTACAAAAATGTTCAGGAAGTAAACAACGCCCAGAAATTAAGCAAGATTACTAAAATCTAATCAAATAAATTATTTTAAATACTTTAAGGATACACAATGAAATACGTGAGTTGTCGTATCCACAACAGCAGGCAAATCATAGCAATGGAGAAAAACGTATTACGTAAACAACAGTTCAATGTAATCTAATTTTCCGCTATTAAAATAAATACTTCGTGATTGCTTCTGTGTTGAGGGAAGGTAGAAACCGGTGCTATAATTTGGATAGCATTGAACACAGCGAGCACATGTGACTAGCTACTCCGTTTCTACTCCCACAACACGATTGTATATTTTCAAAACAATGTTTTCTCCCGTTCTTGTGTCTGTACAAATAGCTATTACATCTTACTTTGAACTTTACAAGGCACTAAATATAGAAATACAACCGTATGAAGAAACAAGATTTGATTCGATTTTATGTTTTACACTATAACTTGCTACTAAACTCACAAACACACGTAAAATATGCAGTAGCTAATGTCAAACAAGAACCAAATAAGATTAGTACAATTGAAAAAGTAAAAACGATTTAAGTTATGGCTTTGTTTTATGTTCAGTAACAACAAACCATAACATACTGAATGCGATAGTAATGTTCCGATTAACACGAAGGGAATATTTGACACTCATGTTGAAAATATTGTGAAGTTCATAAGGTTTGTTAAACCTCTCTTTAAGAGAATTGTGTAATAAATCTGCTGCAAATTCAAATACACTGAAAATTTTGTGTTCTTCGATATATGGAGGGTTCCGACCACAGTTCTGACATTCAATAATCAACAGTTCATGAGTAAGAATAGAATTATTTATATATTTTTATGTCATATCATTTAACGTCGCAATCGCACAGAGTGTCTTATAGTACTACGAAACCCTGACAGTGCCATAAGGAAAATAACGATAAAGGTACGGAATACAGTGTTCATCAAGCGACCGGGCAAATTAATACACGGGTAAGGCCTGTTGTGTACTGAGCCCGCCCGCATAATGACGGCTACCAATTGGAGCCGGGTCCATGTTGGCAGTGCTCTGGACCTTGGAGCGCAGTCCGACGTTCCTCTTTGTGTGTTCTCGCTGTTTGTCGGGCAGATTGGTTCCACACAGATTACAACAGGTGCTTCATTAACGTTTTGGATACGCGTTCCAATTAATTCCCCTGAAATGTAAATAAAATGCGCGCGTGCTTACCGGCGTTGATTACTGACGGCGTCGGCTCAAAGCCGTCGGCTGACCCGCAAGGTGTGACATTCCACCAGCAACGGCCTCCGGTAAATTGTGTGCGCTCTTCACAGCGACCGTAGAATACGTGGAAACTGATCAGTCTGCGAGCAAACAGTAATTATCTTCTGTGTAATTAAAATCGAAATCCAAAGTCTCAGCCCATGGCTTGAAGAAATCAGAGAATGCTTGAATTTCCCATCCTGTCAAAAAACAAATTACTGACTGTCATGTCAAATGTTCAATCCTTCTCCATTCCTACAATGGATCTTATCCCATTTCTTGCAGTTATATTGGACCTACGTATTTACTAATACAAAATATGAGAATGCGTAAATTCAATTTTAAAGTATCACACAAACATAAAACGCTACGTCTTCATAAACTATGCTCTTGTTCTCTTTTAATACTCAGACGGAATTTATTATTCCTTAATGTGTTTTTAGGTGATGACTTGGTGACATTGCTGGTGAAATTGCGTCATATTTTTACTAGAATGAAGATAGCTTAAAAATACCAATAAATACAGAATTTCTGACGTTTTCTTAGATTTTTTCTCTTTTATTGCTATTGTCCTATACCCTCTCACATTTAAAAAAAAAAAAAAAAAAAAAAAAAAAAAAAAAAAAAAAAAAAAAAAAAAAAAACACAAGAACTTAGTTTTAACTCTGTCAGTAAAATCTGTAGCTCAGTTAACATATTCCATCAGTTGTATAGTAACTTACAACAGGAACATTTGATTAGAACTTAATAATATTCTGTTGTATTTAAATGCGATGTTTCGTAAACTCCTTGCGTCCCCAGACAAATACTGTAACTTAAACTCAACATTCCAACTCCTTCCAGTGAAATTGTACCTTACTGTTTACGGTTGTGCTACAAGTTAAGATAATAAAACAAAATGGTGACGTAATTTAAAGATGTGTTTTGTTCGGTGGTAATTTTACCTGCAGATTAACGAGTAATCCGTGTAAAATAGCGTTCATGGTGCATTATGTGGAAGGTGGAGATGAGGTTAACTGTTAAGAAAAATAATTCCCAGCCGTAATCCGAACGGAGCACCTCTCAGTTAGCTGTTAAGACACGTATCTACCAAATCATAGTAACTATTTTTCAAATCACTTTAATCCTCATTTACTTATTTAACGGACTTTTAAAATTTTCGAGTCGATGAAATATTTCTAAATGTGTTCTTACATGTCTTCTACAACACCGTTTTTCTAATGGAATAGTTCTTTATTTGATTGTTAGATATGTGTCCCAAAACCCTCTAGTGTGGCTCCGTACACTGCAAACTGGATCGGGGACGTAAAACGGACAGACAACGAGATTTCAGACGGTTTTTCGCATCCATCATGGCAAATGCCGCGAGAGTTCCGATTTTCTGCGTCACAAACTACAAATTTCACGAAAAAACAAAAATAAACATATCACAGTTACACACTTCAAAGATATATGGCGACACTTTACTCCCCCCATTAGTTCTTAGTAGGTAT
Organism: Vandiemenella viatica; assembly: GCA_031002005.1. Classification (NCBI taxonomy): domain Eukaryota; kingdom Metazoa; phylum Arthropoda; class Insecta; order Orthoptera; family Morabidae; genus Vandiemenella; species Vandiemenella viatica. Next base: position 310,464,501 of record JARYHS010013630.1, on the reverse strand, counting down.
AAAATACTTGGCGTCAGAAAGGGAGCGCGGCTGCAAAACCACAGATCCAAATTTGACCAGCCGATCTCAATATATTGGTAAAAGATCATGAGGTACAAGAAGTCAAGTATTCCAATGTGGGCAAGGATAAATGGCGGTTACTTTCGTGATTATGACAGTTTGGTAATAAACCCTCTTAACAAATTAATAACAGATGTCTATTTAATTATGTAAATTTATTTATTAATAATGACTCTCTTTTCGGGGTACGCCGCGTTATTTATTTTCGTTTACAACCTTTCGGCTGACATACTGCAACCTTCGTCAAAGCTAATACATTTATTTACTTAGCAACGAGCGTCGAGGATCATAGAGTACTAGGCCACTATCTTCATTGAATTTTTTCGTTTTCTCCAAAATTTCTGCTGCCTCCTGCACTCGTTGTTAAGTAAACAAATGTTTAATCTTCAGGAAGGCTGCAGTATGTCAGCCGAAAGCTTAGAAGTTAAAATAAATAACCTGGCATTTCAGGAAAATACAGTTATTAGTAACAAAGATGACCGAAGAAGCCTAAGAAATCATCAAATTTATTTACGTTAGAAAATAAGAACAGTGCACCCACCTAGATACAATGCCAAAAGTTTTCAGATGACACTGTTTGCAGTTATAGGAGTGTTGTACTGGGCACAGTGGAGTGGTGCAGGTAGGGCGGTCAGTATTTATACTGTGGTGGGTGCGACACCGTGACGGATGCCACACGTGTCTGGACGGCAGCCATTACTCAGGCCGGGCGTGCGGCGCGCTTGATCCACGTAAACAACGAGCCCGTCGCGATTTGTCACCCGCCGCAGCCACCCCTGCGAGACGGCTACCCGCCGCTCAACCGCACCTGAGAACTCAGTTCCCGCCGCCCCGCCGTTGCTTAAACGTTATTCTGCGGATATAATCCCGTTACTCAGAACTAATTTCTTTATTCCAGCCCCTAAAGAGGAAATGTGTTTTTCATTAAGCAATGAATTACATTACATTGCCATAATGTCTGTCACTAAACAGATGCAATAAAGTGCTCCCTCCTACGTAACGAGACCCAAGCGACGTTGGGCACTAGGTCGCTGTCTTCTCTGCAGTTGTAGATTTTTCTAAAATTTTGTTGCCTCCTTCTCTCGTTTCTAAGTAAACAAATGTAGTATGCAGAAGAAAGCTGTGGCATGTCAGCTGAAAGCTCAGAAATTAATAACCTCAGGATTCAAACCTTTATGTTTTAAGTCTGGTCACAGGTATGGAGTACTTCATGAATTTATTGAGAATGAATGAATTTTTGTGGGGAAAAATGAGTATTTATGGCCACAGTTGATGAGATCGTGACCTAATATAGTTGAAATACGAACATGACCCGTATTTTACCTCAAGGATCCGCTCTACAAAATTCGAAGAATTTAAGATGAGTTTGAGATGATTTAGAAACAGCAAAGGAGGAAAAAGACGATATCAGTATAAAGTATATAATTACGAAAATGTTGCAGGCTTAATCACGGTAAAAACTGAATACGATTCTTACAATAATAATACCTTAGACACAACGTTTCCACTCATCAACAAAATAAGAACAAAATGTACCGCTGTAGGGTGTTAACAATGTTAAAAAAAGCTAAAATTTAAATAGGACAAAGACGCATTAATAGTGTAGCAATTTCACTGCCCTCCCCTCCCTTTTCTCTGATATAATTTACACTTTCATCACCGGTTAGAATTTAGCGTCATGTCTATAGAATGACAACTAAACTTCTTGAATCTGTTACTACGCGGGGATAAAAAAAAACACAGCACTGATCCTTACTAGACGTTCATTGAAAGATTCAGATTGCTTGGGTCACAAAACAGACAAGTGACATCATCCAACATGTCTGATAATGCTGTCACTAAGGAACCTGTCAACATAAAAAATTAAAATTCAAACATCAACGAGTTACGCAATTTTGTAGAAATTATAAAAAAAAACCTGAAATGTGTTTCACAGGCATTATTAATTATTGCACGTAAACTACATCTCAATGCAGTTCCGGCATAGAAGAAGGCCAACGCTGACTGGCTGAAATGTCGGAATTTAGTACGAGGACGTGGCGACACACGAGAAGCCAGGAAACTATTTATTTTGGCTGGAAAGCGTTCGATACCGCGTTATTTATGTGTCTGCACAGTCTGTGAGGCGCTGGCTGCGTTGTCGGGAATACTACTTTCAAATGAGTAAAGGGAAATTAAATCTGCGCTCGTATAAAATCAAAGGTCAGGGTTCACCCTGTTTAAGCGAAACTATTTGTTATTTTTGTAATTTCGTAAGGCCTTATAGTATAAAGAACAATACTTAATGTATGCAGGAAATCCGGAAACACAACTGTATCTGCAGAAGCTAAAATTACGACCTTCTGCCTATACATCGTGACAATAAGATCAATAGAACTGTATGTGAGAAACACTTTTATTTCCACATAAATTCTACCTGCTCTAACGCTTTCCAAAGCGAACTGGAAGATGTAAAAATATCTACAGCCGAATGCCTTAATGTTTTAACCCTTTCACTGAGACCCAAGTACTTTAGTAAAAGAAAAACTTCAAAGTAGCCTAAAATCTAAGAAGGTTAACACGTATCAGACAACGAGCAGAAACGGGTATAACAATGTCTGTCAAATTAGGACAAAAACATCCATCAAAAACATGCCGCTCTTCTCTACGATTTATATGTGCTTTTTTTTATGCTGTCATTAGTCTCTCGGCTAGTTTCATAGATTTTTCTATCTCCTCTTATTTTGAGCTAACCACTTTATCTCAACATAATCATTAGAAACCATGCACAACCAATTAATCCCTCCCAACAAGAGCCTAATTCAAAATTACTATAGTTGGGGAAAGACATACCCAAGTGTTCTCATATGTACTGGATTAATACATGCGATTATTACTGAGAATACCATATGTTAACATTTAAGGATAAATTCCAGTGAGAAATGTTTTGACTTCAGTTGTCTCCCCTGAAAATAATCTAATGGAAGTACGACTGAAATATCATCCGATTCCTAGTAGCAAGTTCATCAGTTTCTTAACATCATTTGCAAATTCTGTCCTAATTGATCTATTACTAATCATAGGTAAAGTTGAAAACCATTTTATTAATTTCTTTAGTAAACGAATTTTTTTAATTTGGCATTAAGTATTTCAGGTTCTAAGTGATTATTATTAATCTAATATCCGATAGTACTTGATCTATCTAACTTTCTGCGGAAACTCAAGCAGTTCAGTGGAGACAGTTTTGATGCACCTTCTGCTCACCGTGTCATTTCAGTTACCTTGGAAGCCCCCTAGGCTATGTTATTTTGTACAAGAATGTATCATCTGAATGTCATTTAAGCAATCTATTCTATTTGTGAGTAAGGTTGAGCTTACTATTCCGTGTATATGACAAGACAACTTCTCAAATCGCACCTATACACCTGAAACGATATTAAACATGTTAAATGGTTTCTCCAGTAGTTTGAATTTATCAGTTTTTTTAATGTTCATATTATTCATATTTGTATCTGATCGTTTCCTTTTAGATCAAAGAACTTTAAAAATATGCAATTCCTCACTTTAGAGGTCGGTGAAATGCTCAAACTAATGGATTTACCATTCCATAAAATACATTCTTTGCTCTCTTATTAAAGCCGTCTTTGCTAAATAACTAACTATTCACAGTGATAATTGTAAATGTCATCAACAACCATTAAACACATATTTTTACTACTGGAAATAGGTTTTTTGGGACAGTAAGTCAAATAGAGAGAATAATAACGATAAAGTCCGTCGATTTGACAGCAACATAAAAAATTTCGGTTTTAGAGCAGTGATGTAGAATCAGATGAAGCGGCATTCCATATTTCATATTTGGCACGAGTATGCTGTAGCCTTGTTTAAATAAGTGGGATAGTGATAATTTCAATTTACTCATCTTTCAGCTTTATTCTCCCAGACGTGCTATTTAATAAGGAAAAAATGCATGATCATGCATAATGCGACATTAGGCGATTTTATAGCCAAACGTCACAGGTAAGGTTCATAACAATAAAAAATGAATTTAAGGTAATTTAGAAAAAGCTAGTTAGTACCATCTAGGATGAACTGCAGCCCGGTGAAGTAAAAATAAAATGTAAGTGCCAATGATTACGACTGTGGATAAGGTGTTGGGTTATACTATTTAGACAGTTACCTCTTACTTACAGTTGCCTCCGAATCCAAGTCTGAGTCACGGTAAAGGCTCCACTGCACTGACGTCATTCTCTCATGATGACATTTTTCGCATTCCGTGAAATACCCTTGAAAATCCAAATATTTTTTTTGATGAACGATCGTATTACTGTTTTAGAATACGTCATCGTCGCAGGATACATGAAATCGATGGGAGTGTTTGGATGAAACAGCATCCCTGCCTATTTGTCAGTGTGTACATTGACTAGTAATAATGGAGTTCACGATCTATTGCGAACCATACCATCGGTTCAATACAGTCTAAGTCGAAATTCGACAAAACATGCCAAATGTTCTCAGCAGTCAACGCTTAAGTTTGTAACATTCCACGTATACTATTACTGTGAAAAAGGATACATGTACAGATATCCTTCTTTCGTTAAGCACACAAATTACTGCACCATTCCACGACTCCTACACAGAAATTATTAATAAAATAAATAAAAAGTGTGCTCTAATTTTGCATATTTTCCACGTGATGAAAGCCAGGCCAGACGCAAGGAGCTCCGGAAGGCAGGGGTTTTACACAACTGGAGTTCATTGAAGGTTCGGGTACGATTAGCAGAGATGGACATATCTAAAGGCGACTCTGATACCTGGCAAACCTTTCAATGCAAGAGGAGACGACCTTCAGAAGATTTATTGGATGTATAATTTAGCGTTGACTGGAGGAGCGGTGGAAAGAGTGGTTAAGATAGACGAAAGAGCGAGCTTTCCGTGCTGTGGGAAAGGTGACTGTAATAATAATAATTGATAAAATTTCGATGGAGAGCACGCTCCGGTGGTAATCTCCCTACACACCCGACTTTCTCCGTTCCTCTTCTAATCTACTTTTGCCCTCGACTGATATTTACTTCAAATTCTTTCAGTGTTTCTGGTAAATGATTCATTCATTCTCTTGGCAATTTATTCCAATCCCTTACACCCTTTCGTGTGAAAGAAAACTTTCCCACACTCTTATGCCAGAAAACAAGTGTCAGCTTGTGGTCGTGGTCATCTTTATCCTTCCATGGATCCCTCTTAATTTTCCCACCAGTATCATTCCATGCTTCATCACCAATACAGGCCTTGTACACTCCCATCGCTCTCTTCTACCTCCTTCTATCCTCCAATGAATCCCACTCGAGCTCCTTTATCATATTAGTTACCGATGGTGATTTGTGGTTATTTCCAAAGAAAAATCTGACAGCCTTTCTCTGCACCGCCTTCAGCTCCTGTATTTAATACCCAAAATGTGGGTCCCACTCCCATACTACACCACCATATTCCAGCAGTGGTCTGACCAAAGTTTTATACCCCAATTCCCTTACTTCTCTAGTGCATCCCCTCTTCACTCTTTCCAACAGGTGAAGGATTTTGAATCCCTTCCTTACTACCTGTCCAATGTGTCCTGCCCAGTTAAGACTGCTATCAAATGTAATGCCAAGGTATTTACATGTCGAGTCTTCAACAAGTAGCGCCTTCCCCACTTTATAATCATAATCAACCTTTTGCTTTTTATCTGTGTACCTAATAATAAGGCTCTCCTTTGAATTTATCTTCATCAAATGTTGATTCACCCAGCTAGTTATCCTATCTAGATCACCCTGCAGCTGTTTACAGTCATCTATTGTTTTGATCCTTGTGTATAACGGTATGTCGTCTGCAAACAATCAAACTTCTGACAGTAAGCCATTAACCTTGTGGTTTGTTCGCATGCTTGCGTCACGTGTGTGAGCCCACCAATCACAGGGGCTTACGAGCGGACGTGATTTGTGAGTGATACCCAATACAGAGGCTGAGTGTATGGTTGAGTAGCCGCGAAGACACACTCGGGGACAGAGATCCCGGCGACATTCGATCGTACAGTAATCCGACGACACATTCTTTCGGTCGGACGCAGTGTAGCCTACATTGATTCAGTCTGACATAATCGGCCTGATATATTCAGCCCGGTAGTGTTGACTATGAGATTGTGCTCTTGATTTAAAGAGGCAGTCTTGGTGGAATTCATATTGATCGCCTAGCAGCGTACTTAGAGTTCGCAGTAGTTGGTAAGGTTGTTAGTGGTGCATAACGTAATTGTACAGTGAGTTGCTCACTGTGCTGCTAGTAAGGAGTAAGTCTTATAGTTCCACACGTGAACTTAAGAGCGACGAACTTGGTGCAACCTGTGTCATCGTCAGCTGAGTGAGGCTGCACACGCCAAAGTACTCACTCTGTAAACTCATTCACCGCAATCAAAATTTAATAAATCCGATTAATGCGTTGGTGATGGAGATTATGGATAACAGCCTCAATTTTCTACTACAAACTATAAAGGTAGGTGCCAATGTAAATGAGCTTTACGAAATTATTAAATTCTCACTGTATTTGAATTTTAATGTCAATTGTTGAGTACTTAATAATATATGCTTGTTTGTCAAAGCATTTTGTGCTCGAATTTTCATATATTAACAAACAAGGAATTGTTATCGATTACATGATAATAACTATTCATAATTAATATACAACTAATAAAATACCATTCCCTCCCAAGTAGACATGTGTAGTAGTTGAAGCACCCCGGGAAACACCACGAGAAATTACTAGTACCCACGGAACGCTGTAGAACGACGATTTCTTAACGCCTTCATAACACCGATTATAGCAGGTTCAATCCGTTTAGCGTCGATTGTATCATAGTTAATTACTTCAGTTAAATCATATATATCATTACAGATAAAGATTAGACTGACAGGAGTAATGTAATATAAATGCGATAGAAGTTTAAGACTTTCTGAATGGCAGTGCTGCGACGCAGTGTGTGAAAGGTTGCATTATATTCTAAACTACTAATCCATTCCACCAAACAGCTGTCGGCGGTGAGACAACGTCATCGAAAGCGAAATACTACAAAGACAAAAAAAAAAAAAAAAAGCAAGAGCTCCTGTCATCATTTTCAAGAATCAGGTTGCTGCTCGCTGCTGTTTGAACGCCACTGTTTATTTTTTGGGCTTTTGTATACATTTGATAAGTCTTTATAAAATAGTATCTCCGCAGCTTTAAAAACAATATAAAACAGGATCCTGCAGCTGTTGATTTCCAAATAAACAGTAAGCGACATTTTTATGCTCTGCTCTGATAAAGACAAATTCTGATTAATCATCAGTGCCGCTGAATAAAAAGCAATGGAAATGTTAAATAATACTGCATGTTTTTTTTCATCTTTTTCCTTAAAATAACCGAATGAACTTACCGAATGATTTCTCTATCTAGTGAGCAAGTCCGGTGGATGAGCAATTAACTGTTGGGCCTAGCATTCTGGGGGACGCGAGTTCGATTCCCGACACGATCGTCCGCATAGCTTTCCTAATACCATTCCAGGCGCATGCCGGGATAATTCCTTCATATGGTGGCGCTTCCTTCGCGTTGTTTGTCCCCAATGCTCTCTTGCCTCCAATGGCCTCCATGTAAATGACGCGCAAAACTTTTTTTAAAAAAGTCCCAGCGTTTGGACTGTCAACTAACGAAGGATATTCCACTGTCCAGACAAACCGTATTCTGTAAAAGGGAGAGCGCTGGCGCAGTAGGTAACGCGATCTTGATTGAGACGGTAGCAGAGACTTGGCAGTGCTCCCGAGCCGACTGAGCGCTGATTCACGGCCGCCCCCGTGGCTAGAGATGAGCTCACACACAACATCTTCAATCGGCACACGGGCGGCCACGGTGAAGTACTCAGCGACTCACAAACACTGTGTACACGGTAACACCCACAAGCTTTGACCTTTCCCTCGCTGAGTGTAGAGTATACTGTTTACATAACCACATGATACGATTAACAACCATTAGGTACCCACTTAGTTCACTTTGCCTTAAGACATTGATCCCTTTTATCAAATGACTACCAGTGCAAGTAGCTTCGTTCGCGTGTAACTTGAGATTTGTGCTGTTAATTCACAGATAAAATATCGCAGAATCACTGCTTAGGTAGGAAAAAGCATATGAGCAGCCTTCTAACTTTTTCTCCCCCTAGATGTCCTCCTCACCCTCTCAGTTTTGGTTTTACGTAGCTATTTTGAACACGATTGGCCGCGCAATTTTTTTACTACCCTTAGAACCTGCCACTAATTTGATAGATTTTTGTAATTGATCATTGCTAAATAGATTTAATCATGATTAATATGATGGCACAAACTATCTATTCGTTACAGTTCCTGAATACACATACACTGATTCCAGATACGCTCTTATGAATTATTTCGGGCCAGCACATGAGGCTCGCTATGGGACTGACGAGAACACATAAAACACTGCATAGTCAGGAGGATTGACAGGAATAATCAGAACACTGCGCGTCTTATGAATGACAGATCAGGTGTTAATATTTCTGTAATTGCTGGTAAAATAAACACCCGATAAGTAAATAACAGTTTAAGTGGTGGTAAGATGTTCAACCGACAGATTTAATGGGACAATAAGAAATTCCTGCCATTTAAAAGCAAGAACTTGAGATATTGTAAACTCTCGCCAGTGTGGGTCAGTGCGCTGAAACGCCGCACACGGGATCGACAGGTACAACGTACCGGGCACAGGCCCTGCACCAGTGTACCGGCCCTGCCAGCTGGGGTTTCTCAGCTGTTTGCCGTAGTCATCAAAGAGAATTGCGGGGCGGTGCCCAGTGTACACCTCATAAAATACACATCTCACAAATAAAAAACACATCTGTCACACGCTGAACATAGCAGACAGATGGCAACACTTCCCAAATTTGAACGTAGTATGACCTGCCAAGAGGATGCGGCTGTAAAGCCATACCTCCAAATATTACTATGCCAACGATTAATAAGACAGCCAACCCCAAAATGTTTGGAAAAAGTGATGGTGAAGAAGAAGTAGAGATATTCTTATTATTCTCAAATTTGACAAATTTTATATAGATTGAAGAAAAAGTTCCTTCAACCACTTCGGTACCCAATTCTCTCTCTAACAGTTTATGATTGATGCTTGGGCTTGATTACTATATGGAGGATGAGTCAATCACTTGACATTACACAATGAAGATGACACTATCAACAACGCTAACACATATTCAATGGACTACACCATTACTACTATAGGGATGTTTTACTTTAAGTATTCCACAAATCAATTAATTTCGATTTAATTTGCTCCGCCTGTAGTACATACAGGGTGATTATAATTAAAGTTTAAGTTTCAAATCGCTCTAAAATACGAACCACTGATTAGAATGACGTCAAAATTGAACGGCGTATTATTGAAGAAGGGGGAAAGAACATGAACCAAAAAAGCATCCATCCAATCCGTTTTTAATTGTCCTGAAGCTAAAAACCGCATAAAAAGCATCCATCCAATAGGTTTTTAAGTTTCACTGGACTGGCGCAAAACATGTTCAATATGCTGTCCACTGTTGTGTGCAACAAGATTAAATCGGGAAACAGCATGTCCACAGCCGATCAAAGTGCCACCGAGGTCAAGTACACAATGTGTTGCGCAATGCGTGTCTTCGTTGTTGTTGTTGTTGTTGTTGCTGTGGCTTAAGAAGTACTAAAATACTGTCTGTATGGTCGACTGTAAAGGGGTCGACCATACAGACAGCAAATAAAATAATTCACAAATATAAAACGTGGCTTAGAAAAGGGGCCACCAGAACACAAGACCGTGCACCACCTGAATGGCTGTAAAGGGGCCATACAGGGTCCCAAAATAATTAAAAACACTACATCTCTCGCCGGCTGTATAGTGGCCAGCGAAAAGGAATTTAAAAATATAAAAATTAAAAGCGTGTCTTCAATTCAGCTACGTTGGCAATCGGAGTAATGAACACAACATCTTTCAGATAACCCCACAGCCAGAAATCACACGGATTAAGATCAGGTGATCGGGCCGCCTAGGCTGTAGGGAAATGACGACTGATAATTCTATCATTTCCAAAGTGCCACCTCAACAACTGCTTCACTCGATTTGCAATGTGCGGAGGAGCGCCCTCTTGCATTCATGTTCATTCCCCTTTCTTCAATAATACGCCGTTCAATTTTGACGTCATTCTAATCAGTGGTTCATTTTTTTAGAGCGTTTTGAAATTTAAACTATAATTATAATCACCCTGTATTCTGGCAAGTAAAAGCAAATTGTGTTGCGAACGAATGCGACAGGTATTTAGCGTGAGTATGCCTAAAATCGGCGTGAAGCGAGCGGGCGGTTGCAGCCGTCTTGGAGACGGCGCGGCAGGTACAATGGGCGCGCTATTAATTAGTGGCGCCTCTCCGGCGCGGCGGGACAGCCTGTGGATTTATGCGAGGCACGCCGCGCCGCCGTCGCGTCGCTTCTGATTAATCCTTGGACTTGCCTCGGGGCCCGCCACTGTCTCCCAACTATTCGAATTAATCCCTTTGTAGCGGCCAGCTAGGCCCTCGGCCCGACCTCGGCTGGAAAACAACGGGCGGCGGACCGTGCCAGATCAGACGGTGTGCGATCGAAAGGTCGGCGTGGTCCAGCTCGACGGAATGTCCGCAGGTAGGCCGGCGGCGGCACGGGGCTATTACTGGCCGCCTGCCACCGCGTTATTTTCGACCCCACAGTGTCGTAATGAGAGAAACAAAGACGGGGATTAACAACTGCTCACCTTACACACAAACACAAGGCTTTTTCTATTCGCAACACTGCTCTCTAAAAATATTGCCATGGCAGAAGTAATATCCGAATTAATACCTACACATTAACTCTATAGACTATTTAATTTAAAGTAAGATTTTTGCTTCAGTCTTTAGCTTCGTTGATCTGGTGATCATTAGAGGCGGAAAAAGGCGGAGGAAGCAAACGGGAAAGAATTCTACCATGACTTTTTGTAGGATCCATCCCGGCATTCGTCTGGAGTGATTTGGGGGAAAGTATAAAAAACCCAAGTCTTGATGGCCGGACGGGAAATCGAACCCGCCTCCTCCCGGATGCGTGGGTAGAGCGTTACTGCTCACCCACCGCGCACAGTGATTGAGTTCTCCATGTGAATCATTTACTCATCGAGAGCATCATCCTCATCACGATTTAGGCTCCTGATGTTACGCCTGCTTTCAGCATTATCATTTACATATAAAGCATTTTTAAAAAAATTCTTATAACAATAGGAAGTAGCACCTTTCACAAGAATGAAATCATCATTTTCTTGAAACAAAAATCCTTTTATCAATTACAGCAGCATATCTAAACCTTTTTCAACGCGAGAACCAGTAAGCTGTCAGAAATAATGCTGCCGATCACTAACTATACTGACTTAAATTTACCTATGTGCATACCACTAAAATCTGAAACATATTTGATCGTACCGCTTTTTATAGTAAATATAAAAACACATTTTCAATTAATACTGGAACAAAACAATGGAGCTTAAAGTGAACTAATGATGATTAATATTTAGTAGACAAATGAATAAAAGTATTACTCTAGGTTCAATGCCACGCTATACCACCGATCAACATGCACAAAATAAAAGACACTATTTTTGTTTTCTTTACTATTGTTGTGTTACAAACCCTTACACGTACTAGAAGACTCCCAAAAAAGGGTCATTTACTTAATCCTTAGACCAGTGCTAGTCAAAACTCTACCTACAACTCACTTGTGGGCGCTCCAGCTTTTACGGTGGATGGTACGGGTTTTACCTGATAGTGAAGCACTTTCCATTTATTAAATTTAATTTCGTTTTTAAATAATAAATCATAGCTTTATTTAAAAACGTTTTAATTCAGATTTAATAAAATTCCCTGACAGTTTAAATTTCTAAAAATATACTTCTTGTGTCGCCGGTGCATAGGTTTAGTCAGTAAGTGAAACTAAATGGCGCTGTATGGGACCATAAACAAAAAAGCTTCGTCCCAGAACGGCTCGCGTATCTTCCCCTCACCACCCAGCTGTAAGAGATAAACGCTGAGGGTAGCCTCGGCGAGCTCATTAATACTTTAATTAGTTAAATGTAATTTCATCGCTTCTATGTATGCAAAGTATAAAAAAAGAGAGATTTAACTACAGTAAGTTTCTTATGAAGATTTATTCTGTCAAACTTAACAAAATTGCGACATAAATTATTTGGTAAGTAATTATTATTGTATGTTTTAATTTGCTGTAACTCTGCTTTATAAATTTTATACAGCAAAGTTACTTTCGTGTTTTATAAATCGGCATCACTATGGAACTGGTGGGCGTTTAGAAAATGTTACTACCAACAGAGATACAAAAGTGGGCGGTAGGAAAAAAGGTAGACTACCCCTGTTTTAGAGGAACGGCGCTATTTTTTAAGCCAACTATAAAGTAATAGACTATTCTAGGGACAATGCTATCCTATCCTCATCCTGCAAATGTCACGTACCGCGGTTTCTCACACCTACCACAAGACCCTCAGAAAACGGTCATTAACATACTCCTCAAACGAGCGGCGCTATCTGCCACGCCGACTAGAAATGTATTTATTGAACGTGCTATTGTACATAGTAAAAGTGCAGTCATATCGTCATAGCTTGGATTTTTGTCTAGCCGTCGAATATTCATGGGTTTTAAAAAGTTGTGATTATCAGTTATGCTCGCTTTCGACCTTATTCAGCACGAATACGGTATCCAAATTGTTAATTTCTTCCTTAAGACCACCTGTCTCATCTTCGCAGACCACAGAGCTAGAGAATCACTGAGTTGAATAAATATACTTGAGCTGCGATTAAGGACGTGTTGACTGACGACAGGGATGAAGTAATAAAACGAATGTTTCCAATTAAATACCTTCTGTTAACAACTGCTTTATTAATGTTTTCTCCAGACGCGTTTCTCCCTTGTGGTGTAGAGCATCCTCGTTGGCTGTAAATGCACATGGTGTTGTATTAGATCTATGTAACTGACAAAATATTATGCACAAAATATTTTACACAAAATTGTTATTACAAATATGAAACCTACAGTTACGAGTAAATTATGTACTTCCTTTAATTACTTAACTATGTCATTTATTTAATTTGAGGCCCTCACAGCAGTGCCTTCAACCTCCATATTTATAACTTTGTAAACGATAGTGTCCGTTAGCAAATATTTGTTGAGAAGTTTAACTGATGCGTTGCAAAAGGAAAAACATGTAACGAATAGAAATTTATAATATACCGGCAGGTCTTGAACATTCCGTTAAAACCACAGTATTTATCTTACTTCTATCTGAACACGTAAGGATCAAGCTGAACGGTCTGTCACCACTCGGGTAATGATGTAAGAGATTCCCGTTCACAGCTTCTCGCCATCATCCAATACGCAAATACTATACTGTGTAATAATGTATCCAAGTTCTTTTTATGGGTATGATGTCATTAGTTTATGTTCAGTTATGATTTTATTATTGATACTATACAGGGTTACATTATAATTCACGGAACCCTTCTGCAGTAAAAATGCTTTCAGTTTTCGTAGTATTGTTATTAATAATAGAAAATTTCGAGGTAAACATATCACGAGTAATAATAAAAATTTCTGTTTCGTGGTACTGCTGAGTTAACATTCTCTCTATTTGCTCCTCAATCGCCGACCATCGCGTATTCCAAATGTAGACATGCTGATAGCCTGTTACAGAATCTGGGATGGAGCTGAAGCCGATAGCGAAGAAGTAGGAAGTTTGGCGACAGACAAAGTTGTTAGACTAGAGACCAGTGGGCGAGCCCGCTTTGCGGAAGAGCCAGACTAAAACGTACACTACGGCGAATCGATACGACGGTAACTCGTTTAAGAGGGAGTCCACGATGCGAGAAGAAAGTAAGATGAGATACGGAGTTAATGGGGTGGCCAATGAAACGGGCGGCGCCCGGGGACGAACGTGCCGCGCAAATTTATGGTCGCCAAGTTGGGATCCGGACCCGCGGTCAACTTGGAGCGTTCAAAGCCAGACTGCGTTGATTTCCTGAGGCGCGCGTGTGAGGGAGATTCCATCAGGATGGGCGCGTTTATCGGTGTCCATCAGAGTGAGGCCGAGTCGGCCGTCCGGCTGTCGCCTCGGACCTTAATTAAGGGTGATACCATCGCTGCTACAGACACCTTCCACCCCTCAGCCCCTTTGATCGCACGCTGCGGCTCTCCCTGCTCAGCCGCCTTGATTATGCTCGACGGCTACTGGTTGCTGGATAAATACTTTAACGTCGTCTATTAAATACTCAGCTGCCTTGGAGCACAAATCAACATCACTGTCCGCATTCCTGTTAGAGCGTGGTGGGTGACCGCTAAGGCTAAAGCCTTGCATTCGTGAGGACGTGGTTCGTGTCCCCGTCCCGACATTAAGATTTTGGTTTTCCATGCTTTCCCAAGTCACTCGAGGCGAATTCCGGGATGGTTCTTTCAAAAGGCCATAGCAGAATTCCTTCCTCTGTTCCCTGCTTCCAGTCCTGTCCTGCCTCTAATGATCCCAACGCCGACTAGGCGTAGGACCAGAAGCAAAAATAAAATAAAAATAAAATACATAATCCAGTTAATTTACCTCTAAAAGTTGGATTTAAATAGATAAAATGTCTTCCTTGGAACAATTAAATAGCCGAAGCTCCATAACTAATGAAGCTGGAAGTTTAATTACCATACATCTTTGAAGAAGCTATATCCTAGGGGTTATGCACACATGTATTATTTTGAAGCGGACATTTAATAAAAATAAAAATAAAATTTTAGGTATTTATCCAGCACTGTGTTTATTTTTGGTTTATTTCATTGTATCAGACTCTTCAGTTGATCCAAGGAGTAGTGAAAGGTATTGCAGAGATCGGAGTAACAGAAGAAATGATTCAAGACAGAGCAGCTTTCAGAAGATTGATACAAAATTTCAAGTGTTTCTAGGTGAGGGAAAAGGATGATAATATCTGAATACAAGAAAGGAGGAAACAGCAGAGTGAAAGGATGAAGAACTATTGGAAGTCAAGGAGAGAAGCATCGAGATGAATGAGCAGGATTACTTTTCGTGTCCTTTGACGGCCAAATTCGAAGACAAGACTTCTCTAGTGTTTCTGATATTCTCAAGTGTAATTACAACATTGGACAGACACAATCCGTATTTAAATCCACCCATGCCCTGGAGCGCAATTAACCTGTGATCCCTGCATCGCGAAGTCAGCTCACTATCCCCGTAGCAGACTTACTCCGTAAGGTAGTTCCGCAGTTTCTGATTTGTCGCTCATTCAGACTCCGTGGTAACTAGACGAACAGTTTAACGTGGTATCCGTATCAAGAATTGTTCTCAGTGTTTTTCGCGCACATAAATCAGATGTCAAGGCCATGTTACGTGTCCCTAAGCATTCGATGCCTAGCTAGGATTTATATACCGCACTTTCAGTTATCAAAGCTGATGCCTTAACAATGAGCTGGCAGACTACTTTTTTGTCTGCATGCAATTATGTCAACATCTCGTTGTTCGATAATAAAACACCTAAACACAATTCCTGAGAAATAGAATATTTTACAAAGAAAATTTGTTTTCAAATAGCACAAGACCTGCTTATGACTAAAATAATGAGACGTTATCACACAGATAACCACTGCGTAATTTGTGGCGGAAATGATATTAAATGCTCTTCGTTTCATCGAAATACATCGTTACCAAATCCGAATATAATTGAAAGCGGTGTCTGCAAACTTCTGAGAAAAAATATAACACTACAAAAAAATAAACTCCAATAAAGTGTTCCTTTTTTACAAACACATAAAGTTAGAGATACTCAGACGATATTACTCATTAAGTTAGACATTCATCCATAACAAAATAATATCGCATTCTTATAATTCTTGATTTAAGCCTGTGTAGTTACATGGAAATTTCTACCGGAATGTAATCTGCATCATTATTAGTAATTAATTAAAAACATCGGTGCTGACATTTTAACTAATGTGAAATGTAATTAACAATCACCAAATTACTGTTAGTTCTCAGACGTAAACAATTATTGTTTAGGCCAATGTTTAAAACGCTGTGTTGAGCAGGAGGGCTTAAATTATCACTTTATTGTTTGGTGGCGATAATAATTTTAATACATGAACACAAAATCATATCCCAGGAAGCCTTTAAGTTAGCGACTCTCAGTCATCTATACAAATACTTGAACTGAAAACAATCATTCCATGAAAAGGGCCACAGTTAAAAGATTGAAAACTGTAAACTGGTCTCCGTAAATTCGGTACTAACTTTTGTAATATACACATTCACATAATGATGGGTTCAGTTTGGTTTTAGCTACGATGTCATAATTGATTAAATGGTTTTCCCTACTTATACATCAGACGACCTGCATACAAAGTACTGCCACACATATATTTTTGACATTATTTATTTTTAACTCTCCTGAGTGAATTGCTTCACGACAAGGTAAGGATATGATTTAAACAATATACATAAAACAGGAATCAAAAGGCGATCACAAAAATCATCTTAACTCTGTTAGGACTTAAATTATAATGGGAAACTCGTGTTCTTTAGAAATTTATCTTTATGCCTCCACTGTTCTTAATATGTCTAAATCCCTTTCCGCTTAACTAACATGACAATTAAAATGTAAAGGGACAAAAGCAAAAGGTTAAAATGGATGAGACGTAAATTTGTAAAAAGAAATTAATATATACGCTATAAATTAAAACTAAAACCAACATATTTAACTATTTCTCAAGAAGTTAGACCTGATAAAACTGAGAACATAATTTACAGCAGCTATCTGAAATTTCGAAATTATTCTAAAGAAAATCTTTTCAATGGTAAAGAATATCAAATCACAAAACCACAAAAAATTACACCGAAATACCAAAAGCCATTCATAGGAAGCTACAAATATCCAGTTAGTGGAAGCACTGCGGAAGAAATGTTTGTATGTGCTATGATGTATCGGGACCTTCGTTTGTAATATCGGTGGCCACGTGAAAGTTTTACTGGCGAGTTTATGGCGCACGGTATAAGTAAGAGATTATGAACTCGAAATGTTAGTTAGCACTAACCAATGTGACACTCCATTTCGAGAATTGCTCGTGAAGTTAACATTTCTCGTACCACCATATCAAGAGAGAGCCGTGAATATTTAATTTCCGGCATTACCTGCAGCTATGGACAACGCAGTGGCCGACCACTCTACTAAATGATCGAAACCTGCAACGTATGCGTTTAGGTGTCAGACAGGTAACACTTCATCTAAGAATTGCAACACTCAATGCGGGACGTACGGCAGACATGTCCGTGTGTACAGCGCGGAGAAATTTGGCGTGGAAGCGATCTGGCAGCAGATGACCGATGCGATTGTTTCTCTTAACAAAACCCCAACTGTTGCAGCGCATCTCCTGCGCTCATGGACATATTGGTTGGAGCCTAGATTACTGGAACAAGGTTGGACAATCAGATGTGTCACGATTCCTGATGGTAGGGTTCGAGTTGACCATGGACCCAGGTTGTCAGAAGTCACTGTGAAGTCTGATCTATCCTGGCGTTGCCTGTGTTTATATCACAATCACTGCGACCTGTGGGAAACCTGAACCAACCGTTGAATGGCAATTGTTATTTTCGGCTACTTGAAGACTATTTTTATCTATTGATAGCCTTCATGTTCTCGTAAAACGATGGACTTTTCCAGGACAGCTATGCGCCACAAATTGACAAATGCGGAATTTACTACTCAATTAGTCTAAAAATTTAAAATTACTGACTAAGACAAGATATAGATGAACGGAGAATATAGTACAAGAGATATGGGTGAAGATCAGTTTTGGCTTAGGAAAACCTGGTGTACAGGAGGAGCAATTCTGCCCTTAAGATTAATATTGGAAGGGCGGATGATAGAAAACAAGGATACTTTTAGGCATTTATTAACTTGGAAAGTGCTTTTAATAGTGTTAAATGGTATAGATTGTTCAATATTCTAAACAAGTCATGAGAAAAATTTGGAGACAGAAGAATAATTTATAATATACATAAGACTCAGATGGCCACTAAAATTATAAAATGACAGGAGACGACCGTCAGTTAGAAAGTGCCTGGAACAATGTCGTAGTGTATCCCTTGTAGTATTCATCTTGTGTGAAGAAGAAGCAATAAGGGAGTTAAAACCAAAATTTGAATGCTTTATACGTGTTCAAGGAGAAACAATTATTATGGTGCCATTTGTTGACGATATCTTCCTGTTAGCATAACAGACTGATGATCTTGAGGCGTTACTGGATGGCATAAAAATACCGAGAAAGGAATTTGGGCTAAATATGAACCAAAGAAAAACAAAAGTAACAACTTTAGATTAAACATAAAAATAAGATGAATCGTAATAGGAGAATTGTATTGTTACTAAGTACATAAAATTACAATAGCAGGTTGAAGCAGGAACAATATTAGAAACAGAAAAGGACAAGTTAAAAAGTCCTTCCTGAAAAACAGAAATATTGTAATGTCAAATATTGATCTTCGATTCAGGAAGAAATTTTTAAACTAAATATGTATGGGACACAGCACATAATGATAGGGAAACACTGTTCGTTGGGAATACAAGAAAGAAGGGATATTGTAGTATTTGGAGCGTGGTGATATAGAAAAACGCTGAAAGTTAAGTGGAAAATTAAGTACAAAATGAAGTTGTTTTGGAAATTTTTGGCGAGGAATGAAATCTATAGGAGAGTCTCACACAAAGAAGAGGCAGAATGGTGAGCCATTAAGACCTTAGTTTTTTGTCAGTCTTTTAATGGGTGGAATAACTGAATGAAAGAACTGTAGAAGAACTATATGAAGCAGATATTTGAGAATGTGCTCAAGACCGGAAGAGATGGAGGATTGGATCAGACCAATCGAGAGCCTGATGACAGGAAAAAAATAAAAGAATTGTATGTTTGAAACACAGTGCTCTGAAAGAATAAAGCGTGTTTGATACAGAATAGGAAAGTGATGAAATGTTATAGTTGCTGATATGGTGTAGTTGCTTGAACCATATGACCTTAACGCTTCAATTAGCAATTATTAATGAGTGGTCTGGTGGCTCAGTATTTAAGGCATCTGACTAGAGATCAAAAGGTCCGCGGTTAGAATTTCTGTTTCGGTGGAAATCAACCCGACCTTCACCTCTAGAACCTTTTGCTGCGTAATGTGAAGTATGCCAGAATGCTTCCGATTACACATTAAACTGTAGGCCTCTATATTCGGTAATCCTTCCGGGTAAGGTTAGTTAGAGAATAATATGTAACCCGTGGATCTATGGTTTCCCCAAATAACTCCAGGCGAATGCCGGGATGTTTTCTTCAAAAGGCCATGGCCGAATTAACTCCAATTCCTTGCCCCAATCCCATATCGTCTCTAATGTCCTCGCCGTCGACGAGGCGTAAAGCCCAAGCAAAAAAAAAAAAAAACGGATCTGTTGTGAACAGCGCATGTTTTACCAATAATGCCTTTAATCGCCTTTGATATTTAGTTTCTCAGCAGCAGTGAGTAATAAAAGCGGAAGCCGCGAGCTGTAGCTGGATGGCGCCAGCGAGGCAATCCGGGCGGGCGAGCCGTGGCCGCTCGCGCGGGCAATTGTGCAGCGTGCGGTGCGCCCCGCGGGGCCTATACCACCTGAATATTGCGTCGCCGGCGCCGCCGAAAGAAGTTGGCCGGCGCCACACAACTCATTAAATTTCTACGGGGCGGTGGCCGCCGCGGTGAAAGTTTTAAGAAACCGCCCTGCGGCGCGCCCGCCCACCCACGCGGACTTAGTTCAAAGGAGCCAACAAAGCTGTCAGCCACGTTGTTTGATCAGAGCCATCCCCCTAACGATTTGTTTCGTAACGCTCTGCAGCATAGTGATGCTTTATTTTATTCTGCCAATGCCTTACCTGCCAGAATTAATATTCATTTTTTTTATATAAAAGAAGGGTAATTTTGCGACATTTGTTGTTACAGTCATATCTTAAAAAATACGTTTAAGCAGAAGTCCAGCAAACAAGTAACTTACCCTTTGTTACTTCCCATTAAAATTCATTCTTTCAATTGATTTATCAAAATTGATTGGTAAAATGACATTCCGAAATTTAAAAGCATTACAGAATAAACCATTCAAAACAGTGTAGCGTTTCGTCTTAGATGCGTTGCATGTAACGCAATACAATGGTTTTTGAAGTTGGAAAAGGTATCCATGGACTAATGAACATTGCGCTGTACGAAACCTTTAAATAGAACATCATTTCTGATAGTTAGCTGGAACAACCAATTCCAAAGCTATCCGTTGGTTGCGACAATAAGTAATCGTAGCTACTTATGCTTGATGCCAAGCCTTTATTTCTGCCTGCGTACCATAGTCCTACGTTTTTTATAAACTAGAAAAAATAAATATCATAGGCTGTATCAGGATCTTTTGGTATCCCAACTTAACTTTTCCGCCTCAAACATCATACCATCATGCTTAATTTCTTTTCAGCTATGTAGCGATATGTAAGTTACAGTAATTGACTGGTACAGGATTTTAACGACCTGCATTTTGCTAAAACAGTCCTACGGAAGATTACATATAAACGGTACGTTACTTTTAGGACAGCAAAATATGGAGCACTGTAAAAACCAAAATGTTTGTAGGCTGCGTCTTTGGTATCAGTTTCAGAGAACATAACGGAACAGACTACAGAATATTCTTACTATTCACGTAAAATATTTAAAATAATAATTTAATCCAAATTAATTGGTTTTAAATAAATATTAAATATTTTTACATCTAATGGAATGTCAATTTGGGAAATAAGCCTAACTGTAGCCACGAGAAATGGCTAAATTCGCACCATTATGTTTAGCTAACATCTTTGCACGGAATTCAGCAGCCATATTCGCTTTCCATTTGATAGCAATTGGAATATTTTTACCTAAAAGGACGATACGAGTGCCGTATTAAACAATATGCCATTAGCGTAAGCCTACAGCAGCTACTGAGCTGTGATTTGCAATTAGTTCACACAACTATCGTACCAGCAGTCGTATTACAGACTTCATAAAGCATAAACCGAAGTTATTTAAATACTAAATTAAAGCTAATTCCATTTCACAAACGGAGCAGTTATCTATTTATTACTCTAAAGATGTAATTCATCTGCAAAAGAAGTATTTATCAAGTGAGTGTAGTGGTGTCGTATGTATTGCGAGTAGTGCCTGTTATGAGTAGTGTTTTGGGATCAAAAACTGTGTCGGAAATTGAAACCTTCTCTTGTCGAAAACATCACAGAGGCAAATAGATTTAACGACCTAATGTTACAGACAAATTAACGTGACAAAAAATGTGTGTTTTCTGTAGATATTCACTGAGGAGTAGTTTACCCCTGGCTCACGATTTGCCGATTCTGAATCGTGTACCTCCACTTCACTTTCCGTTTCAGCCAGAGAGAAGATAGTGAAATCTTATTCCAGCTTCGGAACACTAATATATAGCAGTGTTGCTAGGAGATGGTTCAAGGCTGAATATAATAATATGATAATGTACTTTCTGCAGCTCTTTGGACCTATAATACTGTAATAGCAGAAACTAATCGGTACGTGATCACTTGTTACTAAATGTTACTGAAAATGTTAATGAATTGGAAACTGCTCACCGTTGTTCTGCTAGGTTTGGAATGAAATTCTTTTTCAGTAAAAAGATCGGTCCGGAAAAACTGAAATCTTAGCTACTTAAATTCCTCGGGGCAGCCAAAGTTGCTAGTAAAAAGTATTGCTTTTTAAAAGAATGTGCATCAGCTTTTCTGAACAATATAAGAAAATGAAATCTGTGCTTCCTACTACCGTTGAAGGCGATTTAAGATAAAGTATGGAGGTAACGTTCCTCCAACTGGAAGATATGAATCAAGCACAAAAATAATCAACAAATAATGAGATCTCTTTGGAAAGCCTGAAGTTAAACAAAACTCGAAGTTATATTTAGTTCATGGTCCTCTGACAATGTACTCCGTCAGACTTAGTTCAACCGTGATCTTCGACCGGCAAGAATGGAAATCATCTTCATGAATTTTTTTGTAATAGATCACATCGTCTTTCGCATTTGAATTATTCTAACTATCTATAAAGTGTGTGAAAGCTCTCCATATAGCCACTTGAACTAAATCATGATTGTTCTTGTGAGCATAAGGGATAGGGGCTACTTACTTCAGATACCCACCAAGTGTTTCATTATCCTTTTAAATCTGTAACGCAGATATATTCAAGTGTGACAATAATGGAAAGAGAAGTCTTTTTCAATCTTACAAACAAAACAACTAAACCAAAACCACACCCTCCATGACAGAAAATGATCTTTAGCTGTGCCATTTGGTGGTTGTACGATGATAAAATAATATCTTCCAGCATCACGAGAGAGTTAGATTTCTGTAATTCCTTTACAGGGCTTACACTTTGCTACTCTACAAAACAGCGTTTTCTTTTCCTGCCAAAAAACTGGTAGGCCATGGCGGAATTCCTTCCCCACATCCTTGCCCCCCATCCTTTCCCGTCTCTAAAGACCTCGATGTTAAAAAGAGACGTAAAGCAGTTACAAAAAAAAAAAAAAAAAAAAAAAAAAAAAGGTTATTTTTTAATAATTTTTTCTAACGGTACGTTACAAAGTTTTCAAAACATAATTTAGCCGTGGATTTGTCAGCGATTACAGAATTAGTTCAGAATTAAGTGACCGTTGCAAAATTAATTTTGTTGTTGTTGTTGTAAACTTCATTGTAATTCCGGCAGCAATGTTAGTTGATTTGTCTATATACTTGATGTAACTGTGGTGTGGTTGTTACTTCATTAACTCAGTTTCCAAAATACGTTTAACTTAATTTATAAGTATAACGTTTAGATTCTATACATTTTTCTTGGTGAAGAAATCCAATAGTCGTTCTAGGATCAATTTCATTCGTACCTATGAAGAAAGTTGTTTAAACTCTTGTGTTTTAGAAAATACCACAAGGAAGGATATGAGTTTATACTATGACCCAGAGTGGCGGTAGCATCTATTACAGCGGAATAAATGCAGCCGACGTGAATTTTAGCTGCAGCATCGATAATCTCTGGAAAATACAGTTGCTCTTTTTTTTTGCTGTTCATTAACAATGTAGTACTGTTACGTCTGAGAACTGTACGATTGTTCAAAAATAAAAAATGTATAGTCCTTGCTGACACTGCATCGGTCCTGAGTATGAATTTGGAAATATAGACTGCTTTTCCTCTTGAATTTTTCAAAAAAAGTTATTTAACTTCGTACAACAAATATTCGTGGTTCACATGTTACTGTTTTATAGTTAAATAACAATTTCTCGAGCGCGGTTGCGTCATATAATTGCAAATCCCCCTTTTAAATTTTTTTTGAAGCATCCTGATATAACCCTGAGTGTGTGAAAAATACATCCTAAGCAACAACGCCGAGTTACCGTAACAATAATAACGAAACGTCCCCATTATACGGAGTATTCACATTACAAGAGCTACTTGGTAAATAAGATCTTTGTCCGAATAGACTCGAACACCCCTACAGATACAGTAAATTAAATTAGAACTAACTAAGCGGAAAGTGCAAATCTAGTCTCCCTTAATTAGGGTTCCATTCTATAATTACTTTAATAGATGTCAGGTATATGGTGTGTCGGAAGATAGTCGCTTGGTTCAAAAATCAATGCTGGACTCGTTTTCGGATTAGCCCTCCCAACTTCGTGCCGCATTGCCACTCGCATCTCCAGCGCAATAAATCGGTTACATTAAAATTTATGATAAGCTTATTAGGACACATTTTAGACTGAAATAAATAAATTTTGAATAAAAATAATATCAATACATTGTCAAGTATTCTCAAGATGAAAATTTTTGCTTGTTTTGCGTGTAGTATACAACCTATATTAGATACAAATGTTTTGAGTACCACTTGTTTAAACACAGTATATGGTCGATATTTGAAAATTGTTTCAAGTTCCTAAGTAATACTGTTTTTGAGATAGACCCTCTAAATAAAGCGTGTGAAGTAGACAATTTTCACTGCCATTGAGGTCTTTTATTTTCAAGAGGAAAAAAATAGCAAACCTCCACTTAACGAGCTCTAGACGTGTATGCATGCAGGGTTAGAATTTCTTTTGAAGCGAAACTTGTTTGGATGCGGTAGGGAGAAATTACACGTTCAGTGCTCATGCACCGCAACGTTCTGCGCATGCGTAGGGCCTGCTTGTCATTATGTGCCCTTTACAGCAGAGTGATTAAGCTTTTAAAAAATATTTAGGTTATGGTCGAGAAATATGGGTTCCACCCGTCATTTTTGAAGGGTTTATAAGCTAGTTATTAACTAAAATTGATTGTAGGAATGGTTATCAGATAATTTGGTCCAAGATGTTCTCCGGTAAAGTTTCACTTCCCGCGCGTGTACATACCAATAAGCGAACGAGTATTATTTTTATAATTATTACTTTTTTCATCAACACCCTCTTTTTCTATGAAAACCGTTCGCCCATTAATAAAATTTCATGAAATTTTTAATACTATCTTTGGTGTTTTGTGAGCAAAATCAAAACATGAGCAAACTTGAAGTCTCCCAGTGAATCTATTTAAGCGCTAGGAGCCTATGCCTAATGGTCTGACAGCGTAGCGTCAGCGCTAGGGCTTCATTTGCTTTGTGCACGAAATCCTACGGAGTAATTGATAATCTAAACGTATTTTTGCATATAATTTTGAGGTTTAAGTTGAAGGTGTTGGATCGCATGTAAGTGCCGACTCACCGCGTGAGGTTTTTCTTGTGACAGCCCTATTTCCGCTGCGCCCGCAGGTGGGGCGGCACTCGGCGCTTGCGGGCGACAGGCTTCTCGTCAACGCCGCCCGTCCCGGCGTCCAATCAAACAGCCGCAGGGTCGGAGGGTTCGCGAAAATCGCGTAAGCTTTGGGCCGAAGCGCAGCGCAGAGGAGGTCCCATCCCATCCCTCGGGCTGGCTCAAGCTCCAATTCTGTGCCGCTGGCTGGCGGTTCGATAAGCCGATTGCGAGTGAGAGATGAAGGAGGCGACCAACCCAAATGACGTGCTGCCGTGAGGGCGCGTGCGACCGGCCTAATTGCGTTCTCCCGCCTTCCTCTTAATGGACTTTCACGCTTCCTCGGTAATCCACAGCGCGGCGTTTCATTTCGAATTTTTTCGGCCTTATTGTGAAGAGAATGAAGACGTCAATGTTAAGTAATCGGTTTCAGTGACTATTTAATGTTGGGATAGTCTTCAAGGCTTGTGATTTTGAATATGTCTATTCTGATACATGCTCTTCCAAACCTCTTAAATTCCATTCTAAGAAATTAAGGGTTTAGTATTCTTCACATTCTTTCATAACGCGATTGAAAACTTAAAATGAAAAGTCACCTCTGGAACGAAACCCACGCAAAGTGTATTGATTATTTTTTTCTTTCTTATAGCGATATCGAGCTCATTAGAGGCAGGAAAGGACTGAATCAAAGAAACGCGAAGGAATTCAGACTCATACTTTTCGAAGGAACCATCGCGGCGTTTACTTGAAGTGATTTATGGAAACCAAGGAAAACCACATCTGGATGTCTGACAGGAATTTCAACTTGCGTCCTCCCGAGAGCGAAGTAAAGGCGTTAGCATTCACAAACCATGCTCGATATATGTATTGAAGTGGACAAAAGAGTAGGAGTTAAATTAAATCATATCAGCGATGGATGGGGTTAATAGCATTATATAAACCCACTTCTCACACACTAAGAAAAAAGAAACAGTCGTCTAAGATATACATAAATCATCTGGGATGAGTACTGTAAATTACCAACTAACAAGAATGTTCCTATAAAGACTTTTAAATTTTTATCGTGAGAATTGTTCAGAACGAAACACTCCAACTTGGGCATATCTCCCTCAATAACTACACGAATTTCAGTTTATATATATATATAAAGTAATTAATGGTCTTGCAGATTACTCATGATTTAAAATAAACTGCACACATTAATTATTCACAGAAACCATTTAACTTAATCGTTTATTTTGTTTGAATGACTTCCTCTATAATTAACTTTAATGTCTAGTAGGTATCGTTGGCTTAAATTTCGCATAGATTATCGGTAAGAAATTGAGAATTTATTTTTCTCGGCATAATTCAACAAAAAGATTCTCAGGGTTGATATGGTTTGAGAGACTATGTCCATACTGAGTAGTCTGAGATAAAAATCAGTGGGCATCAGTGCCTTTTTTAGTAAATTTGCAAGAAAATCATTAGAACTTTTTTTAAAAATTTTTTTTGGGGATTTTACAATGTTCATAATGACAGATGGAAGACCAAAATAAGGAAAGGATAAATGAGTCTGAATAAAAGAATTTTTACTATCTACACATTGTTTATTCACGGACTAAGCTGTGGGGGAAAAGCGTTAAATCATGTGCTAAAACCGAAACACGTAAATATACGCGTAATAGAAAATGAAAAAGAAGCTGAACTCCAAAGGCCTTAGAAACCATATAATAATTTACTCCGGTTTTTCTTTAACCACTAAAGCCCATAGTGAAATATAAATAATTGTTAACAGAAAATATACTTTATCAAGTTACAGCTTCGTGATTGAAACGATGAGATCCCAGAACTGGTAGAAGTTGTTTACCAAAACTGATCGTATATGATATTCTGATGTGCTACTGCTATCTTCGTCGCTTAGTATGATAATTGTTTTTATTATTAATATGGGTCCTCAATTTTTATTGAAACACATACAAATACAGAAACATCTTTCTTAAAAAAAAATGCCAGTAAATAATACCTTTTGAACTGACAACACTATTCAAAAACAGCTCAACAGAAATACAATTTTAAACAAACTCTTCCAGTCTGGAATAAATAAAGTTTACAACTGTGTAATACAGCACATATAGGACAATCAGAAATTAAACATGTGAGGGCACTAAGCTGTAACAACCATTCTACATTTGTTGAACATATACTACAACACAACCTAAATAGAATGAGACACGTAAATATTAAAATTAATAACCGTAAGAAATTAACCATATAGGAAAACTACCAATTCTCATTGGCGATAGAAAGGTGACGGATGAATATATATATATATATATATATTAAACAAATCAAACCCTGTTCAAGCTACTCAAAGATAAATACACACTCAACACAGTCACTTGTGATACTAATACCCAAAGCAGTCCCACAAAACAGTAATTGGCAAAACTTATTTTTTGATTACCGGCAATTGGTAAGCCTGCAAAAACAAACTATTGTAAGAAAAAATGTGCGAAAGTGACTAGCAAAGTAATAAACTACACTAATTATAGGAATGTGTTATGTGTAATTTATTTAAGCATTTCTTTTACAAACCGCGTATGCGATTAAAAAAAATAATAATAATAATAAAAAATAAATAAATAAATAAAAAACATTTTTTCAGTAAGACCTGTAATAAAACAATCTCAGTTTATGTTTTAGAACAGAAGAAAACAAGTATATGCTTTAGTTTCGTCTACAGAAATAGATCAATAAATAAAGTCCTATCAGGTCATTATTCATTTCAAAGTGTAAAAGAAACATTTGCCATTACCCATTTTAACATGAACGGTATATCTATAAGAAAATTCATAACCATGACGAATCTCAAATTAGATAACAATTTTTTTAAGAAAGAGATTTAAAAGTGTGTACAGTGAAATAGATAAATTGTGTGTTAAATAATAATAAATGTCAGGTTGAAATGTGCAATGCTGAAGGATGTACTGTATACAGTAAAAAAATATTCCACATACACACACGAACAGAGCAGAATTAAATTTATAAAGTATTTTTAAACTTTAAATAAACTATGTTTTTGAGATTATTTATCAAGAACGAAAATATTACGTTAGGAGAAGGTGTCTATATGAAAGGTAAAAATATTAAATTTGGAATCGAACGAAACTGTGTGAAGAGAATTACCGGAGATAATAACATGTAGACAAGCAACCAAAATGTAATAAAATACTGATAGTACGAATATAGTATCTACATAAAAGTACATAGTAGTGGAAAGAATTCAATACGTAAAAGAAGACTCCATGGAAAAATAAATATATAACCATGGAAACTAACAGCCTCGGTTTCTACTCATTTAATTTAATTGCGATGGTGCGCACGCTCCGGTGGTAATCAAGAGAAACACATACAAAATGTACCATATAAATACGCGAAGCATATGAATAAAAAAGAAACAAAAACAAAATAAACGAATATTATTGTAAACGGAGATTAGATAGAAGACTGTAAACAAACGTGTTGGAAAAAAGATGAAAGACGGTGAATAAAGTAATTTAATGATTAGTCATACGGAAAGAAAAGACAGAATCGACTGAACTATAAAAATAACAAAGTGGACCGAAGAAAAATGTGATTCAAAATGTTAAGCAGCGGAATTAGTACGGGGTTTTCTAAAGCGGAAGTCTTCATTTAAACAAAAGTTTACTATTGCATATTAAGAAGAGTTCGCTAAAATCTAAGCTACCTAACCGTCTGTCATAATCCATTACTTGAGCAAAACAGGGAAAAGCAATTAGTGCCACATTTATAGAGGAATCACTTTATCAGATGCTGCGTTTGTAAATTATGTGATAACACATAATGAAAGACTTGAGGTGATAGCAGATGTAATAAATTGAGAAAAAATATATGCGTACAGATGATGTTGTTTACACTTACTTTGTTATACTTAAAAAATTACAAAAAAAGAGACAATATTGATTTTGTGGATTTCAGAAACATTTCCAACTGAGGATAGCAAAAAATATCTTAACGGTTTCCTTCTAAGATTGTAGAAGATTATCCATCTGGAATCCTCCAGAAGAGGTAGAAGTAAAGAGAGAAGTTCAACAAGGAACGAACACTTCTCCCTATCTTCTTACTAATTATGTGAACGACATTGTATGAAGACGGCAAGTTCAAATACACAGTGAAACACAAGCAGCCACAATTAAATTTATCAATGTTCTACTGTTTGCTGGTGACATGACAATAATGTCGAAAAATGAGAATGAATAATTGATATGTTAGAGTTAAGTCAAATTTCTAAAAAGTATAATGTTACATCACGGAAAATCAGAGTAATGGCTTTAAAGGTAATTGTATAACCAGGCTTGAGATTATATTGAATGATAAATTTATAGAAAAATTTGTGATTTTGATCCCCTGATATCAATTAAGATAGTTTTATGACGTATGTCTGGAGAAAAACTATATAAAAACTACAAATTATTTTAAACAATTTACACAAAATGCTTAAAATTAAAGAAACACAGAAGCGAAACTGAAGTTACATAGCGCAATAGTAACACCAACAACGTCCTAGGGAAACAAAACTACACTGATATTCAATGTTAGCCTTTGAAATTCTTTCGAGGGGTCAAAGGGCGTAAGACGAAGTATCAGAAAGAGTCGTAAATACAATACCCACGAATTAAAAAAATCTAAAATCGTCAAAGGTGACTTATTATGGATGATATAACTATGTTATAAATGGTACCAAAGAACATACAAAGTGGAAATTGTTCCAACAGAAAATCTATGAAACGATGATGAATATTACTGAAAACGGAACAGACTGTTGAAGCCTAAATCGTAAAACGATGAGAATGATGAAGATTCATCAAGTAAAAATAAAATCTTCCAATTAAAGAAAAGAGTACTGAAAATTATGATGATCCAAAGCCCCGACAGGAATTTTTAACAATTAATAAATTATTCTACAGAACTTCGATTTGGTTGTAGTAGTGTTTTAAATTGTATGCAATGAAATATATGGTCTTAATTATTAAGTCTGAAAGGAATGAAGTTTCCTCATTTAGTTTCCAGTTGAGAATATCAGAATTTTGATAATTGATTTTAAAAATTATAAAAAACTTCTTCCACATTTATTACATACAGTTATCTTAATCTTAATTATGTATCTTTGTTCTTCACTAAAAAATATACAAATAAATGTTTCATTTTCAGAATTGCATTAAATAAAATTCTGTTTATAAAAAAAAACACTATAGATTAAAGTAACCTTTAACCAGAAATCTTGCGAAGATTTAAAAGATTCGCAGAGACTGAATTTTACTGCATGGATATGTACAGCAAGAAAATATCACCTCTCAAATAATACTCTGTGATGTGGCTAATATTCTGGGAATAAGAAGTTTATATTTCTTGATATATGATGATTTTAACATGTTATTACTTTAAAAGTGTACTGTGCCTGCTTGATGTTTTTGTTTATCAGAAGTGAAGGATGTTATTGCTATCTTAAGATGCTGCTATCTACGCGGTAGACCTAATTATATTAAAGAAATTGTGAAAATGAAGCCCGAGGATTGGTTTTGTGTGAATAATTCACAGTGCGCATGTACTACGAAGTAGTCACTTCAGAATAGCGTTCAAGAAATATTAAAACAGAAAACATTTAATCAATTACTAGAAATGTACATGCTGTGCTACTTACTAATCGACTGGGATAGAAAAAATTATGGCTGTGCGAAAGATCATTAAAAATACAGCTCTGAAGTGAAGAAGCCTAAAATTCATGCATTTATGAGTTTTTTTTTTACATTTTTTAGATTTCAGTGTCTGTCTTAACTTGCTTAAAAACAAATTGTGTAGTAAGAACTTTAAAAGTGGGTATAGGTTACGAAATAATGAGGATCGCATTAGATTAGAAGGTAGTATAGTGGGTAACTACTGAAATGAATTTCTAAAGGTATTAAATCGTTGTTATTCCCTTAAGACGGCTTCGGAGGACGCCGGTTCGAATCCCCATCCAGATTTGGGTTTTCCATGGTTTCCCCAAATCACTCCAGGTGAATGCCGATATGCTTCCTTCAAATGGCCATGGCCAAATTCCTTCTCGTTCCTTGTCCCCAGTCCCAGCCCGCCTCTAATGACCTCGACATCGACGAGGAGTAAAGCTGTAAATAATAATAATAAAAAATTTACCGCAAATAACCATTATTTTTCTCGGCTCTATACTATCAGCCTGATCTTTTACTGAACCAAAATCATTGGAAACTTGTTAGACGTACTACCAAACTATGAGAGCAAGACATAGCCAGTGGTACCACAGAATTAAGAAATGGGCTGTTTAAAACTTAGATCTGTTTCAAGAAGCTAACGGTATCCCTCTGTGTGAAAGGGAGTACGAGTGTGTACTTACATATACCAGGAGAAGTTTACGTACGTTACTTGAGCGGCTAAAGAATGAGCTATTGTAACAACGTGAGATATACATTGCTTTAGACTGTTAACTGGATAAAACTAGTGATATTTATTATTCTGTTTGTGTAAAATATATTTTGGTGTGATAAGTTCGGATCATAGTACTTGTACCTAGAAAACCCTCTAAAAATCTTATTCAGTTAATTGAAATGCCGGTACTGACATTTAGACTTTCATCGGTAATAAGTTACATAGTGCAATACGGGGTTTTAAAACTCTCAGCCGAACTTCAGGGTGCCCCCAAATGTTTTTCCTTACTTAGCAAAAAATCAAATAATTCTGTTCGATTTTTCAATTTCTAGCAATGGAGCTGTGTGAATACCGGTCATTATATCTTTCCTAGGAAGTTAACTACAGGATGTTAGATATAGTAAGCTTCATGCAGGTGTATTACCTTGTTTCCCAATAGTACAGAAACCGTCTATGATGAGACCGATTATCCGGAAAATCTCAAAAATCCTTCCTCCAGGAGATTGTGATTTTCCAGAGGAATTTTGGAATGGTAAATTGGTAAAAATACTGCCAATTTTCGTATCTCGCTTGTTCACAATTTTAATCTCCGCTGGAATCACACAATAAAAGTTCACAAGGTCATTCAAAATAGGAAGCTTAAAATTTATCTGAAGGTTGTCATTTCCTTTGGTTATCTCTGTACCGGTAATGTAACACCCTTTGAGTTTTGTACGTCAAAGCAAAAAGTCGCTAATGATTACATTTTCCGTACCGAAAAGGTTAAAGTTACAGAAACAATCTATTATTTAGTTTGAACATACACATATGGAAACGATTTAATGATAATATGAAACACAAAAACTTATTTTTACACGTTTATATACCTGCGTACAGTACGTACGTATGTAGAAAATTCTTTTCCATGACTTCTCATTATGGAAGTCTACCGAAGATTTTAACCCAGAAAAAATTATTAGTGTTCTATAATGACCATATATTCGGAATGTGTAAACAGATCAGTTCAAAATATTCATAAAAGCAAGTCACGCTGGGTGACAAGATGACAGTGGTGGCGCGGAAGGTTACTCACATGGCAGTGATATACACTAACAAGTCTACACAAAAATCTTAACCTTCACAAAACCGGTTTACTTAATCCATCCACTCCTCTTCCCATTTTGCAAGCCTGGATATTAAAATGATCGAAAGAGACTGGAAACAGTATTTCAAATGTACCTCATGTTTCAATGGCTGTATCGAATTTTATACTACCTGTTTGATTTCTGAAAAATTAATTAGGTAAACAATAAATTGATGGTGTTGAGGTAAATAACGTACTTTGAAACGTCAGATAAAAGCTATTTCACACACGTTGTGGTGAAAAAATTAAATACCTCAAACGCGAATAAGCAATAAATAGACGTTAAGCCCATTGCTATTTGGGAGAGGAATTGGATTAATCATTTCATTGCAGTGAGGGTTCATAGATGGTAACTTCACTGCTCTGAAACATATAGTCTGCGGTGTACTGTAAATTGCGAGTCGGTGTCTCTGTGTGGAGGGATATTAGAGACCAGTAGATTATCCACTTTAATAAAAGACATTACGCCTGGAGACTGGTCGTGACAGTTGATAGCTCAGCAATCTTCGGCGCGTGATGCCAGAACTGTTAGTTATACTGGCCGTCAACGCAGCGCTGCTTGGCTGACAAGGAAATTTCAAATGAGTAACTGCAATGATTTTTAGTTACGCTTATGTTACAAGGAGGTGTAACTGTGATGTCAGGTAAGTGCCAATTGTTTGTTTTGGAAGTAACTGCACAAAAATTCGAAGGACATAGATAAAAAATTATACTGTGAGACAGAGATTAAAGAAATTATAATGCAACATTGATTTAAATCTTTATGTTGTATTTTGTTTATTTACGACCTTTCATGTAATGAGAAAATCATCCGACTTTTACGATCTAATCCCTGTAATAGTTATTAGAACCAGGTCATCACATTACCTAAAAGATTTTTTGTTCTTTGACGGAAGATAAACGATAGAGATCATTAAAAACTCAGGTTAAGTTTACACGAAACCTACTGATCGCAAAATATATCAACCAAATAAATAACAGTTATTTGTTTTAGAAATTGTTCTTTATTTCATAGTTTTTTCATAAGAATAAAATTTTCGTCATTTAAAACCAGATAAAAATATTTATAAATACCATAGCTAAATTTTCCGGGAATGTAGTCAGATATAAGTTTACTCACACAACGAAAATACCGATAAAAAGCATAATAATGAATCGATATATGTTTTCCTCAGAAACGTTTCCAAAACAAATTCCACCTTACACCATAGCTGATAGCTGCCATTTTTGACGGCCATTTAATCCGTCAGTGCATCACCAATGGATTAAATGGTACTGAAAGTTCTAGAGGTGCATTATTATTTTACTCTAGCGTTAATGAATGAAAACCATTTTGTGACCAAGTGTCGAGCTCTCTAGATGTACTGTCCTAATTTAGGCAGTATCCTCGTAGTAATGCGAGTGGTCCGGAGTACTCACAAACCAGGCGAGCATGTCCCCGGTGTCGAGAGTGGGGGAGACGACGCCCCGGTCCTTGACGATCATGGCGGCAGCGCGGCTGGAGGAGCTGCTGCCTCGCACTTCACTGGCGCCATTCGCACTCACTGGCACTCGCGCACCGGGAGGAGCAGTGGCGGCTCGACTGCCGACCAGAGGCACGACACCACCTGCAGCCGGCGCAGGGCCACCTCGCTACTGAGCGCCGCGACGCCCACCTGCTCGCGCCGCGTCTCCGCCGCCAGCCGACGGCTATTTTCGAGGAGCCTCCCCTCCGCCAGACCCCTCTCACCCACTTGTTCCTCCACGACCGATGAGCTTCCCGCATCAGTCGGCTGTCACGCGTCCGCACTACGCAACTCACCATACGGCGATTGAGTTTCTCCTCCCGATGAGTTCTGACGTCCTTTGACGAAATTTTTACTGGTTTCTTGTGTACGCACATATTGTGCCAAGCTTCTTCTTAGGTTTGTCGTACGAACCAGTCTCTTCCTCAGATTTGACTCAACATGAACTATGAATTTATCTGTAAGCAAATCTCATCAGTGAAGCCAAGCCATTGCTGTGGATCAAATTTTCAAACAGCAAACAGCTTTCTCACCTTACAAATGACAACGTACACAAAATAATCTTGTTGAATATCCAATCGGATGGTGTGGTAAATACACAACATTACGACTGTTCCCTCTGCTTTCTTCATCAGATGGCAATTAGCTTCTAAATGACTTTCGAGACTTTGCAGCAGTCTTTCTTAATAATATCTGGGTTTTCCAGTAATGCCGCCTTTTTAATTTCCTTATATAAGCTTCCGGCTGATATGCTGCAATCTTTGTCAGTGAGACTGTGTTTGTTTACGTAGCAAAGAGTGGCAAAATACTAAACCACCGTCTCCATTGAATTTTTTGATATTCTTCAAAATTTCTGATGCTCCGTTCACTCGTCGAAGTCGTCACTGAACTTCTCTCCTCTGCAGCCTCGGCCCTTCAAATTCCTTAGCGTGCCCGGTATTGGTGGCATGGAGAACTGCGGCGGATTTGTCTCTGTTGTTTTGTGCGACCTGACTCCCCGATGAAAATCCGGGAAATCCAGATATCATTAGTTTCCAAGTATTACAAGCTGCCTGTAACTGCGTAGATTGGCTCTGAGCTTTTTTTTCTGAGTATTGAAGGATGCATGTTTGATGCTAAGCAAGTCTGAGACAAATCTCCTAAACCATCCGGCTAGACACTAGAGAAGATTATATTGCACCATTACGCCCATAAAGTCTCCACTCACACGATAAGTAATCTGTTTTCCACGTCAACCAATGACAGAAACGCCTTAATAGTATTAGGAACCGGACCATGTTCTGCTGCTTTAGAAAACATTCGTTGGAATTAACACATTATTCGCACAGGCCAGACAAATAGCCTTACGCCGACAGACGTTTATGTCGGACTTTGTTCCCTTGAATCTTCATGCAAACAAATTATCCCCCAAATATGTCAAAACACTTAAAGCAGATTACCAGATGACAAAAGAAACTGACTTCCACCAAAATATGTGATTTTATTAAATCTCCATGTTCTTGAGACAAACGCAGTAGTTTTTACTTGATTTGTATAGAGGAGCGTCATACGTACAACAGTATGACAGCTGTTGTTATTTGATTTCCATGTAATAGGTTTTTATTTATTTTATTATTATTATTATTATATTTTTTTATTTATTTTTTGATAACCATAAGCCAATTAAATTTCTCTTACGATGACGACTGTCATAAACTATTGAGATTCGTATAAATTTGAGTACATGTAACCATTTTTTTTAACTGCTTAACGTCTCTTAACAGCGCGGCATTTAGAAACGGAAAGGATGGGGGGCAAGGAATGGGAAGGAATTCGGCCATGGCCTTTTGAAGGAATCATCACAGCATTTGGCTGGAGTGATTTGGGAAACCATGGAAAACCCAAATCTGGATGCCCGGACGGGGATTCGAACCGGCGTCCTCCCGAATGTGAGGCAAGAACGCTAACCGTTACACCACCACGCTTGGTCGGAGTGTTAAATGTACTACAGTATGACAGCAGAGCTTATTTATTTCTGTGAAGTAGTGCTAGACGTACTGCAGTATGATTTTTCTCTTAAAGCTTTCCAGAGGATCAGAAAGTGAACCGTGTCTCGTGCGTGGAGTGAAGTGGACGGACGCTAAGCTGACGCCGGGGGAGTTGCGGCACGGGTGACGTGGACTGCTACAAATCAAGTGTTGCGTTTGTGTGCTGTGTCTCAACATTAGAAACCACAGTCCACATTTCTTGTCAGCAAACAAAGTTGTTGAAATTAACTGGCCTATCGTACCATTAATAACAAGGAGATGGTCCTTTTGCCTCACAGAATTCTGTCCAGAGCATCAGAACACTTAAAACGTGGCAAATGCGCCGGCAAATATCACCTTTTAACATCCCATTCACAACAGGCACAAGAGTAAAGATGAACTTTTGGTCGGCTTGTTACATTGTAATACGAATTAATCCCCAGATATTAAATCGAAGACGGAGGCGCTTCAACCGCGTTTAGTAGTAATGACTGATCATTGTCAGCGCAGGAGATAGCAGTAAAACTACGAGTAGAACCGCAGATGTGCAGTACTTGCATGACATTTCGATCGTTGTATGTATGGTCGTTTGGGCCAACAGGACCTCGTTAAGCCTTCGTTTAGCTTGGATTTTGCTTTTGGTTATGTACACATCGGTGTTATATCTAGGACTGTTATCCCTCGAGGGGACCAACAGTTTATCGCGGTGTCCTAACCGTGGAAGCGTTCTGATGTACTTCACATTACACAGCAAGCTGTGCGAGAGATGTCTGTCGGGTTAAGGGTCTTTGAAAATTCCAGCCAAGACCGAGAACCTTTCGACCTGCAGTCAGACACCTTAACCACTGCGCCACCAGACAACTCTATTTCCGTAATTACATTACTACTTATTTCTATTGTTTGTCAGAAGTTTATTTAGGCTTTGAAATAACATTAATTAGAACGTTTATAGCTAACAGGCCATGATAGATGACGTACTACGGTTTCGCAGAGATAGAGCTGTGTATTCCCGGTTCTGATAGCTCAGTAAAGGAGTAGACATTCCGTTCATCTTAGCCTCCGTGAGAAGTTTTCTCCTCCTTATTCGAAGTAAACCAGAGTCAGTGGACCAGTTTTGAAGAAAAATCCTTAGCGTTATCGACATTCGAAGCCGACCCGTCCTGGCCGTCGTTAGGTGGCTAAAAGATCACTGCAAAATTCTGGGTAAATTTGTCAAGTGTTAACAGAATTTTGAAAAAAAAAACTTATATGCTGAAATTACAATGAATACTAGAAACGTATATATCTATCATGTCATAAACTCGTAAGCGCAAAGTATTTTACGAATCTAACAATTAACAGCGTCAGGTTCACGAAGGTTTCAGTCATGATCGGAATAAGCATAGGCTGGAGTAGGCCTACCGACACTTCTAGCGTGGGGGAACTATGCTTGAATCGGATTATACAAAAAAATAATGGTTGGGAAAGTAGAAACATTGACATTTGTATTTGAAATCTTAGTGAAATAGAGTAACATTGTTTTAAAAAAAAATTGGTATGAAGTTGTGTTAAAGCGAGTTACGTTACTACAGGGCGTTCGCCGGGAAACGCAACCCACTGTTAGCGCTACAAGGAAGAAACTGCTCGCGGCGAGCGAGCGGTCAGCTCCCGGCATTGTTCGACCGTCGGCCGCGGACTATTTCATAAACTTGTATGTGCTAAGCATTTAAATGTGACGTAATTCATTAGCTTACCTTATAAAAGATGCTGGAAGTGTTGACACTCTTGTGTAATGCACATTTCACATCTTCTGAACATATTTCGAGACACACGCTGCCCTAACTGACTTAATGATTTTTTGGGTGACTGTTCTAGTCGAAAAGCGATATCGTTAATTTTCTCCTCTGTGAGAATACGGTTGACCGACAGTCTCTTTTTGTTAAAAAATGAACCCGTTTCTCTTACTTTTTTAACCAGACGCAGAATTGTTGATTTAGCTGGCAGTAAAGCGCCAGGATATTCGCGACGAAATTTACTGCGACACGTTTTAAACGACTTCTTCTTCACATATGTATCGTAGAGAAATATTCTTTGTTGCAAACTGTAACGTACCATAATTTTACTCTCACTCAAACACGGTACAGATTAGTAAGAGTATGAAGCCCCAAACCAACCAAACCGCAAAGAAACGTTTATTCACAACACTGATTAATAAGAGACTGAAGTCACAAACTAGCTACAATGCAAAGAAACCGTTCTTAACAATGTAAGGGTCACTGCACTGCACTGTTGGGGCAGCGGAGGTGTTAAACAGTGCGGTGATTCACGGTGCCGTGTGGCGGAAACAGCTGGCTCCGCTGTCCGAGCAAGTTGCCGACGGCAACAGACTGGGAGGGTTGCGTTTTCCGGCGAACGCCCTGTATTAGAGAGCAAAATTAAGACAGAACTATCGCTTCCGGTTCCGGATGCTATTGACAGTAAACTATCAATGCTCTAATATGTTAAGATGAAATAGTGTGGTAAAAGTGAAAACGTGAATACTTATACAGTTCTACATCTACATCTACATATATACTCCGCAAATCACAAAATTGTGAGTGGCAGAGGGTGCTCAGCACCAAAGCTAGTCTCTTTGTTGTGCTTTCCAGGCCCTTAATGGTACGAGGGAAAAAAGAATTCATATAAGAATTAGTCCGGCACCTTATTTCTCTAATTTTATCTTTCCTGTCCTTCCGACTCAAATAGGTTGGTGGAAGAAGTATTTCGCTACACTCGAAAGTGAAAGTGGAAGTACGCATGCTTACCAATAAGTTTAAACGAAACGTCCATCGTCTATCTACCAGAGACGCCCAGCCCGGTTTACTTATCAGTTCTGTAACGCTTTCATAAGGACTGTAGCAAGCGGTCACGAATCGAGCGGCTCTTCTCAGTACATTCTCTATACTTTCGATCAACCCCTTACGAAACGGGTACCAAATGGCACAAAAATAATCCAAATGTGGATGCACAAGAGATTTGTACGCTATCTCCTTTGTTTGTTCATTAAAATTTTTCAAGATTCGACCTAGGAATCGCAGCCTAGAGTTTACTGTACCTACTATCGAATTAATGTGTATGTCCCATTTCATGTTCCTTTGTACTGTTACTCCCAAATATTTCATAGAATTGACCATATAAATAACTGTATTGTTTAACTCGTATTTCTGAACAATTGGATTGTTTTTGTTAGTTATGCTCATTGTCTTGCACTTTTTGCAATTTAGGGTAAGTTGCCACTCAGCTCACCAAGACAAAATAACATCCAGATCGCGCTGAATTTCTAAGCAATCGGCCAAATTTCTTACTTCCCTATAAATAACCGCATCATCAGCAAACAATCTAAAAAGGCTTTTCACTTTGTCTCCGAGATCGTTTATAAAAATTAAGAAAAGAAGTGGTCCTATTACATTTCCTTGAGGTACACCCGATGTAACATCTAGATTAGAAGAACTTTCTCCTTCAACGACGACATGCTGCCACCGACCAGTTAGAAAATCCCTGATCCATTCACAAAGATGATCCGATATACCGTACGCTCGAAGCTTCGCTAAAGGCGATCGTGTGGCACAGAGTCAAAGACTTTCTGGAAATCTAAAAAAATTGCATCTACTTGTGAACCTGCATCAATAACTTTCATTACGTCGTGTGTAAATAGGGCCAGCTGTGTTTCACATGATCTTTTCTTCCGAAACCCATGTTGATTTGTTGCAAACAAATTATTTTCATGTAGAAAATTCTTGATGTTCGAGCATATAATATGCTCCGTAATTCTACTACAGACAGATGTTATAGATATGGGACGATAGTTTCCAGGATCACTTCCATCACCTTTCTTGAAAATCGGAGTTACTTGCGCGATTTTCCAGTCTGAAGGTACTTTTCGTTCTTCTAATGATTTACTGAATATATCAGACAAAAATGGTCCGATTTCCGCCGCATACTCTGAAAATACTCTTACTGGAATTCCACCCGGGCCCGGTGCTTTCCCCCACTTCAGGAGCTCTAATTGCTTAGTGAGAAATAAAGAGAGTTATTCAGATACAATAGTGTCAATAACAGTACACCAACTCATTGACGTTCCTATATCTTCCAAATACCATAATAGGAAGGAGATTTTTCACCGGCTGCTCGTCGCCATCAGCGAGTACTCGTTTCCGACTTTGTTTCTCCCTTGCAGACACTCTTTTATGTGGGCGTTGTTTGATGGCTGATCAGGTCGATCCTGGCGTAAAATAATCGTCCGCACATGTTGCACCTAATTGTGGGTCACAGGCAGGGTTGGGTTTTTATGTTTATTATGACCTTATACTGCCCATCTTCGTTGCTCTTCTTCAGATAGTGCGACTGCCGAGAATATGATTATGCACCAGAGAGCGCTGTCTTCTGCAAGGTAGTCCAAGGTGTTGAGGACTATGTTTGTGCTTTTCATGATATTTTTAAGCTGCTCTTTGTAGCGCTTCAGGGGGCCATCGCTGAACTCACCATATAAAAGCTGTGGAGCGAGTCTGTTGCTACTCATACACTGAACATGTTCAATCAATCTGTCTTCGTGACTGACTATGAGGGCTTCAATGCTGGCTAATATAGCGTTAACCAATTACTCTGACATCATCGAGACAGAGCAGCTATCCACGAAGAACTTTGAATTTTTAGTGTAGGAAATGTGGTGTTCTGTACCAAAGCTGATTCGACACTCCTGCATGATTGTAATTGGTGCTGATGAGCCGGTAGGGAGGCCAGATCCTTTCTTCTGTTTTGCCGTGTCTACATAGCTGACTGTAATTGATGTAGTTGAGTGTAGTGCTTTTTTTGTGTTGTTTATATGAAAGACGCACGAAAAAGGCACCATCAACAGTGTCGTAGTCATCGCGGAGCTGCTTGAGGAATAGTTCTAGGTGTTTGGTACACAAACTGGTGATCATGAACTATGCACATATCAAATATCCTACTCCGCTGGCGAAAGATGGATGGTGAAAATTTATTTCATCTCCGGGGATCGAACTAGCAGACATTGATGAAAAAGTGTTTTCCTGCAAAATATAATTCAATATAATTTTGTCTTGGTCATCGCCAGACAAAAAATGAAAGATTTTTTACTTTTACGAGTGGAGTACCAAAAGATATAACATGTTCAGAATTTGAGTGTGTAATCTTTAGTACACGTAACGGATAAAAAAAAATATTTTGGGTAAG
This sequence comes from Vandiemenella viatica, assembly GCA_031002005.1. Classification (NCBI taxonomy): domain Eukaryota; kingdom Metazoa; phylum Arthropoda; class Insecta; order Orthoptera; family Morabidae; genus Vandiemenella; species Vandiemenella viatica. The sequence goes on along the minus strand of JARYHS010013630.1, from coordinate 310,423,255 downwards.
ACTTATTTTACTCTCCTTGAAATTTTAGCAATGTTTTGTGTATGAATACTCGCGTGAAACACCTTCCTACATTAATTTTACAGAAAGTTGAACATTTAAGACCACAGAAATAAAAATATTTAAGTTGAGAATACCCGCTATCTTCATTACGTTCTGAGATGCATCACTGTAAATCCTTCTATTACGTAGTAAAAAAGAGCTTCCAGTTATGAGACATCTGTCTAACCAGATATTACGGTCAGACGGAAATTAAAAAGGGCCACCGCGCCTTTGCCTCAGAATAGCTCCGGAATGCGAGGCAGCTCGTAAACATGCAGTTATGAAATTCTTGAAGATTTCACAGTCTGTTTGAACGCTGTCCGCATGAGTCGGCACTATGTTATTCCACATCCGACTTGGTTGGCTAATAGAACGCTTACCAGTATACAGGACAATCATCAATAGCTTAAACAAAATGGTCTTGGAATCTCCATTTCAGTGTAACAGACTTCAGTTATACCTCAGAAGATATGAGAGACACTTGGGCCTCCACACTACATACCATTAAATACAACAGACTATAATACGTTAAGCGTTTGTCGACGCACAGGCTAATTCACAAACAATTCAACAGCCCATCTGTGACGACATAGTCACAAAACTGTAACTAATTTCTTCCGAACATTAGTAAAATTAACTGGCATTAAAATTTTTCCTCAGTTGCTATATTTTTCCTTGGGTGCCACGTTTAAGATCAAACGGGTTGTATAGCAATACCAGAAACATTGTCTAAAATCCAGGCAATAAATGAACTATAGGCCCCGCTATAACACGGAGAGAGACATATCACTTAGATTTATGCGCTCCGCAATGTGATAAATTATCTTGAAATATGTCTAGAAAAGATTTTAGCTAATCAAAAAGTGGTTAAACTAGACTGGATGAACCTTTTATTTTACTTTTTTGCTGTCAACAGTCTTTAGATTGGTTTGATGCAATCCTCCATCCTTTCCTATCCTGTGCTAAACTCTTCTTTTCTACATACCGCCTACAGCCCATGTCCTCAATTACCTGCTTCACATATTCTACTCTCTGTTTCCTCTGCAGTTCTTACCTTCGACTGTTCCCTCCACTAACAAATTAACCAATCCAGCATGTCTCAAAATATGACCTACCAACCTATCTCTTCTTTCGGCAAGCTCCTTCCACAAACTTCCTTCCTCACTCATCAAACTAGTTCATTTCGTACTTTGTCTGTCCACTTAATTTTCAGCATTCTTCTGTAGCGCCACAATTCAAATGCTTCAATTTTCTTTCTTTCTGGTATTCCTAAAGTCCATGTTTCACTACCGTAAAGTGCTGTGCTCCACACACAGAGTTTTAAAAAGTTTTTTCTAATTCCTAGATCAATATTTGAAACTAAAAGATTTCTTTATAAACGTTTCTCGGGAAACAAACCGAGTAATATTGTTATTGATGCACAAAAATGTGGAATGCTTCACGATTTTGCGCAAAATCGTGAAGCGTTCCACATTTTTGTGCATCAATAACGATAATACTCGGTTTGTTTCCCGAGAAACGTTTATAAATAAACAACACCGAGAAGAATTGCATTCATTTATAAAAGATTTCTCTTTTCATGAAGGCTCTTTTTGCTATTGCTATTCTGCTTTTAACATCATTCCTGCTTCGGCCATCCTTTAAAATTTTACTTCCCAATTAGCTGAATTTACTTACTTCTCCTATTGCATCCGATTCTATTTTTATATTTAACCTACCATGATTGGTATCATTTCTGCTACATTTCATCACTTTTGTCCTGGTTTGATTTGTATTCAATACAAAATCTTCCTTCAATATTTTGTTCTGCTAACAAGGAGGACTATATTTGTGCTTTTCATGATCTTTTTAAGCTGATCATTATAGCGCTTCAGGGGGCCTCCACGAGGATAATTTTTTCCACCACGGTGCCAGTTGCTGTACGGCTACGCTCGGGCTTGGCATTTGGGAGGACGTGGGTACAAATTTCCGTCCAGCGATCCAGATTGCGGTTTTACATTGTTTCCTACATCACTCCAAGTGAAATACAAGATTTTTCTTCCGCTTTTAATAATCTCGACGTCAACAAAGTGTAAGGACCGAGGAAAAAAAAAAAGTCAGCAGATTTTATTATTTAATAGATTTGCTGCAGTCTGTAATTAAAGGATTTGATAGGAAGAAGACGAAAAGAAATCGGCTAGGATCTTTACTGAAGATCCGTAGCGGTCATATCCAAGAAAATATAAAAATGCGAAATGAGGATAATGGTATTAAGACCGGGTCTAGAAACAGTCTCGACATAATTTCATTGGAGTTACCTTTAACGGGTATCTATAATCTTCTTTAGTGATTATGGTGTAAAAACTACACGAAAAAACTTACATTACAAGTTTAAATATACAAAGATGTAACGTTATTTTTTTTTGCATTAGCAACTTGACGCTTACGAAATGTGTAAATAAAAGAGGTTTGAGCTTCATAGGGTCGCCCTGTAGCATGGGGTAAAACTCTAGTGCGGTCGTAATGACATGGTGACAGGGTTGTTATTGGCTGCGCAATCCGCCCCTGTAGTAGCCTCCCAAGATTAACGCGGTAATCCTACCGGGTGTAGGGGACCTAAATTTTAGTTGGGATCCGAACCAGAGAATTTTTGCTTGCTTTACATTACACAGTAAGCTGTTCCAGAGGTGAAGACCGAGCTAAGGACCTTTGAAAATATCAGCCAAGCCCGCGATTAAAACTATTTTCTTTTACCTACAATCAGGTGCCTTAACTACAAACCACCAGAAAGCTTAATATGAAGTTAGAGCGCTGGTATTTCCTATTTTACAATGACTTTAGCATCTTGTACTCTAACAGTGATTACAGCAAAAATAATAATAATTATCTCACAGTTGTAGGTCCTCTTAAAAGGTAACATACTCTATCATATATTAGCGGAAAACGTGAGACTTTTGTTTCGTTAAATATGTATTACTACGTAAAAACACAAGGATTAACTGCACTACACGAACATTATATTGTATCAACTCATATTCGTCTCGGACCGTTCGCAGATACTCATTATTTCTAGCCGCCAAGGTCTGATGCAAATCTTTCCTGCGATAATGTTCGTATTGGTACAGTGTATCTCTATATGTTCGGCGATAAATACTGCAGAAGTGGAAGATTCGATTCGATAGATGTTGTGTTACTGGTGTTAATGAAGTCACAGAAGAAAGGACTGACTCAATTCTGTAAGCAATCAAACAATTCCGAACAGCCAAAGAAAAGACCTACTGAAATATAAAAACAAATATTTTCGAAACAGTAAATGATAAAGCTAGGCAGTGCTGTAATTTCTCATTCGTACCTGTTAATGAAGGCTTTGGTTAAAGTTACGAATACTTCAAGCGATTCCACCTTTACCTTCATATTACCAAAACTGGAAGTTTGAAACTTGAAAATAAGCATTGTAAGCCGATAATACATTGTAGTACATAGTAACGTGTAATGGTTTATTTTCCTGGTTCCCTACTGCAAAAAATGTTGTTTCAGAAGCTGAGTAAAAAGCATGAATGTTTCGTCATCCGAAGTTTGAGCGGTCGGATGGGTAAAATCAAAACAAACGCAGATATCGACTGGCAGAGCAGGCGGGTTTCTGGTCCACAGAGCGGAAATTTGGGTGCACGGGCGAGCTATATTTCACTGCGGTGGACAGCGCGCGCCCTGAATGTAATAACTGCGTGATGCGCGCAGTAAATAACATGTGCGTGGATTCGTCACAAGTATTTATTTTCGATTCGGCCATCTGTTATATTGAGAGCAATTAGTTTCTCAAGTATTAGAATTTAACAAACTGTAGTTTAAGCTGTTGCCTTTAATTTTTCAGTTACTCTGTATTTATAATTCATATCTCCTCTCTAATTAGGACAAGAAGATCTTTTAGATATAAGCAGCCGTTCTTATTCCAGCAGAAATTCTTATGAAAAATGATATTAACTGTTTTGTATTATTTAGTTTTTTAATCGTGCGCGGGATTTCCTTTCTTTTGAAACTTACGCTGAAAGCAAAAGATATGTTGTTAATTCTGTGCTGATATTAATTACATTTATTAATTATGAAATAATGGAAAATGTATAACAAACGAATTACTGTCGTTAATAGTAATGCTACATTTCCTTGAAATATATCTATATTCCTTCCTTAATCATGATTTTCAAAACACGTTCAATTTTCCTACTTGATTTGTTCAGTTACTTTTCAACACCCCTCTACGGCATTACTAGTGCAACTCTTAACAGTTACCGGCCGTTCGTAGCAATTCTACAGTTCAGTCCTGTACGAAAACTACTGAACAGCTGTACGATTGTCAGTGCACTTCAGCTTAGTAAGTTTGCTTGCTCTATAGGTAAGGCAGTAAACACCACTACCAATCTATAACCGATAGAAATTAGGCTAAACCATTTTTTCCGGTATCACGTTCGACTGTTTTGAAAACTGTGCTGTGGCTCTCGTTTAGTTTAATCCTTCAGAACTTTTTGAGTTCCAAGTGACTTAACTGGGTTAATCCTTCGATTTAGTTTCATAGAAAAAAAACAATTCCGACAACTATTAATAATTCTCTAAATCCGGAAACTGAAGTTTTCCAATTTCCTTGCTAGTGTGTTTGACACAACAACATAATCAAGGAGGCGAGTGACTTTAGTAATTTGTCTGGTGGAAGGATTTTTAAGCTTTTGCAAGAAGAAGATGAAGCTCGTGGCGTGAAGTGCTCATTTGTTTCCACAGCGTGTGTGAAGACTGTTATTTAGAACAGCCTTTGATGCCGGCCTGCGGTATCGGGAGAGAATTCTCTAATTGGCAGGCGGAGGCAGACTTGGACATGGGTTTTAGCGCAGCTATCGTCAGCCACAACTCTCGCCAAACCACTGATCTGTAACAATTAATAGGCGCCGTCAGAGCGGAGAGTTCTTGGCGAAAGCGGAAAGAAGTATATTTAAAGATCTCCTCTGAGCAGCACGCTCCCTCTTTTTTCTCTCTCTCTCTGTAGATTGCCTGGATTAAGTAGTGAACAGTCACGCCAATTTAGTATTGCAATTTCAAGCGCCGTCACACTGTGCCGGGTAGGCAGAATGGGGCAGTCTACGTTCAGACCTGGAGGCTGAAGCATCGTCCAACCTGATAATGGCTTTTATGCTGTTTTTCGTGATCGTGTAAGTTGAATATGACGATGATTCTCCATTTTCACCTCATAAATCACATAGGACATCCAGATTTCGGTTTCCCATGGTTTCCCCAAATGGCTCCAAACGAATGCTTCCTTCTAAAGGCCATGGTCGAGTTCCTTCCAGTTACCCCGTCCCCCCAACCTTTCCCGCCTCTAATGACCTCGACGTCGACGAGGCGTAAAGTCAGAAGGAAAACAGATAATAAATGACACGTTTCACACATTTCAACGTTAAGTTTTTCATACAAAACACAAAGCATATATATCGTTGGCTGACGGTGATATTTAAATTTTTACAACTTCATTTGCGTAAATTTGACAGATAAAAGCGTTGTGACAACCATATAGCAAAAGCTTACGAAGCAATACAGGTAAAATAATCTTATGAATAAGAATTTAGTGTTCGATACATAGCTTGATAATCATAAGGACTCTGTGTAAGCAAGCTAGAGAAACTAATAAAGTACTTACCTCCGCCTGAAAAAGTAGCAAAATGAACTTAGCTGACTCCGCTCTGTCACGATTCGAGTGATAGTAACGGTTACATGTCAGCCTTCCTTCAAATTTTTGTATTTTAGCTGCTTTCCAAGGTATTACGGTGTGTCACTGAGTGATGTTTTCTTATTAAGGTACCATATTCAGGCTCTAATGTGCATAAAACCACTAGAGTCAAATCCGTGTTGATGAAAAAATTGATGGCGATGAATGTCTAACACAGTTACTGTTGTCAGGAATTTTATTTCATTATAGCATTATTTGAGGTCAATAAAGCCTGAAAATTTAAAAAAATCAGAGTAAAAGACACCTTGCTGATTATCTATAGCGTTAAATTAGTGGATGTCGTGTACCGTCCTGTAATATTAAATTTACAGTGTGGATAACGTTTATTTCGTGTATTATTTCCGAGTAATCATCTTCATTACACAAAACAGTAAAATATCAGAAGTTAATTATTACGTCTTCAAGAGGATAATAAAAATTAATGACTTAGTTGTTTGATGTAAATGGCTTACGGAAGACCTTATTACGTGCAAACATTACTATCCTGATCAAGGTGTAACAACCAAAATACCCGCGCTGTGGAGACACACAGGCGCCGGAATGTGGAGCGCCATTGTGGGCAGGACACCTGTCGCGCCGTATTTCTCGTGCACCAAGGACTCTCGCCAGACGACGCCTCCCCCACCCAGCGACTCACATTAGCAGCAGCACCCAGCGCAAACGAACACACGCCAAGAAACCTTCCCGACAGTCAGCCACGGCATTACTCTCTCTCCATCGATCTTCACTGTTATGATTCGTTTCTGTGTTACATAAATGAAATTACCTCATCTGATTCATCTGAATGATGCCAGAATCTAAGTGACATATACAAAACAGGCAGTACTCACAAGTACGTTTGTACTGTAGGTACCTTTGAAACGAGTGCCCTCATGTAAGTATCAAAAACCGTTGTATATACAAACTCCATTGGAAGACAAAGTCCTTGTTCCTTGCAAAAATTTTATTTTAGAAGCTTTTCACTGCTCCATCATGACGATAGAATGTCACGTCATTATTTGTAAATTCCAGCCTACTCTTAGATATCTATCATACTATCATGCGAAACTACCAACTTAATAACCAAGGCAGCACACAATGGTGTTAACTTATTTTTCTGGTTCTCTTGCTGAATATCAAATCTACATCTACATATACATATATACTCTGCAATTCACAAAATTATGGGTGGCAGAGGGTGCTCAGCACCAAAGCTAATCTCTTTGCTGTGCATTCCAATCCCTAATGGTACGAGGGAAAAAAGAATTCATATAAGAATCAGTCCGGCACCTTATTTCTCTAATTTTATCTTTCCTGTCCTTCCGACTCAAATAGGTTGGTGGAAGAAGTATTTCACTACACTCAAAAGTGAAAGTAGGAGTACGCATGTTTACCAATAAGTTTAAACGAAACGTGTGTCGTCTATCTACCAGAGACTCCCAACCTAGTCTACTAATCAGTTCTGTGACGCTTTCATAAGGACTGTAGCAAGCGGTCACGAATCGAGTGGCTCTTCTCTGTACTTTCTCTATAGTTTCGATCAACCCCTTACGAAACGGATCCCAAATGGCACAACAATAGTCCAAATGTGGACGCACAAGAGATTTGTACGCTATCTCCTTTGTTTGTTCATTACAATTTTTCAAGATTTGACCTAGGAATCGCAGCCTAGAATTTGCTCTACCTACTAACGAATTAATGTGTATGTCCCATTTCATATTCCTTTGTACTGTTACTCACAAATATTTCATAGAATCGACCATATCAATAACTGTATTGTTTAACTCGTATTTCTGAACAATTGGATTCTTTTTGTTAGTTATGCTCATTGTCTTGCACTTTTTACAATTTAGGGTAAGTTGCCACTCAGCGCACCAAGCCAAAATAACATCCAGATCGCGCTGAATTTCTAAGCAATCCGCCAAATTTCTTACTTCCCTATAAATAACCGCATCATCAGCAAACAATCTAAAAAGGCTTTTCAATTTGTCTCCGAGATCGTTTATAAAAATTAAGTGGTCCTATTACATTTCCTTGAGGTACACCCGATGTAACATCTAGATTAGAAAAACTTTCTCCTTCAACGACAACATACTGCGACCGACCAGTTAGAAAATCCTTTATCCATTCACTAAGATGATCCGATATACCGTACGCTCGAAGCTTCGCTAAAAGGCGGTTGTGTGGCACAGAGTCAAAGGCTTTCTGGAAATCTAGAAAAATTGCATCTACTTGTGAACCTACATCAATAACTTTAATTACGTCGTGTGTGAATAGGGCCAGCTGTGTTTCACATGATCTTTTCTTCGGAAATCCGTGTTGATTTGTTCTAAGCAAATAATTATCATCTAGAAAATTCATAATGTTCAAGCATATAATATGCTCCATAACTCTACTACAGACAGATGTTATAGATATGGGACGATAGTTCCCAGGATCACTTCGATCACCTTTTTTTGAAAATCTGAGTTACTTGCGCGATTTTCCAGTCTGAAGGTACTTTTCGCTTTTCTAATGATTTACTGAATATATCAGACAGAAATGGCCCGATTTCCGCCGCATACTCCGAATATATATATATATATATATATATATATATATATATATATATATATACATTAGGATTAAGATCACTATCATTATGCATATGATAGATACCTTTTACGCTTCACTCTCCACTGATCTTTATGTTTTGGATAACCATAAGGCAATTAAATTTCTCTTGTGATTAGGACTGTAATAAATTATTGAGATTCATGCAATTTGAGTACATGCTACCACCCCCCAGACGAAACTACTCGTTTTGACCATATTAGACCTTGTAAGTTGCATTTCAATTTGAAGAAAATTAATTCATGATTTTTAAGACACTGAACAAAACGAAGAGACAGTCATCAAATTTAGTGTAAATTTCTAATGTATAATAACTGACCGGTGCGATTTTTTTTTACATATAAAGTTTTGACGTAATAGTTTAGTTTTAAACTTGTCTATATGTGCGAGGAATATTTTTTGTTGTCCGTATTTCATTATTCGTAAGGTTTAGACATCTTTTAAAATAGTTGGAAATATCCTAATAGAACTCAAAAAGTAATTCTCACATCAAGAACATAATAATATTTTAAAATGGCATGGAAGTCGTCTTCCAGCAACAACTTTTAAGGATGTCAAAAATAAAATATTCTAATAAAAGGCGGGTTACGAAAATGCATCTGGAAATTCCGTAGATTTGTAGATTATGTACCAGTTCTAAAAGTAATGGGACAGGAAGATGCGAATTTTCGGATGGTGATTGAACCACGGAAGACACGTACGCTATTGTTTGGAACACTGTAACACCAAGGAGACATGTGACTACAAGTGAATTTATTTCACAGATTAGGAACATTACACAAATGATTGTGTTGGCATACAGGCCAACACTGCGTCAAAGAACAGCAGTACTCAATGAAGGATGTACGACAGACTTGTCCGTGAGGATAGTGCCCAGAAATTTGATGTTGATCAGTTATAGCAGAGGAAGACCGACTCTAGTATCTCTGCCAATAAAACGCCATAGGCTGCAACGCCTCTCCTGGGCTGTAAACATATCTGATGGACCCTAGATGACTGTAAATATGTTGTGTGGTCACAAGAGTTACGATTCAAGTTAGTAGCTTTCTAGTGTGGTGCAGACACTAGTAGGACACGTGCCCTGGTTGTCAGGAAGACAAGCTAGTGGTGGCTCCATCCTGGAATGGGCTGTGTTTATAAGGCATTGTCTGACCATTTGCTGGAAACGTTTACGTTAAAGTACCTGGAGACCATTTGCAACGATTCGTGGCTTTCATGCTACCAAACAACGATCAAGCTTTCCAGAAAGGCAATACGCCAAAATCGTCCACGACTGATTTGAGCATTATTCTGGACAATTTCAGAGAATTATTTTGGCACCTAAATTACCAGACATGAGTCAAATCGATGTAAGTGCCTGCGAGGGAGGCGGCCTCGGTTGCCGGTTCGAGTCCATCCGCGTTCAAGGGACTTTAAGTGTTGTGTGTGTGAATTTCGTGTACTATCTATGTGTCCATACCTAGTAGCAACAATGTACTGGACAAACTGATACTCTGGAAGAATAATGATATTCTTATTGAGCTGGCTGTGTGCCCTAAGTAGCCAAACGCCATTGACATTAAATAAAGTCCTCCACCGGTAACCCTTTTGCGATTATGGGCTGTTGTAAAGAGGATGCATGGCTGAATATTTTTGCTGAGTCAATGCCACGTGGGGTTGCAGCATTTCACATGTGAATATCAGCAGGTATTTCAAATTTTAATGCTTGAAGTTTACAACTTTAACGTCGGATATAACAGCAAAGTCTGATTGAATATAAATGTCACGCCAGTGTTAAGTTACGTATACACAGAAATTTGCAAAACATTTCTATTTAAATACGGAACGGAAAAATAACGGTACGGAAAAATACAGCAGTTTATTGAAATATAGACAAAAATTAGGTGCCGTGTTAAAATGTAATACTTATTTCATTGTTACAGTTGCGTTGAGGATTAACGTCATGAATGGAGGTAGAAAAAAATAACTCTCAAGGAAATACGACTGTTCTTTATTCTTCAAGGAAACAACACTGAGTTCTTGTAGCAGGTAATTAATTGATGCAACACATCGACTACTCGTTCTTTGTATTCACAATAATGGTTTTTGAACTTAACTATTGCAAGAAATTTTAAGCGAAAATTTCACAGTAATATCCTGTAAAGTAAACTAATATACTAAGGTAAGGGATATTTTAATTAGTTAAAGCCATAATATTCATCTGCATTATTTGTGTGAAGCATAAACTCATCTCAGATTTCAATAAAACAGAGTCATTAATCGAAATCATTAAAAATGTAGCTAGTAAAATACCTTGAGAACATATACGAAAAACTTGAACACAATTAAAGCAACCAACATTGTCTCTTTTGAAAATTGTTAAATTGTTATACAGTCATACCTAAGGTGGTTACTGGCACGTCGAGGTTGGGGGGGGGGGGGGAGGGCCAAAGGGCGCGACGACGGCGGGGTCATTAGCGGGCACGTCGCACTTGTTGGACAGTGACTATATGGTTTAGAGACTCACAGCATAGACGATAATTTATTAGCTATCGTTTATATTTTTATCAAAGTGGTTCTTTCAGTTTCAGATATGAAAATTCCGCAATTTTATTTATTTCTGAAATCTCTGGCCTGAGATAACATGATAAGTAATTATAAATGAAAGAAACATGTCGATAAGCACTAGTAACCGTTGTTTAATATTTATTGCATTGTGGGAACAGTTACCTACAACGCCTTATAATGTATACCTGTGAAAATTACACTGTTCAGCTAATAACAGAATTTTCAGCACCATATCTGGCAAGACAAACGTACAATGCAAAGCTACCGATGCAGAACAGTGCCATAAAATCCTATAAAAAAACACGTCTGCCAAAAACAAGAGGAATAAGAGGTAAAAAAACTGTCTTTGTGAAACAGGCAATTAGTGAACAAAGTGAAGGCGGTGATGCTGTCAGCGTTCTTTTGAAACCGTGTTTTACGTTAAGAGCCAGAGGGCGGTCCCACACCATCGTCTCTGACACTAAATAACATTCACAGAATAGGGGAACCCAGAAATAAACACTGGAGGCAGCAAGCACGTATGATAAAGAAACTTAAGATTCAAATCTTTCTCAGTGGAATATGAGTGGAGATTTATATATATATATATTGCCACTTCGTTTTCCAAGAACCAGCAAAAACATTGATGTACTAATTAATATTCAGTGTCAAATATCGGGAAAAAAGTTTCAATAAAGAATTTACAACACTTCTATATAATTTAATGTCACAAAATGGTAGGACGTGAACAATGTTAAGTACTAGAAACATTCTAAGTGCTTTTAATTATAATAGAAAAGAGTCAATAAGTTTTTTGTCTTTCCGGAGTACAGTTGTTATTATTAGTGTTGCAGTAACCAGGAACATTAATTGGGAGTAGTTCGAATGAAAGCAGGTGATTAGTATCTGTAATCGACTATACCAGTTTTTAAGCTTTTCGCTATAGTTTATATTTTTTTTGTAGTGGTTCTTTCAGTTTCAGCAATTCCGCAATTTTATTTATTTCTTAAATCTCTGACTTGAGATAACATAAACGCATGGTGAAACTCTCTTTCGGCAGAGTAAGAAAATTGATTATAGTGTTGCTTTAAGGGTAGATATTATAAAATTTTCCTTTAAACTGATATATTGTAAGAAAAATTAAGTTTGCTGAGTAATAGAATACTTGAACGTTTAGTGATACAGCGTGTTTAGAGTTTCATGCATTTTCGTTTACAACTTGCTGTCACAACCTTAATCTCTCTGAGTAACTTTAGGTCGAAAAAATGCCAGGAAATTCACGCTAAGAACTCGGAATGACTGAGAGAATGTTTGGCATGTCATACGCAATGTGTCATTATAAGAAGCAAACTACAAACTTATCAAACCCGTTCTATATGAATGGTATAGATTTTATTTTACCTTGAAGTGAAAGTTATATTACTCTTGGAAAATTCTGGGTAGCAAAAAATTATAAAAGAAATATAATAATTTTTGTTCAATAAGAACGCCGATGCAACTGCTGTTGAGTTTTATTTACTCTTTGACATATTTCGCCTCTTGTCGAGGTATCTTCAGCATAAACTCTTATTCTGCACTATGTTATGCGTTTCTAACTTTTGTATAGAATTGCTTTGGTTTAGATATTTTTAAACCAATCCTATTTGTTTTAATCACACTGTAACTTAAATTTACGTTTACGTATTATCGGTTTCTTAATATCTTAATTTGTTTACATTTTATAAAAATATAAATCATATTGTTACTTACATTCACATTTCTGTACGAAATAGTATGTAACTGCATGTGACAACATAATTCATATATATATAAGATTAGTTTTGCTGTACGTAATAAAAAAAATTCTGTACAAAAGTTAAAAACCGATAACATACTACAGATAAATTGTGTACGCTGGAGATACCTCGACGAGAGGTGCAACACGTTCGAGAATAAATGTAATTCAAGAACAGGTACATTGGCCTACTTATTAAACAATAATTATTATTTTGACAATCAATTACAGAACAAATGCCCTGTAATAATTTTGTATGAAAAAGTTATACAAATATATGTACCAAACGTGAATACTTCCACTAATATTTATTTTGTGTGAATGACGAGTATTTTCTAGGAGCAAACAACGAACCCTGCTATCACGAATCGATAATAAACCTAATCATAGTAATCAATTTGACGGTTGATCTGATTGCAATTTTTCACCTTTCACTGGTTGCGCATTGTGAAATAATTATAATCTGCGAACGGCTTAGACAACATTCAGGAACCCAGCGCTAGTAATATCTGTAACATTAAAGTGGGCTGGAGCAGCCACTATTTTTAATTGTAAGTGTGAGTAGACATGTCCGTGGACTTTCGAGTAACTGTGTGGCAGGCGGAATCCAGCTCTTACCATGAGCAATCCTTCACATGGCCACACAGGCGACTCAGTTTCTCTTTAAGAGTTTTATTTATGGGGAGCGGAGATGGGAATGCTTCATCATTCTACTTTTCTCTTGAGTCGGGACGCTACTAATTTAAACAGAAATGTTAGAACCGAAAAGTGAACCAAGGTTAAGCTAAAATCTCATTAAAATTAATGAGATGGAAGGCACCTGCAAACCTGAGTGGTTTCAGAACTGAGTTCGATTAAGAACTCGGTCGTCGAACTTCTTCCAACCTCATAATAAGAGCGAAGAAACGAAATGAGTAAATTAATTTTTAAAATAGTACCAGGTTTTTGATGTACTCGTATTTATGAGCTGCCATTGCTTTTCATATTTACGAAAACATTTTTGATCCTTTTATACTAATGAAAATATGTTACATATCGTCAAACAATTTATTGTAATTGCGATAGCTAAACATTCGTTAAACAATACTGTTGGCTCTGATCACTATAATGTAACCTAATTCTTGCTTTTATTTTGAACGTGGTCATCTATTGAATGAGAGATGTCCTCCAGTGTTCTATTACTAGTTACTACTCTATATTTGTAGAAGTACAAACAAATTCATTGTGTGATGACAGAGAGGTAGAGGTTCGGAAGTATGAAAAAATTTGTAAATGCAACAAAATCTTCTCGGGTGTCCCGCCGGATGGTGGTGTAAAAACACGACGTGTCGACAGCTGACTCTGCTGTTCTCATCAGGTATCTGGCAGTTGTTCTCAGCTGACTGTCTCTTCCTCGATTGGCTTGGCCGCCCATCGAACCTCCATTATACCTTCAGCTGAAGGTATAAAGGAGGCAGAGACAGTCAGCTGAGAACAACTAAAGATACCTGATGAGAACAGCAGAGTCAGCTGTCGAAACGTCGTGTTTTTACACCACCATCCGGCTGGACACCCGAGAAGATTTTGTTGCATCGATACGCCGGGAAAGTCTCCACTCACAAATCAATATCTGTAAATGTTAGGTCTAGGTATTTGGTTGTTTAGAAATTATTTGGCATGTTAATTTCGTAGAATCTCATTTTTAATATTTCAGATTAAGGAAAGGATTATTTACTCTACGGTACCTGTAGGATATGTTATATATTAAAAACAATAAATGAAACGATAAAACGGTCTAGTTATTGCGAACTAGCATTGAGGTTTTTTTTTTTTTTTTTTTTGCGAAACTATGACGATAGTTGAACTAAAAATGTGGGATTTAGACTAAAGGTGTGTTTTTAAATTTGCGTAGAGAAATAATTCGATGAAAGAAATGAAGCTATTTCCTAATGGGCACCAGTTACCAAACCGACGATACATACCTAACTGAACACAAGACATAATAGAAGAATTCACAACCATTGCTAATACTTTAAACAGTTGACTTTTGTAGCTATCTCATTGTGATGCTGACCCACATAAAGAGTGATAATATACATTCATGATTTTTCCAGCGTGAAAAACTTTTAAATCAAAATATTTGGGTAGTTTCCAACAGTAGATCCGCTGATTACCTAGAAAATTCTTCTGATCCAACCAAGTTGTTTCATGAATTCAGAAATATGTTTTCCATCCCGAAGTTATAATAAGGTAGCATTCAGATTTTTGCAAACCAGAAATCACTTAATATCGGGTAGAAAAAAGGATAAGAGAAAATATTGTCACAGGATTTCTTAGCAATTTTAAGTAAAGCAGCTTAATAATGTTGTTGTGTGTAAGTTAGCTCATAGGATAACGATTCTGCAGTAGTTCACATAATTCTCTTTAGAAACTTCGACACGCACTCCTGTTTTAGAGAAAAACCTAAATCATTGATCTGGAGGCTTCTTCCTTATAATTGTGTCAAATAAATTAGTCCGTTAGATAATCTTTCTCAACTCAAATATTTGCCGGTTATTATTAAGAAATGTAGTATAACAACCAGTGGTAAAGTTTGCATGCATTAAGTAATGATTCTAGACCCCACAACGCCTGAGTAGTTGTTTTACATGACACTTATAAGAAACGTAATTAAACTAAAAGAAGAGGAGAATCAGTATTATAAATAACATTCTAATATATCTTTTTAATTAATAACATAGGGAGAATACGTTGACATAGAAATTTAAAATAGTATATGTATGTAAATGTTTGCTCAAATGTGCAAAAGCATCTTCTTAATTTTACAGGAGTCTACGAGAATAGTCTCACGTTAAGTTAAAACAAGTAAGCATCTAAACGGAAGAACAATTTTATATCAAATCTGGTGGCAAAGCGCTTCTTACATCGCACTACGAAGCTTGTTGTAACGCAGAAACGATACTGTTTATCATGATCAGACGTCACCGATGTGGTAATAATATAAAAGCAGTTCGGTCGAAATGTAGACATTCGAAACCAGGACGCGGCGTCACCCGGAGAGCATGGAAACTGTTTATTTCGGCAGTGAAAGTCTTCGATTACAATAATATTGCTTTTGGAAATTATTAAAAGTAATTTAGTTTATCTGCAAACGAAAGTTTGTTAATGATTTGGTGTCTGCAATATTTACACAAAAGTTAAATCCCTAAATACCGATATTAATTCCCAAACACTACTTCTATCGTTATTATCAACATTGAAATTAATAATACATGGTCATACAACTGTCAGAATCGCGCGATTATCGTGAGATGATTATCACAGACGTGGGAAAGAATCTGTAGTATCTCTCAGTTGTTAACATATAGTTGGATGGCATTACAGCTGATATAGCGCCTGAGAAAATTATTAAATGGGAAATGATCGTATTCATTCATCGATTTTAAGTTAATAGCAAATTGTTATTGCTAGCCTACTCTTTATAATAATTAAATATGATCGATACAGTTGTTTATTATGAGAAATATTTAAACATTTTTTCAAATAATGCAAACTGAGTTTAATTAAAACAAGTAATGATTACGGAACAATATTCATTTTTGTACACGTTCTTGCTATATTGTTCATTATACGTGACACTTAAAATGAATGAGTATGGGTCATGGAAAAACACACATGGTAGTTTGAAAAAATATTGTTCGTTTATATTACTATATTTACTGACTTCTTCGTTACTTGTTCGAATTGCTAATCGTTACGCTCACAACTGATTAGGCGTGGGGAGGTTGGAAAAGCGTTTCGGTCCTAACGAACGTTTTCAGTACAGAAAAGGCAAGACTTTAACTCCGGGCAGCGACTCCAAGTTACTGTAGGCTCGTAAAAACCTTCTACATGTATGCCAGGAAGACAAGCGGCAGTGGCTGGAAAACTCTTCATGGTATCGAGGCGCTAACGGAGATTTGGCGCAGTTGTCAAGCCCAAGCACCAAGGAGGAAAGTCGCTAGAGAGAGTAATTGTCTGGAATTTCTTCTTCGATTAATAAAGCTACCTCTATTCTCTCCGCATTGTAAATTTTTATGTAGTCGCAAAGTATTTTCCTTGTTCAAGGCGACAAACAAATGGTACCAATTTCGGACCTCTTTTTTTGTACCTTGAGTCAGTTATTGTCACCCGCTTCCCTTCCTCTGAACCAAGGTGCGGCCTCAGTCATGTACCCAATAGGATTGTCTGACGCGAATATTGCTGCCTACTGTAGCGGGTACTTGCAAACTGCATATTAGGCACTCAATCGCCATTGTCATTATGCATCGTTCCTAATACCTGTCATAGATACTATATCCCACAAACGAACAATTATAAAACCGTGGTCACAAACGTTTAATTTAATGTACTCCATTCCGCTAAGTAGTATCGTGGGCCTTATCTATATCAAAAGATACCCAACAAGGTGTTCACGGCGAGATAAGGTTATCTAAAGTGGAACGGAATTTCCTGAATCCACATTGAAAGCGGCACAGCAGATTTTGAAATTCCAGACACTAAACGAGACGTCGATCCACAATTCCTTGTAGAGTCTTTTCCACGCGGCTTGTCAAGGCAATGATTTCTTTTTACCCGGTTTTAAAAGCTGAATTAACTTCGATTTCTTCCACTAGTTGGATCCAAATGCAGTTAAAAAAAAAAAAGCCATCCTCCTCCAATCACTTTTTGTAATCTCCATGACTAGCCCTCACATTTTCTCCTCTATATAAGAGATTCTTAAAAAAAAAAAAAAAAAATCTGATTAGTATTTTATATGACAACTTTATATTTATTAAACACAAAATAAGTATTTATATTTCACAAACCGGACGCATGGCCGTTACAAGGTACTCCTTAGGATCTATAGTGAGATGCGTCATCATCTGGTACTAGATAAAGTCTGGCAGAAGCGCGGTTCTTTGGAACAACGCAGGGCAGAATGCAACTCCCCTATTATATGACTTCATATGAGAAGAAACAAAGTCTAAAGCTTTACTCTACGCTCTATGCGTAACACTATGGTCCAAATTGGTGGTCGAGGTGTTGGTAGCGAAATACTCTGCCATCAGCTGCGCTATGATTTGTTAGTCGGTAACTACACACTACGCACACCTGGTCCAATAACCCAGATACTGGAGATGGAGACTACTTTACACATATACGGCGGATAAACTCCAATACTTTAGGTGATGACGTGGAACGTTTACTGGTGTTCTCTAAGTTCTGGTCTTTTCTAGCCCTTCTAATCTACAGATACTCATAACATTAGAATAGTAAATGCAACATGCTTTGTGAGAAAAGTAGAAATACGCTAGTGCCAAAGTGAATTATACCACGAAGTGAGGAAAAACGCGTGGCGCAGTAAATAATTAAAAGAACAGTAGAAGTAGTGTTACTTTTTAACAATTCGTGTTATTTAGAGATCTGGCGGAAATAAGGCATATAACAACATTGCATTGATCACTGTGCCGTGTAGTAGATTCCTGTTTCATGGTGGTAACGTTTAGCTAATTGCACAACTTGAGATTTTTTTCATCCAAGATGCGTTGAAATGCTTGTCTAACCGGCATGCTACACTTCCAATTTTAAAACGTTTTAGTCGTATCTGGTTTTTGATACAGCCACGCGCAGCTTATCCGGGTTATCGCAAGTGAATGCCTTGTGATTTTCTCCTCTCGCACTAAGCTGCGTGGGCGGAGGGTCGCGTCATGTTGAGTGACGGCCACTAACGACCTGGGCAGAGGGACGCATCGCCTGACTCGACACTTGTCACACAACTACTTAAAACTCGCAGGCACCAGACCTCTGGCCAAAACAGCGTGCTGGTGATATTTCCGCAAATTAGCTTTGTTATATTCATGAAATATACTACTCGAATAGTGGAAACACGTTCCAGAAATTTTCTGTATTTCGCACCATTGGCTACAATCACGGAACAGATGCTTTAGCAATTTCCACATTTGTAATACAACCGAAAATTATGTTAACTATAACTGTTTAAAGAATCTTCTGTGATATTTAAACAGGTTATCGACTTTTAAGTTGGTCTAAATTTATTGAGAAACTATCCCGTTGTAAATCTAATATACCATATTCAGTCTTGAAAAAATCGTTTCCAAACTCTTAAGACATGTTCATTAGTTACAAAGATATTTCACAAAAAGGAAGCAGTCTGATTTCTAAATACAAGTTTCGTTCGTAACAGCGTAAGATGTATACAACTTGTGCATCACAATGTTATGGATTACTTATGGTATTATTGTTTACATTTAATCGACGATTTGGTCATAACAACTAGGAGTTTGTTTATGAGGAAGCAGCACAAGAGGGAGTTGTCATGCTCGGTCCACATTGTCGATCGGGCGGAATATTCCCGTCAACTGATTTCTGGAAACCGTAGTAATAAAGTAAACTCAAGTGTTCGTAATGATCTGGTGACAGGGTTTCTTATGGGTTGTGCAATTCTCGCCTATCGTAACCGCGGTTATACTGTGTACAGGGAACCTACAGTTTTTCGTGAAATCCGAGCCACGGAAGCGTTTTGTCGAACTTTGCATTGCAGAACAAGCTAAGCCAGAGGTGAATGTCGGCTTAAGGGCTTGTGAATATCCCTGCTGAGACAGGGATTCAAACCGGAAACATTTCGATCTTCAGTCAAAGGCATTAGCAACTGAGCTACTACACCGCTCTCACCGTAGAAATATAGCATGTGGATGGTCGCGCTCGGTTTAGACTCGTGTACTATAAATTGACACATTCGAATGTTACAGATCGTCCTCCACGCTCAAAAATGCCTCCTAGCCGCATCTGCGCTGTGCGGCCGTTATAGATCTGAACCTAGATTAGAAAGTATATTGACTTATATATATATTGGAAAGGGAAACCAAGATTCTAACTGTTATGTTCTATAACTAGGATACTGTATGTGTGAACGAAGGCTGTTCCGAGTGTCACTGCAATATAAACTTCGCAGGTTCGCTGCCGGATTGTGTAGGTGAAAGACGAGCTTTCGGTTACGAACTCTGCCACCATCTTCAGGCCTAATGCTCACGCTGTGACGACAAGAGATGCACCTCCCTTTAAAAGACGCGTTGGCGCCAGAGACTGGCAGTCCAGCTCTGGTCGTCACTGCGTGAGCACTAGGCCTAAAGATGGCGGCAGAGCTCATCTTTCGCCTACACAATCCTACAGCTAACCCGCGAAGATTATATTGTAGGATACTGTAGTAGAATTAAACATTAAAGAGTAGATTAAATATGTTCTTATTCATCATTTTCTATAGTCAGTGCGCTTATAAACTGCATTTATACTGCAATAGACTTATGTTATTTCTTTAAAAAATGGCAGCAATGTTTCATTATCACTGACTGATATCTTTCAAAGTAACTCGAAAGAAAATGATGAAATATTTTGATGTTAAATGAAATAATCAACTATAGATTCTACCTGTTAAAAAACTTCCTTCTAACAAATAGCTAAGACAAAACATTTACAAAAACTCTTCTTGTATCTTTTTCTTTAATATTGTGTTATAGTTTATCCATGTGAACAAAGAATAAATAAATTAGGTTATTACTAAACGTACTCGCATCTTCTCGTTTGAGTTCCCCCCAAGAACATTTTCGTTCTCCAGAAGGTGGCTGTTCAGATTTTTGTAGTAAGTAGTTATCCGATTTAAACGAAATCGCATTTAATGTGTACTCATTAAATTTCATTAACGTTTATTTAATTTACACCATCTCTACACCTTTTTGTATAAGTTTCATATGATACTATTATTTGACCATAATTCACATTAACAACTTTTTATCTCCGTTAAATCATTATCAATAGACTTATGTTAATTTTTACTGGCCCGCACTCTGGTACGTATTCCTAGGACCAATTTTATTTCGGTCATCCAAACTATCTAATATTTCTAGTCTTGTTACATTGGCTTAATATATCTATCCATTTGGAAAACTATTCGTATATTTGTCATGTATCTTGATCGAATAAAAGTTTCGTGATAAATGTATAAGGGGATTTTTTAATTTAAAATTAATTGATAGTTTACTATAAATGTCAAAGTTACTATTATTAATATCATTAAATAATTACACAAGTGTCCTATGAATCTGGTTTTATATTAAAAGTTGTACTTGTTACATTACTTGAAACCAATTGGTAAAATAATTTATTCCATTTTCTGCATTGCTCTGAATAAATCATACAATACGTACAAAGGCTTACGTCGCCGTTAACTCTAACTACTTGAAAAAATGTTTCAAGTACAGAATATTTCATGATATTGCTATGTTGAAGAAATGACTGCTGAAGTCCATCATGTATTCCAGGAGGGTAACTTCTGAAGCGCTGGGGCCTCCGCCACAGTTGATACCAGGAGAGAGAGTTACGGCATGGGCTGCAGTCGGCGCTCTTTAAAACATACATACCGTCCTGGTCATCTGGACATCTAAGACATCCGACGAGGCCTAGTAGTATAAATGGGACAGTCAAATTACTCGTTTAATATATATTTTTTTTTTTAAATGGCATTCGGCCTTGTTAGCCATTCAGCCAGCTCGATGTGTTTGTTTCTATTACAATGTACAGATTTCTCATAAGTATTATTATTTTCTCTAATGTGTAAGGACAACACAAGACGAACACAACACTTAATTAAAACCACCCATGCCCTAGGCCGGACTCGAACCGGCGACCCCTGCAACGCGAAGCAAGCACGCTACCCCTACGCTGCCGGGGTCGGCTACTCGTTTAATATATGTTGAAGACAGCTGTTCAGATTGTAGGATAGAAATAATTTTTCAAATACATATATATCCTTGTAATTAGATATACTGTAACGTATTTCCTAATTTAGTTGTTAGTTCTATTCATTGGGTTCTATGTGTATATTTGTTATCATGATAATTATTTTCAATGTAATATTGTCTTTAGTAAAGAAGATTTAGCGGCCCAATTTAGCCTCTAGATGCTGGGTCAAAATGTATATGGAACATAAAATTAAAATTAAAATTAAAATTAAAAAATATCCCGTCTCTGGAAATATCACGGCCGGTATGTTTTGAATAGGAAAGAATGTGATGAACATTTCATCCTATAATCATTCTTACTCATCATATCCACTAGAAATCACCCAAGTAATTAGAATCAAAAACCAAAATTCTGTTTAAGTCGGTAAGTTAATTTTTTGAAAAGAGGGGTCATTTTGATCCAATGTTAGGAGGTCAGGGATTGTTATTGTTCACGCGTAATTCATAGCTTAAGCCAATTGTATTGAAACATAACATATCAAGAAAAACTTGTGATTGCATTAATACATGACGGATGCAAGTGAAACAGGTAATTTCTGTTCTCATGGATCGGTTTATATATATAAAAGACCTGAGTTGTTGCTACTTCCCAATCCAAGATCATGTGGATTTGCGTATGGTGATATTAATCAAATATTAATCAAATCATACCTCCCCCAAGCAGAAAACTATATTATTTTTCTTTCGTTAATGCTCTTTCCAATTTTTTTACAGGTAATGTACACGACTATTACAATCTTGAAAAATGGACGTTAGAATAGTTGGGGTGTCCAATAACTTTCATTACAATGAAATCGATGGTTGTTATAGACGCATTTACAATCAGAATTCACTGATATCCAAAATTAACCAGGGCATGCGGCTTAACTCATATTTTGCTAGCATGTAACAATTCCACATTTTTTTAACTTTCATCATTTTAAATTAATACATATTATTTTCGGTGAAAGATATATAGAGGTATAGAGATATTTCATTTATCAGAATTGCAAGGGACATAAAGTTAAATTTCTCTGCCAATAGTGATTTTTATCTAGTTTACATGTTCACACCGTCGCCGTAGGTTTATATTTTCCCCAAATTTTGTTGATTAGTCTCTTGATACTCTCTGATGGTATGTAACGTCTTAAATAACAACAGCAACGATAAAATTTTAACTTGATTTTTAAACACTTACAAAAACATACATGAACAAGACATCAGACTTCTTTCCGAAGATTTAAAGCACATTATTAACTAGAAAATGACGTAGCGTCTTTCTAGCAATGTTCCGAGTAGACTTGTCCGTTCGCGCTAATCGAGAGCTTGAATAGACGAAGTAGAATATTCCAGAGAACATTAAAAGTATCGGTCGACGCTTCAGGAACGCTGAAAATAGCTCAAACAACGTAAACTGTGCACAAACATTTCAGAACATACACAAAATTAGCTAGAACCGTGAAGAAACAGTTTTAAATGACATTAGGAAATATTTAAAACCATTTAAATATCAAACTGACAAAACTAAGCAATTCTAAACATTCAAGACACTTTCAAAGCGTTACAGCTTACACAACATTCTTGATTTTAGTCTTTCAACCAACATTTCAAAGATTACACTGCGTTTAATTAAATTACAGTTCATTTAATCCATTTCCATTCATCAGGGCACTACAGATTCATAGGAAAATTACACAAGCTTACAATTAACCACTGCGTATCTCTGTCAGAAACAAAGGTAATTAATTTAAATGATTGCAATTAGTACGAAACTTGATATTAGGGTAGTTACACAGCGCTGCTGAAGGGGTACAATATTTAAATTTAATTTAAATGTACTACAGAATATTTAGTGTTTAGGTTGAAACATATTTCAAAAACGGGAAGGAAATCCCCAGCGTGCCTTAAAAACACAGCGCGGAAATTGCGTAGACGGTCCATATTTTACGCTACGAAAACATTGTAGCGAAAACTGTTGTCCCGTTGGCGATCCTCGCTTTGTTTTTGTAACTTTAAATCAGTAAAAACAAAGAGTGCGCCAGACCAATGGCATTCCGCGAATCGCTTTCTGCTGACTGACTGTGGCTTCGTAGTTGTCCAGCGCACCACGTAAAAGAAAAAAAAAAATGTTCCTCGCCGAATTAGGAGTCGTTCTGAAAACCTTTGTTACCCAACAAATTAACTAGTATTTATTCCAGGTAAAGAATAAATAGTCATCTGCATTCTGTAATCAGTTAGCGCATAAAACTGTAATTCCACTCTTATCGTAATTCAAGAGGTGTCATGTTTTGGTGAACTATTGATATTTATTGGTATTCCGTAGCCTTCACAGTCTACTTGCAGCTGACATCTTTTCTTTTCAGTCGGACAAAAACATGGACTACTGCTTGTTATAACCTCGTCTTCAATGAATCAGCTAATTGACCATTACTTGGTTTTAACAACGCATCCTTTGATGTATCAGACACAGTTCCTTATAATCTTCATCTCACTATCAGTGCTATCTGTTCCTTAGATAATCATATTACAGAAGATGAAAACTGATCTCCTATTTTTTGTCTACTTTGTTTATTTATCCACATTGTAACGATTTTTTGTAGGAATGTAATTTAACATTTGTTATTAAATCCAAAGTTTTCAAGTTTTACGATTACAAATTCTGTTACACGTCATAGAGACATTTCCGAAGCAATCAAACTGCGACAGCATGAGTGTATCTGTGTACTGCCGAATAAAGTCCGCACTAAACTTAGGATTAATTGTAGTTGACGTTCTCTAGCAAATATACTAGATTTTGAGAGGTGTCACGAGATCTTGAAAGTGTAAAAGCAAAACGTAATCGATTAAATATGAGTAATGCGAGTAAGAATACCTTTCCCCATTGGAGCATGTTTGCTTGGAAATGTCAAGACGTAGTCTGAAATGAATCTCTTTAATACCTATCAGAATGATTTGATAGGAGCAAGGGTAGTATGCAGTTGAACGTTTGCATGAATGATATCAAACAGTCCCGAGCGACAAATAGAAAGGTGTGATATTATCGATGATTTGTGAAGTAGTTATAATTATAAAGAATTCAGTTCTTTCAATTCAGTCTCAGTTTATTGTATGTCATTTCAATCTACTAGGGATTAAATCGAAACTGGTTAATCTCCGAAGATGCGGGTTCTTTTAGGCAATGATAATCACAAGCACCCGATCTACGCTTCTACGTCGATAGCCAACATCTTTTGAGTCTATATTTCCATAGCAACCTATGTCGTCTTGCTTTTCTCTAAGAGTATATATTAATAATTTTCATCCGTGCTCAAGGAGCCAAATATTATGTGCTATGTTCTTTTTTTTAAAATATTTCCGCTATGTCACATGCCTCCTCAAGTTTACCATGGATTTTTTTTTTTTTTTAGGAAGACGCTGGTAAACTTATAGAACATAGCTTGCATCTCGTGATCCCCTTTCTCTCATTTCTAGTAGGATTTACAAACATTTTACAAGAGACATTCTCTTCTTAATACTAACCACATAACAAAACAAACTAAAAAACATTTCAGAAAATACACACATATGCAAGTTCTGTCACAGTCGCCATGTGATATTATCGATGATTTGTGATGTAGTTAGAATCATAAAGAATTCAGTTCTTTCGATTCAAACTGTTTCAGTTTATTGTATATTATTTTAATCCCCTAGGGATTACCTCGAAACTGGGTAATCTCCGAAGATGCGGGTTCTTTTAGGCAATGATAATCACAAGCACCCGATCTACGCTTCTACGCCGATTGCCAACATCTCTTGAGTCTATATTTCTATAGCAACCTATATCGTCTTGCTTTTTTCTAAGAGTATATAATATTAATTTTCATCCCTGCTCAAGGAGCTAAATGTTATGTTATTTTTTTAAAAAATATTTCCGTTGGGGCTCATTGCGTGTTAAACAACTCAAACATGTGCATGGTTCCGATGGCTAATCGTACATTCAGCTTTGTACAGATATTTTGTTCCGAACGGAGAAGGTAAATGGGCTCTGTTACTCTTCTCAGTGTAAACACAGTACATGGGGTGAAGTCACTATGCATTATCATCAGTACGTATCACCCTAAGGCAAACTAGAAGCCAGCATCTACTGAACATCAATCGTTACCTAAATTTCATAAATAGACATTTAATTTGGATGATGCCCATTGTTTTTGTTTTGAAATTGTGACACTTAAGACCTTACCACAGAAGATCTGATTCACCAATTTTAAAAACTAGGATACAGCAAATCTTTTAATACAAGAAAGGTGATATGATTTATTAAATGAGTTGATGACTAGTCTTGCGTTTGGTGGTAGTTCAACTAGCAGCTTTGTGTTCTGCAGATCAGGATTAACAACTATGAAGGTACGAAGGTAGGTATCCAAATCGATTTGATTAGGCAAGGTACATAGCACATCCTTACCTCATGGAGGTGGTATTTGAATGTTAAGCTCCTCTTTCACCTACTGACCAGAGCTATACGTTGCCAGCGTTTCACTTACCGATATATAGAGTGATTGACAACAAACACTTAGTACCCTGTGGGGGACGGAAAATTGATTGTTTCAGAAAGGTATCCAGGTCCAGAAAAGTACTTCTTGGATGCTGTGGACTGTCATCATTTATTCCGGTTATTTTTGACGTGCTCATAGTTATGGAATCCAAAATACATGAACTGTTCTTAATGACATCCCTCAATGGTTAATAGTTCGCATCCTACGATAGATGTGTAAGCGATGTTTTGCCTATCATATTGAATATAATGACACTACTGGTTCGTCAGTTAATATGAACGCAACAAAACGGTTTCTTGAGAAACTATGATGGCAATATACGACATCAACTGGCCTCTATCATCAATGAACTGATTGAAGAGGCACAGTTCTATGGCCACCGCGATCAGCGGATCTAACAAGTTATTACTATTTTTTGTGGCACTACGATGAATATGGTGAATGCTACTCCTGTAACAACATCGGAGGAAGATCTTATCACACGAATGCTAGCACCGACTGAAATACTGAGTTCATGCCCGCAGGTATTTGAGCATTTGCGTTAGTCAGAGTATTGAACTACTTTAATAACTTGCTTCACGTTGTGGTATTCTATTTGGGATTCCTGAGAAAATGAGGAGTGTACCGTCACCACTATATTCGCCTAGTTGTCAAACGTCGACGCCCTAAAGCGAACAAATCATGCTTTCTCCGCCAAAGGTCGTGATTAATTTGTCGTATCTATCAACATAATACGTACTGTACATATTATTTTCAATTATCCTTTGGGCTGTGATGGGTAGCAATGTTTCTGGTGTGAATGGATCAGTCATCAGATCATTTCGATTCATTCTCTGACGTCGCCCAGGGTACGCCCGATTGCTGTCCTTAGCTTAGAACTATGGGAAGCTTAAGCTCCCCTTCCGCAAGGCCGGGGAAGATTGTCCGAATCTTTGCCACCTGGCTACGACAAGGGATGGTTGATGTGCACGTCTTTGAATAGGCTAAGATCAGGAGTGGGCAGATGCAAAGTCAACTTGGCAAGATGGGGCTTTGCTGAGATCAATGATATCAAGTGTGACTGCGGTAAATACCAGACTGTCCAGCACATGCTCCAGTGTCGACTGTGTCCAGCATCCTGCTCGGCAGCTAATCTGTATGAGGCCTCAGAAAATGCAATTGAAGTGGCCAAGTTTTGGTCCAGTACAATTTGATGTTTGTGACTGTGTGACTGCATGTTTCTGACACGAAATAGATAAATTATCCTTCAAGTTTTACATGATTTTTCAGTCGGTTGACCCTCTAGCCTCGCATTCGGCATCCACATATGGGTTTTACATGGTTTCCCCAAATCACTCCAGGCGAATGCCAGGATGCTTAGTTCAAAAATAGCATGGCAGAATTCCTCCTAGTTGCTTATTCCCAGATCCATCCCGCCTCTAATGACCTCGACGTCGACGAGGCGTAAAGGCATAAGTAAAAAAAAAAAAAAAAAGGCTGTCGAAACGTTGTCTTTTTACGACGCTATTCGGCTGAACTGCTGTGAAGATTTCATTTTAAGACTGGTGTTGTCAGAAATATAACTAAGGTTATCGGAAGTGGCGCCTGGTATGTTAGTGACGTAGTGAGCGTGGGGGCGGTGTTGTGTGCAGACGCACTGTGTGGGCGTGTGCGGATTAGCATGCGACCGGCGGCAGAGCGCTGTCCCGTCCGCGCGCGCATGTCGAGGGGAGAACAGATTTTTGTGAATCATGGGCGGAGGGACGACTGCGCAGTAATTTATCCCGCAGCTGCAGATGCTTGACATGAAAGGATAAAACCATGTTAAGGCAAATAGCGGGAGCTTTTGTGCCAAGAGGACATCCCGAACACCCGGAAAAAAACCAACGGAATTTTTGCGATTTTTATTTAGTTCATCTCAGCTTAAATTCGTTTTCAACATTAGATACACCTATGGTAAGTATCTGTGCTATACAATTTAACGAAATGAATTTTTGTAACGTAACCAAATATGATTTGAGAAAACTGATATCTGGTGTTTGACTCTCAGTTTAATATAAACCTAACAACACTGCTCTAAATCCAGTTTTAATGGATCTATTCAACTTACATACTGTTTAGTATTTGATAGAATGAAGGCTTTCCCGGTGTGTTAACTGCACAAAAACTCTCTGCCTTCCACCGGGGGAGCTTGTCAATCAAATGCGGCGTTTCCGTCCTGGGCCTCCATCTTCTGGCGTATTTAATCTACATACGAATCTTAAAGTCGCAGTTACATTTCAAAATATCCTGTTTATAATTCAATCCATTTGTCTTGACTCTCCAACAGCCCGCCTCCTAGCCTCCAGCTGGAAGGAATGAAATGTAAAAAAAAAAAAAAAAAAAAAAAAAAAAATCGTGATAGTTATGAACTAACCTCTCCTTTTTCGTCTTGTCTGGTCGAAATCTTAATTGATAGAAATACAGATTTTAATATGTCCTTGCGTTTCCAGTATATTATGTATGCATTGATTGGTTTCTGTTGGAGACGGTTTTAGGAAATCTGGGGAATAGTTTAACGAAAGTCGTAAGTATTCTCAATATTAATAGCTTAAATTCCTTAATGGAAACGAACTGACGTAATTAAGATTTAAAAATTCCCAATGCTGGAAGCATTTTAACTCACGAGTCGTTAAATAAAATCGTTTTCCATTCACACTATTGCGTTCAACTGCTTCTATGGAAAATGACAATGTTTTGCCGCAATAACGTCAGAAACAGAAGCAAGTACGATACTTATATCCGTGTGTCTTTATATTCGAGTGATATTATGCTTGGAATAGTCTTAAATCTCAATTGTGATGATATATTAATTGACTGAAAGTATGATAAACATATGAATAGAATTTAAATTAAAATTATAATATTATATGAATTCAGATAATCCTAAAAGAATTAGTTTCAAGCTGATTGCCAATAACTGGATGTTTCTTGGTAAATATTTTTAGTAACGAATTAAACTGTTTAACACTACTATCGGAAGTGGAGTTCTCTGTATGTTCCAATACGACAACTGTACATTAGTGCCGCATAGCTGAAGCCTATTGTAATATTTTATTAATATTTATCGCATATATGAACATTTCTAATGCAAAGAAAGAAATAGATGAACTTAATAGACTAAGACGCGGCTACATTATATCTACGTCCATCATCTGTATTGTAATTGAAATGTAATTTTTATGTATAATTATTAATAGTGGAATACTGTTCTGCCGAGTTTCTTATTAAAATATGGCCGCAAGTATTTTTTAGTTAAAATTTAAATTTAAAAAATCTCATTCATTTGTTTTTGAATTATTTATAATTCATATCAAAGAGAGACATGTAAAAAACTTGAGAAATTTGGGTTGACAATGTAAAGTACGTATTACCAATTGTTAAAGATGTAGAATTGCGAGAGAGATTTAACGCACCACTCCGTCCATTAGATGGCAGAACCGTATTCTGCAATTGATAATTACACAAAAAAATTGCATTTCAATTAAAGAGCAGATGGACGCAGAACGTAGTAAATAAACTATCTGTAAATCATAAAACATGGACTTAATTAAATGTTGTATTTACTAAAATATGTGGAGTGTAATGAAAGTGGATGAGACGTATGTGTAATCTGTAATACAGCACCAAGAAATTTGTACTGTAATTAAGTAACTGTATAAGAATAACATGTCTCCAAATGACGTTATTAAGGATATAATTACGAAATTTATGATTGTAAACTTGCCTATTGCACAGTTAAAAATTGAAGATTTTAATTTAAATTGGTTAGAAACATCATTGAAAATTATTTAGAAGCAGCAGAGGCAGTAGAAATAAAATCCGAAGAGGGTTCATTAATTAGTGATGAAGAGATGCATAAGCCGTTCTGAATGAGTATTTCAATATAAAAAATATCTGTGAAAAATTTTGATAACAGATCAAATGACAGTGTGAAGGAGGGTGTCTTCTAGAAATTTACCTCTCTTTGAAGCCAATTCAGTAGATTTTGCTCAACGATTGAAGTCTATAAAAGAGAAGTGAACCCATCACTTCAATCCATATTTAAAGCAACTTTCAACGCAGAAATAACATGCCAGTTCTGACCCTCAAATAAAAGTCAAGGCTGTTGCCCCTTCTGAAAAATTAATGGCTTTCTGAAGATGTATTGTTTCTACGAACTGCTGTCAAAGAAAAATAGAAGAGAGGCGTTGTCAAGAAAGTGTTGTTCCATATGGAGAATTCAGTCATGTATATCTCACTCCAAGGGTGGAAATAATGAGTTTGATTTTTGTTGATACCGCAATCACCATATTCACCCGTGCGCTTGTCCTTAGGCTTTCAACGATATACAACACATGACAAACTTATGGCTAACACTCGTTTCAATTCATTATGATGATGATGTCATATGAAATGTCACATAATGTGTGGATACCCTTCAGATATTCTTTTCACCAATACTGGAATTTTTCTATTAACTCACATGAGTTAGTGACAGGTGACTCATTTCTGGGATGATACTTGCATTAACGATTGAACTTACATGGTATCTGCCAATAGTTCTACTCAGCTACTGCACTGTAATCCTAACAGTCACCTACCAATAATACGATGTTGGTGTTGTTGTTGGTTTTTTTTTTTTTACTAAAGAAGGTGACTCAAATCTTGATAGATGACTCATAATTAAATCGTGCTTGAAGCAAAACGCAGAAATGCAAAGATTTCCTTGAGCGCACGCAACGGCTCAGATTAATGCGGAGCTCTAATGAAAAATTTAATTCTACAATGCGGAATTTCATTAAAATAATCCGTGCGCTTCGGAAGTCCCCTGGGGGACGTCGTGCGTCTTTGCCTGCTGCGAACACAACGGCAGTTTCGTGTCTGATTAAGATTTACAGTACATCTCCCGGTGAAGACAGTGTGCTTGTTAACACTACGAGTTGTACTCTTCCATCCCTAATCTCACACAACTTTGACTCACGCAACTAAGAACTTGGCATACTGCCACGTTACTTGGTGAAAAGGCGTAAAGGAGGATGTTTTATTAATGTTTATGTGTATATTACTTGAAAGAAATTAGAAACTAGAAAGATCCGCAGAGAACTGCATAAAAGTTCCACGGCAATTCCATTTTGTTTGATAATCTTTTTGCATATGAAAAATCAAATTTGGGTAGGAAAAAATTGTTCCAAGGCTTCAGCTATTTAACTTACTACCAGAAAACCTAATATAATTGAAAGTTTGTGATGGTAAATATATTTTCTATTAGTTGTTGATCAGAAGACAATAAGGATAACTGTGCAGCCTAGCGTCAGTTAAGTTGCTCCTCAGTACTGGCTTAACCAAGTCCGCTAACTCTACCGGATAAAGGGTACTTACAGCTTAACGTAGAACCAGGATCAGGGCCGCTTCTCAGAGCTTCACATACAAAGCAGAGCATGCCAGAGGAGAAGACTAGTGAACGCTTCTAGCTAATATGTCATTACCTGAATTGTGGATATCTATACTACGGTAAATACGTAGAAATTTGGATGGGGTTTTCAAATATTTAGAGCTAATGGTCTGTATCAAAAGCTGTGAAAATAGTTAGTGAGTTATAAATACCATGGGAAAGACAAAGCAATTAAAACCTTTATATTTGAAAAATTGTGGCCAGCGGATCATTATGCACTTCAGACGCGCAATCCTTTCGCAAAGATCTGACAAAACTTAAGAATCCGTTTTACTTTTGTTATTCATGTTCTGCCTCGCACTGATTTAAAATAAACGCAATATGTGAATTAAACGTAATAAGCATAGACTTGCATGGAAACAGATCAGTTAGCATGCGAAATGCGTTAGATTACTAATGTGGTACCTTGTTTCATAAAATTTATATGAATTTTCAAAGTTGTTAAGTTCTTTTTGAAACACCCTGTATATTGTCTCAGGTAGATGGTTAAACAGTTTGCCTATGGAACAATATGTCTACGTGGTCGCTGAACGCTGTACATTAATAAGCCAATACTTCTTCCTTACATTACGGATAAGAAAATCAATTTTTTTCCCTCAAAGAAAGATGCATGAAAAATAGCTACCATAAATATCAACAGGTAACAGTACATACTTTCTCCATAATGACTTGTGAGGAACTTTCCCTTTTTCGATATACTTAACTCGTTTAATACACATTTTGTGGCTATAATGTGCGAATTTTCGTCAGTAATATCGCCCAAGGAACTTGTGTACTAATTTTGGCCGCTGTTCAAATAACGGCCAGTAAAATAATCTGTTATTTCAGTTTAATAAGTCTCATAACCCTGATTTTGCAATGTTTTTCGCTGTTGAGTTAATGACGACAGCAACATAGAACCAATGAAATTAAAAAATTAACTGGGCATCCTAAAACCTTATGCTATACCGCGTAAATAATGATAAAATTAAATCCATTGTGCCTTATGCTTTAACAAAGCAGGTAATTGTCATTCTCGTCCAGGCTGTATTTCAACCTAACCATAAATTTGGCTGATGATTCCCATCGTAAATCATAGCTTCTGTCACATCCACATTAATACATTCACTGTATAGCGATCGATTCTTGAATCTTTGGAATCACTTACATGTGGCTGAAATAACGATATTAGTAATATGGTGTCACTAAAAACGAAGGAAATTAAAAATAATTCTTAACCTGTAATACCGCGTAAGATTAGTTTTAGTCCGCGTTAATTTCTATTTTAAAGCAGAATAACTGATCGAATCAACATATCGTCAAAATAAAACCAATGTCCAAACAGCAAAATAATAACAATAATAATTCAGATGATGTTATTATTAATAAAGAAAACTCTTATACTACAACTTGCTTCTAAGAGGACTAAGTCGTGGTTAACTGCTATAGCTATAAAATTTGTGGCACCACAATTATCGTGCAATCCTCTGTATCCAAATATAAAAATAATATTAAGTTAAATATTACGGAAATAATATTTTTTCGTTATGTCCACAGATACATCCTTACCAACGCTTATGCTTAGTTGTATAATCTCACATACACATTTACACATAAAATCCCAGAAAAAGTTTACACATAGTGATGATAATTTCAGCTGAATTAAAGGTGTTATCTGTTATCTATAAAATGTAAACCGGGTATATTTGTACAAAAAAAAAAAAAACTACTGCGAAGATTTTGATGTGGTTTTTACAGTTTTAAAGATTAGAATCTCAATTGAATTGTTTAGTATGTCTTATGCTCCAACGTAACATAATTCTGGAGCTGTAAATGAAAATCTGAACGTACAGCCTAAAAAAAAAGATGAAATACGATCCATATGTCATACTTCGTAAATGATAACAGCCACATTATCGCATGTAACCTTTACTGTCTTAAATTTTTGTTTTTAGTCCTTAGACCCCATTCACGGATGGCTATATCGAATGTAAAGAGGAATCAATGTAAAGTGGAAAATATTCATTTTATTAATATAATTGAAAAAACCTCGATATCTCCTTTGTTTCTTGAAGTTACTATCTGAGGCCGCACTGCTTCAATCTCTGATGTTTGTGAAATAATATTCGCTGTTGATATTTAGTAATGCATATTTAATGGGTTTGAATATTAAAGTGAACTGTTTAAAACCTTCAGTGTAGAACCTTCTGAGAAATTTGTTGCTTTTTGAAACTACGGTATCAGGCCACGCAGCTGCAATCTCTTATGTTTGGGAGTTAGTTAAAATCGCTGATAATAGTAAGTAATGCATATCTGGTGGCTTAGAACATGAAATTGAACTTTTTAAAACCCTTAGTGTTGACATAGTATTATTTTTTGTAATTTATTGATGAGCGTTCTGCCTTTACCACATTTACCGAAAAAAAAATAATCATTGTTTCTCTTGCTGCACGAATAGCTGTGGTTATTATGATTAAATGAAACTTAGTACACATCTTCCTGAAATCATTGCTAAAAATATTACAGGAATAAATCAACCCCAACTCCATGTCTTTGCTGCTACCCCAGGGGTTAGCCGTTGAAATACGTGTAGAAAAATGGAGCGACTGACTTCAAATTTAAATCACAAGTGCAAGAAACTGACCTCTTTTATGAGCTTCAATATTTACTGTGTGTTTAAATCAACCTAGATCATATAGTGCAAAGCCGGGAACTCTGCTAGTATATCGATATAAATTTGCGGCACCATGGTTATCGTGAAATCCTCCATATCAACATTAAAAAATGTAATGTTTCTTAGTTAAGTTAAATATTACAAGAATAACATTTTTCGTTACGACCACAGATGCTTCCTGCCGAAGTTTATGCTTCTCAATTTAATATCAGGCAAAGTTTACACATAGTGATGATAAAAGCAGTTGTGATAACGTTTTGATTGTTAGTGTTGAAGACGTAAATGACATCAACAAGTACATCCTGGAAATGATCAAGACCTTGTCGATGAGCTGTATTGGCAGTTATTGGAGGAAAGGAGGAGGGTGAAGAGAGTGCTGGGAATGTACAGGGCATATGTCGGTGATGGAGCTTAGAGGGATATTGGTCAAAGAATTGGGAATAATGCATGGAAGGGGAAAAGTTACCGTTACCATAACCATAAGGTGGTGCTCGATTTCATGCATAAGGGAGTGGGAAAAGTTTCTTTTGTTGGTAAGGGTTTCAGAGATTGGAGCAAATGACCAAGTGAAGTGATGAATAATTTACCAAAAACGGTTAAGGAATTTAAAATTAAAATTTTTAAATCGAAAAAGTAAGTGGGGGAGGAATTTAACATTTCAATTATAAAATAAAATAAAAAAATAATATAAAAAGGGGTAATTAGATGACTAGGGGAACTGCCACCGGAGCATTAGCTCCATCGCAATTAAAATTGATAATAATAAGAATAATGACTTACGTCGCAATTAACACGGTGGAAGATCGTAAAGACGAGGTTAATATCCCGCTGAATTTTTAAATTCCCTTAATGCATATGGTTTTTCCGCGCATGAACTGAATTTGATAGTTGTACTCCGATCATGCTCATCAGAAACATAGCACCACCACAGCTGTGCAATGAAACTAGACTTCTGGTGAAATCCCTGCACAAAAAATTCATTGAGGCCATTGTCTTAACAGGATGTGGACGAGGAGAGGAAGTAATCATTCCACTAATACCATTGGTACCAGCAAACTTTCAAATTTAAGCGCCTGCAATTCCCGGTAACCTTATGTTTTGCCATAACAATCAACAAGTCTCAGGGCCAGACATTAGGTACCGTAGGAATTGATCTTCGGACACCATGTTTCTCCCACGGCCATCTATACTTTGCTTGCTTTAGTGTTAGAGGTAGATCATGTCTATACGTATGTGCACCAAACAATCAAACTAGAAACGTGATCTAGGCAGGGGCATTGTCGTGAGCGACCTACCATGTAAGATAAAGGTAGCATCTTATTTCTCTTAAACACTGCTTCACTTATTTATATCACAAAAAATAAAACCCTTCCTAAACAATAATTCTTTATACTTCGCACAATAATTACAATCATGAATTAGTACTGTTAATTTTTCAGGTAACTTTTCTACTATTTAGTCAGTTGCATCATATCAAAATATGAATGAAACAAACTCTCGGATATCAGTATGAAAACCGAACCTAAGATAATAACTAATACAAAGGAAACTTTTCAGAAGACATTTACAATTCATGCCTCTCCACGTTAATAACTGGTAATAGAATAAATTCGGTAACGAATTTTTACACATGCCACAGCAGACGCGCGTGGAGCAGAGAGCAGATGCTAGTACCAGGTAATCTAATAAGAACAGTCAACCACTTAAACGTTAGTTTTTGTATAGAAGAAGAGAAATGGATGACCATTAAAAGCATATATAAAATATTTTTTCATTATTTTCATAGCAGCAACCAACAAGTTTCAATTTCATTATTTACAATTACGATGAACGGATAACTCTGACGTCCTAGGCAACCCATATGTGTAATTTAATTTACATGAAGCAAACGCCCCGGTTGTGATTTCACTACATACGCATGCTTGCTTTACTTGTAACGGTCTACCTTTGCCCTCTACGAATCCTAATTTTAAATTCTTTCAGCGTTTTTGGTAAATTATTCATCATTTACCTGGGCAATTTATTCCAGTTCCTGACCCCGTAACCCTCGAAACAAAAAATTTTCTCCAACGCTTTTCTCCGACTTGGATCATGGTTATCTTTTCCCTTCCATGCACATAGCATCATTTTTTCATCAATATCTTTGCACGCCCCATCACCAATGTATCTGTGTACCTAATAAACAGACTCTTCTTTCCTTTTATCTTCATCCCATGTTGATCTACCTAGGTAGCTGTCCTGTCCAGAACATCCTGCACCTGTTCGCAGTTTACTACCGTTGTGATCTGCTAATAACCAAACATCTGACAGTAAACTATCAAACTATCATTCATTAGAATATCGAACAGCCATGTTTCCAATTACAATACACTGTGGCGCTCAATTTTCACTTCAACTTCTTTTGACACTGTATTTCCTACCGTAACCTTTTGCTTTCTTCATTTTAAGATGGTTTTTACCTTATTTACTACCATTTATGGCTCTTTCTGTTAATACCTAACAAAGATGTAGTACACCATTATCAATTTAGCCTTTCATCTGAAATATCTTGGATTTAGCCATCTAACTAAGAACTTGCCTTAAGCCCAGTGGTCGATTTAAATACCTTTTTTTTTCATTACAGACATTTCTGATGATTTTCTGCGTTTCGTGGGTGATATTTACAATAAAACCATGCAACCCATATAACTATACATGAGAGGCAACTGAGAACTGTCTCATTATCAGTGGAACAAGTTTTAGATCTACTACCGATATTAAACGGTTCTGTATACGCTGACGTTATAATAATCCTCTGTTCAAAACAGTTCCTCGTGTGTGATGATTCTAGTGTTGACTGACTATAGCGGAGTTGCTGATTGTTGCAATACATTTCTCACGCAGCTGCATTTAGGTCTACTGAATAACAGTGTAGGAGGAAATTAATTACAGCACTGTCACCCTTCATAATGCGCTAAGTTGCCGTAATTACTGTTGCTGGTGTTGTACAGCTGACGCACGACCAATATTTACGTGCAGGAAGACAAGCCGTGCTCCACAAGGCAAGTGCACTTCGCTCTCAGCCAGACAATAAATTAGTCGCCGCACCACCTGTCCTATTGATTTATCTCACCCTCACTCCGAATATTACCGCGCTCTTTACGTGTCTCCACTACCATTCGACAGCCATATATTCCAAAATACATTTTCATGGCTTTATTACTTTCTCTATGCTCGACAGTGCAGAAAAAAATAGTTAGGTAAAACTTTGATTTCTATATTTCACTAAGCGTATTTGTTACATGATGTCCTATGCGTTTATTCAAATAAAATTAATCAAGATAAAACATCCATCCTACATCTTTTTAATTATGACTTAGGTTGGAAAATGTTCAAAATACGTGCTTCCATACAAATTAAAAACTGCATACGAATGAGGATATCAATAAAATCTTTACATTTAACTGAATAATAAATTAAAATCAAACCCAGATGTTAGTGTATTAAAGATTCAGACGTGACTGGTAATTTTTAGTACATGTGTTTTAATTAATTTAAGATTTAGCCATCTGGATAAAAGTTAAACATAAATATTTCGAGTGCTGGGTGGTGATATATTGATTTGATGAAATATATTTTATCCTAATTCAATTTTGACAAACTGATGTTGCAGCCATAACTAAGCACGGACGCTTTAGATGTAAGACAAGAATACAAAGCTTTCCTACTCTATACACCTCTACCATAAACAGATTTTTGCCACTGTTAATAAATATCTGTAACAAATACTTTTAAATCTGAAGGCAGCATAAAAATCAAAATAAAACACAGATACCAAATGCTAAACTATGAGTGAGGCCAGATTACTATTGAGTCTTACCTTTATTGTGTCAGCTCGTACTTGCGTCTGTTTCCATGGTCCTAAAGCAGGTAATGTTATCGGTCTCAATAAACTGTCCGGATATATATGGCTTTAGTTAATCACTCTAAACAAAATGCACCTCTGACGTTTTGTTCGCTGGTTTTAGTTATTCCTCTAAGTTACTATCTAGTTAAAAAAGACAATCCTTTCAATTTCTATGGTTCCTTCTTCTCATGGATACAAAATAACGTTCTTGGTGTTTTCAAGAATTTCTGGCTATCAGATTGTGCGGCTGGTGCTATTCACGACTAAGAATCTTTACAGCTAACCACAAGAATATTTAGACTGTCGATACTCTGCATCGTGTTAAGGTACTGAATTAACATGTATACTGGTACATACAGGGAAAGATACTGACAAACTGTAAATATTATTCACAATAATGTTAAATGTAATAGTCTCCTTGATCTTCAAATACTGACGCTCTATGACATATGAAACACTTATAAGTCAGTAAACTGGTTTCATCCATGAGCCTGTATTTTACAACCTTGTTTTTATGTCCATAGATCCATATAACCACTATAAACTGCAAACACTGTTGTGTATTCTATGTATTCTAATCTTATCTGGGTCTATAATGTAAAAATTTCTCCATTTTTCTCCCTCCTCTACTTAATATTGTTCCAGAGTGTACACAACCCGTTATTTGCAAAATGTGATCATTTCATAGGTTATAGGTCCACTTAGTTCACAAACCCTTCTGAATCAACGCATTGCATAGACACTTTTTAGAACTTTGCCTCCATAAAGTGCTATGCTAAGTTCATGTTATTCAAATTTCTTTTTATTAATATGTCAATGTTTGATACAAAAAGAATACATTTTCTTAATAATGCTCATTTGGACTACGCTGCTCCTTTGTATACATCATCAATCCCATCCCTCCATTATCGTCCGTCTGAAATGTAGAAACAGCTTCATTCAAACAACAGTGCTAGGGCAAGAAGAGAAACCCGGTGCATATAACTATTCATATATATAGTACGAGGGGTTAATAAGAACCTTACTGTGATGAGGCACTCCGAGATGGTAAAGAGAGTAAATATATCACTGCGCGCTAAACAGTGTACGATCATTAATTTCTAGGCGCAGGAGCAACGTAGTGAAGTGAGTACAGTGATGACGGCAGACGTGAAACCCAAAGTCACAAATATTTGCTCACTTGTGTTAACATGGAAGCAGTTTGTGAGCACGAAGGACTATTTGTAACTAAACAGAAGGCAGTGAAGTAGGAGAGAAAAATGTAGCCGACATTTTCCTAAACACGGAATATAATGTACGAATTATTCATCTATATTTACAGTTCTGTTTTTAAATAATGGAATTAGTATCATTTTTGCTAATATGTCTGAACCAATTATGATAATTACTGTGTTGGAACCACTGTAATATTTCAGCGCATCCAGAAAATTGCTTTGCATCCCTTCATTATATTTAACCAAGTCAATAATATATACAGCACGACATATTGTTCTGATTAGACATTTATACTATAAGCTTTTTCTTTCAGTTCGTTGGTTGTTTTCTGTACATAGGTGCTGAGTATCAGTGATTCATTTTCGTCTAATACTAGTTTCCCACGATTCGTGTATGAAGACACATTCTTCGCCATCCTTGGACTCAACCTCACAATCCATTGGCGTCGTCAACTGAACGCGCCTTGACTTACGAACCTCCAAGGACAGGGTTCTACGCGGTATAATCTGATTTCTGAATTTTTTTTCAACCCGACATAATCTATCTGATTTTGCCTTTTCAACAGTTGCTCTTCTTTATTCTTTCGTCTAACTGCATCTCTGTCTGTCTGTTACATTTCTTGTGCTAAGCGGCTTATCCGATCGTGATGAAATTTGACAAGAAGATGCGATTTGGCATTAGGGTTGGTTTAGTATTTTTCTGTATAAATAATACATATTGACACGCAATTTTGAAAAATAGACAGACGCTTAGGATGTGTAGATCTCTGTAGTATCTTACCGTATAGCGGGCAATGGTTGCGCACTTACTTACTATATTTGGACCGTTGTCTCCAGTTCAAATCCCGAATGAAGCAAAGATTTTTAAGAATTGTTTTTATCGTATGAGCCACGCCTGGACAGTCAGTTTTTCTGATTCCATGT
The DNA here is from genome assembly GCA_031002005.1 of Vandiemenella viatica. NCBI lineage: Eukaryota > Metazoa > Arthropoda > Insecta > Orthoptera > Morabidae > Vandiemenella > Vandiemenella viatica. Next base: position 310,383,119 of record JARYHS010013630.1, on the reverse strand, counting down.
TAAACTGTAGATTTCACAAATTTAGGGGTGCAATGCTTGGCAAATTGTACGCGGTCTAACAATGCTGTAGGTGTATACTTTTTTGCGCTATATTGATCACTAAGCCGTTGTTTCTCTCGCTGTCAGTGTGTGTGTGATCTGAACTAATAATATTATAAATGCGGAATTTAAATCTCTGTCCTTTTGTTACGTTTTGTTGACTAAATGCATATGTCGGTATTGATGGAATTTGACTATGAAATACTTTGTACCTGTAGAAATGACACATGATAATATTTTCGGTATGAATAATAGTTTTAATCACGAAACTTTCAGAACTTATAAAATGGTGACAAACAGACGGATGAGTGTGTTTGTCTGTAATGCTACGTCGGTTGCTCAATCTGTGCTTTTCATGCAGTCTCTTGGTGTATTATTTGTTAGTAAATTTCGTTTAGAGACCAAAATTATTATTTAGTACAGATGTCGATTTACTCTGCACTATACTATTACTTTGCGTCTGCCTAAAAGTTTCTGGCACCAGTTTATTTTGTCATCTTTTCTGACATGCATTGCGGGCCTTGCTGGCCTAAGGTGTAGCAGTAGAAGAGCACCAGCATCTAAAGGTATTAGATCCCAAGAATCTGTTGCTCATGCTGTCGAAAGAAGAAAACACCAAGCTAAAACAAATCTGTTCTCTGTTAAACCCCCCCCCCCTCCCCCTCCATATCCCTGCACCTTCGTATGTTTTTCTGTTTTCAATTTTTTTTTGAAATTGATTCTCTTCATGAGACAGGATCGACGGCAGAGTGATATAGTGATGGCTTTTCTATCATATTATTCCGGCTCGGTGTTGTTTGGGATAAATCTTACGTTACTAACAGCTTCCTATATCCAATTTTGGCAATGAAATTCTAAGTCTACGCGCACCAAGTCGCCGATAATATCTAGTTATATTTTCACTAAATGACTTGGCACGTGGCATATGTTTTAAATACATTTGATATTCACCGAGATTTCTTGCTTCTTTTTTTCTACTACAGAAATTCAGTGACTGGTGACCGTTTAATCCCTCTCATCCTTTACGTTCTTAATTGTCTCTTCAGTTTCGAAAGAAACTTATCATTTTAAATTATACAGATGTAGTTTGTGACGAACAGGTTTCTATCCTGGTCAATATATTTTTGCAACTAATCTGTTGGTATTCACACATTTTCTCATTAATTTTAAATACCATTTCACCAAGCCCTTTGTAGCAGATATTTCCCGGAACTTGTTCGTTCTTATATGCATCCTCAGAAAAGACGAAAATATTATATAGAAATCATTTCGTTTTAAATTATTTAACCCATACGACTTACTGAAACTAGCATTTTCCTGGTGCATTTTTATCTTTACGGCTCCATAGTGAAATGTTTCATCGAAAAAAAAAAAAACTAACTTAAAATATAATTTGGATATGGAAACAAATGGCCACCTTGGTAGCAACGCGGATTATAAGTACTAATTTTATTAATGACCCGATAACCACAATGCAGTGTTTCTGCATGACAGGTAAAAGTGAATTAGAGGCGAATCGAAAGGTGAAACAACGCTTTAATACTTATAGTATTAGAAAAGAGAAGTGAAACCTTGAAATTCATGAAAACCTTCCGAGACAGATCCGTGAGGAAACTTGATCAACCTGAAGGGTCTGTAATTGGAGCGATCCCTTGAAAGATAAATATGTTGCGAATTAAACGCGCAGTAGCAGTCAGGGAACATAAAAAAAGAATTTTTTACACAGAAATACTTTATGTATCGAACCTGCATTTAAAAGGAGGAAGACTATACTGGAAAGGTATGAAATTTACTTTCACAATCTTACTTCATAAGTAAAAATGAGGTAATGTAAGATTTTATACATTTCGCAGCTGTCATATTAGGAAGATGAAGGTTTTCAGCTCCGTCACTCCTTTTCTTTATTTTGCCGCAGTTTCAATCTCCACGTGAAATCTTCCAAAGAGCCTCTTCTTCCTGCTGAGTCTGTTGCAAAAGTCTAATTGTTTACTATTCATAGCTCGTATTTCTTTCATTTCATAAGAGATTATACGATACTCTATCGATGCTGTGAATGAGGTTTGCCATCACTGTTTTGTTTAGGTATTGGGTTTATCCGAAGATGTAGATTTCCACATTTGACTTAGTTCATAGCATCCACATTGTTAATGTTTTTGTGGTGATTCGTCTATTTTTATATATATATACACGAAACGGAATATCACTGTCTCACAGGAAGTTCTACTTGTTTCTTTTTATGCAGTTTCCCTTTTCACCAATGACTCAGTGGAGGAGTCACAGAAACAGTAAGTCAAGTATTTAATGACGAATGGACTCTCTTACTTCAACATCGTTTGAACACTACTTGTTTCCAGTAGATCAATAAACATTATAAACATCAAGTTAGGTTGGCTGTGGGTAGTTCTCCCTCTCCAGTTGTAGCTAATTTGTTGATGGAAACCTTTGAACGCAAAACGATATCATCAGTTGAAAACAAACCACCGTCAATTCGATGTAGACACACAGAAGAAGCTTTAGTGATACGGCTACATGGAAAGGCCCAGTTGAAGGGTTTATTGAATCAAATCAAGAATATGAAGTTTACTATCGAAATAGAAACAAATGGTTAGCGGCCATTTTTGTATATTCTGATTAAGAGAAATGAGGAATGAAAACTAGCACACAATGTTTATGCAGAAGTCACACAAACGCATCGTCATTTAAATGCTTTTACGCATCACGATCCTGCTTAGAATAGGGCTTTCATCAAGATCATATTTTGAAGCACTGTGAAAGTAGAATATAACAACCATATAAATTAAGAGGAGAAACATTTCAGTTGAGCTCTGCGACAAAATGAATACAGTGCCTTTACGATAGCTCTCGCTTTGACCACAAAAATGATGAACAAGAATTGCGACCAATACAAAGAACACAGGGAAAAGGCCTTTATATCATATATTAATGGCGTCTCGGAGGGGATAGCTAGAGAGCTGAACAAAACTAAAGCTCATCCAGTTTTCAGCAGCAATAATTGGATCAGTAGCAATTTAATATTAATGAAGGAATACAACTCGCGTTACAAACAAGTGGGATATATAGGATTCCATTCGAATGTGGCAAAGTGTTTGTCGGTGGTACTTCATGGCATTAAAAAAATACTCTTACCACACAAGACTCGAGCAAATCACAAAGTCAGCAGTGGTGGAATAATATATAGAATAAAAGGATGTCATCAGATTAGGAAAGAGATTCAAAATCTTATAACAACCAAAGAACTTTGAAGAACATAAAATTAAGAAATCTATTCAAATATTTAAGCCCCTCAAAATATTAATAGAGATGAGGGTTATGGACAGAGTCAGAAGTAAAACCGTGTGCTTTGCGATAAAAGCGTTGCATAAACAAAACACCGTTGATTTTCCGTTAAGGTCAGAAACTTTTTCTTACCACAGCATACAATCTTAACAGAAAAACAAAACTATCGTTCCACGTTTTAGTACAAACTACGGTGAGTATATAGTCAGCAGATCCAGCAGGCAGAAAATGCCCTGAACAAGGTGCCTGGAACGTAAGATTGGATATTTCATACTTTTCACTAAAACAACAATCTGTTAGCGATACCATTAAACGTTTGACAAGTAACATCAATCATGATTGCTTGAAGTCTTTTTAGCATTTACTGTTTTGAAGTGCTACGAAAATGAAAAAAAAATATTTTCACCAATGAATTTAATGTTTATTTGCCGACTAACTGCTCCAAAAATCCAACGGCTACAATATTTTATATTTTCATTGGATTTCTTAAGCTTTAGGGGGATTCTATGATATACGAGCCACTGAAATTTGATTAATTATATGGTCGATTCTAATATATCTCGACGACAAATCGAAAGAAACAATTAAAAATTTTCAAATCTCATTTAGTTCTCGATATATCGTATCTCAAAACTGTGAGGTTAGTTTGAAGGGCCGCCTGGATCAGAAGAAAAATTTCGCCAAAACCATATTTGATTATGGATTCTTATTTAACTAGACGAGACAAATCGGAAGTAAAGAATACCATTTTGGATACATCGTTTAGCTCTCGAGATATCGTATCTCAAAATTGTGGTGGTTTGGTTGAGATGCTAACTGGACCAGAAAAAAAAATCGCCGAAACAACTAGGAACTATATGGTGAACATGCGCAATAGGTGTTTTGTTTTCTTCTTAGTTATTGTGGTTAGGCTGAAATACGGCCGGGACCAGAAAAAAAAAATACCAAAACCATAACTAACTATTCCTTTCACTGATTTTTAACACTCAATTTCTCGAGAACTAAGAGGGATATAAAAAAAATATTCTTTACTTTCAATTTACCACGTCGAGATATATAAGAATCAACCATTGAATTCGTCAAATTTCAGTGGCTCGGATATCATGGTATTGCCAGCTTGTGAGAATGCTTTCAGTATGCCACGAAGTATTAATTTAGATTAAACACACATGAACAGTAAGTTTTTTTTTCTTACGGCTTTACGCCTCGTTGACGGCCAAGGTAATTAGAGGCGGGATAGGACTGGGGACAAGGAATGGGAAGGAATTCAGCCATGGCCTTTTCGAAGGAAGCATCCCGGCATTCTCCTGGAGTGATTTGTGGAAACCATGGAAAACCCAAATCTGTATGCCCGGACGGGGATTCCAACCCTCGTTCTCCCGAATGCGAGGCCAGAACGTTAACCGTTCACCCACCACGCTCGGTGGCACAGTACGTTACCCATTAAACGTTTATGAACGAGGACGGAATGAAAGCATCCGTTCTGTTACGGATTAATTGTTAATGGTCAACTATCTTTTTTTTTCCAAAGATCACAAACGACTTGAAATGCCAACAGTCAACCCTGTGTGGTTAACTACTCACCCTATACATTTTATTTAATGCGAACTTCTAAAGATAAATTTTCATAGCCACTAAATATACAAGTATATCATATTTACATTAGCTCAGCCCACCAAATATTTCTCTGTCCTGTCACATGTTATACTGTCTTTTAGCATTTTTTCTGCTGTTCTATATGACTGTTCTGTTTCATCTTGTTACACGATGCGCCGTATTTTGTTAGATAATTACATTTTCGTTTATCTCATTACAAAATATTACACCGTAAACTTGAGCCGAAAAACCACAGCAACTGAGTCTGCCTCACCATAAAACCGTGGAGTATTGTCAACACGAAAGGCGGGTAGCAGTGATGGGGAACGATTCAACATAGCAACGAAGCTAACTTTAATGACAAGGAACCATGCTCTAAAATGCGCTGCGACTGGCGACCCGCTCGGAGCTACAGCGTGGCGGCCAAGCGTAAAGTTTCTAGTGGCTTTCTTTCGCAGGCATGCGCGTATGTCAAAGGTCGCAGGTTGCGGATTCCTTCCCCGCGGCCCTCTGCACTCTTTCCCTTTGATCTCTCTCTCCAGGTCTAACGGCCGGACTGGCTTCCGTAGCGCGCCTCACTGCAAACGTGATTGCTGTCCGTAGTACCAACAGGAACTCCATATTGCCAAAGGAAATATCTTCTACTAACTGCAATTAATATTAGTGAACATGTTACTCTATTTGCTAATCATTTACATTGCGCTAGAGCCTGCTAAGTCAAACAGATTTCTAATTCTTGCCCGTTTCAGTCAACCCAAGAGCATCGATATTCCACGTAAGAGTGATATGCCTGCGGTGTTTGCTGATTGCATTATTTGGCTTTTCTTTCCGTGAAAAGTACTTCTGAACTGTTCACAGAAACTGCTTGGAAATCCGTAACAAACTGTTAGGTACGCTGTAAACTCGTGTATCACATGAAATTAAAAACGAAGTAATTTTGGTATCATGTGCTAGACTTTATACTTTGATTATGATTTCAAGAGCAATATTAATGTTTCCGCTGTTCACATTCTTATTACACCTTCATGTTGCCAATGTCTTGCAACTCATTTTAATTAAGTGAGTAGTGTCGGCTACCTTGTTCCTTACTGAAATATCTTTATCACATTATCGCTGTCGTCATAATTTAATGACAAAGTGACATAGGTTTAGATCTTTGCGATATTTATAAGATCTCAATATCAATCTAGTAACCGGTCCTAAAGCAATGAGTCGTTTCAATAAAAACCGTCTGAACGAGATGGATGATTCAAACAATTTAAATAGGGAAGATACATTGCAGAGGAACAATTACACTAAGACATTGTACTGATAAAAGAAAAAATACGGTAGCAATTTATTTCGGACTCAAGAATAAATCTGAAAATTGGGCTACAATATTGAAATAATAGTTCTTTAGACAAAGATTAAAAAGCTAGCTAGGCCAATGATAAAAATGCAAGTGCAATTACAAGCCTAATAGAAATATGATAACGAATTATAAAAATAGAACACGTTTGCATTCAGAAATAAATCGATTATTTTATTATATATCGAGAAAACTATAAGGAATTTAGATCACTGGATTGGTAATGTCGCAGAAGTACATGAAGCAAAGATAGAAAACAAAATTTGGTTTAGAGAATGAAATAATTTTAATCTTTATGTAAATAAAGCGAATATTGTTGTCATAATATTGTATGAAGTAGAATCCCCGAAAAAATATCTAATGTATCTAACAAGGAATACTATGATCAAAGATATAATCGTTTTTTGACTCATCGCCAGTGTCTCCATTAGATATTAGAAATGAGTTATGCCAACAAGGCAGGAAGTCGCACATGACATACAATGAGGATCTGTCTGGTCTTTTTATGCAAACCGTGCAAACAGATATCTACGATATGAAAACGGAATACAGAAGCAGGTTAATAAGAAATATGATACGGGTACAGTTTCTAAGTACGAGAGATAAAATTTTAAAATGTATTTCGGGTACCAAATAACCAGCAAAAAAAAAAAAAAAAAAAAAAAAAAAAAAAAAAAAAAAAAAAAAAATGATTTAATTAAACTTGTTGTCATGATTTTAATATTTAAAGTAAAAATATTTAGAAATGGAAGAAATTGGTATTGTTAACAGAACATCTTACTCAATCATTGTATGGAGTTATGGTATACAGGTGTAAAATCAAATTTTTTGAAGAAAGATAAATTGTATGACCTTTAATATTAAAATTGTATCTAAATGAAGGCAAAGAATTACAGAATTTATATTATTTGTATTATTTGAAGATTAATTTAAGATTGCTGGTGAAAAGTTCTCTAGAATAAAAGGAATGCAGACTTCACAGAATTACGCATTTCTAGAGATGAAACAAAATATAGCTCAAGATTTGCAGAACTGAATGGAAGATCAAGTTAATTTTAAAAATCGGTATAGATGAAAAGGTAATACTTACAAAATTTTATATATTTCAAAATACGACATGTGTGTTGAGCAATAAAGACATAAGATGCAACAAGAGTTTAACTTACATATAAAACAAATTCTTTTTAAAACAATTTAAAAAAAAAATATCGGCATGGGATTCAGACACTTATGTTTGAAATATAATAATTTGTGGATTCCTATGCTACATGTTAAGGAATCTTATATGAATAAATGTATTATACACATTTGACATATAGGTATTTGACACCGAATAATGATAAAAATTAGGTGGATAATATTATATGATGTTACATAAAAAAACAGTAACTGTTGAAGATTATTTATTAGAGCAGAGTGTGAGATAAAAAAACAGAGACTTTAAAGAAGGATACAAAGAAGCTATTAAAGGATGCGTTGTGTAAAGATAAAATAACAGACAGGAAAAAAAACTGGATTTTCGATTGTTGCAACATAATCTGCACGGGTTTGCAGTCGGATATTTTCATTAAACGATGACAATGTTTATCAGTGATATTTCAGATTCTCGATAGCAAGAGACGATTACATAATGAAGACAACAGAGGACTTTGTCGAAACGTTGTCATCGTTTCATGAAAATATCCGGATACAAACCCGTGAGGACTATGTTGAATTTATACGCGGGGAAAATCTCCGTTCTCATATTTCAATTATTATTTTTATACATACAAGTACGACTCAATATCTAAACACTTAATTTATATCTGTGCCATTGACTTTCAATCATTTTAGATACTGCAGCTAGATACAACCAACATTCTGAGAAGTTATCAACGGATTTCTGTTTAATGTTTACCCATAAATTATGAAATTGTAATACGTAATTTTTGAAAGTGAATATGTTTTTCCTTTTATCAGTTTCAGTTCTCTTAAAGAATTTTTACAATTATGAAAAGTAACTCTGGACAATTCAATTGGTAGTCACGTTCATATTACAAAATTATATGGGAAGAGGAAATTATATTTTCAGACCAGAAACTTTCTAAAATTGTTGGAAGTTGTTTCCTGTCGCCTTGATAAGAACAGTCGTCGTCAGTTCGCCTCTCATATCACGTACTCTGGGCTGAAGCGCGGACGTGGGTCGTGAGAGCATTTCACAAAAATTCCAAAGACATATCTCTGTTGAAAATCGCCGGTCTTCGGACCTTTTAAGATAAATTGCTGCTGCCATTACTTATTCATGGCCTCACTTGGCGGCCATATTTCTTGCAACGTCCCTTATAGAAGGCGGGCAGCAGGGGTGACAGTGTCGAGAAATATGACTTGGCGCCGCCTAGGGAGAATCAATCAGACCAGCCCGTAACGCATGCAGTCGCCAGACACACTCCCAGAAATGCGACTCCACACCTCACTCAGGCATGCGGCTTTTTATTCCTTGCTCTCCACGCTTCACACCGGAGAACACACAGTTAATATACTTTAAACGTCTATTCAAGACGAACAGAAAGATGAAATGAAAACTACTTTTTCTTCTAGAATAAGAGCCGTACGGTACTACATATTGTCAATTACATTAATATATGCAAAGCACTTTAATATTCACGACACAAGCTATTTTCAAAATGCCTTCGCCGCGCTCCTCTTAAGTCTATGAATTACTTATATATGTGTATGTACTAATCCAGAAATGCCAATTCAGTTTGTACAGTTTCTGTTTTAATGTTTCATATAATCCCTGGAGGCATCTCGGGTTTTGGAAATTCCACTGACGCTAATTTTAATATTGTCTGAACAGTGTGAACTTTGTCCTATGAACAAAATAACTCGAATTTAAATCGTATTTCGATAAATGATTTTATGTGTGGCGGCTATCTATTTAATCCCCCTCATTCTAGTTATTTTTTTCTCAAAAATTCTAATAAATATTATTCTAATTTATCAGAAGTGTATTATTAATTGGTCTTTCCTGTTTGCTCAAGGATTTCACAAAACTACCGAATATATTTTGATGGTGTTTTCACAGTGTGAAAGCTCGGGGTCTGATGTAAAATCTAAGGTATGTCTTACGATTCTACGTTACCTGGCACTGAAGTACAAAATTCAAACAAGCACTGAATAGTAAAACTTTTTACATGTAAATTGGCTTTACTTAAGAAGTACCTAAAATATTTTGACGTTGTTTGCAGGGGCAGAAACCCTTGAGATATGCTTAATATCTATGACTAATGTGTTCACACTACGTTAACTGTGGAGGAGAAGAAAACAGAAATCCCATGGGAACGTTAACAAAGAAACACATAATGGTTATTTAAATAAGTATTGCATATTTAGTCTTTAAACCTTACTAACTGGAGAAGAGAAGAGCCTAAAAATTGATAAAAAAACATGTTTCGCGTAAAGATAGCGGCCACCATTTCATGAAATTGCCTTTTTTAAATTATTTATTTGCGTCTGTGAAGTGTGAAACATGATGGGATATTTAGCAAAGAATTAGCAGGTAGTAAGTCACTCGAAACAATGAGCTATAAAGCTGTTGATCAAAGATGAATAAGCAGTATGAAAGTTTTTTTCTGAAAGGGATTTGAATCTGCATGTTATCGAAAAAGGTGTCATTAATAACTGTAGTATGACTGCATTTTTAAATAATCACAGCCTCCTGTATAACTCCTGCTCGAAAATCCAAAAATTTACTGCACAAGCGTATTTTTTATATTATTATTATTTTTCTTTCTCCCGTCAACACACCTAGCTCCACGGAGGTGAAGCTGTTAAGAAAATGTCACCGAGTCTGGAGTAATGCGAATTCGCACAACGACCTGACACTCGGGAGGACGGGGGGCAAACCCCGTCCGGCCATCCTAACTGGGGTTTTCCGTGGTTTTCCTCAGTCACTCAAGGCGAATACTGGGATGGTTCCCTATGAGGCCACGGCCAATTTCCATCCCCCCTCTCTCCCCTTTAGCTTAGTCGGCCGGCTGAAAACAGGCCTCGAGACCCTCCAGCAGCCCGCCTCCCAGGCTTCACCTGGGAAGAATGAAATTAAAAAAAAAGCAAATATTAATGCATAACAATTTGGTTTGAGGTTTTGAAGAGAATAAATCCAAAACCAACCGACATAATATTGCGTAATTTAATACAATAAATTAAAATTTCAGATCTGATTTATGTGGTATCTTTTCTTTATTAAAAAGCTCTCTTTGGTTTCGACAGAAAACTGTGGTTGTGTCCCAGAAAACTAAAAACAAATTTGCTCAAGTATTTTTAATTACAACAATCATTTCATACGCTCTACGGGCATGCAAAGTTTACTTAACAGTACATACCGAAAATAACCAGATAAATTCCATATTAAGATATAACCATTCTCCCCATCAAAAAATTTTGTTTATATTTTGCCAGTATCCCCAAAGGTTGCGATTGGACTGGGAACTCACAATTATAAAAATAAATTGTACTCTGTCGAAATACTCGTATCGCCACCGAAATTTAGACTTCAGTTCTGATGTTAAAGATTGAATTTACCTCTACATTCCTAATTACTGGTTCTCACTTTCATCACAGAAGATTATTGGATGAACTAAGAAAAAGAAGATTCTTGGCTTTCCAATTCATGTTAATTTAGATCCAACACTACAACACCTTATTCAAGCAATGGTCTGACTAAAATATTGTAGCACAGTTACCTGACTTCCCTGGTACATCTTCGCATCACCATCTCCAATAAATAAAATATTTTGAAAATTCTCCCCACCACTTTCTCAATATGTAATGCGCAACTGACTTTTTCTATCAAATGGTATGACAACATATTTACAGCAAGAGGAAAAGCGAACGTTACAGTCTCCATATGTGGCTCACTAATACGTCTACTAAAAAAAGCCTGTACTTAGATAACAGTTTGCAATAAATACTTATAAACAAATATCGTTATCCGTAACTAAAAACGTTACAAACCGTTCATTATAATTTCTAAAGCACGCTTACGAGAATCATACTTTTAATACACGTTCTCCACTTTTCTCATTTTCTTTTAGAAACACGAAATCTTTTTAGCGGTTTGTATTAACACTCTCCAGTTGTGAAGAAAGAAATTATTCACTTACCACGTAATTATTCCTTATGCGGATGTTAGTGACAATCAGCTAATGGAGCAGAAGTGTTCTGAGGCTGGAAACTGGTAATCAGAGAAAAGTAGGAAACAGAATTCATGGTAACTTATCTTCGGTAGAGTAGTTGCCCATTGGGATTGTATGTCGCTCAGGTAATTACGGGCAATCGATAGCTGAAGGAGCCTGTTTATAACTTCTACAGTCCAACCGGAAATCAATGTAAAACGTCAATGGGAAAATTTAATAAGAACCGGGTCTGAAAAAGATTTATTGGGGACTTGAAATACATTTTAAAGCACCTTCTCAATAAGTGCTGCGCTATTTTTTATTTTTTATTTTTATTAGTGTAACTAAAATTGAAAACCATTATGGTAATTTCAATAGATTATTGTATATATATATATACATACATACACACACACACACATATATATATATGTATATATATATACCTGAAAGAGCGAGTAGACTCTGTGTAATTGTGGTACAACACAATAATAGACATCTTGTACGTAGCTATTCAGAAGGTAGTCGTTTGGTTCCAAACTCAAGCCTGACACATTTTGAGGTTAGGCAATGGACTCGGCTCAACGAGAACCAAAACTGCGCCACGTAGCTGCTAGTATACAATTAAGACCTCTATTGAGGAAAATATTTTTTATAACCTTAAAACTTAGCAAGTGTTTTTAATACGTAAATACATAATGTGATGGATATTGAAGATAGATTTCAAGTCCTCTGGTAACACCGCTTTGAGAGATCCAGTATAAACAAATGGTCTAAAATCCAAACTTTGATGGCCCCTGGCATCTTTATTTGTAAATACTAAAATTGGGGAAAAAACTTCAGTTCTCTGTTATAAAAATCTATTCGGAGCACGAAAAATCGCTGAACAGTGAAGTGATACACAGTAAATATATTTATAAGTATAAACGTCTTTTTATCTAACTTCGTAATCTGTTGTTATTGTAATGAACTTCTAATGATGTAGAAATACCAAGACCTAAAAATTAACTTTTATTTATAAGTTTGAAGGCTATCACTTTATTCAGCTTATGTCTCTAAATTATACAAGATATCTCAAAAATATTTTCAATAAATTTAGCAGCCGGTTGTATACACCAAACAATGATAAAAGTCTTTGCAGACATATCTCCTAAAATTATTCGTTTCTGAGTTATTGTTGAAAGTGTACATTCAAGGAGTTTTCAAAGCACCATCTAATATTGTAAGTTTGTAGCTGGTAATCCTGGTGGCACAATTCTGGTCAGGCATCAGCGTCAGTTTAATATTTATGTGTGGGCTGGAATTATGTTGCTTATGTTCTCCCAGCACGTCTTATAGGCGTTATCTACAAGGACTTCTTTCTGAGCACTCATGAAGACTTGCTACAAGGCTTGACCCTACAAATCAGTGGGAACTTTTAGTTTTATGCTTAATCGGGCACCACCACAATTTAGTCATAGTGCTCAGCATGCAGCAGTTTATATCTATCATAACAAATGGATAGGTAGTGGAAGAACAGTTACACGGCCTTTGGATTTTTATCTCTGAAGCCATATAAAACGATTGGTATGGAGCAGACGTTTTAAGCGCACAGACGCTGCATCAGCGTGTCGTGTACGCCTGTGGAACCATCTTACACTGTCCCGAGGTATCTGAAAGTGAGCGACGAGTGCATGCGTGAGTGGTAGCAAACGGAAAACATTTTGAACATTTGTAATGAATATCTCTGTTTTTATTTATTTATTCGTGTTCGATACACAATAGGCCTAATATAGGAAACAAACCGAGTAATATTATTATTGATGCACAATATTTCGGCGACATAAAACTCCGTCGCCATCTTCAGGTGCAGTTGTAAGTCTTGAAGTCTGCCTTGAACGTATTGTTTGAAAACTGGCATGTCAACATTCTTCCTGAAGGTATCACGTAGATGTTTTAACTCACTAGGAAGGCTGTCTTTATCACATATTGCCCGCGCTCTGTGGACAATATGTGATAAAGACAGCCTTCCTAGTGAGTTAAAACATCTACGTGATACCTTCAGAAAGAATGGATACAATGAACATCAGATACATTTGGGATTCGGAAAATGAAACGCAGATCTAATAACCATGATAATGGTCCACACGATAAATTAGCCTTCTTGCCGTACTCTGGCGCCACAACATCGAGGGTCCTGGCAAGAAAAGGCATTAAGACCATTTTCCTACCACCACCAAAACTGAGAAACAATTTGCGCCCTCCAAAAGATGACCTTGTGCTTCGTACACCCGTAGTTTATTGCATACTGTGTAAATGTGGAAAGAAATACATCGGCCAGACGATACGGTGTGTAAAACAACGTTGTTTGGAACACGCCCGATATGTTCGCCTGAGGCAAAAAGACAAATCCGCAGTGGCGGAACATAGTTTGGCAGAAGGACATGGATTCGAATTCGAAGCGACTAAGGTGCTGACACGTGCGAGAGGCTTCTGGGACAGCGTCATTAAAAAAGCGTTTGAAATTCGCCTCGCGTCTGATTTGGTTAACAAGGATTGTGGGTTCCAGATAAGTGATGCATGGATTCCTGTTATTGAGGCTGCTCGTTACCAACGCTCTGTTTTTTGTGTTCCGCGGGCGTCTAATGACGTTTGAGATGCTGCTAGGCAACATAACAACGTCTGTCGTTGCCATGCCAGTTTTCAAACAATAGATTCAAGGCAGACTTCAACGCTTACAACTGCACCTGAAGGAGGCGACGGAGATTTATGTCGCCAAAATATTGTGCATCAATAATAATATTACTCGATTTGTTTCCCGAGAAACGGCTAGAAAAATTGCATTAATTTATAACTTTAATATAATTTAAGGAAATAAACTTAAGACCCAATAATTACAACACACAACACAAATAACAAATTGAAGAAATTTATCGTATAGCCAGTATTGGCAGAAAGTTTCCAATAACCCACAAGAAGCCCAGTAAACAGCAGCCTGGATGGCCTTTTAATTTGTTGCAAACAGGTCGTGAAGACTACGAGGCTCGTCGAACAGGTGTTATTTGTCTTGCACGTCCCCACATTCACAGGGCTTGCTCTCTGGGATGTAACCCCATTTTTTCATATTTTATTTGCATCGATATACACCGCTTCTGGGTCTAATTAGGGGTTTCCAGATCGTGTACGGAATATTGTAGCCTGCTGCAGGTTTCTCCATTCGATTTTGACAGGGTCAAAACTTATAAATAAAAAAAGTGTTCACTGCAGGAGTTATGCATACACAGAAACCACAGGATAGCCCCTTGGGTGCTGCTTCCGCTGTGCTGCATTTGCAAGAATTTACCAGTATAATACGTTCTTGGAAAAGGTATATTTTGAATAAACCTTCATTGTGGTAAGAATGTATAGTACAATGCATTAAGATGGTAATATGATTGCTAATGTATTTTCTACTGTAAGGAGGAAAGAATATACCGAAAACTGTCTAACGCTGGACATTTATCGGACTTTAATTTTCAAGGGCATACAATTACAACAATCTCCAAATTAAAGTGATCTTTTAATTGAATATGACTAAGATGTACTATGACAGAGTTGTTTATGAATATCTTTTTTGAAAAGTTTGAAAGCAGAAGAATGTTGTTGATCAGCAGATGTTATCGGTCCTACACTTCCTCGCATTCACAGAGCTTGCTGTCTCGCATGTAATCCCATTTCTTCAGATTTTTTTTTTTTCATCGACACACACCTGTATGTACCCTTTTCATACAAGTCGTTAGCTATTATTCTCTGTAAGGTATTAAGCTAAGTCATTGCCAAACGATATCAACAATATTATATGCGAGGATTAGTAATGCTGTAGGTGCATTCGTTAAAGAGATGATACTCTCTAAGTAAGTCAGATAAATGATGTCCAAATCTTTTAAATGTGGAAGTGACTTTATAGTAAGGAAGGGGAAGAATGGTCAGTGTTCTTTTTTTTATTTTAATGAACAAAAGGTTTTCCTCATTGAGAATCCTGTTGCTGGCACATTGGATCAGAAGCGGACTGTGACGTCACTGCAAGGCTTTGTATTCTGAGGGTTGTCTCGTCTTGCTGAGGCAGGGATCGTCCGTTCTTGGGGCGTCCAGTGGGCGCGGTGACGTTGTAAGTAATTGCCGGGCAGGCCACAGCCGTTATCAGGCCGGCTGGCGGACGCATAATCCGCTAACAGGATCCCGGACGTGGCCCGCTAAACGGTTTAGCGGCGTGGCGCTACTGTAATGAATGACTGATGGCGGCCGACGGCAGCGGATTGAGGCGTGACCGCAGCGTGAAATATCGACTGCGGCATCCGCGCCACTCGATTTCTCATTTCGCGACCGGCGAGGCGGCAGGAAGGCGCAGGCCTTTCTCCGCACCCTGGCAGCTCTCATAAAGGCGCTGAAGAATGGTCCTCCGCGGCGAATTATCGACCAGGCTTGCGCGATCTCCTAAATACATCTCCCGTTGTAAAAAATTAAATCTCTCCCTTCATGGTGACGATCATGGCACACTCACGGAAATCCGAGAATCAGTAAAGTGACTGAAGATGACTTTCAACAGTGCTTACTTAATCCAAAAGTAGTTAAGGTTCTTCATTTAATTTCTGAGTTGTGTAGATCAGCGTTTCTCAACTTGTGGCTACGGACCCCTGTGGTTCGCGAAGCTTGGACACGTGACCCGCAGGTAGAGTATTAAAAATTTAATTCTAATTGAATTAAAGATGGCATAAAAAAGAAATAAATTAGTAAAAATATGGTGTTTGCAGGAAATGGGGAATGACTGCATGTTTACTATGATAAAATATGTTTGCAGGTGGCATCAAATAGCACGGCGTTCCTTTGAGGATTAAAGTAATTATCGATTTATTAGTGCCTTATCGTATGTGTACGCCTTCTAGAACCGCGGTATTTGTTAATACCATAACAGATGGTAGGGTTGGTTAATAATATGCACTTAGGTCCAAAATTAGGCCAATTTAAGTAGAATTATTTTACTGGTCTTCTGGCTGAAAAATGTTTAGAAACGATAATGTAGATTATCCTTCCGTGGGCTACCCAATCAAGCAAATTACTTGCAACGTTTCCTGAGAATAGCGAGAACACATTTGCCAAAATCTTGCAAAACAGTTGCTTTAAAATAAGAATTGTAACATTTAGCAGTGAAACAATGTACGTCCACCAGGGCTGCCTCTCATTTTTGGCGTTGATATTCCAAGAAGCGGAAAATGGAATGAATCTTTTATAAAAGGGAAAACTTCAGGTCGATGCTAAAAATTTTGTATGTATAGTAATTAATACATTTTTCAAAACCTTTTTAGAAATATATTCCGTACTCATAAAGAAATTTTCTCTCATTTCACAAACCGACTCAAAATTTTAACCTATTCCATTCATACGACATCCCTCGCAGAAGTTGCTTCGTATGAATTCCATTGTGCATTTCATAAGAAATCACTAAGAGTTTTGATACATTTAAGGAATTCTCCCTTATGCTGATTAATATTTCGAGACGTAGACGATTGTGCCAAAATTAGTCGCTGTTGAAGAACAATGAACATTCGTAGTGCAAGGTTGCATATGCTTTTTTTTAGTGGCATTTGGCTACATAGGCCATACAGTCAGCTCAATGTGATTGCCATTACTCTTCCAGTGTATTGTTGCAACTAAGTATGGACACATGGACACCAAGGACGGACACGACGTTCACACAGCCATAGCACTAAACACCCATGCCCTCGGCCGGACTCGAACCGGCGACCTGCGGCACGCGGAGCTAACACTCTAGCCCCTACACTACCGAGGCCGGGAATGCATTTGCTTTATCTCGAGCATATGCGCGGATCGTCCATAGGGGCATCATAATTAGTAAATATGGATACTGTTACGAGCAATTGTCTTCACTTTGGTTTATTTGGACAGCAGGAAACTTCACTGACGTTACGGGAATTGCATGTCGCTATACCCTTATATAGTTAATACAATCTACTTTATGGTCTCTACGAAAATTATAAATCGCATAGCACTTAACTTCTTGCTTGTGACGATAAGTGTTGTATGATTCTTTCGACAAATGACAAAAACTGCGCGATATCAAATAAGGTATTCGAACAATACATCTAAAAGCTTTGAGTCAAATAATAATCTGAAGCAATATGGATCTACGGTAGAAACTACAATCATTGATAAGTAAACGATCAATGGCTAATAGTGAAGCAACGCGAAATTCTCGCTTCAACGGAATTCAGTTACACACTAGTTTTTTTTTTTTTTTTAATTACTGATGGCTTTACGCCTCGTCGAGATCATTAGAGGCAGGAAAGCACTGGGTACATGGAAAGGGAAGGAATACGGCCATGGCCTTTTGAAGGAAGCATCCCGACATTACCTGGTGTGATTTGGAGAAACCATGGAAAACCCAAATCTGAAAGCCCGGACGGGGATTCTAACAGGCGTCCACCCGAATGTGTGGCCAGAGCGTTAACCGCTAACCGACCACGTTCGCTGCGCACACTAATATTACTAAGAAAATAAAAATACGCCACGTTACATACTTTTCTTCAAAATTATTGACAGCTATTTCATGTTATTGCTTCAAAAATTACTTGACAGCTCCTAGTTTGTTTTTAAAATAAAATTATAACATTGGAAGAGCTGTTTAGGCTTTATTACTCACTGAGCTGAAATTTTACATTTGTCAACTATTTCTTGTGATTTAATATTTAATATAGTTCAGATAGACTTACAAACTACGTCTTCAGTTACCTACTTCGCTTATTCTAATATTTGTCTACCCCTGCAATTCTTACCTTCGACTGTTCCCTCCACTATCAAGTTATAGTGAGCTAAAATAAACAGATTCTCGATCTGTACTATGCGTCAGCAAGACTTTCTTAATTCCTCGTAGTCACAGAAACGTATGAAAGAAAGAAGAATGGCTGGTTTAGGATGGCGGGACTCGTGTAAGATAGGATTGCGGATACTGCACGATATGGAATACAAGTACGAAGAATGGATTGAATATCCTTTCTGCATGCTGATTGGCTCACCCCAGGGATGTGACCACACTAATTGATGTTTGGAATTCTACCTCCCAGCCTGGTTAATAGACACTGTAGTTACACTGAAGCTTCTTGGAAACAAAGATGCTCAACGAAATCAAAGCCTAACTACAACCGTAAACATTTTTTCACTGTCCGTAAAGCCGGTGAACTAAAGTGGCTCCCTGCTAACTTGTCACGGAGTATCAATAAAGATGCGATAATTAGGGTCGGCGGCGTCGGTTTGTTAGCGCGAGTGCGATCCCGCTCGCAGCCGTGGCGTGGGTGGCGCCTAAAATTTGTGGCGGGTGTAAATTAATTAAACGGCGCGGAGCGAGGCGACGCGGCGGGAGACGAGCGTTGGCGTGCGACCCGTTAGCACCTCTCGCTGTTGTGGCTCACGTTACAGCCTCCGGTCGATACACAGCTGCCGCCCGCTGCCTGCTTGCTCTCTTAAAGCCGAGGTGGCTCCAGGCTTACCACACGCACAATCACTACACCCGCTTCTCGTTTCGTTAGATCTGTCGGGAAATCCAGGAACCATTACTGTTTCAAGCAATTTTTTATGATCAAATATAACAACAGTTCCTTAGAACATGAACAAAAAAGCAACATTAACATCATTTTAAAACAAACGTGGCTTCTCATATCAGGTAACAAAAGTCAATATCTCTGGAAATATGTATCAACAAAGCGAACGGACACGCTGATTCATAATCTCAAAACTAATAACAAATCCTCACATTTTTCGAATTCGCAATATAGTTCGATGTAAAATGCAGGTTTCGTGTATGCTTTATTGATGAAAACACGTTTTCACTTTTAGTATAACGATGTATTTTTGAAATGTTATGAACCTAATAACCCTTACAATCAAATTTTAAGAAAACTTGTCGCTTTTAACCCTTTCCAGCCCAAATTAATGGGGACATAGAAAAAAAATAATTTATGCTGTTTTATGGTTTCAAATGATTCCAAAAACACAAAAAATGTTAGTTTGTGAATTTTTTTGAACAGGGCTACTTTTTTTTCAGTGGGTTCATATGGACCCAGTGGGAAAATGTGATGGACAAAATTTTTAATTGATGGATAAACTGTAAGTAAAATGTAACACAAAAAAATATTTAAAATGTTGAAAACACCATAGAGGAAGTACACATGAGACAATTTGGTTCAGAAACAGTGGAATACAGCTTTTAGATTCCTGCTGCTTATTTTTTGTCAAGTGAATGTTGTCACATGGTACAAAATACATGTAGGTAAATCGAAATTATTTATTCATTACTGTTACATTATAGTGCACAACAACAAAATTATAAACTAAGCATGATTACAACGACTCTGGCCGCGGAAGCCTACGATTACATGAATACAATCATTTGTTATCGTACAATAAGAAACAATTCCCACTTATTATCTGTATTATTACATGTATCCCAAAAATTGTTCCATGTTGAAAGAAATAGTATTTACACTGTTTAGTGTTTTTTGAGTAGCGTATAAATTTGTTTCTTCATCAATCTTTGGAAACATATCATCCGAAAAAAAAAAAAAAAAAATCCAATTTGAAGTACTGTACAGCTGCCATTTGCTCAGAAGGCTCTGAAAAACTTGCATTGCATTGTGTGTCAAAGTCAGAGCAATCAAGGTCCCCATTTTTCCACCTTACTGCAACTGCCGCCTTTTTCTTCTGAAACCTTTTGTCTAGTGGAAAATGATCTAAGTCGGCAGTGTCATTAGAAACATTTGTAGTAGACTCATTCTGCTGTTCAGTTGGTAAATCGTTAGACAATACCTCAGCGCAGCTCTTATTTTCAATTAGATTGTGTGTTGTTACCAAGATTTATAGATTTTCAAATTCCTCGTCTGAAAAATCCTAAAATGTTTTATCAGACAGTTCCCCATTCGGAAGGTACTCCAGGATCTCCGCCTTCGTTAATTTAGACATCTTAAAGTAAATATTTTTTACACATGACCTCAATTACCATGCACATGAACAGCTATCTCCTTCTCCCAGTGGGGCCATATGGACCTAACATTTTATATGCCTCTAGCAGAGCAAACTAATTCAATTTATTATTGCAATAGTGTGGTTTGATATTGATATTTCATACAATTCAATAATACATTTTTTAAAAACATCAATATTGGTAACTTCCCTCAAAATTAAAGTAAATCTTACACGCCAAACAACTGCCGACCATTCATTACACTACCAACTGTAAAAAAAGCCACAGAAAGCTTTCTAATTATTCTATATCTTTGGTGCTGCCATCTGTTGCTGCAGAAAACATGTAAGAACGTGATGGTGCCATAGGGAACCAGTAGGAATTCATGATCATATTCTAAATGTGAAATAAACTTTGTGGGTCCATTTTGACCCGCTGGGCTGGAAAGGGTTAATGCAGTTAATAAATAAAAGCTTTATACCGCATTAAAGAGTTTTATAGAACATACCTCTATTAATGTATGTAAATAAAGAGATGGATTTAATCTTATTTTTTTTACAAAAGTTATGGACATCACATTCTAATGGTATCTTTGAGAGCATCTAGGAATGAAACGGGCGCATTAGATCGTAGGCCAAGGAGATGATGATGGACATTAATGGACACACATAAGAGAGATGGCTTAGTGATACTGTAGCAGTAAACGTAAATATGTAATTACATGCACTTTAAGTGAGAAAGTAAAATGTGAATAGAAATAAGATGCAGCTGCAGCCAAAGAAGAAGTTACGTTTATGTGAAAGGTGTATTGAGTTTAGTATAATATATGAGAAGCTGCGAAATAAAACTTTTTATTTTTTTATTTTTTAAACTGAAACTTGGAAGGGTAAAAGTGCTAAAATAATTGACCGTTCTCTTCTGGTAAGATGATAAGAAGTAAGACAGGATATTTGCATATATAATCGGAGAACTAACATTAAAAGTCATCTAAACCTGAAAGATGATAGGCCTATATATTTTGGTAGGAAGGAGATATAAGAAGTTACGTAACACAATTTACAATTGTCTGAGACGTGGTCAACGATAGTAACCAATTACTAGGTAGATACTAAAGTACTGATATGACAGTATTTTCATGCAGAAATGGTTATAGAGTATTTAAATAAGGGGCAAATATAGCCATCAAATATCAGCTTATTAACAACAAAGTTTATTATGCTCATGTTCACAAAAGTCAACTTATAAAGTTCAACCAAAAATTTTTAACACATAAGGAAACAAAAAATACAGGTATCGTGTCACTAATATTAAAAAATTTAGCTCTACTTCCATATCGGCATTAGTCACGATTACAGTACATCCCGTAAAGAAAAAATATCTGATTCATATTGTTTTGTATCAGTGTAACTTAATACCAGATTGATGTTACTGGGCATGTTTGTTTGTGATCAGAGAAAACTATTCAAATATTAAAGAAATTCAAGTATGTATGGAAAATATTATTTCATAATTAAAATTCAGAGCAAAATGAAACATATGAACTTTATGAGAAGAAGAGATTTTAATTTTCTACTCCAGCGCTAGTTGACGTATCATAATGAGCTATATCTTATGTCTGAATATAACCGTGAAAACTCCGTCAAAATTGGTTCAGTACTTTTCAATATATGCCAGATTACAGGTAGAAATGTTTGAACTTCAGAACAAGTTTTTAATTTCCTACTCCATCTGTATAAGCCGCAGTATCATAAAAAATATCCCAGATCTCCAGTCAGAATTTAACATTTCAAGCTGTAAAAACCCCACAAGATTCGTCTTAGTAGTTTAGAAGTTAAGCCAGATTACAAGTAAAAAATTTATATCCTCATAACAGATTTCCTTCTCCAGATCCAGGAAACGTAGCGTCATGAAAAATATCTGAGAACTTAGGTCAGCACCCAAGGACTCATACAGTGAAAACCCAGTCAAAACCGACTCCTCAGTTTTCAGGTTATGACATATGATTATTACAGATGTTCGAACTCCAGAACAGATTTTCATTTCTTGCTCCGGCGCGGCACCAGGAAATGTAACGTCATATAACATACCTTACATTCTATACCGTGAAAAATTTGATCTTACAGATGAAACATGTTTGAACTGTTCAAAAAATCCAGTTCAGTAGTTCAAACACGATGCCGGAACAACCAGATACAGTCCCGTTATATTATCATATAAATCTTTATATGGTAGTGTAGATACAACAAATGTAATTTCCATACATGTTTCTACGGCGAACAAGTACAATATTTATAGTAGTTTGCAGATTGGTCCGAGTAATATTGTTCCTAGTGAACTTCACCAGTCCCATTACTTCTTTCAACACATGGTTCACGAATGGGATAATTCCATTGAGGTATGATATAGCTAGGTGATAAGGTTTCAACGAATCATGTGGATAAATTGGCACTGAAATTTATTCGTGACGCGTATGAGAAAAATTACAAATGCTTTGACGTTTGTAACGGTCATACGTCCAGTTGTTTTGTATAATGTTATAAAAGTGATATGAATAGTTTTCATTTTACACGTAATAAATGTGTAGTGTTGGTATAAAATATTAATAAGATGTTTTTGTTATGAATCTTTGACAGCAGGGAAAAAAGCTGAGGGCTTGTCATAGCGATTTAATAAGAATAATATTGGAGTTGAGTTAGGAGAAGAATGAATGAATGGAATGGAAGTGGACTGAGTAAGAAACAGTACGATATGAAACTGGGAATGGCGGCTGCAGGGAGATGCCGGTCTAAGAAAGGGTATTGAATTGTGAGGAAATAAGTACGTCAGCGGCCAAAGAGAACATTACTGATGAAAAAGTTGTGTGGTGACAACTGTTCATAGTTTTAAAAGTGTTGTATAATGTGCAATAATATACAGAGTGTAGTATAAACATATCTTACTGTGATTGTTTCATTTAAAAGAAGGAATTAAAGAATTTCAGTTATAATATAAAAGTTTATTGCAGATAGTAAGAAGATGGATAATGAATTATGATTAGAAAAGCGATCGTTATTATCCATCTCAGTAAAAGAAGATGGCAAAGAACGTAATTCCTTTTTACGGAAAGTGCTAAGGAAGACAACCAGGTAAAGGATAGTATAGCAAAATTATTTATAATCATTGTTAAATGACCAGAGGGAAAATTTGAACATTGTTTACTTGAAATAAAAAGACAAAAAGCTTTAAATCGTGTAAAACCTTTCCATATACGAAAGGAAAGGCTATGCGCTGGATACAATTGTTTCCCTCAAATTGAAAACAAAATGTTAATTTTGCTCTTGATCTTAATGCAGTGTAATTTAGATAAAATAGATGTGAGCTAGAGTGACTTGCGTATGTGTTACCACTGAAACTCTTGCGTTAATTTACATAATAGTCAAGTCAGTACAAATTAAATTGTTGATCGTCCTGTTATCTCTTTATAAAATATTTTTCTAGAAGTTTCGTTGGTGTTTCCTTTATAGTTAAATGACTTGATGTGAGAAAAATAAAAAAAATTTTACAGCAGGAGTGATGAGTCATGAGAAATAGATTTATTTCTTTAATTAGGACTTTACATCTCATCGGAGTCACTGAAGCCGGGAGAGGGTTTTAGAAAATATGACATGGCCGGGTATGAGGAAACTTGCCCAGAATTCACCTATGGCGATTTATGGAGCCCTAGAAATTCGAAGTCGGGATAAAGGATGTCCTCCTAATGTCAGACCAAAACGATTACTCATCAAATAGACTCAGTACCTGTACTGGAACTATTAATATTATCAATATTATGGAGATTTCTATAAAAATCCAGCATTTACAAAGGATATAAATAATCATTTACAATTTGTTTCGAAACTTGTTACACAACCCTTATTTTTTTCCCCAGTGTAAATTGCACATTGAAATATTTGACACAAACTATCCGCTTGGAGAAAGAGTTAATGTGCAGTAGGTAACTGACCGAATGAATTTTAGTAACTGAATCTAAAATATTAACATGTAGCTACTGTAAGAACAGTTTCGAATGTTTTTAAAATATCTAATAATATTGCACTACTATGCGGCGCCAGAGGCAATAATTTTTTAAATTGTTATTGGCTTTCAGAGCCGAAACCGCACAATCAGAAAAATATTGACAGGATTGTGTTACTAAATTTCGTCACGGTGAATACGTAATACTAATTTAATGTAACACTGATAAACTAATTTATTCCAATCAGCATTGTTACAATGCCTAGACGCACGTTTAACTCTGATCTATTTTATTTATTAAAAATATGTTATTCTCAAGGGGGTAAAAATTATACATTTCCGATAAGCAGAAAAATTTGGAAGTTTTTAACTATTACAATAGGATTAATGTAAAAGCATTTTTAATTAATATAAGTTACAGCTGCATTACCAATGTATTTTGATCACTTAACTATTGTTACTGACTACAGGTAAATTGAGGTTAATTCAGAAATTTGGATTGCAATGTAAAAACGTGTAAGAAAACTCTCATGCGACGTGCAGACGGTCGATGATTCGCTAAGGGGTCCAGTCGTGTCAGCAGACAAAGACAGCCGATATTGTGAAATCCCTAAGAAACAGACGTTTGACTGTTGGATACATCAGATTCGGTGTCAAATTAAGGGGACCTTTAACCTTGCTTGTGTCGGCAGGAAGATGCACTCGAGATAGAATAAGAGTCTGGCAGATCCGTTTGAAGAAGAAATATTTTGAGATTACTCATGGCAATATGTATAGTTCCCAGCAAATTACCTTTGAAATATTTTCAACAGTTATATTTGTGTACACTCCATCGATGACATGAGAGAAAATCTTATTAGTTTCTTACTTTCAGCTAAGATAATTGGCAAATTAGAGTTGTTTCTTGGTGGCTGCTGCATACGATAAAAAATAAAAATAAATAAATAAAAGATAGCATGGAAAGTCATCAACCAGAGAATGAGACGCGGCATAGCAGATAAAGTCGTGCAAGGGATAACTCAAGTATCTGGGCGAAGTGAAACACGAGAGAACAAACTGGTAGCGCCGATGAGAGATTGCAGCTAATGAGATGCTGTTGTTTCAACAACAACGGAGCAGACAAGACACGCGCGCTGGATTTCACGCACCAAGTCACCCCGGCTGTACCTGAGCTCTCTCCAAAGCAGCGCCATTCACAGCTAAGATCTTCGAAAGAGATTGTAATTGATCCACAAAGCAGGACCCAGCCCGTCAACGAGAGTATTAAGATTTTCAAATGTTCATACAGACAGACAAAGTCTTCAAATTTTACGATTTTGGCATCTTTATGGTCAGTACTGTATATTCCAATTATTCTTTTTCAAACTAATTTCATATAGAAACACAAATTTTCAACAATTTTACTAGATGTTGTAGTCTGGGCTAGTGCACCGGCTAATTATTTTGCTTTGAAGTCAGTATGAGTTTTAATCCAAATCAGCTTGACTGTTCTGTGAAGACTATAAAGTTGATGTAGCAGTTCTGAGACTTTGTAGCCTAGCGTATATTTTCCGTTACTAGCATGGAGATCACGGTGGGAAATTTGCGCTGCTCTTAAATCAGACACGAAATCAATATCGTTTGGAGGTGTGGCTTACACATATTTCACAAATGCTTTCAAAATGTTTACCATGTCTGCAGTATACACGTTTGTTCCGTCGTAGCTTGACTATACCCACAATATCAGCCTGTGTTAACCACTTACGACCATCATACTATCGCTTCTGTCTTTGCACCATCCACGAAGATATCACAGGCATGTTTATCCAAGTAATTTTGGATGCTTAGCTTGGCCCTATCTTGAGGGCATAATTTCGTGAATGGTGTGGTTAGCATGGTTAGATTGTAATATTGTGTTGAGAAAAGGAAGAATGAATTTGTTCTCACCGCTATGGTAGAAGCCACTACATATAGTTTTCACGGCCCGTGAAGGAAAGAAAACTTTAGGTGAGCGATGCCGGTCAGTATTCTGTACAGCCAAGATCGTTTTTGAGATATGAATGACGCGTACTTCTGGACCCTTGATCTGTATTTGTTGTTAGTTAAAACAATAATCGGTCTTGAATATTGGTAGTGAGTAAAGTATTAATGCTTGGCAGCAAGTTCCATTGTAACAGAAAATAGGTTTCAGTTAAGTTATAGTGATGAAGACAATTTGAGCTTTAGATTATGTGTATTATTTGACAGAGTTTTGAATACTTACTGTCCAGATTCTTGCAACTGACCCAGACAATAAATTGACTTGAAATATTCAACGTGGCCAGCGCTATTATGCAGCAGGAAACCACAGCACAGAGAAACTGGCCAAATATGCGCGCGGGAGTCGATTATCGCCCGTAAACTCACTGAAATATACATTAGCATCACGCGAAAACGACATCCACCACCGTTTTATCCGCTGTGACTCAGAGCACAGAAAAGAGATCGGAGAGACGTGGAGGATAGCGGGAGCAGGTGCCCCCGTGTTAGAAAGAGGGGAAGGCGAGAGAAACGAAGAAGTTGCGCGTTGACCGTCGGAGCGCGAAGAATTGTGCGAGAAGTTGTGCGAGTTATTCGTCGGCAGTAGCGAGAGCTGGCTGCCAACTCTCTCGAGCCATTTGCCTCGTGAGCCATACGAGTGTCGACGAGAAATATCGCCTACGCAAACAGCGACGCGCCGGTGATAACGCGCCTCGACCGGGAAAGGGGCTCCTGGGAACAGAAGCAATCGCGGCTCCAAGTGCGATTACTTTGCCCGGGGGCGCGACACACGATGAGGAAATTGCATGCGACAGTGGCGGGCGCCATCTGCTCACCGCGCCGCGTCGTTAGGCACTGTCTACTGCAGCCTTCATTAAGTTTAACTCAATTTCACACCGAAATAAATAAAAAACACATGCGGCTGTAAGTCGAAATTAAAAGCGTGTTTTCTTACTATAGAATTTTGAAAACGAAGGAAAAATTTACTAACGTTACGCGTGAATTGAGCAGGCGTTAAAATGTCCTGCGCATGTTCACTTCAAATGTTAATGCTTCTATTGGTTTAATCTGCATGAAAAATCACGTGACGACGTCAGATGATATATTTACATCCGGAGGAGCGGCCATTATTACACGCTGATACATGCACCAGTATTTTTAGTTACTTTTTTTGTACATTATTTGCTTTTTGTTTATTATTTGCTTTTTGTTTATTTATATGAGTCAATGATCGCTGTTACAGTAAGAAAATAAATGTGGAATGAAGTTTATATAACGATCCAGTGAATGAATTATTGCGCGTGCAGAAATGCAGAATTGTAAGCATTCGTGTTTACAGGTGAGGGAATGAGTTATTCAATTTTTTTTTTTAAAATATTTAATTAGCCTTCTTAGGTGGCATAATATGAAAACTTTACTTCAGTTGAATTAAAATAGGTCTTCATTGATCGTGATCTATGCATCCTGTAGCACAATGAAAGTTAGTACTACGTGGCGTAACATAAATATGCACTTGTGATTGAAGCTTTGATATTCTCGTGGTAATATTAGGATAAAAAGCAGCCTGGATGACAACTGAAACTTCTTGGTACAGCGTAAGGTGCGAGGAATTGCGGTGATCGTTATTTTATAACAATTTTATTTAGTTAAACAACTGCGAACAAATGTAGATGACTTGACAGAATACTCTTTATAATAACGATTTATTTAAATATTTTATTATTGCAGGCCATTTCTTCCACAGTTGCTTGTTAAACTAATAATTATTATTTAGTAAATATGCCAATACAACTGTTGTTGGATGTTCTTTATTTTTCGGACGCGTTTTGCCTCTCGTCAAGGTATCTTCAGCGTACCATGTTTTCCGTTTTTTCAAATTATAACTAATCGCATATTACAGAAAACATTATTAGTTTATTTAAATATTATAAAGAAATATTCACTTCAATCGTATTATTAGTATGCCAAATCCAAATATTTTTTCTGACCACAGCAGCTGAATCAGTTAGAATATATTTATATCAGCCTATTCTTGTAACTTCCAAGTTACGTTCTATTGGCGGGCTTAAACTCTGATCGCTGTTGTAGTAGAAAAGAAATATGGAACCACGTTAATATCACGATCCAGTGATTGCATGTGAGATAAAAGCTTAAATATACATGCAGAAGTAATAGCATCTGCCTTTATAGCAGAGGGAATGGGTTATTCAATCTTATAAGAGTTATTCAAGTCATGAGCCCCAAATCAGCAGTCAACCTTTCATCTTTGGTGAGTTTATAAGCTAGTTATTAAGAAAATGTTTACACATTTATATAGACACCGATATTTGTAGTTGCTTTTTTTTAAAGTTATTAGCCAGAAATCTAAATTCAACACGTCATTTGTAACGGGCTTATAAGATAATTACTAACGAATATTAATTGTAAGAACTGTTGTCAGATAATTTTGTTCCATATTTTCTCCAATATAACAGCTCTGAACGCAAAACACAGACTAAGGCTAGAGGAAACACTTTTCAATATGACAAAGTGTGTTTTAACTTTTTAATGCTTTTCATTTATATGTGAGAATAACTTGTAAAAGGTTACTATTTACAGTATAAATCCAATATAGCATCATTCATCCACACGAGCATGAAAGAAACCTAAAAAAATACATTGGAAAAGTGTCTATAAGTATCACATCTCGCGCGTGTACACACTGATACATGCACTGGCTTTTTGTCACAGCACTGTTTCCTGTTGCGGACATTTGCTGTACTAACAGATGATACGTAATGACACGATCGGTTTAAAATTGTCTTTGTTCATAGCGAACTGTGACTCCTGATATCAATGGCTATGAAAAGCAGGGTAAACCAGAAGGCATATCTGAAATTTCACAAGCATCCTGCACATAATTCTTAGACAAATCCATGTTAACACAATAACATAATGACTATCAATCGGTCAATAGTTTCTCATATGTACGCTGCAATAAGTTATGTTCTTTCATAGCTTAACGCCTATTCGGGGTAGAGGTAAAATTAGAGCCGGGGTAGGACTGGACGAAACGGACAGGAAGGAATTGTCTTGATTAATTTAAGGACCCTGAGATCTGGAAGGAATAACAGGGCTCGAACCGTTATTCTTCCGCACACTAGGCCAGAGCATTATCGCTCTCACCAGGTTGGTCGGTATACTTTACCATTACCCTAAATTGCGTGGAAATACTTTATTTCTGGTAATACTATTTATGGAACGCAATGCGCGTGTTAATTTACGAGTATTTATAAGTCTAGTTTTAGGATGTGGTGTCATCTATAACATTTTCAAAGCAAACCCAGTTCTATAAGTCCGAAAAAAAATATCTATTTAAGGCAATAAATACCTAAATTAAAAAAAATACTCTTTTCCTTATGTATAATTTCTATTTACCTCTTCAAAAGTAAAATATAATTTATTTTCTTCCAAATAAGTTCACAATCATAGCACCGAGTATGGTGGTGTAACGGTTAGTGTTCTGGTCTCGCATTTTGGAGGACGGCCGCGGCGGTTCGAATCCTCGGCTGGGCATCCAGATTTGGGTTTTACATGGTTTCCCCAAATCACTTCAGGTGAATACCAGGATGCTTCCTTTAAAAGGCCATGGTCGAATTCCTTCCCATTCCTTGCCCCCCATTCTTTCCCGTCTCTAAAGACCTCGCTGTTAAGAGACGTTAAGCAGTTAAAAAACATAGTCTCAGTGGAGAAAATTAAGTCTAGGTGTTAGTTCTATGCTTCGGTCCTCAGTCTTTTCAATCTCCCAGAAATCTTTAAATGAGTCACATTCAATCAGAGAATTAAGTATGCATTAGATCATTTGTTTGTTGACGACTCCTTAACGACTTGGAGTAAACTTCTCTCAGCTGGCACGCTTAGGCGAACAAGTGTATGCAAAGCTGGGGGAGCAATAAACGGGCTTAGCCTAATCTCGCGGTGCCGCAAATAAAGCTGCATTATATGCTTTACTCTGCCTCTGGCGACACCATCACCATAAATATAACTCACGCATGCGTTCTTAATAACAAATTTTATAGCAACGGTGAGCACTTACCTTTAATGGAAATAGAAACGTGTGTGCAGATTTTAAAATCAAGAGAGCGATCAAAATCGCTATTTGTTATGTTGTAAAATCCTGGCTGTACCTTCGTTAACACATCAATTTAGGTTTTAGTAGCAATATTACAACCTGCCCTCCGGATTCAGGGAAAGCAAACACCGAAATAACATCGTAACGAAACGCAGAAGTTTTAGTTAACCTGTTGTCGCACTACTCAAAGTACATCGAGCACTTTCTTTGTTGTATTATTATATCATGCTCACTTATCTGCAACATTTGAGGGTCACGTGTTTTGTAAACCCACGCTAGTTGGCCCTGGTACCACAGGAGCTACATGTGGTACCAGGTTACCATATGTAGCAAAGGTTACCGGGTCCAGTGTGGGCCAGTGCATGGGTGGTTTTAATTAAGGGTTGCGATCAATTAGTTTTGTCCTTAAAACAGCTAAAATATTAATATGAAGTGCACACTGATAAAAAAATACAGTTGAGATGGCTGTGTAACTGTATGGTTAATGTCTACCGGAAGTTTCTGGTTTAATAGCTCTAATATTCAACACGAAACAACGTGATCTTGGGTGTTCAAGACGGCAACTGTAGCACCTTATAGCGTCATATCCTAAGCATTCCACATAGGTGTAAAAGCCTCTACGAATGACCTACTTGTTGAATCTTTGAAAGCAGCTTATCACTGATAAGAGAATTTTTAATAAAGACTTCTTGCTAATCACAGAAATGATTACTTGGCGTCTTAGCAGTTCAGTAGCGGGAAACTAGTCTTAGAATAATGTCCCACTGATTAGGGTAAGCTTTTATGTAATGAATGAAAGTAAACGATGATTTCACATTTCTATATACATATGGGACTGTTCTGTGGTAACTACATAAACACTGAATTAGGATCATCTCCGACGCTTTATTTCAAGTAGCATAAGTCACCAACCATTTCCTTTACGCCTCTTCGACGGCTAAGGTCATTAGAGGCGGGTTGGGACTGGGGACAAGGAACTGGAAGGAATTTGACCATGGCCTTTTTGAAAGAAGCATCCCGGCATTCACCTGGAGTGATTTGGGGAAACCATAGAAATCCCATATTTGGATTCCCGGACGGGGATTCGAACCCGCGTCCTCCCGAATGCGAGGCCAGAACGTTAACCATTCACCCACCACGCTCGGTCAACAATTCCCAGGAGTATAACAATTCAAGGTTCATAATAAGCATCAGAATCAAAACCGATAAAACCTGAAAAGTCAAGAGATTTTAAGCAATAAGTAGAAGTCAATAATCAGGGTAAGTAGAAGTCAATAATCAGGGTAGGTAAGTCAGAAACATGTCCTATCTATCAATCAGTCAATAAGCACTCGGTCAACTTATTACAACTGCTACGTCGGCTTTGGGAACCATATTTTGTAGACGAACCTAAAATCAAGTTAACTGTACTATGTCTTAAGTAACTGACATGTATGTATCAATGATCTCCAACATGAAAGGTGGTAGTGTTCTCCTGCGGGTGGCTTATTGGGCCACTCTTTGACAGAGATATGGTCACCAAATTATGGTTCTCCATCCGACGGATATAGCACCTCAAACATTCTCGTATGCGTATGCACTTCCTCCACAGGAACAGCGGAGAGGAATGTGATTAGGTGATTTAGAATTCTGCTTAACCACCTCTCGTACATTACTATGCAAGTCACGAATGGAAATATCTTCCACCACCGGATTGTAGACAACATAGCTGAGTCAATGACCTCAACCAGCGAGGCATGTCACAATAACTAAATTTCAGGACATCGGAGAATCTATCAATTATCACATTTCTGTTGCAGTACCCTATCGTGATGTGGACTTCATTTCTTCTCCCGCAAATATCGCTCTTGCCACTATAAACAGAGGACGATTATTGTATTGAAGCATCCTAGCCAAGGCGTATTTAGGCTTTGTGTGTGTGTGGGGAGGGGGGGGGGGGTTGTGGTGCGGGCCCCTAGGCTACAGCCTAGGTAGTCTATGCTTAAATGCGGCCCTGATCCTACCCTTCTATCAATATATCACACGATGGAGAAACAGGTAGAGACCAGGTATTTGGTGGTGTTTACAGAATTCGGTTCCGCTTCTATAGCTTTTTAACAACTGATAGCAATCTGAGTTACATCACACACTAAGCTCCTCTTTTCACGCTTTTAAAAATAATATATATATATATATATATATATATATATTTGGTAGATATACATGCTTACTTATAAATTTTACACGACCTCTATAGCACTTAAAGCAGCTACATTTTGATTGACATTTTTCCAATTTTTTTAAATTAATAATGAAGCTAAGAAAGTAGCCCTCTGTTCACCTAGAGAAAATTAGATGACACTTTCCTAACATTGACGGAACGATTGGATAAGAAATCTATAATTAGTTCAATTTACTTTTACACCCTACCCGTGTTTATGCATTACAAGAGTATGACGAACTCGTACAATGACGTGCGACATGATTTCTTAATTCCAGAATTAGAAATGATCTGTTATGTGGATGGAGACTTTCCCAGCGTATTGATGCAGTGAATTCTTCACGAGAGTCCAGCCGGATAGAGTCATAGAATGACTGCAAATGATCTGTTGTCTACTGCTTTTACACTGTGGTTGACTGTTTACTATAAAAATGACACAGTTTCTAAACTGAATGTAGTACGAAATCGTATTTTTCTAAGGAAACAACGGCCTGTAATATCTCGGCAGCTAGACATTAACATAAGTATGTGTGACCGAGTCTCTAAGTCTCTTATGAAAAGCAATTGAAGTGCATTCTAGATAACTGGATCGATGTTTGCACTTGTTACAGAGAAGAAATTGCCATATGCTGCTGTGTTTACCTTATGCTTCCATATAATCTCACATACCAGTAACTTGTTTGTATTTGAATATTAAATTACTTCATATTATATATTGTCATAGTTGGTACTTACTGGAC
Source organism: Vandiemenella viatica (assembly GCA_031002005.1). Lineage (NCBI taxonomy): Eukaryota > Metazoa > Arthropoda > Insecta > Orthoptera > Morabidae > Vandiemenella > Vandiemenella viatica. Next base: position 310,349,652 of record JARYHS010013630.1, on the reverse strand, counting down.
CACTGTAGACAACCAAGACACGACACGTAAGCGGACTTACCTAAAATTAGAAACAAATTGAAATTTTAGATCATTTATGCTGCTTCAATGTGAACAATCATATTTTTTTTTTCATCATGCAGACAAATTAAAACTTAAATTGTTGTTGTGAATCACTTTTCACAGTTATTTGTTAAAATTTTACACGATTATTTAAATAGCGTTAGCGCAATTGTTATTGTTGTTATGTTTATTCCTAAAGTTTATCGTCTCTAGTTGAGGTATACAAAACAAATTTAAACTTGTCTATAAATTTTTTACAATTTTTGTAACAGTTTTGTTTATCTCTGTTTAGAAGGTTTCGTTAAGCGTGGTAATACACACTTGCCCATGGTTATCATTAGAGACCGGATTATATGCATTTGCATGTTTCCACATGCACTTGCATATTAAGCCCATTTTCACCGATTATTGCATATTTTACCTAAAACCAGCTGATGATGCATGTTTTCGCTATATTTACAATATTTTTCGTTAGTGTATGTAGTTAATAAATAAAATCTTACGTTGTAGCCGGCAAATCGTACTAGCAGCACAGCTAATAGTCCACAACTCGCTGAAGAAATACGACCTACGTTTGGGAATGTAAATAAACTGATTCCATCAACAAAGAAAGCGTTTCTTAAGGCACGTTATCCTAATAATGCCCTTAAAAATTTTCAAATGTTCCTTTACCTCCGGAATCTGTGGTAACTCATGGGCGAAGTGGGTTGCAGCTGTACTGTTTTACAATGAACATTTCGAGGCCATTAAAAGTGTAGTAAACGACTTTGATAATGGAGAAGCTATGACAGTTTGACAAGTACAACTAAGCATTTAACAATTCTAGGATTAGAACCATAGTTGTGATTGGCACTCATTTTTTCCTACATACCTGCGACTTTAAAAAAAACTTGAAACTCAAGGTTTGACGTTGACTGAATCTATTCAGTTAATGAATAAAATCCGCATTGGCAGAGGTATTCCTGGCTAAATTTACAGTGAAGTTTGAACCTTGTGTTAAATTGATAGTTTTAGTAAAGGGACGGGTGAACCTTTTCCAGAAACAATGACTGCCAACACAGTACCTAAATTCAAATACTCCCATGTTACATCGGTGAATGTGGAACGGTCCGTATCCACTTATAAAAATGTTTTGAGACACCAAAGAAACAATCTCACTATTAAATATTTGGAACACAACCCGATTGTTTACGTTTACAAAAAAGTAAAATAATTGTTAATTATAGAATTTATAAATATGTTATTTAACTATTACTAATTGCATGCTGACTTTGAAATAAAAACTCAAAAAAATACTATCATCATATTATTTAATGTTGCATATTTTAACATTTTTAACCCTTTTCATGCATATTTTTAGCACTTTTAATGGATATTTCTAGCTTTTGTGTTGCAATAATTGAACTCTAGTTATAATATTTTACTTACTTTTCAATTTATGTCACAAGATGTGATCGGTAATCGCTTTTAGTCTCATTACGAGAATTTCTTTTTCAATACTACAGATATATTTTATTGGTCTCACCTATCAAAACACTCAGGTAAAACTTACTAGTGAGTCTTTTGATCAAGTAATATCTGTTAGGCTCGAACGTAAACAATTTATGCAGATATACAAATTATATTTTTTGCACTTTTATATCTACAAAAAAAAAAAAAAAAAAAATATTAATATATTTCTTTCTTTCACTTACAGAATTCCAACAACCGGCAATCATTAGGGTTTCGTTACTCATCACTACTTAGTTCTTCAGTTTCCCTGCGTATCTTTTCCATCTTTTTTATCGTGTTTGTTGGTCGCCTGTTCCAAAAATGCTTTGTGTCAATCGGTATCATTAGTCAGTTTACTCTGCAGTCGATCCATGGTCAGATTTAAATGATGTAAGGTGCGTGTACTGTCCGTGTTTGTACTTGTTAAACAAAGTAAACTGGGTTTTAAAATGACTGAGTAGACACACCACTCATTGAATTCTGTTGCATAATAGTTCAGTTACCTAAACGTTTATTTAGGACAACGTAATATGGATACCCTACTAGAATCAGAAACTCATCATAAGTCACTGAAAGCGAGAGAGCAAATTGTTATGTCTGGCTGTGAGTTCTTCTGACGATTATTTGTTGGCAGCGCGCTGTGTTTGTAGGATCTACAGAGATCGACTTACGTGCGGGCCTGCTTCGCAAGAAGCCGGAGCCATCACGAGCAACACGATACCCGGCGCGCAGCTGACGTCAGCGCAGATTGCCGGCGTCACTGGGATGGCGCTTCCCGTAAACGTGTCCTTCTGCGGAGCCAATGCGGAAGGACAAGGCGGTGGCTAGGCGTTTATCCCACTCAAAACAAAACCCGCAGAGCTGCCGACGTCGACACAAATAAACGCTCCCTGACGCTACCCAAGGTCCGTTTGTGTCTCTAAGGCTTCTCCAAAGACACTTCTCGGGTCTGAACTCAGTGAACGTCATCTGCGGAAGTGAACTGTTTCAAGTAATCGTTTTGGAGAACATACATACTAGAGAATTAATTTCGGAAGAAATCCGAAAATTTACAGATAATGTATTTGGAATAGTGATTGAGTTTAGCAAAAAGATACCCGGACATATATTAATTAACACGGATTAAAAGTGTCAAATTCAAGTGAATATTTACACTATTACAATTTAGATCCATAACTTTACATATATCATAGCATATCAAGAGCTGTTTAAGTATCGTTTTTGTTTTTTTGTTTTTGTTGTTTTGTTTTGTTTTTTGTGTTATTATTATTATTATTATTATTTTGCCTAAGACTTTACACCTTTGAACATGAAATTTTCAAGGAATCACCCCATTCACCGGGACCGACTAGGCGAAATCATGAAAAACCCAAATCTGGATGGGCGGAGGGGGATCCGGTGCGAGGGGCCCTCCGAATGTGAGGTCTGAATGTTACCTATCACCCTCCACCATCAGCTTTCTTCTATTGTCGGATTAATATACTCAAACAATTTTTTCAGAAGTCTCTTTCTTCTTCTCCACCACATTTTCCAAAAATTTTTAGTTGGCTGCCTTTGATAATTTTACTCATCATTGGCCTTGTAGAATTTGGAGCTATGGTTTTACGGCTGCATGCCCTTGCTGACGCGAAGCATTTTGTACCTAATGCCATGTGGTACTACGTGCTAGTGGAAAAAATGAGGTGTTGCATGTATCTGTAAAATGTGTTATTGTATTCTGTGTGTCATAACTGCATTTTTGTTTGTGAAATATCTAGTGTATGAGGTGAAAACTGCCAAAAATAGCAGTCCAGATGGTCGCTGCTCGGGGGCCTAAGCTCGTGCCCGTCCCATTGTACCTCCTCGATTCAGTGTACTGAGCTCCAATGGGGGATAAACAATTTTTTGGAAACATTTTGTTTTGATCAGTGTTTAGATTTGGCTTGTGCAAATGATCTTAACATGTATAAACATACTTCAGAGAGTAACGAACTAAATACAGCTGAGAATCCGAAACTTAAACATCTTAACGGAACAAACAGTGTCTTATTGAATACTGCCAGTGCAGAATGGTCATAAAAGCGAACTCGGAATGTCACTTACCATTTATGCCAATGTACACGATTCGTTTATTGTTGCACTTCCCTAGCAATGTGTACACATGTAACAAATGTTCACACTGGTTGTAATCCTAAATATCGACAGAGACTTGTTGTATCAGCTTACCGAACGAGAAGTCCATGGTCCCGAAATACGAGGAAAAGCTCATCGCTTTTGCATCATCCCCTGGCGATGGCGGAGAGAACTGTGAGTGAGAGCGGCAGGGAGGGATCTGCTGCCGGAAGGCAGAGGACCCATTCCGGGCGGCCATCAGCAGGTAACGAGCCGCCGCACCTGTCGGCGACGGCGGCGTCGCGGCGCCCAGGCACACTGATTCGGTGATTACAATTAGGGCCCCTCACGCCGGAGAATTTTACTTACGGCCGCCCCACGAAAAATTACTGGCGCGGAAATGGAGATAATAAATCTGGCCGGGAATTGTCGGCAGCTGCAACTCGGGATATCCCGGCGACTCGCAGTCTGAACGAGCCCGCGGAGAGGAAACGAGAAAAGGGAGAGCAAGGCCTCTTACGCCACCAGCTGCGACAACTTCTGTGCAGTACAGAAAGACAAATGGTTTCTATACCTCTTCCGCTTCGATACAAATACTGTGAGATCTAACTCAGTCTGTAGACGTATACTATTTACACGCATTACATTTCAATATAGCCGGCCCTGGCAGTGCAACGGCTATCATTTTTTTATTTACATTAAATGTGCCTGATACCATTGTTAGTATAAAATTAATTGGAACTGGTTAATGGTCGCAGAGACCGAATACCATTTTTTTTAATCATTAGGTTCCTGATCTAGTCAACGTTAAACACATTGTTACTACTACACATTAAGATAAAGATAAATATGAAACTGCATCTAATATTATTTTTTTTTTTTTTTTTGAAATGCAGTTCTTGACAATGTGTACTTGCTTATCGTTTTATTTCCATGTATCTTTTTTTATCAATTTCATTGATTTTTTTGGTTTAGTTTTCATCGTTTTTGCAGAAAATCCTGTATAGGTAAGACATATTTTGTTTAGCAGGTAACAGGTAGCATATTGTGTCACTGCAGGAGTGGAGGAATTGACGTATCGCCATTAATTATTTAAACGTGTTGTCCGGTAGATAATAATAACACCATCAATGAGCCACAGCATCACCTATCCTTCTTGCCATACTCTAGCGCTACAACGTCGAGGATTCATAGGGTTCTGGATAAAAATTGGATTAAAATCATCTTCCTGCCGTCAAAAAAAAAAAAAAAAAAAAAAAAAAAAAAAAAAAAAAAAAAAATTGGTCTCCCCCAAGGATGACTTTGCCCTCCGAACACCAGGAGATTATAACATTGATTGTGGATTCGGGATCGACCTGATGATACGGTGCATTAACAAACAATATCTGGAATCCTGCGGTGTGGAACACAGGCTCGAACGGGGCCACAGGTTCGATTTTGAAATTGTGTAATTTGTGGGGAGGAATCTGGGGATTCTGAGAGTTGTTACATATGTATTGAAGAACATTGTTACATTCTTTGGATATATTAGAGAGAGGTCTATTCATTCCTATTTTTTCTAAACACAGTAGTGATGCCGCCAAGTTAACTTCCCCACGTAATCATCGTAATCAGTGTCGTTTGTCTTCACTCCATTCGCACTGAAGAGAGTTTTTGGATTTAATTCTAGGCGTATCAGTCACAATATGGTTACTCAAGAACTAATAAAAGCTCAGCTTCTTACTAATTTCTGCAAATTTTGGTTGATCTATCTTAGAGTGTGGAGTAATGAGCAGGAAAATCTATGAAATATTATACACATGATAAAATATAAGAACACTAGTATACAGAAGTTACAAACTATATAAACCATTGTGCAATATGCTAGCAATTAATACGAAGATTCCATTCGGTCATCGTCAGAAAAAACGCAAGATATACACACTTATAATTTCTAAACATTCAAGTTTTGCACCAATTTAAGTGTAACTTCAGCTAAATTGTACACCATATATATATATATATATATATATATATATATAATAAGAACACCCCATATTCTGACACAGTTCTGAAAAGAGATTCCTGATGTAATTTAAGATATCATCCCCAAAATTACAGTACCAGTATTCACCCAAGATACAAAACACCATTGCAGACTCTGGGTACCATACGTTGTTCAACTTATACCAGGGGCCTTCAAAAAGAAGTTCAACATTATTAAGGCAGGCCACGTAACTTATATTTGCCTCACTACACTTAAAAGTGACACAGAGACATAACACTATTTTTCAACATAGTCGCTGTAAACAATGGTGGGAACATTCTACTAATCGTCGGACCGAGCGCGGTGGGTGACCGGTGATCCTTTGACCTCGAATTTGGAAGGACGCGGGTTCTAATTACTCCGGCCACCCAAATTTGGGTTTTCCATTGTTTCCCAAAATCATTTCAGGCGAATACCGGAATGGTTCCTTCAAAACCCCATAACCAAATTCCTCCCTCTTCCTTACTCCCAATCATTTCCCATATCTAATCAACTCGAAGTCGACGAAACGTAAAGCTATAAGAAAAAAAACTAATCGTTCAACTAATCCACTATAGAAATTCGCTCATTGGACAGGGCCATCCGGAAATCACTAAGTGAACGTTCAAATCGTTGGAAAATTAATTTACTGAGTAACCGGTATGCTGAAATTTGATAACAGGTTGTGACGTTTGATCCCATTGCAAATTCGGGGTTGCTATAACGAGGTGGAAGTTTCTCTGTAGTCAACTATTATGTTTTATTATTGCGTCGGTTAACACAGATGAAACAATAGAATCATCAGTGGTATCCATCATTATCCTTCATAAGAACGTTAGTTGACTTAACAGTTTGAGCGTCGAGTTTCTCGTTTTATCGGCCAGTGTGCCGGATGTCCCAGTGATCGGGCAGGTGTAACGCACCGGGCATGAGCGCAGGTATCCGCGTACCGGCCAACCTGACTGCAGTTTTTAGGCGGTTTTCTGCAGCCATCAAGACGAATATCGGGACGGTCACCAAGTCTCCGCCTCATAAACTACACATTTCACAAACAAAAAATACACTTATCACACACTGAACATAGTTTCACAGACAGATGGCGACACTTCACTTCCCCGTTAGTACTCAGTACGACTTGAGCGATAATGGCAAACTCCACCCATTATTATTATTTTCATTAATTAATGGTATATATTAACAAATAATCTACATCTACATCCATACTCTGCAAATCAAAAACATTATGGTAGCAGAAGGTGCTAAGCACCAATCGTAATTCTGCGCATTCAATCCCGAATAGCACGAGGAAAGAAAGAATACATAAAAGCATTAGTACGGCATCTTATTTCTCGTATCTTATCCCTCCGGTCATTGCGACCCAGATAGGTTGGTGGAAGAAGTATCTCACTGCACTCATAGGTCATAGAGTTTCGCATATTCTCCAATAAATTTAAACGTAAATGACGTCGTCTGTCTCCCAAACTATCCCAGCCCAATCTATGTATCAATTCTGTGACGCTTTCATTAGGGCTGTAACAACCTGTCACGAACCGAGCGGTTCTCCTGTGTACCCTCTCCACTGAGTCAATCAGGCCCTTGCGATACGGATCCCAAACTCCACAACAGTAATCCAGATGCGGGCGCACTAGTGTTTTATACGCTATTTACTTTGTATGAGCATTACAATTCCTCAGAATACGACCTATGAATCGTAATTTAGAATTAGCTTCGCCTACGAAGGAAGTTATGTGCAAGTCCCATTTTATGTTGCTTTGTACTATTACCCCCCGACACTTCAGGTAATCTACCGTGTCAATTATACTAAAGTGTGTAATGTGATGTGTTATGTCGTAGGGTTCCAGTCTGTAGCCTGTGTAGTCTTTGGAGGACAGGAAAGCTAGTTTCGATGAGTAGTGTTAAGATGTTTGCTGGTAGCGACTGGAAACAGCTGAAAGCCGAGACTGTTGGGCGCTAATTGTCATAATACACGGATACACGAGCATGTACCTGAAGTTTTCGTAGTAAGGAGACATGAATATGTTTAGAATTTGTATCATAAATCACACAAGGAGTAGCGTTGAGCATATGGGAACATTGGGTTTGGTAATATCTGCAGTTGCTAAATAAATCGAGTGTTTTTGGAACAATTATTGTAATTCCTTCGTAACAATTGCTCCTGTCACTATCCGTCGATGAAATTAAATGCCAGTAAAAAAAAAAAAAAAAAAAAAAAAAGCAGCTGAAATAAGTTCGAAAGTTCGAGATGATAGGGGCCTTCTCATCCATAACACGCTGTAGTTTCCTGTAGAGCGGAAATGTTAATTCTTCGTAGGTTGGACGGGTTATTGAAGTCAGCAGATTAACCGTTCTAATTAGGAAAGCTCAAACTTGGCATCAGGTATAAAATGCTTGGTGCCAGCAAGGATATGCGGCCATAAAACCATAGTTCCAGATTTGTTCATGTCAGCGATGAATAAAACTCTTCGAAGGCAGCATATCCGCAAAGTTGGAAAAGGGTGGTGAGGAAGAAGTAGATACGATAGAAGCCTCGTTGAAATCCATCATTATCGTTCATCAAAAATTCATTGCTTCGACAGTTTAAACGTAGAGGCACGCGTGTATTCCAAGGTGCAGTGAATTTTCGTTTTCAGCAGATTAAACCGAGATTGGTGATGGAAATGGTGAGATAGCGAGGCACGCTTCCGTAATGAGTTGAAGCTACAAAAGCAGACGACTGAGCGACGGGTGCGCCTGCGCAGCGACAACGTTTGGCTTGTGCTAATGACCGCCGGTGTCGCCGTCTGCCGGCCCTTCGGCTATAATTAAGGGAACAAATAAAAGGTTGCGGCAACTGCCAGCTGCAGGCACTAATGAGGCACCCACCCGCTTCCGATTTGATTCCGACAGACCTGTACATAACGCACCGCGGCGACGGAACTGTAGCGCCGAAAGATGGCCCGAGTTCACCAAGATCAGGAGACTCAGTGAACTACATTACTAGGGAGTCACGATATGCTCGGAATGTACAATTACATCGCCCCTTCTCCCTACAGATTCCGTTAAAAACACGGTAAACAACTGATTGTAGTTCAATTATTTTTTTTTGGGGAGAAATTCCAACTGACTATAATAAAAATATCATCTTCACACTTCCAAATTAAGTACAAGCCGACAAATGTGAGAATTATCGCACCATTACTCTAACATCACATGCTTCAAAATTACTGACCAGAATAATATACAGAAGGATGGAAAGGGTAGTAGAAGACATATTAGGTGAAGATCAGTTTGAGTTTAGGAAAAGCCGCGGTACAAGGGAAGCAATTCTGGCTTTAAGATTAATACTTGAAGGACAGGTCAAGAAAAACAAAAATACTTTTATGGCATTTGTTGACCTAGAAAAAGCTTTTGATAATGTTAGGGGGGACAAGATGTTCAAAATTTTAAAGAAGTCAGGTCTAAAGTATCGAGATAGAAGAATACTCTATAAACTATATAAGAATCAAGTGGCTGTAATAATTGTAGAGAATCACGAGAGACAAGCTTCAGTTGAAAAGGAAGTGAGACATGGTTGTAGTCTATCCCTGTTAATATTCAACTTGCATGTAGAAGAAGCAATAAGTAAAAGAAAAATTTCCATGTAGCATAAGTGTTCAGGGAGAAAAAACACTATACTACGATTTGCTGACGACATTGTCTTGATAGCAGAAAGGGCTGAGGATATTGAGAAGTTACTGAATGGCATGAACAAAACACTAAAGCAAGATTTTGGACTGAATATAAATCAAAGCAAGACAAAAGTGATGAAATGTAGCAGAAATGATACCAATACTAGTAGGTATAAAAAATAGGATCGGATGCAATAGGGGAAGTAAGCGAAATAACTTACATGGGAAGCAAAATTACAACCGTTGGTCGAAACAGGAATGACGTTAAAAGCGGAATAGCACTAGCAAAAAGTGCCTTCATGAATAAGAGAAACCTTTTAGTTTCAAATATTGATCTAGGAATTAGAAACAGGTTTTTAAAACTTTTGTGTGGAGCACAGCACTTGATGGTAGCGAAACATGGACTTTAGGAATACCGGAAATAATGAAAATTGAAGCATTTGAAATGTGGTGCTACAGAAGAATACTGAAAATTAAGTGGACTGACAAAGTAAGAAATGAACGAGTTTTGGAAATGATGGGTGTGGAACGAAGTTTGTGGAAGAAGCTTTCAGAAAGAAGAAACAGGCTGGTAGGTCATATTTTGAGACATGGTGGAGTGGTTAATTTGCTGGTCGAGGGAATAGTCGAGGTAAGAACTGTAGAGGAAGACAGAGATTAGAATATATTATGAAGTAGATAACAGAGGACGTGGGTTGTAAGGGATATGTAGAGATGAAGAGGTTAACACAGGATATGAAGATATGGAGGATTGCATCAAACCAGTCGAAAGACTGATGACAGCAAAAAAAAAAAAAAAAAAAAAAAAAAAATTAAAGTGGCATTATGAAACATTTGCTAAACTGACAGCTCATATCAGTACTCTTACAGTGTATTTGTTTCTCCAGTAAATTGTTACTATTAACTATGCTATGGACACTACAGGATGGACACTGCAATCACGTACACAACACTTAAACACTCATGCCGTCGGCCGGCCTCGAACCGGCGACATTCGGCACGCGGAGCTATCACACTACTACTATCACTACGCTACCTACGTTTTTGTAACTTAATCAGTCCTTACATTTACAGGTTCGTGTATTCAGGTCACCAGGTGATTTAAATGATAATTCCTATAAGGTCTGAATGATAGGTAGCTGATGAAAGAACAAGACCGTCGATTATTTTATTTCACTTTCAACCTGCTGAAATATTCATAAAACATACACGGATAAGGAAAGTCATCAGATACGTCCAAAGATTCTAGAGCATATTACAGACCAAGCTACCTGTTAACACAGTTTGAGCAAACTAAATCGAAACTCAGAAAAAATAATAAACAAGTGAACACGACAGCTAGTGATCTCAAGAGTTTATGCACGCGCTACAGAATTCTAGAGACTCTTCTGGATCGCTAAAAATCGCTCCAAACAGTACAAATAGGACTAAAGCCATCATAATCTACACAAAATTACTTATAATCATGGATAAACATGTTTAAAAGAAAATAAATAATATTTACGGGCATTTAAACATAAAATAGACAAAGTTTAACAACTGTAAGTATCCGGAAATAGTACTCAAAACACCATGGCTTCACAACATATATAATTACAATATCTCAATTAATATTTCTAACACTATGCCGCATTTAATCAACATAAACTTCATTTCAACAATTCTGATTCATCAGATCAATACTGATTCACGCTAAAAATATACAAAGTTACAATTAATCAATTTTTATCTCTCTCCATAATCAATATACTTCTTAAGATTTAAATTTATAGAATGTTCAGTTGAACTGTAAGTGTGTGTAGAGGCATGTAAAAACCAATTGATGGCAGATGTTGCTGTACTTTGCAACTAAACTGCGTCAATTTTTGCTCACACAGTGAGTTGCTGGCCAGTAAGCAGCATGCTCGTGTTAAGGAGCGTAGCCAAATATTACGTCTAATTTTGATTCATCCATCCAAAGTCTACTGTGTTCTCACTATTTTTACTCGTATATTCGAGATCCTAAAGGAAAAATTACCTAGTGAGTTTTAATTCGCACATCTGAATGTCATTTAAAATGTTTGAAACAGTGAATATCGAGGCAGATTTGGTTTGACAGACATAATAGCATGCAGTTTGACTCGATATGTTAAGTAGTAACAAAATTAAATTATCATTTTAATTCAACTAAGTAGAAAGTAGAATAATAAGGAATTGAAATTTTAATAAACATATCTTTCAGGAGAAATAGTAATAGGAGGGACAGTAATAATTGTTAATGTTCTGAATGTCTAGATGCAGACGTGTTGATTCAATATCGTTCCCGCCACAATAAGTAGTGGCGGCTACAGAGTAGTGGAAAAAGAATTCAATAAATTTCGTAAAACATGGAGTATTTCCCGCCTTTGGGATCTATACGCGGAGTTATTCAAGTATAAACAGATAGAGTACAAGAAACTATAAGTGTAGTTACGTCTGATTGCATGTTCAGCCTAATTTAATGATAACGATTTCATCTGATTACTGTAGACTATTTCAAAGTGATTACCTAAAAATGTGTAATTTGCTGTATAAAAATGTTGTAACTAGTATGTAGATAAGGAAATAAATAAGAACGTTTAGACGGAATTATTAGATGTAACCCAGATTGTAATATTTTTAGTCTAAGATAGTGTTATCAAATTGTTAAATAGTAGGCCATCATTTTTACACACGATGTCAGTCATCGCATTAGACACCCGTAATATTATTTATCAGCGTTTCTTATACACAGACGGAAAAAAAAATCCCAACACCAAGAAAAAATTATTGTAGAGTAATGAAATTTGGACAATGCATTTGTCAAGTTAACATGTTTAATTGATTAAATTTTCAAGATCACAGGTTAATTTAAGCTCAAGAAAATGCATTTCAAATGTGAAATACTGTTAAATTAATAGCCGGTGTAACCTCCAGAATTTTGAATGCAAGCCTGCAAACGTGAATGCATTGTGTCATACAGGTTTCGAATGTCACTTTGTGGTATGGAGTTCCATGCTTGTTGTACTTGTGCTGTCAATACTGGGACGGTCAGTGCTGGCTGTGGATGATGCTGGAGTTGTCGTCCAATGATATCCCATACGTGTTCAATTGGAGACAGATCTGGTGATCTCGCAGGCCAAGGTAACATGTCGACACTCTGTAGAGCACGTTGCGAGACAACAGCGGTATGAGGGCGAGCGTTATCCTGTTGAAAAACTCCCCCTTGAATGCTGTTCATGAATGGCAGCACTACAGGTTGAATTACCAGACTGACGTACAAATTTGCAGTCAGTGTGTTTGGTATAACCACAAGAGTGCTCCTGCTGTCATAGGAAATTGCTCCCCAGACCATGACTCCAGCCCTGTAGTGTGCATTCCACTGACTACAAGCCATCGCCGTTTGCGACTCCAGTGGTGTCAAGCCAGAGCTCATTGGAGGACGGAGTGGAGATCTGTTGTGTTTTCTGATGAAAGCAGGTTCTGCCTTGGTGCCAGTGATGGCCGAGTGTTGGTCAGAAGGAGGCCAGGGGAACGCCTGCAACCAAACTGTCTGCGGCCTAGACACACTGGACCTACACCTGGAGTCATGGTCTGGGGAGCAATTTCCTATGACAGCAGGAGCACTCTTGTGGTTATACCAAACACACTGACTGCAAATTTGTACGTCAGTCTGGTAATTCAACCTGTAGTGCTGCCATTCATGAACAGCATTCAAGGGGGAGTTTTTCAACAGGATAACGCTCGCCCTCATACCGCTGTTGTCTCGCAACGTGCTCTACAGAGTGTCGACATGTTACCTTGGCCTGCGAGATCACCAGATCTGTCTCCAATTGAACACGTATGGGATATCATTGGACGACAACTCCAGCATCATCCACAGCCAGCACTGACCGTCCCAGTATTGACAGCACAAGTACAACAAGCATGGAACTCCATACCACAAAGTGACATTCGAAACCTGTATGACACAATGCATTCACGTTTGCAGGCTTGCATTCAAAATTCTGGAGGTTACACCGGCTATTAATTTAACAGTATTTCACATTTGAAATGCATTTTCTTGAGCTTAAATTAACCTGTGATCTTGAAAATTTAATCAATTAAACATGTTAACTTGACAAATGCATTGTCCAAATTTCATTACTCTACAATAATTTTTTCTTGGTGTTGGGATTTTTTTTTCCGTCTGTGTAACTCAATTCCTGCTACAATTTCACTGAATTCTTGATAACTAGATTAGATGGATTACAGTAACAAAACAAACCACTATCTCTGGCTCGACTTGAAATGGAAACATCCAAACGAGTAGCATTCAGAAAGTTTATACTAATTTACTCTGAAAGAAAATGTAATTAACGCTATCAATCGTAATGTGAATGAATAAGAAAAAATTCTATTGGTTAAGGCAAAATACTATCATTAAAATTCTTACCTCATTGCTCAGAAAACAATTTCTAATTCGTCAAAAAGTTAAATTTTTCTGGGTTAACTGTATCTGCCAGTGTAATAATTAAGAGCCTTGATCAGTATAGACGAAAATATATGTTCATAATTTCCACAACCGAAATTAAATATGAAACTTCTTAAAGTTTTAACCCCCATAGCATTCGGATGCACTTTAAGCTTGCATCTTGTCAAACTACAGTTTTAAAGTTAATATTGTCTTTAGTCATTAATTACCCATTAAAATATTGCCGAATAAAACTACGCATCAGATAATTTAAGAACCTAGATTTTTATGTTTAGCGAGAGATGAAACTCGTTTTACGTTTCATTCAGAATTGTGTTTCTCTGTCAACCTTCACCTTAAGACACACTTAAAACATCCTACCTCCAGCTTAGATACCTCGATGAGCATTTGTTTAACCTTCAGTGTTTTTGTAAGCCTGTTTTTATACTTGCTGTAAGATGTTCTAATTGTGTTTGATCTTTGTTTTCTTCGTTGTTACTTTAATTTACTATTTAAGGGATCTATAGCGTTTTCGTTTTTTCAATTCTGTAAGTATCGTTTATCTTCCTGGAATTTAGAAAACATCACTGCTACAATTTCCTCATACCCTGAGATTCTGGTATGTTGGTGACTAACTGATTACATAGCATTCTGTGTTTTAGACCTAAAATTTTACAGTTATTATTTTAGGGGTACGAATGATTTCAATATTTATTTCTGTTTACTTGTAGGCACAATATTTCCTTCTGTGTGCAAAATAGAACAATGAAAACCTCTACACCAACAGCTATCCTTAAATGTGGGGCGAAACTGTTGCGAAAAGATGGTTTAGAGAAATGCGATGAATCATTCAGTTTCTGTCATTAATTTCTTGTGTTCCAAATTTTTTAAAACTTTTCTTCAAAGGCTTTATACATTCAGTTGACGAAATGCAACAAAGCTTTCAGTAAAATTAAACAAAATTAGACAATTTTTGAATGTCCAGTAAGATTTTAGTTGGAATGAGCGATGAAGTGGTTGGAAAACTTCAAAATACGAAATTTCGCTAAGATTGATGGATTGTCACTGACTACAAACAAATTACGTTTATTATGAGACTGTGCAAATAGTATTGTATATTGTTATCTACATTGATGTTGAGACCATCTTGAATCACCTCTGTACTTATAAGAATTTCTGTTTTTATTTTTTATTTTGCAAATGTTTTTAAGCCGCTGGCTCTCTCATCTCTGGTGCTCTGGTACTAGTTTAGTCTATTTTTACTCTACTTTATTACTTTAAGGGGAAAATCTTAGCTCCTTTGGATGTCTTAATATAAAGCCTTTTGAGGTGGTGATTATTTTTGCTGGAGTTTTTTCTATCAGATAGTTGTGTAGATAATTATGTTTTGTATGTATGCCACCGTTTGAGGAAGGTTGTGGAAGTTTTCTGTAATATATGTTCTGTTTCGATTGAGGTGCGAAGTATTTTGCAAAAGGATACAATTTTAATCTTTTTTAAGACTTGGTCTGTTGTTTCTACCTGCGTTACTTACGGCATGTCTGTGATTATGGTCCTTCAGTCGGAATTTTGAACTAAGTGGAGACGTCTGTTTTTGTGGTATTTGTATCCTTAAAAGATTTTTCTCCACATTGTTCTCCATATCTGGCAGCCATTTGCTATCGCTGGTAATATTGTTGATTTGTAGAGATTTAATTTTGTTTTTATGTTCATTGATTGGTCAGGGAATAGATTTTTTATATTACCTAGAATATTTAGTCACTTTTCTTCCATATGATTACAATAGATAAGTGTTTTATCTACGGGATTTCCATGGAACCTCTGATGTTTCTATCAGGACATCTAATCACAGAATATTCTTAGGAGACTTTATTTCCTCTTTCATGGGGGGTGTATACCCCGACCTTTTTGTAAGAGTTTACCGTTATTTTGTGTTTACTCTAATTTGCTATTTACTACTAGCAGTTTTGAAGTTTGGCTATGTTCTCATGATTTTTTTCCCTGTGGTACAAATTGTGATATGATTGGCGTACTGGACAAGTCTGACCGTCTTTAAGATCGGTATCTCGTTTAAGAGGGTAGGTACAGTTATCACGTTTAAAAAAACGTGTTTTTTTCGATTCACAAAAATAGTTTTTACTTTTGATTTCATGTTGCTGAAAAAATTATTTAAATATTTTTGACAGTGTGTGAATTATGTGTTGTTAAACAAAGTTCTGCACGATTGACAGCCATTTAAATCTTACTGCACTAGAAGGTTATCCAAATCTTTAACCTTAAATATCTCAAAACAGCAATTCATCAATTGATTTTAAAGATGACTTTTCTCCAAATGAATAGATCTTTTTCAAATTTGTAGGACATGTTCTGCATACTAATTACTACAGTCCCTGCCATTATTGTTTACGCAGCATTTCCCAAATGGAAAATATGCCTATATATTTAAATACAAAAATTTTAATTTCTTTAAATATTTTTTATTAACAACAAATATAAAGTTAAATATGTTATATTATTGGTTTAACTAATTACTTGTTTACAAGATTAAAAAACGATTTCTGCAAAATTTAAAATATTATGCATTCTATCATTAAAGACCTTAATGACGATATATTTTTAACTGTCAATTTGGATGGTAAACTAACGTATTGTTAAATAATATTTTTATTTTAAAAATTAGTTTTTATATATAACTATAACAGTTCTATGGAGCTACGAAATTTGTAACCTCAAACTTAAATAGATATGGAGAAAATCAAATTTCAATTACTAAAAATATTTGTATGTTTTAGCTGTAACTACCCCCTTAAATAGATATTAAACAGAGTACCGACCTCTGCGGGAATCCTGTCTTGATTTGATTAGTTATGGATCGTACTGCTTGTATCTATACACAAAAGATTCTTTGTTTCAAGAAATTGTTTATCAAGCGGATGATGGTTTTGTTCCCTGTTGTTTGCGCAGTTTGTCTGTGTATCAGAGCAGGGGCCATAATTTATCACACGCCTTTATTATGTCGATAACAATTGCTGCTATAGATTTATTAAGATCAAGGCCGTCGCATTAACAAAGCTTTAATAGCTAATTAAGTTTTTTCCGACTGACACCAGAGTTGTATTGGAGTTGAAGCCTGGAGTACGTGGCGCGCGCGGTGTGCGGCAGGTGTCCTTGACGTGGGTAGGCACCCCGCGCGGCGCGGCGCCACTCGTAGACAATCCGACATGCGATCCCGCCGGCGAGAAAAGCCAAGCCCGAGAATAGCAGTGAGTAGTGGAGGAGCAGCGCTGGCGCCGCGCCACCTGGCAGCCGCCGCCTGCGTGACGGACCTGCAGTTACGCAAACCCGACGTCACACAGTGCGTTATCCCTGAGACGTCAACGAGAACGCGAGCGTGCAAAAATACTACACTTTTACCCTGTATACATACGTATTTCATTTGCAGTGTAAGGGTGAACTGAAAAATCTTTCATTTCATTAGTATCAATAACGAGATGTGACAAATAATAGTAGGCAGAAATCAGCTCAATAAAATAATGCCAATTCATACCAGTCGTAACATCTTTTTGTTTGTGGACTCTAAAGAAAATCTCTTCTAGCAGTAATCACGGTCTAGTAGTAACTTTCTAAAGAGTCAATCCTCAAATAGAAAAAAAAATCCTAAATAATGAAAATAATACATGAAAATCAGCAGTGTTTATTAATCTAATATTTTCTTTCTTCTTCTTTTATCTTTACACCACGTCGACGGAGTGTTCATTAGAGGCGGCAAATGATTCCAGGCAAATAATGGAAAGGAATTCGGCCGTGGGTTTTTGAAGGAACCATCTTGAAATTCGCCTGGGGTGACTTGGAAAGCCATGGAATATCTGTTAACCTAACAGACCATATGACTACTAATACTTAGAAGTAAAGTTGAACTAATCACTGAAAGGAATAATACACTTTAGACACCAAAAAACAGTATTAGGATTGAACAATTTCTTCTAGCAATATTTTAAAGTTAGAGTGTTCTAAGGCATGTTTTTTTAATCCCTAGTGCACAAAAAATAATAGTATTACACTTTGGCGCTACAACTCAATCGATGACACGCGTGTCTACACTTCGACTATAGTATTTCTACTGCACTCAATACTGATTTGCGAAACTTCTTTGAATATAGTTTTGCTCTAATTGTTATCTATCGAGCCTTCTTAAAGCAAACTAAGTTAGATCGATATTGTAGACGCCTCGACTTAACATCGCTGTTCAACCAAATGATTTTCATGGAGCGTTAACTTTATTTAACTAAATAAAAATTGTGATTTTCATTCCTATCCAGCCAACCCTCTCGTTAATTCCTGGGTCCACGAAGACGGGCTGTAATGATATGACAACTTCCGCGAAGAAAAGCGATTATTCAATTTTATTACTTAAAGCAATCTTATAATAGTCTAAGTTGCAAAAATCACCTGAAAAATAATTTTTAGGTATTCGCTAAATTCGTATTATAAATAAAATCTCCATATCACGCATATACACTAGAGTCCTGATGAACTACTTCCAAGATAAATGAAAATGATTATGTCTTAAAAATAATCACCTACATTCCTTCACGTATTTCAGTTATCAAGTTTTCTCACTAGCAGATATGAAATAATCTTACAACTAACTAGTGGGATATAATTTTTCATTTTTCTTCAGGCTGATAAGCGGATACCTTGAAATCGCCTCATGAAAATAGAAACTAGCACGAAATACGCCCACAGGTGGACTATGGTAAACATTTTTACTTTAATAAAAATCACGAAACCAGTAAATATTTCGAAACGTATCACTATCGCATCTGTTTTGATGGTTGTTAAACATAATAAACAGTAACAAATACAGTGCACGATGTGTGATTTATTTAGTAATTCTTCTTAGTTCTTGGTGCTAACCTACACAATGAATTAATAATCTTATGTAGCTATTGGTGCCACTAAACGTCTGTAGTCATACGTTTCTCCCATATTTGCAATCTCTTCAGCCAGAAGAAGAATAAGTTTAACCCTGCATATAAGTTCCTAGCTGTGATTACATGTATGTATGTACTACTTTTATTATTAGAAAAGAAAATTGTAAATGCAGTCATAAAATAATTGCAATTAGTAATTGTCGTCCGGTTTGTATTTCCTCCGGTCACTGTTACTGTCTGACGTCACTGAATTGCCCGCGGTATTGCGGCGTCTGATGTGGGTCATCCCGCTCCAGTCCTGCACGAAATGTCACCGCCGACAGTCACTCGTCGAGACGGTTTTTCTTGCTGCCAGTGAACTTGTCGCGAACGTCGCACAAAGTCATCTGTCTCAGTTATTCTTAGCTAGTTGTTTTCCGTTCGCCTGATGGCAATCACGGCCTTGCTGTTATTTCTTACAATCTGTTAGCATTTATAATCATAGACTCTGTTTATTTATTTATTTTACACATTAACATCATACTTGTAACTGGTCCTTGGACTTTCGTTTGGAATATTCTCTCACGAAAAAGTAGCAGTTAATGTTAAAACGAGAACCGTGATGCATAAAAGTATGTTAGTATTTTAAAATGCTGTGTGTAACATTTTATCATTTATAAATTGCTTAATCATAAGCTTAACATAAGATGAGTTATTCATAACTGAGTTCTGAACCTCTTAAATTTAATTTAATTTAATTGCAATGGAGCACACGCTCCGGTGACACCCAACTTCCCCCTATCCTGCACCCACCTACATTTGCCCTCTACAAATTTTAACTTTAAATTCTTTTAACGTTTTCGGTAAGTTATTCATCATTCCCCTTGGTAACTCATTCCAATCCCTGACATCCTTACCTAAAAAAGAATCTTCCCACACCCTTGTGCCTGAAATCGAGTGCCAGCTTGTGGTCATGGTCATCTTTTCCCTTCCATGAACTACTTTTCATACCTATTGCAATATCTTTACATGCCTCATCGCCAGTGTTTCGTTTAATATTAGTTCACAGTATCCAGTAAAATAAGGAAAATTAAATGATTTTAGTAAAACTGATAGAAGATTTTTATTTTATTTACATTCATATAAATTTTCCCCTTTTTTAGTTATTCGACCTCAGTTTACAGAGTTCTGCATTAATAAATATACTTGAATTTAAATCATTGAGTTTTCCAACATGTAATATGTTTACATACTAATTAGTTTTTTTAAGGCTTTAGACTAAACCTTTTTTGTCAATTATTATTATTAAACAGAACCACGGAATTTCACATGAATAGATCGGTCCATGATGTACCAGTTCCAAAGAAAATTTATACCTGACATACTAAAATTAACCTCCTGTCGCTTGCTCTACTGCTTTATGCTTGTACGAAGAACTTTGTTGGTAATGTAACTCCAAAATTATATTCATAAGTGTATACGATGTAGGTTGTAAAGATGCAATTTACAGAAGCGTGTTATGCTTAGCATCGCATCCGCTTCCGTTCCAGGAAGTCTGAAATGTGTCTTTGCGGTCAGTACAAACTTCAGGTAAGAACATTAAAGAGAAGTACAGACTGTGCGACTGCAGACTCGACTCCGCAGATTCTGAGTTAAAGCCCGTTTGAAGTACGTACCTTTCACTCGGAGAATAACGACGTCGGATTCAAATTAATGGCTTTCGCAAAAAGGAAAAACAAGGGGAAAAAGCGCGTGCCATGTCTTTGAGGCAAAGCCTTTTACAGCTTACGGTATCGTTAGATCTGTGCGCAACGAGAGACAATTCGTGTTCCTAGATTCGCTCGTTAAGACAAACTCGTCGCCCCTCTCTGTGTCTGTAGCTGGCCTCCTTTCGAGGAGGCGACAAGCATACGCAGAGACAGACGTCTTGCTAATATACGCATTCCGCCTCGATGGTCTGCAACACAGATGCGAAAAATGTCAGATGTGGAAATTCTGGGAACACTTACGTAGCTGTGTGATTTATTTTAATATCATTCCCAATTCAATTAAACTCTACTGTTTTATTTTACTGTAATCAGATTTCCATTTAGAAACATAAACATAGATGTTAATTATATCACCGATACTGTGAGAGAAACCTACAGCACACCATCGTTGATGGCATTACATTGAATTGGTCGAATACAAATTACAGTAGATGGTTATGTATGATTAAACTGTTTATGAGGTTTTGGAGTGTCAGCGACCAGACAGGTTATGATAGACTCAAAAATAACACAGGAATAAATTGGTTGAGAATAGTAAGCTATTGTGGGACTACGATATCACAATTTTATGGAGGAAAATTTCATGGCTTCAAGACTCCCGGATATTTCTCGACTCTTAAGACCTGGGCATGGCCTCTGTCAATCAACTCTGTTTCCACGTCGAGGAAGGAAAAAGTCTCTTTGCTCTTAATGCACATCTTTCTTAATGCTATAGACGCGAGACGCTGAAACATGACTTATTACATTGGTCTGAACAACCATGGACCATACGGAAATGTTGAACAGACTTCAAGTAGGAGTTGGCCATTGCAACGACACTCTAGCTTCATGGCGATACCAGAGAGAGCTACCAGATACCACATGTTCCTGCGCCGAGATCGAAACAAAGGAACATGTTTTTTATTTGTCATGCTCACTCACAACTCGGAATAAATGTATCTCAGTCAAACTTTCAATCAGCCAGTGAAAAATCGATCGCATTGGCAGAAAAACTACCTCGTATCTGATGCCGACATTGACAAGAAGAGAAGAAGAAGATGAAGAGAGACAAGACTGACAAAAAACAGGAAGGTTAGCGAACCTTCTAGGGGACGATCTCACCACTTAAATACATTTATCAAGAGCCAAGCACAAATCTTAGAAACTAATAAAATGATTATACCACGAAATTTGGATAGTAGTTAGGGTACCTATAAACAATCAAAACCGCATAGATAGAGGCCATCTAACTGTTATTGGGGTTTATGCTATAGATGAAGAAGATGAAGAAACGATAGGTTTATATGACACGCTCAAGGAAGTATTAAATGAAATAAATAAAATTAAACTGGATTTAGCAAGAAACATTCATCAGAGAACAAGCTGAATATAGCCTACGCATTGCTACCGTAATTTCTTTTTAAAATAATAAATTATTAACTGTCTGAGCACATATACAACGGTTATTATTGATAAGTTAATTCTAGGAATCGTCTTGCCTCTTTATGAGGTACAATCAACGATTAAAATTTGTATTGAAAATTGTTATACTTTTATACTTTCTTAATGTATGTTTTGTTGACTTTTCAAACATCGGTATATGGGTATTACATTTTACTTACTTTTGTATTGATGTGCTAAGTGTTTAGTTAATCATCTTTGCTTTTACCAATCATGTTTTAATTTGAACTCCTAAAAATATTAAGACTACGCGTATATTTAATCAACAGTAAACATTTTTGAATATTGTAACTGTAACAGGTGCCATATCAAATATTAATCGTCCTGCCCTAGTCTGCAAAAAAATTCTTCTTAAGCTGCTGAGGTGTGAGGTCTCTGACTCTATTAATTTTAGTATCTGTTCAGCTATCTGAAATATTCATTTTAAGATATTTATTGTAGTTCTGTTACTTAATAAACCTACAAACATGTAACAATTTTGTTGGAAATTAATGGTTACATATCTCTCGGAGAAATAAACAACAACTCAGTGAGGTGTGTACGAGACGGAAGAATTACGCAAAGCCAATATTTTAATCTGAAACTTACTTGTGATTAAACTAATTATTATTTAGTAAATACACCAATACAACTGTTGTTTGATATTCATTTATTTTTCGAACGCGTTTCGCCTCTCGTCGAGGTATCTTCAGCATACAATGTTTCTGTAATATGCGATTAGTTAAAATTTGAAAAAACGTTTTTGTTTTTGTTTTGTTTACATATAACGAAATTATTCTATCTATAGGATGCATAATATGACTTATATTTAACATACTAGTTATGAAACACCAATGTAAACAAACGTTCTATAAGATAATTCATAACTAGTATGTTAAATATAAGTCATATTATGCATCCTATAGATAGAACAATTTCGTTATATGTAAACAAAACAAAAACATTTTTTCAAATTATAACTAATCGCATGTTACAGAAACATTGTACGCTGAAGATACCTTGACGAGAGGCGAAACGCGTCAGAAAAATAAATGAATATCAAACAACAGTTGTATTGGCGTATTTATTAAAAATAATTAGTTTAACAAGCAACTGTGGAAGAAATGGCCTGCAATAATCACATATATTACTTGTGATTATTACTCGTTATTGCCGTTGTTAACGAATTTGCTCCTCGGTTTCTTAATAGCATGCCAATGATTTGAATTAGTCGCAGGTGATTACCAAATATTAATACAAAATGAATACTTTATACCACAATATTTGTTTACACAATCAAAGTGCCTAAAAACTGCTGCAGTTGGAAATTCTCTGCCTACTGTGTTCTGCTATTTCCATTTGACGAAGGGGGGAAAAAAACCACTGATCGAAATGTTAGCTTCAGGCACTGCTGTCAATGTTAGGTTGAACAGAAGTAGGCAGGAGAGATCACAGTGACAATAGTTTCGTTAAAGGCTTTTCAGGATACATACTGTTACGCAATTCACCATAGTGTTTTCTTAGTCTGTTTTATTTTACATTGTTAATGGTTCTGTTATCTTTATTATATTTTTATCGTAGTCCTTTAGTACATCAGTGTGTTATAATTCCAGTAGTTATAGAATATCTTTAAATTTTGACTTTGTAATACATTTTTATTCTGCATTTAACATTATGCAATTATAGCTCCCGCATTCGTTCAATTTCCACTATTCAGTCAATCATCTATTAAACAAATCTTATTGATTTGTTTGTTCTCTAAGAATAAATTTATTCGACTCATAACAAACGACGTATAATTTAGATCAGCCTCACGTGTTATTAACGTCAACATGTGCAACCAACTGACACAGACCAGAAATAACGGTGTGAGTGAGAGCAATGTTCGTGGAGCTGTGTATCGCTGCTAATTACCAACAGGTGCGACTGCTGTGTTGTTGTGATCTTATAAATAGAACGCACCACACTGCTCCGTTGGAATCGAGGAATTTTCTCGGCCTCTAGCCCCTCATTTTCTTCAGCTACTGGCACGCGAATACTGAGTCAAGAATTTTTAAACACATTACAACAATGATAAATAATTAGAATAACAAGGTCAAACTGATTGAAATTTTACAGCGTACATTACTCTAGTACAAAAAAGTTGGTTACGTAGTTATATTCACTACAAAATGAAAGTCCTATTTGGTGAAAGAAATTCAGATATTAGTTATTAATCACGTATATTGTTTATTCACTTTCAATTTAATTTTTTGCATAATATCAGTTTCTTTCCGGAAAACAGATGCAGATTTCGCTTTTCAAATTAATCAAATAAACTAGAGAACTGGGAACGATGTTTCAACAAGAAACGATCAAAAATCATTTACAGATCTGCTGGACATTCTTAGTATCATCAACTGTAAGAAACTAACGTATATCTACGTTTGAACTAAATTACGAAGAATTATTCATGATATCAACAGAGAAAATCATAGGAAGGAGAATAAGACAACGAATCAAATAATTACTACAATTAAATTTTCAATTCGTGCATAGAGACAAAGAAAGGTTTAAGAAAATCTCTTGATATTATTAGCATTACCGTCTTGAAGAATATAATTGTCATAGACATTTGGGGGTTGTACCTGTGAACACCATTGGTAGGCAGGGTTTTACTGGGCATGGCCTACACCTAAGTAAGGGAGTACTTTCTGAAATGTTAGCTAAATCTGTAAGGAAGCCCACTTCTAGTTATGATGGCGTCAGGATTGTGCCTTATTTAGGTTAGGGACTACTTGTGATGGGATAAAAATAAGTGATCAAAGGGATACTGGTTGTAGACACTCTATGGGAAAAAATACAAATTCTAAAGAAACAGATGAAGCTATTAAAATAATAACGGAATGGGGTACAACTGGAAAGACAAAAGTTAATGCTGAAAATACCACAAAGCCAAAAATAAGGGTGTTATTGGTGAACTGTAGAAGTATAATGAGCAAAGTGATAGAATTTGCAAACTTAATACAGATACATGAACCACGAGTGATTATAGGGGTAGAATCTTGGTTAAAAGAAGGAGTACCAGACAATGAGGTTTTACCTGAAAGTCACAGAATGTACCGCAGAGACAGGGGAGCAATTGGTGGTGTTGGGGGAAGGGGAGGTATTCAGACTGGTTAGCAAAGATTACTATATGTCTCTAGTGTCCATAGATCATGACCACGAGTTACTAGCCGTAGATTTTTGGGGTGACGAAAAAAGAAAAAATCAGGAGATTGGCTGCATACTGTACTGGAAGAATGAATGAAGAAGATGAGATTCTTGGAGAGAAACTAAATTCACATTCACAGTTAAGAGGTGTGCTTGGAATGGTTATTATTGAAGAGGATTTAATTTACCCAGGTGTTAACTGGGTAGGAATAAATAACACAAGAGAACAGAGATTTGCAAACACCTTAATAAGGGAAGGAGGTTTTACACAAGTGGTAGAGCAAAATACGAAGAGACCAAACATGTCGGATATCTTTCTAATAAAGCCTGATGAAAATCTTGTAGGGTGTCAAGTAATGCAAGGAATAGGAGATCACAGCGTGGTGCTGATAGATATTAGTGGACTCAGTAAGACAGTGGCCAAAATAGAAATGGGAAAAAGGTATAATTACAAAAAGACACAGACTTTAGAGTTGAAGAGATATTTCAGGGAAAGGTTCAGCAAATGGAAGGATGGCACAAGTACAGTGGAGGCGAAATGGGAAGACTTTAAGGAGATAGTAAAAAACGGCGATGAAGTGTTTATTCCAAAGCAGAAAATAAAGATATGTACAGAACTGACATACTACAAGAGCGAGGAGAGATGGTTAAAGAGGGTAGTGAGACGGGAGCACAACAGAGTTAAGAAACAGTAAGACAGTAGGGAACACTTAAACCACCTAAACAAGCAATTAATAAGGGCAAAGAGAGAAACAAAGGCTGGGTTTATGAAGAATATTATTGGTACAGGAGGACCACTGAACGATGCATCTAGAAATTTCTATGGATATATTAAAAAACTGAGTGGAAGGGAAGGTATTCAGACTATTGTAGATAAGAACACAGTTGAAGTCACTGAGGATTTTAAAATGGCAGAGATATTGAGTGACTGGTTTAGTGATACAACTAGGAACAATCATCCTGTGATTGGGGGGAATGAATCAGAGGAGAGTGTCCCAAAAAGTATAAATGAGGAAACTACAAAATTTGAAATAGATTCTAAGGAAATTATGAAGGAACTCAGAAAGTTAAAAAAAAAAAAAAAAAAAAAAAAAAAAAAAAAAAAAAAAAAAACGTAAAGGGGCTGGCGTAGATAGTATTACTACAGATTTATTAAAGATTGTGGGATACGATATTGTAATGTAATGTAGTCTTCACGGGTATGACTACATTGCAGTCATACGCCGGGAAAGTCTTCGTTCTTACGATATTGTACCTTATCTTGAAATTTTATTTAAAATAAGTTTGGAGTCTTGCTGAGGATGGGAAATTTGCAGTAACAGTACCGGTTCTTAAAGGAGGGGTTACATATAGGGTTTAAAATTACAGGCCAATTAGTTTGGCATCAGTGATAGGTAAAATGATGGAGAGATTGATATGCAACTACATCAGAAATGTCTGTGAGGAAAGAAACTGCTTTTCAGATAGACAACATGGCTTTAGACAAGGATATTCATGTGAATCTCAGATGGTGGGCTATATGCAAGATATTTCAGATGAATTGGACAAGGGAAGTGTGGCACTAGATCTTTCTAAGGCACGTGACAGAGTAAGCCATAAAATTGTTTTAAATAAACTGATATCTATTGGGTTGGATGAAAAAGTTACTTGCTAGGTTGAGGAATTCTTAAAAGCCATAAAGCAAAGTGTTAGTGTAGGAAATACGTTATCAAAAGATTTGGAAGTAAATATGGGAGTGCCACAGTGTTGTGTATTGGGACCGTTGTTGTTCATTATTCTTATGAATGACTGTGTTGATGGGTTACGGTCAGAATCTAGGTATTTTGTAGATAATACAGTGGAATACAATAGGATCAAAACTGGTGAAGACTGTGAACAGCTGCAGAGTGACCTGGATGGAATATCTAAATGGACAGGTCTGCATGTAATGAAGATAAATGCCAAGAAGGATCAGCTTATAAGGTACACACATAAAACACTGAAGGTTAATTATTAATATAGGGTAGTGACAGAATTGCTTGTTGAAAGCTTAAGTGTAAATATCTAGGCATAACGCTCGATAACAAACTCAGCTGGACGGAGCACATTGGGCAGGTGGTAGGAAAAGATTACAAAATCCTTCATTTACTGGAGAGGGTGATGAGAGGATGTACCAGAGAAGTTAGGGATTTGGGTTACAAAACTTTGGTTAGACCATTGGTTGAACATAGTGGTGTAGTTTGGGATCCACAGTTTGGTTATCAAATACAGGAGTTGGAAGGTGTGCAAAGAAGAGCATCTAAATTTGTTTGAGAAAATTATCGCGGGACCCAGTTGTTAACTGATATGACAAACGAGATGGATTGGGAGTCATTGGAAAATAGGAAGAGGGGGATGAGAGTGCTGGGAATGTACAGGGCATATGTTAGTGATGGGGCTTGGAGGGATATTGGTTAAAGAATTAGAATTAGTGCTTGGAGGGGAAAAGGCTACTATGATCACAAACTTGCGCTCGATTTCATGCATAAGGGGGTGGGAAAATGTTTTTTGTTGGTAAGGGTATCAAAGAGTGGAGCAAATTACTAAGTGTAGTGATGAATAATTAAACAAAAACGTTTAATTAATTTAAAGTTAAAATTTGTAAATCGGAAAAGTAAATGGGGGAGGAATTTAACATTACTATTAAAAAATAATGTAGATATAAAAAAAGGTAATTAGATGACTAGGGAAATTGCCACTGGAGTGTTAGCTCCATTGCAATAAAATTATTAATAATCATTAAGGGAACACCATACTCGAAGTTTGTCGAATTATTAATGACGTTTATATTTAATATGATAGTTACTACACCGGTTTTTGATAAAGTTATGATATAAATTTAAAAATATTTTCGAAATTATTGAAGAAAATGTTATGACAAAGGCAAAAAGCAAGACAAGTAATTATTTCCAAAAAGGAAACCACCAAACTGAGACCCACAGTTACGTCTTTACTAATTCCAATCATTATTGCCTGAATAATAACAAATTCACGCATGTAGGATTCGTTACCGAACAGAACGAAAAGTGTTTTATGTAACATCTAGAAGAGTGCAGATTTGATAACATCTCGTCTTTAAAATCTGTATTGATGACTAAATAATTTAATTAATGTTAATTCTCAATATTGTTTTAACTTACACAAATGAGAATCGAATGAAGAAGAAGAATGATACTGAACTTCTGAATGTAAAAGCTCTTGTAAATTAAATGTCTGTTCCTCATGTATCTCATCAATTTATACAATTAGCAAGCACCATTAATCAAATTTTTCCTGTATTTAGCTTTAGTCACACGGAAAGATTAACACGGAAAAATTCTTCTAAATTGTGTATGACAACCAAAATACCTGGTGAAAGATAAACAATGTTACAGATATGAAATAGTAATTTATATAATGATTTCTAACTTGAAAATTGTGTAAGACATCATCGCTCAAAAATTCTGTTGAGAAAGTGAAAGTTATTTTTTCTCAAAACTTCTATAATTTGGAGAGCATTTTTCAATTCACTCTACAATTCACAGTCAGTGTACGGTAAAAAAAAAATACTTTTTTGTGAATCCTTTCTGCTTTTTTGTTTTAGTTCTGTTAGCCTAAATAACAGGCAATATTTAAATTTAAGCATTTCGTAGAGAAACAAACTGATGTTTTCAGCCAGAGTAAGAAAGTCGAGGAATTTTTGTTACACTCTTCAGAAAAATCATGGACGGGCATGTCTACTGCTAGTAACTGTTTTGTTTCTCGTCCGTCCTATTGTATGTGAAGTGTTGTCGAGCGGTGAGAACAAAAGCAGTAAGAAACGCGCTTGGCAGTGGGCCCCGTGCGACCAACTTTTGTCACGGAGTTAAATCAGGAGCGGTGTGCAGGTGCCCCCACGAACCGAACCACTTGCGAGCCACCAAGGAAGCCTACCTCCTCGAATCACAGTAAAAAAGAAAAATTCCATCTTAATTCTTTAGTTACAGTTTTTTAGCACAGTACTGTGGAGTTGCTTCTCAAAAGTAATTTGGCAAACAATGAGAGTCATTAATATGTAAATGGAGACTTTCCCGGCGTATTGATTCAATAAAAGTTTCTCGGGAGTCCAGCCGGATGGTGCCATAAAACGACGACGTTTCGACAACCTGCTCGGTTGTCTTCATCAGGACTGTCTGTTTTTGTGATTTTGAGAAGAAATAACCAAAATAGACCTGATGAAGACAACCGAGCAGGTTGTCGAAACGTCGTCGTTTTATGACACCATCCGGCTGGACTCCCGAGAAACTTTTATTGAATGAGAGTCATTCGTCGTTGCCTTTAATTTACACCAGACCAAATCTCAATATATAACTGGTTCTGCGAAACAGTTCATCATTTTTATTTCTTTACGCTGTTAATCAGAATGATTGGTAACAACTAAACTAATTCGTAATTAATAACACTAAACTTGTTGATGAACGCATTATGTTGTATATGTGGCAAGTTTGATTTGTTCAGAATCGAGGAGAACCACCCACTACCAAATCGCAATAACATTATGCTCCACAACATATTGTCCGTTTCGGCTGATAGAGATGATTCTGAATTAACGCATGAGGTTCTCTGCAATTTAAAAAGGCCGCATCATTTACTATTTATGCGTTAAATTTGTAAAAATTCATTCACTTATAAAAAAATATGTTCTTAATCAGAACATATTTTCACTAACAGTTTCAGTCATTCGAGGCTGATAATTTTGGTTAAGATAAAGAATAACAAACAATATTAGTAAACGCCATGAGTCTGCTGCGGGATCCAGTCCAAGAAAACGATGTTAGTTGCTAAGCTGTGTAGGTGTGTGGCACCTCTGACGGAACGCTTAATGTACTAAACATACTTGCTGGAAGAGTCAAAGCATTTATTTAACATTTTCATCTAAGAGAACCTCTAAGGACTCCCCAGTAATTGAAATGAATATCGTAACGGACAGAACTACATCTAGGGTATATTTTATATGAACGGATCCAGAAACATGGGACGATTTTTTAACAAGTTTAATATATTTTAGAATACAATGTTTAACAATGTACCAATCTCGTTTAAATCTGTCTTAATGTTTCATTAAAATTCTTAAGCTTGACATCGAATATAAAAATATCCGATACAACATTATTATTAACAGCATCATTGGTAGTGCGAACAAACTTCAAACTGCTGCTAAACATGTTGCGTTTGTGTGGTTGAAAATATATAGCGAACTCTATTACCTGAAACGGGATAATCGATGAAGTAACAAACTAGGCAATAATAAATATATTGGGACTGTTCACTCACACTACATAGATAAACTGCGTAGACCAAAGTGAAGAAAATGGTGAAATGAGTAGCAATATGTATAATAAGGGATACACGAGACTATTGATGCCGAATTTTTGAATTACAAGTGAACGTTTCAAGGAAATTCATCATCATAACAAGTAGGCAAAAATTTTCATGCTAGATACAAGAAATATCTCCCACAGATCGACCTTTCATGCTATCGAATGAATGGATGTTGAGAAGAGGACATCAGTCACATAGTTTTTACTGTCTTCACAACAAAGAGACCAAAAAGAGATAACAATTGCTAAAAATATTAAATTAAGTATAAATATTCTATTTATGCTTGTTACACTATGTTAAGAACTCTCATTTAAATCATACTATCGTACCACTGAGTCTGAATTCTAGCAGTCCTATACGTATAAATAATTATTTTTGCACTTTATTTAGTAATTAAAAACCATATTTATAAAGAACATATGAGTATGGATCAGTGGGCGATTAAAATAAATAAGTAAAAGAATATCAGTGAAACAGAGATGGGTGATCTCCAAACACTACTGATGGGAAATGCTGAGATTTTGTTATTTTGTGTCTCTGAGTCTTACGTAAATGAAATCAGCGTCTTATTTATGCGTATTAATGAGTTTTGGCGCGATAAATCTAAGGAAGGTATTATTATTAATTTCAAAAATATTGTTCATGTTCTGCAAATATGATTCTAAATCAGCGAATGAAGCAGACATTATTAACACAGATTCAGAATACAAATATCGAAATTAAGGTTGTTGTTTCTTTTCTGTCCGAAGTGTGTATTTCAGAGAATGCTAAAATTGTTAATGGCTACTTCTATCTTATTATGCAAATACGCCTTAGAAAAATTACTATTATTTCTAAATGCACCATGTGTTTATGAAAACACTGCAATAAATGTACTAATTGAATACAAATATTTTGTTAAAATCGAAAGAGAAAATCATTATATTAAGCAGTCAGAGTATGTATGGTTTCGAATCAGCGAGCCGCAAATGGTACTACTGTTGGCATTGTGTTATTCTGACATGGTGGCACGGTGTTACTGATTGCAGCTGACAGTTGTCGCGTCAGACCCGTTTCTTGGTAGCGGAAAATTCAAGCACTCATATGATTCCCTGTAACTTTTATGCATGATTTAGAAGAGATGTTAAAAATTGTGCATTGTTAAAAAAATTTATTTTAGTTACGTATTGATTTTAGTCCACCTTATAATTAAGATTTACATGTCTCAGATCTATGTCACTACCAACAAGAAATTCGTATTTATTATAGAAATGCTAGTAAACATTGCACCCTTCATTTTTTTTTTATTTTTGAGGCCGAACATTGTCTACCTTTAGAATACAGAAAGATCAGACAAAGTATTGCTTAAATTAATAACATAACAACACCCACCGCTTTCTGCTATATAAAATGACAATGGGAAAAAATGCCAAAGGCATAGGACCTACATGTGTTGCTCCAGCAAAGAGTGTGCGTCTTCTCCAAGTTTGGAAATTCACACTGTAAATTTGTAAATGTCATTGGAACTTTCAAAGTCAAGAGATAAATTTTAGGATGGCTTGCTAACACTTAGCTCCATTCCGTGTATATTAAAACTTCTGAAATTTGTAGAAAACTTTGTGTTTAGTAATGAGCAGGTGATTTGTCACAAAGAAGTGAATCTGAATGGAAGTGTTTCTGAAATACAGTAAATCTCAAAACTTCCACGTTGGTTAACAACAATTGCACATCAAGCAGTTCTGTAAAGTAGAACAATAACCGTGAATTATATGGTGAATCAATAGTATATCAACCTTGGGCTGCCAACAAAATAACCTACACCAGGCTTCGGTTTCAAAAATCTTGATATGGGTACTGAAACATTTTACGCAAGACTGTAACCGGAAACGTTGGGGTAGGTACAAACAACATACTCTATGAAATGTCTTAAAGAAAATTGAATCGAGGATAACGATTCACTTCTGACAAAGAAGTTAACACAACAGTAAATTTGTAGTTCGAAGATAAGCCTAAAATACTTCTGCTTTTGGTAAAACGAAAGCTTCCTGTCACATGAATATGTTTCTCTAGATCTGAGTTAAGGATATTCTCCAGTAAGGGTGCGAGTAATTTTTTGCTCAGCATGCTGTCAGTTTAACTCCTATACACAAATCACATTGGAGATGCGAGAAGTTGAATTTTGTGTCCTTGATACCGTTGAGAACTAAATTGTCAGCTAGGGACACAGTGGTAGCCCGTGAAGACAGGAACAAATAACCTGAGCTCCGCTTGGCCGTTGTGTCTGGCACGCCAAACAAACACTTGTCACCGAAGCCGGCAGGAAACCCGCCGACGAGGTCATCGCAGTTGACTGTTGTCTTTATGGCTTTGTTTACTGTTAGAAATCGGGTTGTGGTTCGAAAAACAAGAAACCAGCTGCTATATAGGTCTTATCTGAGGACGAGAACAACACCGCAGCGCTATATCCTAACCCTCACAGAGATGATTCGTCTTTTTTCCAAGGGTGTAAAAACTATTTGAGGTCCTATCAACGAAGTTACTATTGCCATCAACTTTATAACGATGTACGTTTTGGGCAGATGTGTGCGTTTGTTTTTTGTGAAAAGTTCACTTTTGAAAACTAACTTTTCGAATAACTCAACTGTCACCTACACCGTTACTTAGGGTAACTAATTAAACCTGGCATTCTTTGAGGGAACTAAAGACGTTAAGTCAAAATAATACAAAGCGTCAACACCATCGAACAAACTGTTGTGTTGTGGACATCTTTCCGAAGTTAAATTTCGCGGGTACAAACTAAAAAAAGAGATAGACATGTCGGTATTATATTTCGAGCCGGTCGCTAGTTTTATTACAGGGTACACTTATAATCAAAGCGTAAACGAATGTTTTCTTTTACGCTTCATAACAATAGCCTTTCCTTTAAATGCGAAGTTATATGTCATCTTATTTCATTAATTCTACAATAATTTCGAAACTTTATCACTAATATTGCTAAATAAAAGATTTCTAAATATGTTACTTTCAATTTGTTGATTCTGTATGCCAGATTGATGTCATTAAACATCTACCATAACTTAACTTAGTTTAATTAGAAAGTGGTAGGATTTGGGATATCCGATTAAAACAGCTTTCAGTATATTAATTAGATACAATATACCTTTTGGCAGAAGAGCAATTTGTATGGAATAAATGTGAAATTGTAAAACCGAATCAAAATAAAATTAAAGAAGCAATATTAAGACTGTCTGGTATTTCCAATACGATTGTGGCAATTTTACGGTGTCAGGGAGTTTTGATTTTCTGCACCGTACGAGCAATTAAAAATTTGATTGAAATTTACTAAGTCATACAGCCATAATTATATATACATTCCCGTCTCAATTCTGGAGTCACATTAAAATTCATTAGAAGAACAAGTATACAAGGATGCAGTAAGTAAACAAATAACGAAAATAAAAAAAATAAAAATTAATTCGTTAATGTTAAATTATTTCTGAGACCTAATTTGGAAGTAAAGTTATGAAATCTTTCCAAGATTTCACGTCGTTTTGTTTTAAGCTGTTGGAAAAAGTGCCCCTTCCTAGTTAGGTATCTTAAGATGGTATAGTAACAGAAAATGTATATTTATTTCTCCATTCATTCAGCATGAAGGATAATTTATTGAGAATAATCTCTGAGGCTAAAATGATACATAGGCTTGACTTCATTTAATTACTCTTGAAGCCAAGTCGACCAAGTGCAAAGGGAGATAATTCAAGAATGCAGCCCAGCCAGGCACTTGGCAATTTAATCATAAAATTATTTAAGGCAGGAGAACTGCAGGGTGATGTCTCTCAGAATGCTGGCTGTTCAGTGGGAAGCAGCAAGAGTACGATCTATTGAAAGTTCACTCCCTCTCTAATTACGGAGCACAAAGTTGATAATCAATCAGGCAAGCTTATCTTCAGTGCACACGCCCTAAATAAATGGCTACATCAAACAACGCCCGGGGGGGAATAATGTAAGTAAATTGAGTCTAAAGGAAATTTAATATCAAACATTCTGCGAAGTTCTTGGAGTCTGTCTAGAAAGTTGTATCTCACTTCGTTCGACAACTTTCTTTATTTCCAAAGTTGTATAAGAGTTTCTGACATTTTCAATAGTTACAGACAATTTTCAGCTAAAAATTATGCAGTATAGTTACATGATTTCGAAGTATCAGTATACGGTGAATAAAAAATAATTTTTCAGGATATTTCTGTTCAGTATTGGAATATCGGTTTCAGCGATTGCTTGTAAGTGGTACGTATAAATGGAAATTTGCGTGTGACCGTAAAAATAATCCACTGAAACATAAATTGGTATTTACAGAATCTGCGTCCGGAATTCAAAGTAAAAATAAGGAGTGGTTTGAATAAATGCTCATTTTCTAGCTACCTACGAAGTTCGTCACTTCTAAATTAACACA
Source organism: Vandiemenella viatica (assembly GCA_031002005.1). Lineage (NCBI taxonomy): Eukaryota > Metazoa > Arthropoda > Insecta > Orthoptera > Morabidae > Vandiemenella > Vandiemenella viatica. Next base: position 310,314,825 of record JARYHS010013630.1, on the reverse strand, counting down.
TTATCTTACAGCATCATTAACTGAATTATTTAGTTATTCTATGCCACTTGATTCAATTTCTTATTTATCTGGTGTGTTATACTGCATTTTCTGAACTAGGCATTTTGCCTGATAATTCGTTTATTATTTTTTACACAATCATTCTCTACAACTGCGGAGTATTATATTATTGTTTGATTTAATGCCAATGACCGAACGATACTAAAAATGCGCTAAACGACGTTTGGTAGGAATCTACTGTACTGAATGACATGAACCATAGTTCGAACTTTCTTATTCCTTACCTCCCACTTTCCAGGAATTCTGTAGCAACTATTACGCAAAACTGAATAAGACGCATAATCCCCTTTTTTGTGGTGATATCAAACTCTTCAATCGAGAAAGAAAAAGTTTATTGTAGCTGCAATATTTATATTTCAAATGAAATGCCACATGTGATTTATGTTGTAATCTAGAAGCATTACTGCAACATTATTTTCATCTAATCAACCCCGAGCCAGTCACAGGAAAAATGAAATATCAACGTAATTTCACTCTAGAATATTTTGTACTGCGTGCAGATTCATTGAACTCATAGGAATTTAATTAAATTTGTATAAAACGTAACAGGCGAATTCCTGCCTTAATAGCTGCGCTTTGAGAGTAATGAAATACATTCACGTTTGAATTAACACTTAATCTCAATTCTGCGTGCGCTAATTACAAAATCAAGTGCCAGACAAAATACTCAACATCTTTTCCTAATCCTTTGGTTGCAACTTTCCATATGCTGCGAGTATTGATAAATAAAATTAGAATTAAAAAAAACTAAAACCACGCTTTTGTAGCAATGTGAACTAAACAAACTTATAAGTAATATTTAAACACAGAAATTTAATTCAACAGTGATAGGATGTCTCAAAATTTGGTATAAAATAATTTTTTCAATCAGCTTAAATTAAAAATAAATTCATTAACAAAAAATTAACGTCAATGTGAAAAATCATGCTCTCTACCAGCTCTGCCTTTATAAATATCTAGCGATAAAAAATATAAGACAACTGGAGCCCATCACTGTATTATTTGTAGAGTGTGATTTTTCATGAGAAACTATTTCTATCCCTTCATATGTAGCCAAAGTCGATAAATGAGGTACCATTTTAAAGATTAAGATCTCCGCGTCCGATGAATTGTTAATTTAGAATTGAGTATTATTCGCAGTTTACAATCAGATTTCTGTCAGCTGCTACTAGCTGAGAAGGGATCCTACAGGTGTCATCATTTCTATGCTATGCCTATCGCTCCATATTCGCGACTGTGTTTTTAACTACAAGAAATATCAATGTCCTGATATTCATTACTTTGACAGTAACAATAGAAAAGTGTTTAAAAGTAATGGAATCTTGAAACTGAATTTTTACCCACTTCCAGATTGCCGAATTATTTGAAATTTTACACACGTTATAGGAGCCTTGCTACAAGGAACTGGAAGCAATTCAACCGTTACCTTTTAAAGGAATCATACCTGCATTCGCTTAGGGCGATTTCGGGAAACCATGAAAACCGAAATTTGGATAATGAAACGGAGATTCGAATCCATGCCAACCCAGAACGCCTAATGCTGATACCCCGCTGTCTGTGTGTCCGTCTATTACAGGCCTCTAGCAGTTAACCGGAATAAGCTGCAGACTTGAAATTTTCATATGTTATGTGTTTCGTCGACTAAAAATCTAACATCATATTTAGATACAGTAAAGAGATATTCTGGTTGGGTTTGCGCCGAAACAAATGGGATGAAAAAAAAATTGTGGATGTAGATTTTTAGAGTCCGCTAAACAGAGAACTAATATATAAGTTTACATATTATGAGAAAGACATCAATGGTTGTCAACATTATGGTTTTAAGAACATTTTTTTAACCAGGCAACAAAAACGATAATTTTTTTCCAGTATCACCATATCCCGAATTTAAACAACAAATACTAAAAGTACATAGCTGATACGGCTGCTATGTTTCGAGTAAAACAAACAAAAGTTTCTATTTTGAAATTATTTTGGTATGCATTAATAATGTTTTAGTGAAAGTGCTCTTAATTGAGAGTTGATTGTATATTAATATACCTGTAATAAATTTTACTGTAAAATACTGATCGCAGCAGAGGTTCAAGCTAGCAATCGGCAAAACTGTGCGACCTTCGGGCGCATGAGGCTGAAGTCAACTACCTAATCTGAAAACATATCAAACATTAATTTTTTGTTCCATGCGACTACCTACAGACGTGCCATTTACAAGATACTACCTATTAAAGTCGTTAGAGCACAGAACGATAATTGTTAGAGGGTTTACTCTCACTTGCCTGAATATTTTAACTTCATATCTTCACCATGTGTATTTCTGTTATTTCAAGCATTCAGGACTCAGGAGTATCAGTGTAAAGAACAACAAACTACTGACATAAACTTTTTCAAATACTCACAAACCGTAGGCCGTAATTGAACCAGTAATATTCTTAAAGTGGGCCAGTACGCTTGGTTTGAATTAATATATCTTACTTTCAGTATCTCTATGTTTTTCGTTTTATTGAGGTTAATCGCAAATAGTCATTGGCCACTGATGATAACCCATATGATATTTTTCTAATAATATGGAAACCAACATGTAACTGAGTGAATTATATTTATATTCAATAGCATAATAGAAAATTTTTGCCCTTCTATGACTGATAGCAAAGTTATACTAGTGAAAAGAGGAAACAAACCTACTCCAATCATATTGCTGAAACTTCAATTAAAAATTTCCAAGATTAATGAGGAAGAAATAAAGAAATAACCTAGTAAGAGTAAGGAGCAAGCGATGTTAATCATGTGATTAATTAGAAATCTGTGCTAGAGGAAGAATGTAAATAACAGGGAAATGTTGTACTGTGTAAATTGGATCGATGAAAAGAATGAACAATGAACTAGTCTTTCGTAATTCTGTGACAGTCAAAAATTAGTCATCTTTATATTATATATAAAATCCTAGGCTTGCGTAAGCCGCAGTATCATGGACAAAGCACTGGACAGATTCACGTAATGTTATTGACGTGGCGCGAAAGGTTTTTGTGTATACATCATTCCGATAGGTGGCGCTGTAGTCTAGTAGGCACCGTATTTATACTTCTGTAAAGCTGTAGTATCATAGGTTCAGTGGCTCATAATGGATTATGCGGTTTACTCATGCACTAGGGATTTTATGTATGAAAGGTACGGAACTTCCTGGCAGTCGAAATGTATACCACGAGTGATGTTTTAAAATTTGCTATTCTATACGGGTTTTTAACTTTTTATATCATATACAGAAATATACAGAAATCTGTTCGTACACACACTAGGCAGCGTCACTTCAAATATTGCTTGCAGAGAAGCCACGTGAACAGTATTGAAGGTTATCTGTGGGTCAGCGATAAACATAAAAGCTTTTCCAATAAGTGGTAGTGTCAAGGGTGATTCAAGCACTGCTTACAATATAAATTCAAAAGAGAATATCCAAGAAAATGGGAAATACAGGCAGGACTGCTCCTCTGCATTAACCTATCCGGTCGATATTTCTCTGTGAACTAACAACACAAATATTGAATTCCATGTACGGGTGCTGCTAGTAGCAAATAAAAATCGTACATGAAGAACATACAATCGTAAACACCCGAAGAATAAGCCAACATATATTGTGTAACCAGGTTTTTATGTCATAAAGAGGTACAGAAAGTAAAAAATAATGTAGGTAGTTAGATTTAAATGAAAACTAATGAAATGTGGGTTTGATGAAAGTAGAGAAAACATAACATAGTTAAAGAAAAGTATTTAATGCAGCTAAAGAAACATTTAACAGCTCAAGAAAGAGAAAAATGAAACCCGTAATAAATAGGTTCAAATGCGAGAAAATAATAAGTTAACTGTAAAAGACAGATGAAGACTAAATTACTTTTAGAAAAACCGGGACACTAGTGAAGAAAATGAATTCTAAGAATAATTATTAACAATATATACGAAAAAAGACACCTGGCTTGCTTCTGTGGACCTCGGCACTTTCTAATGTATATGAGCCGTGTGAACAATTCTACGGATTTTTCAACACGAAACTTAACTCGTCATCATTACTCTGAACAAGAAGTGAGTGAACTGTGGTATTTTTGCTGGTAAACCATTGTGAAAATTCCAAACAAACAGATTGTAGTGATATGTGACCAAAAACTATTATACCATTTACTTATAAACAAGTAAGGGTACTCTGTCTTAAGGTTTTCATTGTTATTGATTATCTGTAAAATTTATAGCAGGAATTAGTTCTCAAAAGTTTATCTATGAAATAAAAAAATTATATTATAATGTAAGTACGAAAATTAACGATTTTAGTAACAATTTAGTTTCCAATGAACAGATAACTATTCCTCTCTGCACTAAAATAAATTGCAAGTATATTTCTGAATGTAGGATATAACTGAACCAAACTCCAGGGTTGACAAAAATTATTCCACTTTTCTAAGCCTAGAAGTCCAAGGTTCCGTGTATGGTACATGTTTGCGTTTAAACCTAAACATTACTGTAAGAGCGTGATTAAACGATAATAATAATTATATTTGTAAGGTTTTTAATAATCTTATGGAAGCTTTTCCTTAGAAACTATCTAGAATTGGACCCATGTTGTACCGTAATACGAAGCCTCTAACTGCTCTCATCACTGGTGATATGGACTGATAATAAGATTAGTTGTTTGTTATACAATATTTGAGCAGCAAAAAATATAGCTTTTCCTTCAGATGTGGCTGTGCTGTAATATGCATTTTTTGAGGTAAGGATTGGTACTCTACAAATGAATATGCGAGGGGGGTGGCAGGTGATGACAGTTGTGGTTGCAGCAGGCGGTTCCGAATTAGCGATAGATGTTGGCAGCAGCTTCGCAGAGCACCTGTGGCACCGCCTGCCAGACTGGTCTCACAGCCCGCTCACTGTTCAATAATGCACTCCTAATGGAAGATTATACGCAGCCCACAGCGCCACGTTTTATGCTCTCGTTTCGCGGGGCTCCTTAGAAGGCTGCATCTCTGCCAAGCCGCATGCGAGTACATCCAACACGACAGCTGTGGAAGGCAACTAAAATGCGTGTAGATTGTAACGCTCGGCTTTAATGAAGGTGTCTGAAAATTATGGCATAAATTGTATAGATAACATTCTAGTTTTAAAGGGCACAAAATGTATAGCAAAATACGAAGTTCGTTTATCCGTCATAAATAAAATTTCGATTGATTGTAAGTATAAAAGGATTACATTGAGGAGGATGCATCAAAATGTGGATGGAAATATCTGTGATGGAAGTAGAGATCACCGTAGAGTTAAAATAAAAAGTTTCAGATTCCACAGAAAATTATAAGCTGAACCGTTCATCTACAGCATAGTCTGTCTTATCCCTCTCGATAATATGCTCGAAGAAAGCGTATGATAAATGGACACTACTGTTCACACGCAGTTTCATTATCCCCCAGAAACGGTTTCACCAGTATTGTATAGTGCAATCATGAAAGTAAAATCTATTATTCACTAACCTATTTACATAACATTACTTCATAAATTTCTATGTTACTTCATAATTTCTTGTACGCTTATTAACAATATTTTTTTAAATATTTTGTTGCAAAGTATTAAAATTTTACAGGATATTTAAAATTTTGTAAAATCCAATCCATGACCTATGTTATCCCCATTCTTGCCATTTATTGTAAAATTATTTCCATTATTTCCGTTTTAGGAAGGAATTCTATAGTATTTTATAGCATTTATCTTGATTTTGTTCATGTTAAGTTTAAATACCATTTTAAAACTGAAATTCAGTAAATTCCTCTCCATTCTGGCCATTGATTGTAAAATTATTTCCGTTTTAGGAAGAAATTCTGTAGTATTTCATAGCATTTATCTTGATTTTGCTCATGTTCCATTTTAAGTACCATTTTAAAACTGAAATTCAATAAATTCCTTGTTGGTAACGTTAGGAAATCGTTTACTACAGATATTTCTTACTGGTAATTAATTTCTTATATATTTGCTTCAGCTGATTGATTACTTTATTGTAGGTTGGGTTTCAGTGGTGATGCACGACAGGCTTACAATTTGTTGACAGGTATTTTTCACTGACAATATGAGACGTTTGTTAAAGGGCATGCACACACTGGCTTTCTTGCATTTATTGTTAATTTCACATCGAAAATTTCGGAAACTCTGTTTTGAGTATTATCGTACTTCCCTCTTTGCTCCATGCTCCTGGATTTCAATCAGGACCTCGCTATTCTCATGAACTAATCACAGTTAATGATCTTCAAGTGTAAGTTCTACAAACAAAATTTGTTTCTTACTCTCTGTTTTTCTCCGAAATCATCATCATTATCGTTGGGGACCATCTCCAGTTTCCCGGATGTGGTTTACGTGCCTTGGTTGTTATAGACGATAGTTTTTCACTGTCTCCTATCCAGAAAAGTTTCTCTGTCCGTGATGTATTCCCAATTCCAGCCTCTTCTCTCTACGTCCTCCTTCAGGAGGTCTCTCCATCTTCTTCTTGGTCTTCCCACTGGTCTTTTTCCCACTATCCTTTTTTCCAAATACGTTTTTGGCAGTCTTGTACTAGTCATTCTCTTGACATGCCCAAACCACCGATGTCTTGATGACCTAAGTCTCTCCGAAATATTGTGTATTCACTTTCTTCTTGTACTACTCTCAATGTTTGAAACGATACGAAGCAGCAAAGTTTTGTTCGGAAACTTGCCATTCCAGATTTGTTTCGAGGATGAACTAGCCGTTGACTTTGATACATACCTTAGTGAGCGATTTTGTTTCAAATGTGGCCTTTTGTAGCCTTTTTTCGGGGGGGGGGGGTGTTCAATGTTCTAAGATAAGTTAGGGAACTTAATTGTCTGACCTGGTTTTACAGCCGAATTTTAGGTTGGTTCTTTCAAAACACCATGGCGGAATTCCTTCCAATTCCTTGCCCTCAGTCCTTTCCCGCCTATAATGACCTCAAAGTTGTAGAGCAGTAGAGCCATAAAAAATAATTATTCTTTGTACCACGAGATTAGGAGTTATTATTCTCTTGATCATATTGTATCTCAAAACAAATTATGATATAAGCATAGAAATTCATAGCAATAAACATTTTAGCCTGTTATTTTTGGTTCTTCTCGAATTACTTCCTGTACCACGGAGTGTCGAAATGTAACTGAAAGCCACAATCTTTACCTCCAACTTTCTGAAGTCGTTAATATTTTGTGTAAAATGATCTGTCAAACTGTTCTTCGGTCTCAAGTTGTTCATTCTAATGGACTAAACGAGAGCTCGAAGACATAATGCAATCAAGCACTGCCACTGCGATCCACAATTATTTGGTTTAAACAGAAAATAGAGCGCAGAGAGAGGTTTGTGAATGTGCTGTGAACAATGTTTTGATGATTGTCCTTAAATCGTCCATATGACACTCGCCTCAACCAGAGAGGCGTGCAGCAGTGGAGATATCTGTCACTGACGCCGGGAAGTGTTGACAGCAAAACTACGTTTATAACGATAACAGGTTAGTTGCATTACCGATGATAATTATGAAGTTAGCGGCGCGTCTGTCTTGGCGTGGAGCGCCGCCGGCGGAGGGCGAGTGTCGACCGATCGAATCGCGTTGTCTGGCTTGTTTGGTCTCCTTGATTGGCTATCACCTGGGACAGTGTTGCGGCCATCACGGCAACTAATTACCTGTCAGGGGGCGCCCGCAGCGGCCACCCTTCAAATTGACTCCACAAAATGCTCTCCACCAGCTCGCCCATTTCATTATGCCGGCGTGTGCAACTGAAGCAATATTCGCGTTATATTTGTGGGTAATAGAAAAAAGCACCTCCAACTGCTTAGGATGTCAATACAACCGATGTTTATTAATTAACTATTCTGTCTTCCTTATGTGTCATATAGATTGATAACCGTGGGTAATACATTATAATTGCATTCATTAATTTTAACGCTACGTGGCATACAGTTGCTATAACACACTAAAAAATTGTTTGTTCCGTGAGAAAAAAAATTGAAAATTATCGTACCGAGTACATTAGGTTAGCACTTGAGCCTTCTATCTGGGACGACTTCCGTCCTATTCTTAATTTCGTTTTTGTATGGTTTCCCCTAAGCTACTTTGCTGCCAAATTCCATGTCATTGCGTTTCACCTATTCCCACCGTGATCTAACATCAATGACAACGAACCGTATAGTCCTAATGGAAGAAATCTTAAGAATTGCAAACATTTTTTTTTCCTGTACTCCAGCAAACCGGATGAAATAATGGATCTGGTGAGGAAAGGTTTGAGGAATATACCAATATTCGCCCACCTTTTAACCTACAGTAGCTGAAGTCTGTCTTTCTGACCAACCGTTATGATTGTCTCAAAAGTCGGGAGAACCCCGTTCGGCCATCCTGACTGGGGTTTTCCGTGGTTTTCCTCAGTCACTCAAGGCGAATGCTGGAATGTTTCCCTACAAGGCCACGGCCGACTTCCATCCCCCCTCCCTCCCCTTTAGAAATGAAATTGTAAAAAAAAAAAAAAATCTCAACTTATAGCAATATCAAAGGTCATCTATTTTTTGGTTTAGTGTGATATTGTGGCGTCGCTTAGCATAACGGTAGACGTATGACTGAACTGTAATCAAACCGATATTACATAATAAAAATTGTATGAATCACACTTTTGGGTATTCAGATGAAGGCATATATAAAATTCAGTAACCGGGGAAACTATTTAGTCAAAGATCCTGTTTCGGACTAAAGGTCTCTCCCAAAGCGCGCCAGGTTGTATAACGACAAACATCAGCGGACCTTCTTCCACCTGACGCGCGTCACAAATCAGTGATAGATCATCTGCCCGTGAAGGGAAGGCAATGAACTAATGTTTTATACCGGGCCGATACGATGAATCATCCCATAAATCAAGTTAAAAATGTATTAATCATTGATATTTCCAACAATTGGTGGGTACCAACGGTGGTCTATAATTTTATAAATGTTTCCAGTGTATTTTGAGCACTATATTAAATGTTATGTTTGTAGTATATCAAATCACGAAGAAGGGCAACCAATAAAGTATAAAATATCTCCTTTTTTAACCCTAGAAAGATAGTCATATCACAACATGAGTAAAAGGTAATCATAAACCACAAAGGCGCACGTTTTTCAAATGTGTTTATTTTTTTCCTATTTGATTATATTTGTTTAAAATAATTGGATTTTTTAGAGATATGGAAATGATCTAAAAATAAAATTCAATTTTCATGTAAAGTTGTTTATTGTACGTTTATTATAAACCTCTGCAAAAATGGGAGGGCTTTTCTTTATTTAACCAATCGCTGTGGAATATGAGAAAAATAGCGTTTTATTCTTACATACTAGTGGGTTATACTGTAATTGAAAAGATACAGTAATATGTTTATCTTCGGCGCCTCTGTCAAGGTTAATGTTACTGCTACATTTGAGAGAAGAATTCAGTTTATGATTGGCGTTTTAAGTTAGGAGACGCTTGATAAGAGAAATAAGTTTTACAACACCTTTTGTCGAAGCTGAATAAATCACATGGAAGACAAAATTACTGCTAGCAGTGGTGAAGCAGTAATCTGAAGAATATAGTTGTGTGTGTTCACTTTGTGTTACTTGAATTTGCGCTAATAGAACAAACGTTAAAAATAACCGCAAATTTGTGCGTATCTTTGTTAAAATACAGTTTTAATTGTGTGTTTTTAGGCGTGATACCCTCTGCAGTAAGTACCAGCACACGAAATGTTAATTCATTTCCTCTCAGGCAACAAATGAATAACAATGCACAGGATTTGTATGGTGTGTTGCCAGCATGCGTACGTTTTCTTGGACCAAACCTATAGCACAACCTCCAGTTATCGTAAGAACGGCTCAAAATATTTCAGTTGAAGAACATTTAACACAACAAGTAAAGCGTTACTTTAATAGGACATACCATTCGCTTAAAGGATGACTAAGAAAAGAAATGGTCCAAAAAATACGAAATCAAAAAGCTTCAGCATTTGTATTCCGTGTACAAAAAGAAGAAATATTTTTTAAATCTATTTACTAGTATTTTAATACCATAATGAGTGTTCCCTTTTTCGGGAATATGACAAAATTCATGGTTCAGTGGTTCGTTGATGCGTTTTGCCCCCAGCCACAATTGAATCAGAGGAATTAATACAAAAATTTAAATTCCACGTGTACCAATCGATGAATATGAGGCTCCCTAATATATCTCTGTCAGAAAAAAAAACTTTTGACTGGAACATTGATTAGAACAGAACGATAAAATGTGAAATAATGCCTTAAAAATGTTAAGATATCTTTTGAATTTAAAATGTATACTGAGCATGCTTTTGAGTTTCTGCAGGCAAAGTGCAAATCGAAATTTACAAGCTAAACAAATAGTGATAACTGAAACAAACAACTCCTCTTAAATGGTAGAGCAATCTTTTCATCAAAATTTTGTTAGACTTCACTATACGTACGTTAAAAATCAATTTTATCTCTGATGTTTTAATAGTTTTGTCTTATTTTTGTTTACTGCATTGGCAGTTTTCATCATTCCGTGATTTTATTAATGTTTTCTGCTATCTAGCCATGTTGAAAGTCAAATGTGAAATTTAATGTTAAGGGAGCATGATTTTAGATATATTATTACAGCTCTATTATAATCATGGGTATTCTTATGTCACTAGAAAAGACAAATCATAAGAGAAGAATAAAATGTTTCGATATCTCGCTTAGTTCTCGAGACATCGGCTCTCATATATAGGTATGGTTCCTTGGAAACATTTTTCTTCCGATCCAGGCAGCATATAAACCTGGCCACAACCGGTAGGTAGAAAACAAAACACTCATGGTGCATGTCCAAGCGTGTAGTTCTTTGTGGCATAGTCAAATTTTTTCCTGGTCTAGGTCTCAATTCAACCCAACCACCTCAAGTTTGAGAAAGTATTTCTCGAGAACCAAGCGAGATATCAAAAAAATTTCTTCACTTACGGTTTGTCTCGTCGAGTTACTTAACAGTCCATCATCAACTTTGGTTTTGGCGAAGTTTTTCTTCTGGTCCGAGACACATTTCAACATAACTGTTTGAGTTTTGAAAAACGATATCTCGAGTACTTAGTGGGATATATATTCCTCACTTTCGATTTGTCTCGTTCAGTTACATAGGAATCAATTGTCAAATTGCAACATACGGTAATCGTATAATATCCTATCGTCTTCTAAGTTTTGAGAAAATACAAATTAAAATTGTAGTAACAAATTCAGATTTATTGGTTCTACATGATCGATATATATATATATATATATATTATAAAAGTAAGTGTACAATGTGCATGCCCGCTAAAATTAAAAAATGAGTCCCGGTACGATCAAGGGAATTATATGGTGTGGTAGCCTTCTATCCCTTATCCATAAAGAAGGTTCCCATTATTACCTGAAGGGCATGATTTTGAAGATAGAAGGGCTGGAAGTTTCGCCATCTAGAACAGCAAGAAAACGAAACAGTCGAAGAGCGCGAGGCACGTTTACGTTGCCAACGAACGAATAAAAAAGAACAGCGAAAAAAACGAAACAGTTGAAGAGTGCAAGGCACGTTTATGTTCTCAGCGAACGAAAATGAGCACCGTGAGAAGCAGAGAAACCGAAGAACAACGAAATTAACGAATAAAAGAATCAAAAATTCCGACACAATCTTATAATAGAAGACTGCGAACGCAAGCCGCCCATGAAAATATCGCCCTGCGAGAAGCGCAGACGAGGACAAGTAAACAGTACAACCTAACAAATGATGCATTCCAATACGACCCGACAAAAGAATATAACAAACACAACCACGTCGTAATAGGAAAAATGGATAAAATCTGCCAATTTTGCAAAGCGAAAAAATTGAGTGGATAAACACCAGAATTCTGTTGAATGGATGGAAAAATTCGATTAGCACCACATGAATTCCTACATTATATGTCGGGGGAAACTCCAGAATCGAAACACATAGTATTAATCCTCAGAATACCCCTGATCTCTACTGAACTGCCATCCGAATTTAAAAGACTGCGATTTTAAATCAAATTAGCCTATTGTTTTATGATTAACAAAGCGCAATGACAAACTTTAAAACATTGCGGCATCAACCCCAATGACTCCTGCTTCTCTCACAGTCAACTATACGTATGTTGCTATCTTGTAGGAAAGTCTAAATATTTGTACATATATTCCCCGGATAATAAAATGAAAATATTGTTTATAAAAGTATTGCAAAAGTTGAATATGTTTTCAGTAAAAAAATTACCTCTTACATTTTAAAGCTTATCCTTTTATTCCACCTACCCCACAATTTCATATCAACCGCCTGAGCGAAGCCGGATACCTCAGCCAGTATTAAAATGTAATTAAATCTGTAACGTAATATAAATTGATGACTATGATCGAAAATACAAAATATTTGGAATTTAAAAAAAAGAAATTTTAAACTGAACGTTTAGTATTTAATAGTGGCCCGCCGTTTGCATCGTACTGCGTGGGGGCTGGTTGCAGGCCGGAGCGGTGTTTGTATTGTAGTCGGCCAGAGAGTTGCCTGTTACCGTGGAGACAGCGTATACCGCTCAGGCGGCGCGGAATTCATTATATTGTGCCGGGAGTACCATTGTCTGTCGACAATAATCACATTCCTAGCAGGCGTGGGCGCATCTGCAGCAAGAGGGCCCAGTACAGCAACCAGCACGGTCACAAAATACGACGCCATGCGTACTAACTGACTGTTCACCGGCACAAATCAGAAGAGGTGCCATATTGGGAAGTACTTCTCAGAAGTACGATCTATCTAGCTGGTTCGGTTCCACGACGGAGAATATACGGAGATGAGGTTTCGTACTTATTCGAGTCCATTATGATAAGCACTAACAAAATACACATCAGAAATTAATTTTGTGAAATTTTTTTAAAGAGTAGGTGCTTAAGCACCAGCGTTTAATAAATTACCAATGTATCTCCGAAAGATAAGACTTCAATTGAATATAACTACATCTGCCTCCGCAAGGAAGTTTGATGATATTTATCTATCAATGCAAAAGATAGAAACGTATGGTATAGTAGACCCGCAGACTACAAAAGGTTGATCGGCCAGAGAGTTACAAAGTTTCGGCTTGCCATGCATTCCGCCTCTACATTATCGTATTAAAGTAGAATGCGAAATAGAGAGCGTCTCGATGCTTCTCACACGAACAAGGCAGAAAATAATATTGGTCAAGTCGCAAATAAAACTAGAGATAAATGTTTTTAGAGTAGTTTGATCACTTGCTTTCCAGATTACTCTCATTGGCATAAATAACGCTCTTTATTATGTTGGCGAGCACATAAAATTTATAAAAAATAAACACATTTTAAACGAATCGCATCGTAAGGTGGTTCCCTTTAATTGTTAGTTTTTAACATTTATAAAGGTGAGTTCTGGTGTTGCGTATTACAAAAGACTAATGACAGGATACTGTGATAACTCCTAACTACTCCTACGTAACAAGCCGACCAGCAATTTCGAAACAGTGGATGGTGTCACTGGAATGTGCTCACAAAATAGAGAACCAAACAACGAAAATCGCTTTTAAAAAAAAACTATTTACAAGAAGTACGGAGAATGGAAACTGCAGTAATCTATAGGAGTAGACTATGGAATAGATAGTAGAAAACGTACTAGGATTTCATCAATCGTTATTGGAATTAAAGTAATCTATCAATTTTGTTGTTGGTTATGGGTGTGGGTGATCACGATTGCCAATCAAAAAAAAAAAAAAAAAAAATCGTCCAATCCTCTCAACGAGTCACATGAAATAAATTATAGATGAACTCATCAAAAAAAGGGATAACACTTCTATTTTGGTTTCTAATGGTTTAAAACCTTACTAGAAATAGTTAATTTGATGTTAAAAACAAACCTTGAAGCTGATATCAAGGTTCTATACAAGTAACCAGTTTTAATTTTCCAAAACCATATGATAAAAAAGGAGTTTTTTAAGATGTGGTCCTGGTATGGGCTATTTGTACACAAAAAGTAATTTATTTCGTAGTAAATAAAGAAATTATATTAAATTCCGTTGAAAAACTTTACTAATCTATTTAAATAAAAACAAATGAGGTAAAAATAGATTATCTATCCCAACATATCCTCTGAAAAGGTTTAGATTTTAGCATCGGTTAGTGTGTTTCAGTGTGTCGACTGATGATGTGTAATTTTAAATTACTTTTCAACTATATAAAAGTAATAGAATAGAAAAAAAATTCATATCGATAACATAAACATATGTAGTATCAAGTCACAGAAGTTTTAAATTCAGCTGGCACTGGAACACTTAGGGTAATTTTAAAGAAATGTTACAAAGATAAACAGTAATTCCCTTTGGTAATTGGATGGTCGGGCTGAATTTAACACGAAATCGACTGATGAATTATGTATGAAAGGAAGAGTAATAGCAGAGGGTCGCCTTTGATGGAGACTAAACTTGCTTTTATAAATTGATGACGTGTGGAGGAGAACTTAAAAACCGACTGGGACCGTGCGACTTTTTCACTTACAGTATATCACATATAAAATGTGATAACAGCAAAACAAGAGAAAAATACAATTTACAATTACATATCGTTTTGAGAATTTATCTCTAGGACAAAATAATAATTGAAAGCGTTATTAATAGCAAGGAGAAAGAACTACGAGATAAAAATTGATTCTAGGGATCTTTTCACTATTAGGCTGTCACTAAAACGTTTTAGTTACTGAATATGTGGTATCAGTTTGACTCCCTGTTTGTATGAATGCAAGAAATGAGAAAGAAGTTTAGTTTTATGTACATAGATACAAATATATAATACTATAAACCGACGATGGTGATGGGTATTCTGTTGTCAAAGACCAATAATGTTAACTTTTTTCCACAGGATGACTCTGTCGACAATATTGTTTCCAGAAAATCACTTTTTCCTACACATTTTTCATTGCATTTCGATTTTGGTGTTTGGTAAGGCTGGCTTACTTCCTGCGAACTGGCTCACAACGTTCTTATTTTACGCAAATGTTTTACACCGAAGACCTCATGTGTTATCCTAATTCACATTAGATGCAACAACACCGGTCCCTAAAAGGAAGTCCTTAATGACAGTAAGGGAATTAGGCATGTAGTAAGATCTTCAAATAAGCGTAAATGGCCAAAGACACATGTTTTCAACAGCAGAAATAAGGACCCAGCTCCATGTTAAAAGGAAAAAATTCTTGAGCTAAATGAGCGGCTCAAGTAATTTACGATACAAAAATTACCAGGATATTTTATGAGTATGAAATAGGCACAGATCGCAATAGTACCACGTATCCTGTAATGGAACTAAGACATTTAGAATAAATGGAACAGGAAAGTGGAATTTCAGGAGAGAAACGTATAAAACAGAGTAAACGAAAATAAAAAAATATCGTAAATGTTTTTCAAATACCATAAACTAATAAAAAAATTATAACATAATAATTACGCCCTCGCAGAATAACCACTGAGTCCTTTCAGCAGATAGCTACAGAGACAAGCAATACGTAAATTAATTGCAATTTATCACATTATAAAAAATTCAAAAATGGAAGGGGATGTTTAACATTTCTAGGAATATATTTTAAAGAAGAATACCGCAAATAAAGATATTAATAACGTATTAAATCCTAAGGAGCACTGTTGTGTTAGCTGGAAGAATTTCATGATACTGTCCAACGCTTCGGTCGATGGAGCTGTGCCATCATTGAAAGCATGATGGGGAAAGCTGTCGAGAGAAAGGTAGAGTACAATGGGCGACTAACATAAATTTCGCTCAAGAGGTTCATACATCCTGCTTAGTCGTAAAGCTCTACTTGCTTCAAAAACGTATATCTATATAATGATGCTGGTGGCTAATATTTCCGAGTAGTACTCAAATGAAAGAAAAATATACATAGCAAACAAATATCATAAAAAGCTCTACTGTATGTATCGTAGGCTGATTTTATATTAAAACCATATAATACAAATCTAGAATACTACATCAGAAAGAAAAATATAAGCAGAAACATAGAGACAAATGGAGTGACATTCGGTACAGCATCACCCAGGAAGAAGGTAAAAAACTAATCAATAAGTTCTATTATTAGAACTAATTGACACTGATGTCATTACAACAAGGGGAGGATTGAGAGGTAAGGAAGAGTATGAAACACGACAATATTCATCTCGAACACAATATCCCGGCTTTTGTTTACAGAGATTTCGGAAAAGCATTAAAAACCGAAACCTGTAATGCCTAACCGGTGCCAAAATCTCATTCTCTTTAAAAGTAACATTGGTGTTAAAGATTATTAGAGAACATTAAGCAATGCTGGAAAACAAATCGTACAATCGATGCATATTGGAGGGTTTCAAAAATTATGCGTTCTGATACCAAAGGAGATCCAATTCACTTGACGAAAATATTCACAGAAGGTTTTAAGTGTAAATGAAAGTAACTACTGAAAAATTGAAAGGAAACTCAAGCGACAATTACGTGTGGATAGAATGAGAAAATTTAAATCAATGGTGTAGTGGAAATGAAATATAAAAATCGTGGGGCATACATTGTACTATGAAATAAGATGATAACGTAATATCATAAATCTATATGCAGAGCATGACCCAGTTGTAGTAAAGACAGTTTATATGAATCTAATAAGGGAAACAATATACAGCGCTTTAAACAAGGTTACATTTACGCCTTTTAGGTCACGGATAGATTCGAATACTGGATAAATGTTGCAATTGTGTAATTCAGACTCAAACTCTCGAGCATAATGATGCAATGCAGAATAGCCTTGGAGTGATTAAACTAAAACGTGCCATGTAACACGAATTTGTAGAAAATGTATGCACTGGAATTCGGAAAACTACTAAAGGTGGATTATTGAAAAAAATACTCAAGGCAGATACAAAAGTTTGGATCAATTATAAAACTGGTAAATTTTGTGTAAATGAGTGAAAATGTATCAAGATCGGAGCTGATAGCTATAGAATTTTGAAGGCAATGGAGGCAAAGATGGAAGTATTACAAGTATAACAGAACCAATAGCTATGTTACGCGCTGGCGGTAAAGTTGGAGTTAATAATTCAGGTTAAAAGAGACAAGTATCAACCCTTTAATCGACTTGAACTCAAACAAGACAACAGGTACTGATTAGGTATTTATACGGTACCTAAAATCGCTTTTAGAAGAAGGAATTCAGACTGATGTGTATCAAAATATTCACATCACTCTAAAAGGAAAAATATGAGAATTACTGTATCAGTCGTTTTATATAAAGACACGGAAAACAAATTGGAGAGGATACTGGTTGACAAAAGGGCTAGGTTAAATAAATTATAGGTGCAACAAGGAAAACAATTAAGGTGTTATTAATTATTAGAAAGACAGTGCCGGAACAAGATAAACGATAATTTTCTGTGGTTAGTTGTTACGGGTATCCTAACGATGGTACAAATATTTCAACGAATTCATATCATATTTTCGGTGGAGACCATGTTTCAATAAATGCAGTTTGAAAGAGTGAGTTCAGTCTTCCTATGTTAGCTGCAACATTTATCAGTTCTAAGCATGGAAGGAATTGCAAAGGTTATTTACGCACGCAACTGATTCTGTCACTTGTATCTTTTTACTACTGCGTAATTTACGGAATGGCAATGGACAGAAAGCAGCAGTTCAGTGTTATATAGCACAATGCTCCCTGCGCTCCTTGCATTTTTTTCGTCTAGTTACCAGACAAAAGCGCGTTCCTTGTCGGTTTTATTGAAGCTAAGAACGTAGAGGGCAAGGCAGCCCCCCACAAACTCTAGAAAATTAACTCTACCCGCAGGGAATTTAATATATTCTGCAACGTTGGTGGAAGCAGGCAGGCAGCCGATGGCCTTCAGTTCGGTTGGCACCCAAAGTGCGCCGCCTGACTCGTGGCGTCGCCGCTCGGAGCGCTGCGGTCGCCGGCCTCGCTACCAGTGCTGCCCTCAGGCGGCCGTCCTCACAGATGTTTATCTTGCGGGGAGCTCAGCTCGCATCTGCCGCGATCTTGTTAACGTTCTTTTATGCCTTTGTACAGTACGCAATAACCAAAGTTGAATAGCATGTCGGCCAAGAATAACTCGTGCTGCTTCGTCTGCTAGCGCGGCCGGTTTCTGCGCTCCGGGGAAGCAATTTCACGCAGGTCTGAAAGAGCAAGTATACGAAGATAACCTATCAAACAAAAATATACGATGCCCTATAGGAGATATGGTTTGAGCATTACATTTAATACAATCATTGTAAATAATTGAATATTAATTTGTATGTAAATACATTGTATTTAAGTACTGTTTATTTTGAATATTTTAGAAAGTAAACACTGTTCTAAGACTTTTAAATATTACACTTAACACAGTTATTATGTATTCTCAGACTGATTTTTCTTTTAACCTTCTATAAGCAAATGTATACGTTACTTAGTATATATCTCCAGTATGAACAAAATCGAAATAATTAACCCAACATCACAATTAACATACTGTTGAAAGTAAGCTGCAGATATATACTATTCCCCTTATTATTAGATGTGGAGGAAACAATAAACGGTACTTTTATTCCTTTTCAGACAGATAGCCGATTGATCTTTCCTAATATTAAATATTTTCCAACATTTACTTTTTCAAAAGACTTATTTATTTTTTCGTACGGCACAGTTTGAGTGCTTTCTTGCTCTCAAGTACAATATGACCAAATTTTAAAGTGAATTCCCGCCATTCTGCTTCCTGATGATGTTACCACGACTACCCCGCAGAGCACAAGAAGGTTCAAATCCCTATAACGTAATAATACCTGTTCTTATAACAACACTGTTTAAAACTCTAAGTACGCATATGAATTTTTTGTCATAATGCCTTACAGCTTACTAAAACAACACATGAACATACACACACACACACAGAGAGCAAGATAAATCAAAGGGAGCGAAAGCAAATCAGTATGAGCTATACAGTTCAGACGAATTAGATTTGGAGATAGATTAATAGTAAGAGAATGACTTTAAACCTTCACTGCAAATCAATGTTCCTTTTCGAAAAAAATATTTTAGTTTCTTAATTAGAAACTGTTGCTGTCAATTAGAGTAAAGATGACATATAAGAATTGTAAAATCATCCTTTTTTTAATGTTTGTTTCTTAGAAATGAAAATATATGTTTAAAAACGTAATTATTAGTTACTTTGGATCACATTAATGAATTTTTTTATTTGTCACTTATCACATCGTCAACGCTATGATCAATAGAAACAAAACTGTAAGAAATCATTTCAGTGTTTACTATAGTAGCACCTCAAAACCCTAAAAGCCGAAAATTACGAAACCACGGCCACAACTCGTTGTATCCTTACGTAACATAGTATGTGAGCGCATTTAGTAATTGAAATGGTATCTGTTTGGATTACTTTGCCATATAACTAACGTTATGTTGTGGAACTATCCAGTTACGAGACTTTAACTTCCGTATAAAAACTGGAACTAGAGAGATTCGCCGTGGAATTTGCTGCTGTCAAAGCCAACTAAGCTAACCGGATAATCCTATCGGGTTTAGACGACCAACAGCTTAACGCGGAATGGGATCTGGCGTACTTGACATTATACAGGAAGCTATGCCACAGGTCAGGGTAGGGTTAATGTCCATTGAAAATCCCAGCTGAACCCAGGATTCGAACCGGGGACCTTTAGACCTCCAGTCAGGCGCCCTAAGGGACCGTCTATAAACTGTGAAACTCCCTCCTCCCTCCCCCCCCCCCCTCCCCACGAAGCCTAACGTCGCTTTTGCCTCTACCCTTTCCTCCCCCACGTAACACGTAGCGTTTGTTCCTATTGATTCCAGAAGACATTTTGCACTGTTTTCTCTTGTCTGACTATCGTAAATGACAAAATAAATATTTATATGCTGTAGTGTGTTCTGTGATCTCAATTTCACTGTGCAAGTAATATGAATGGGAAGCTACGTGGCCTGGGCTTGGTACCCACACCGCCCCCCTCCTCACCCACGTAGTCCAAAGTAGCTTTCCAGCCAACCCCTCCCCTCCCCTCCCCATATACCGAACCACGTAGTTTATGGATGCTCCTTAACCATTGAGCCACCAGACCCTCCACCGCTCTAGTAATACTTAATGGAACTTCCACCAGCGTCGAACTACACGGACAATGTGTTTGTCTCCGTAATGTACGAATTTCACAACTATGTAAGGGCCCAGACAGAAAATCTTATGTAACCGATACTCAAAACCAAGAGGAAAAATACATTTTTGTTTCTTGTTTTGCTTTTGGTGTTGGGCCTCATCCACGTCGAGGTTATTAGAGGCAGAAAATGAGTGGGTACATGGAACGGGAAGGAAGTCTGTCTTGGATTTTGGAAGGAACCAGCCCGGCATTCACCTGGAGTGATTCGTTGGAAACCATGGAGATCTGATATCTGGATGGCCGGACGGGGATTGGAACGCGCGTCTTCCGTACGCGTGGCTACAGCGAAATTTGTGAACATTGTGACGTTCCGTTGATATATTCAACGTACACGAAGTTTATCTCAAAGTCCTAAGAAGGATGAAATAAATCAGTTTAAGCGTCACCATTAATATCGTTATCTGCACCAGCACTCCAACCTGTTAAATTTCAGGTGGAAGTTCCTGGTTTTATTGTAAAGGAATCCAGTTCAATTTTAAATTTACAAGAGAAATACACAATTAAAACTCACGATGGATATGACATTAGTATGTCGCAGATTTCTATTCACCTGATATGTATGAAACCAAAGTATAAAATGAAGTAAATTAGGATGATACTACACTGTACTGCGCTCGGTTAACATAGGTGGCTCTAAACTCTGCCCTATACCCACCCCGTTGGTCTTATAATTATATCGCAATGCGAAATTTGGCACACACCTATATGGACGCAGTGACTAGCTCAGAGAAATGGGAGGAGATAGTGAGGTGAGATGTAGGGTAAGGGGAAGATAACATTGAGCCACCAGTAAAGGGTTAACTAGATACAGCAAGGTGAGCTTCCACAATTTTTCTTCTATTTTGTTTCGCTGAACCATATTTACAAAATACATTTCTGATAATATTCACTACAAGCTTGAATTACGAAGTAGTAGTATACCTACAGGATTTTTTACCTTTTTCATCGAAGCAGGAATTTAAGCAGACAATGATATTTATATTACTGGCGGGAAGTAGCCTCCGTCGGCAGATAAAAATGCACGCGAACATGTAGATAACTGAGGAAATAATTTGTAATGTCTTGACTCGATGCTAAAAAATCTCGGCTGATGTAATCTGCACTGCGCATAGTCAGCACATGCGAGTAGCAAGGATAGCAACATTTCGCTGCAGTCCTTCATTGAAGTTAAATGAACTGTCTAATGGCTCAGTGGTTAAGGTGCCTGTTCTCGAAAATTTTAGCTCTGATCCGGGGTTTAAATCCCGGTGCGGCCAAGAATTTTTAAGAGTAGTGTCTGATTATAAGACAATATTTTGAGTATAATCGTAGGCTTCCGCGGCCAGAGCCAGTTGATTATTGACTGTCCGGGTGGCACCGCGTCATGTTTCTTGAATCCGGCGTTTCGATCCTCACTCTGGGGTCTTCTTCCAAGGGTAGAACAGTTCTGATGGTCGAAACGTCGGCTTCAAGAAACATGACACGGCGCCACCCGGACAGCCTAGAATCAATATTTTGAGTAGTTATGATTCCATGTCAGAATGTAGGCCCATCCACAACAGAGGCGGAATATGCGGAAAATCGAAACTCTGCCACGCCGACAGCCGAACAATCCGTCGGGACCTGCCGGTCAATAATGCCATACGCGTTTACTTTTTTGCTACTGAAGTGATTAACTCTGTTTTTCTATAGTTTTCATGTCATTGACGATAAGGTGATAAGAATTCCACCACTTTTTGGTCTTAACACAGCTGTATTAGCTGGAAGGACCCAAGTAAAACAAAAAGTGTAATGAGGCTAGGCGGGGGCGCAGCCTTGAAGTGGCGATGTCCAGAGGTCAGGTCATTGTTCACGGTGACGGCCGGTAATTGAAATGTGCCGTCGCGAGTCGTGAATGAGGCGGCATTCAGAGGCGCTGCGCTCCAGTGTAATTGGGGCTGCCGTAATGGTCCAGCCAGCGCACTTAACGGGCCAGTCGTTCTGTTCCGCAGGCGCACGTGCGAGTGCACCGCTGCCTTTGCGCTCCTGTCGACTGCAATATACCAGTCCCAGCTGCCGCTGTTCAAACGGCCTCTGCTGTTAGTTTGTTGCTGAAGCTCTCTGCTCCCACTTGCCACCGCCTGCTGCTGCGTCACGCACGAGCATGTTTGCTACGCCTATCACTACGTGTTTAAATACGGTATACCGTCTCATGTCGCCATGTTATTTTCGCTAAGTATTAAAGCAATTTAAGCTTCAACATTTTTTTAGGTATACTGACCAAACATATATATTTACACTTGTCCATACATAGCGCGTAACGCGAACTAACTCAAAACGATGTAGCGAATGTCAGCGAACAATATCGTTAGCTGCTTGTATCAAAGTATCGTTAGAGTGCTTGTGTAGAACGTATGATGTAGCTTTAGATGAGTCAATGTTTGAACAAAATGAGCCGTATTAACAGAGCTAGGTGACAAGTATGTACGAAAGATACAGTAACAGAAAAGGAAATGGATTTTTTTTTTTTTTTCTGAAGAATGAAGGGGATGAGTTAGGCCTGTTATTGAGAACCACCAGTGCTAGCAAAAGGCTACTTTTGTCTTAGTGTCGCCATGACCGTAACGTTAACGTCAGGAGCCCAGCCTTCGTTAGCTGGCTAAAACCGAGCGTGGTGGTGTAACGGTTAGCGTTCTGGCCTCGCATTTGGAGGACGGCGGTTCGAATCCCCGTCCGGGCATCCAGATTTGGGTTTTCCATGGTTTCCCAAATCACTCCAGGCAAATGCCGGGATGCTTCCTTCAAAAGGCCATGGCCGAATTCCTTCCCATTCCTTGCCCCGCATCCTTTCCCGTCTCTAAAGACCTCGCAGTTAGAGAGACGTTAAGCAGATTAAAAAAAAAAAATATAGCTAAAACGGCCAAAGATATTACTACCAAATCGAAGCTATGCGCGTTACAAATAACAATTTTATTTAGCTAATCAAATGCCAAGAAGTGAAAGAAAACTATAAGAAAATTAAGCATTTAGTATAATTGAACATATTAATTAATAAGTTGCTTTCTGTTTCTATATATTCGTTCGATATAGATATTTTCATTACATTCTTTGATCGCTGTTATGGATACCTAAGAGATATGGTATCAGGTTTATATCGCGATGCAGTGATTGTAGTAATGCGCGTGAGATGGCAGCTTTCATTTTCTACCAGAAGTATTAGCTTTTCCAGTTAAAGAAGAGAGAAGGAGTTATGTAACTTTAAATTAAATTATTTAATCTGCTTTCATGAGCGCTATGTTATTTAATGCAGTACTTCATATGTAGATCCACATTAATTGCGATCTATGCGACCTAGACCGTGTTTAAAACTAATATGATGCTGCATAACGTAACTTGTTAAGATTAATTTTAAATTTCTTTACTTCCAGTGACACCATTTTACTGAGGAAATATTATTCCAGACACATGTAAGTAATTCCAACTGTGTCAGCCGGTGAAACTTAATATGGATCTGAATTACGGGTAACGAAAACAAAAGATGTAAGCACTCCTGCTAATTTTGCCCTAAGTATTTATTGCGATGCGTATCACTAATATGCGACAAAATTAATGTATGATCGCAAAACGTGAAGAGGATATGATGACGAAGCGACTGATGTAAATTTCAACAGGTTAGTACCAGTTTCTGGCAGGTTCCGAAAGTGGTGCAGTTCCTAAAAGGGGGTTATACCTTGTAAAGACTGAATAATGACATTTCAGTGGTGATTTTTGTGTTATTTAAAGATTTCATCCCAATTGAAACCATTTTGTAAAATAGCTTTAACTTCAACAAAATGGGGGCTGCTACATTGCAGAAGAATATATCCGAATTCAGGAAAGGAACTAGGATTACGCAATGTGGCGGATTTGAAATTATATCGTGTGGTGGACAATTGAAGAGGAATCGTCACAGTCAAATGCACATTTAATAGGTAGAAAAACTAATTGTAATGTTTTATTGTTCAATGGTTCTCTTTTATGATTAATGAATTTTAATGACTGTAAAGATTATATTTCAATTTTGAGAAAAATGTTTAGTATTAGACATTTTGTAGTTTTTGACCCTATTCTATGTCACAGAATAGATTCAAAACTACAAAGTGGGTGCGCACATGAAGGGTAAAATATAAGTATGTACGTAGGAGTTATGAAAAATTAGTGGTGATATAATATCCTTGGACCATAAATTTTTATTATTGTGTTATAATAACGCAGAGAGTATCTTTGATTGTGTTGTTTCGTGTTATAGTAACAAGAAAAAGTGTTAGCCTCAATATGTAGTAATTGAGTGATGAATAAAGAAAATATATAAATGTAAGAATAAAAATTAAATAATAAGAAATAGTATTCTTACAAGCTGATAGAATTACGAACAAGTCTCTCACAATTTACAGATGAAATGATATGGTGAACCGAAGGAATAGAAAGTATGAAATGTTAAACTTATTTGCTAGTTACAAACGATCTTTTTCTTTTTTTTCTTTTTTAAAGATTATCTGCAGGAAAAATGAAACTGAAAATTTGCAGGAAAATAACCATGTGTTAGACATATATCATCGAGAGAGCGGAGGTGCTAAAAATATCATTTACAGCTTTCTGTTCTTTTCTGTACTCGTAGTAGCAAAATACCTCAATTTCATTAGTTTCTCCCAATCATACCTTTTACATGCCATCAGCCTGAGAGTTCCTACGTTTGCAAAATCGTTATATCTTATTACTTCTACAGTTACCATATTAATAAGCAAATCGTAGATACTCATACCAGCTAAAAAATAAAAAAAAATATGCCAAGGACGGTTAATTTTTGTCAGTAACAAATAAATTTCAGGACCGAAACACTGGATGAAAGTTATAGACGACATAAATATATTACATGTAAATTTATAATATGAACTAGAATCTGATACAATTCTACAACAGAAAATTATTTTTCTTTTCGGTTTACATAAGTATTTTTTGCCACTGGCAAAACTTTATTTTTAAGGACGTTTGCAGAATGATGAGTATTCTTAGAGTGGAAAGAGTTCTCATCAAATACAATCCACCTCAAAAAAGAAAATTCACACAATTTCCTATCGATAATGGGTTAAAATTGATGACCATACTTCTATGCATATTATACTGTTTTATTAATCTTACTGTTATTTTGATATTCGTAGTGTCAATTTTCGGCAGATTGATAAAATTTTGTGTTGTCCAGAACTGCCTGTTTCGACGAAATTCCGAAACAGTCCTGAGAAACATCCGTATTCATTTCAAGTTTCCTGTTTCTTTGAGTTTAACGTTTGTTGAAAATAGCACGTTAAATCGATGTTTTTTGTTTGTTTATGACACATGTAAAAAAATTGTAGGACGTGCTATTCGAGAAAAAGTGGGTTAAAATCCCCGCTGGCAAGGTAGCATCTATTCCAGACGAATCCAAGAATGGTTGCTTCAAAACTTTACGGCTGAATTCCGTCTCGGTTCTTGATCACCATCTTACATCTTCTCCCTTCTCTAATGACCTTGATGTCGCCGAAAGGTAAAGGCAGAGAGAAAAAAGTTTAAATTAATTAATAACTGAGTTGAAGCTGCGGAGGTAATATATATATTTACGTGATAAACTATATTGGTGAACTGCACACTCGACACCATCCAAATGAAGGTTGTATTGTATAGAAAGGATGATGCAATGAAGAACGAAATATGTTTCTCATTATCAAGGAATGTGTTAGAAATAAAAGCTGCGTCGAAGTGAGATATATTTTTTTATGTTAATGAAAAATTTAAAAGAGACACACTCTTTTTTTTTATATCTGATTGGTTACTACACGACAGACAAAAGTGTGTTCCTTTTACACTACATGTTACTCATATTTGTATTGTAACGTTGCATTGGAAGTTTTCACCTGTTTGTTTAACCAACCCGGTGACAGCATGGAGCCTATTCTATTATGCACTGGAACAGTGCATCGCTGCTGCCGCGGAGACAAAGTGAGGCAAAGACGTATCCGGCCGCCCACCACCGCAAGCTCGGTGCAGGCAGCTAACTAAATTTAAAGCCGAGTGGCGCTATTCAGCAGGCGGGTGGCCCGGCGCGTCCTACGGAAGCTCTTTTCAGGCTGTCTCGTGGTGCGGGCCACATTGTGCTCGCAAACTTTCCGCCCGCTACACTGTTTCACGCGCCGCTGCCCCCGGCTCCGCGGCAACCCGGTTCGCACTCGCACCAGCCTGCGGACGCGGCCAAGTCAGCTCCTATATTTCGTTATCTCCTGCCTTTGAGCTACGATAAAGACAGGAAACAGCAGACGACGGCGGGAACCGCTTATGGCTAAACTTTTCTGCCACCATTACTAAGACCTTAAGTTTTCACAGACGGAAATTAATGCCAGTTTCTGTAACGATATTAGGTTCGCTAGCAACGATCTTTTGATAAGCTTAAAAGCGATTGCTCTATATAATTGAACGGTGAAACGAACGCATACACCAATCCATACATACGCAAGCTGTCGCTTAAAACGTATACGAGAAACGTCACTGTGCAGTAAACATACCACGGTGCAGACAGTAACTTATTAAATTCAGAACATTTTACAAATAAAAAATGGTTTACTGTTGCCTGAGTAGCCCAGAGAAACGTACCTAACCATGTCTAAGGCTCAAAACCAGAGTTTCTGGAACGTGATACAAGAAAATTTCTTAAGAAATGTTTCGTGTTTCAAAAGCAATCATTTTATTCCACTGTAATTTAGCCACCTATTTAATGTTTGTAACTATCGAATATACCAGTGCCTACATAATACAATAATCCAAGAATGCTAAGCAGAATGTAAAGACAAAAGTTGTCTCACGTAAGTCTCCAATAACTGCTGATGGATACCTTGTAAAGTCGTCAAGCACCACAACATTTAAATAACTAAATAAAAATATAAAATACTAGGCATGAAGTCAACGGCCACGAGACAAAGTGTCCCGGTGCCCTTATAACCACCACTTACAGTGCTTAACGTGAAGTCTCACAAGCGAACTTCGCATAAGATATAACAGCTTTGCCTTAGGTTAGCGTTTTACTAAGAGACTGCAAACGTTTAGTACATACTAATGGATTCAAATCTGGGGGTACCCACACGCAGTACGGCGCATAACTGCTCCAGACTGCTCAGCAGAGCAGTTGACATACACACACACGCGCCTCTTGACGATTAAAATGGGTGCATAATTTCCCAAAAATTAGTTACAGTCATTCTCTATCTTTTTTTTGTTTTTCCTGTTGCGTCTAAATCTGCTTATCCGGTATTGTCTTGTACATAACATGATTTGACCCGGATTATTTTAGAACAAATCAACTTATTAAAATTGGGTAAATATCGTGTATATTATTATTATTTTTATTTATTTATTTTATTTATTATTTATTTATTTATTTATTTATTTATTTATTTATTTTTTTATTTATTTTTTTTTTTATTTTTTGTAGAAAAGAAACACCTCAATATAAAATGTTGGTAATCATACAAACGTCATAGAAGTGTACCTGAAAATAACGTTCCCGGTATGACATAACAGGTTGAAAAAAAAATCTCTACTGTGAAATGATGCCCGCAGCATCCAGGTAGAGCTAGCAACTTGGTGCGCACAGCTTCAAAGAGCATAGTGATGGGCAGAGCGCCGCAGTTGACGTAGTCACCTGCTACCGGCCACATGTCGCCGGCTGAATAATTGAGGACTAGGTCTCTCAAACTGTACGAGGAGTACCGAGGCAACAACGCCGAGTGCGTACTTTCAGATTATCACGATCTGACTTAAAATATCGTCGTTTCGTGTCACTTTAATACCGGTCTGTTTCAACAAGTGACTTTAAGAAGAATTTCAGAGAATGAATGACGATCATACAAAGATATTTTTAAAAACCTATTAGCTATAGAGTCTTCGCAGTATCTCATATCCCGGGATACTGTACGAACTCGTTATCAGATGGGGTGCGGGGAGTTACCTGTAATTGGTACATGTGACACAAAAATATCCACTTGTGAATGAACATTCTAAAATAAACACACATTGTTAGAATGATAAATAATAAACTAGACTATAGATAAAAAAATTCATAAACTAACTGAAAATGCCAGGATAACTATCTACTCTTTTAATGTCGATGGTGCTACAGAAATTATAATATGTTGCAGCATAATTTGAAAATCTAATGCAAAGAAAGCCTAATTAAATAATATTATGAAATTGACTGTGTAACAATTGTTTTTTACTATCTTGTTGTTAGCAGTGTTTGGATCTTCCTCACAAGGTGAATGTTACATGAAAACGCAATGAATTGGAACTAACTATAACACCTGAGTACATACTATTTTATAAATTCACTGAAAACGGTTGAAATTTTTTGAATCTCAAGGTTACAAAAACTTACTGCAAGATGAAGTTGAATATAAGAGTGGTGTATTTGCCTGGATGGAGGTATATATCTCAATTCATAAGATATAACATCATGACTTAACGTTTATACTTTTATACAAATGTTAAGCGCAATAAACTTGCTATCTCAAATAGTAAATATTGCTGAAATACGTAAATAAGAAACAGCACTGACAGACTGCACGGTAAATTGCCTGTTTAATCATTGACATAACTCACCCCAAAATACAAAGCAATTACAGCACTACTCTGAGTAAGTAGGTACAAATCAATGTGAATTTTTACCTAAGATGCAGGTCTATACGGTTTGTTCACACTAGCTTCAAGCCGATCTCGGCAGCGTAGGGACTAGCGTACAGATCTCCCTAATCAATGGTCAGTGTTTCTAGTCTGATCTCACGAATGTTGATGAATAATTTTGCTATTGATGTAAAATGTGAAAAATAATATCACTATGTCTCAATACTTACGCTAGTATAACCAACAAAATACACAGTTGTTTCTATCGTGATATTGGAAGTAAAAATATTTTTTTGAAACCACTTTTCTCTTGTTTCCATTAGTCTATAAATAACAACATTAGATCAATTATAGGAACCTTTAAGTAGATAAGCAGAAAACATGTAGGTTGCATTGTGCGTTTTAGCATGAACTTCTTCGTTTTCACGTATTTGACCAATAAATGATAGGTTAGTTGCTAGTTTTGTCTTGTCAGCCTCGCTGTATGTTCGAAATCAGGACTTGTGGATAGATGTTACTGTTGATAAAAATGAATTAAAATTAATAGTGATTTTCGTTTAGAATTTAGCGTCTTTTTTATTACTATATCTTTTTAATTAATAAATTTGTGTAATGTAGAATCATTATAATTGTATGTCGTATAACCAGAGTTTAATTCCGTGTATTTAACATCAGTTTTCATAGCGGGTTGTGAGTACAGAAATGTTTAAAGAAGGCTCTAGCAACAGAGTCGTGATCATTTATTGTTATTATATCTGTGATATATGGACTTTCGCAGTTAGCCATTTAATGTTCCCGCTAGACTCCCTACAGAAATCGGTTAAAAATAATTATCAACAGATCGTACAGCATTTTTATGCCCTTACAGTTACATGAATTACCAGTCCATCTTAAGGTAATTTTTTCCTTAAGGTATTATTCGGATAATTAGTTGCTGTGTTTAGCTGAAACGTGAGGCAACTATCAATACTGTATGAATAAAAATAAGTATCGCAACATATGATACACACGACACGTACTTAAGTACGATATCAACTACCACGGTGTGGTAAAAATGGTTTCCTCTGTCGACTGTTGCAATTATTACTATATATATGCAGCTGATTCGTTTGCAACACAGCTGTGAAAATATTTTGGTTGATCCATACAGTTATATTCAACGTGTAAACGTACGAATACCAATGGGTAACTGTTAGCAGTAAAGAATATGCCATCGAGAGATTAACAATTTGCGCGTACAAAGAAATAAGAAGTCAACCTGACACAAACAGCGAAAAACTCTTACTACCAAAGATATAGTTTGCGTGTCTTCTTTGTTACTGCTTTAATTTTCGTGTTTCCGTTTTGATTTTCCTCTCGCTCTGCAGTAGGCCGCGCGCGCTGGCATGCCGCCTGTTGCCACCTGGGACAGGTGCGGTGTTTTTCCGCCGAGGCCTTTTGTTTCCGTGTGTGCTGTGCTATTCTTGTTCTCCGCGGACCACAGTTTCCTCAGTATTAATAGACGTCCGGCCGAGCCGCCTCCTACACCGCCGCACCACTCCCCGCCCATCCTTCCCGTCTCGCGTTTTCCTGACGAATATTAATTATGATAATTACCCTCGCCTGTGCCGGGCGCTTCTTTCTTTTTGTCGCTTTCCGTTCGCTGAGAATGCCAGTGGCAGAAGTAATTTTATATTTCATCCAACCCGCCGCTGCATCATCTAGTTTTTACATCGCTGAATTCACCAGCAAGTTCTCTTATACTTTCCTTTTGTATCGCGCACTTCTGTCATATATTAATTTAGGGCACATTTTGAAAAAGCTACAGACTACGATTAAACCGTACTTACTGGTCAAAATAACGCAGATTCGGTGCTGCAAAATTTAAATGTTTCATGGGAGCAGCCAAGTGCATCAATTTTTCTTTGGAAGCTGTATTATCCACATTACTTCTGTTCTCTTAAAAGATTCATTAATACACTCAGTTAAAATATCTTTAAATAATTGATTTCTCTAATGTGTTCTGAATCGTTGTAGTTTCTTCTGTGTACGATTCGCTTTTATTCAGGAAGCTAATTAAGATTATTGTTTTATTCCCTCACGAAGAGCATTCTATGCATCGAATTTTTCCCGAGTTTGGGATGCACAGAAAATAAATACACCAATCAGAAAGTAGGTACACATTATTCATTTGCACCTTCTGAAATGGATTATCTTACACATAGCAGTTGTTATAATTTACTGGAAAATTAAAAACATAATATATATGTTTCAATTAATTCTTTAATGAAAATTTCAGGTAATAAATAAATAGATGTGCAGTGTTTCGATGTGTCAAGCTGTCAGGTTCTTCGGTGGTTTAAGTAATATAGTAATTAATTAAGTAGTTCACCATAAAGTTCAGTTTAACATTTTTGTTTATTTTCAAAGCAAATTCAGCGATATTGTTTACATGCAAAGATACAATCCAGAGATACTACTGACGCAATCTTTGGCAGTTCCAAAGTGAATCTGTATAAAACTAACTATAAGCTAACTCTGTCCTTCTGCTGATTTCTTTATATAGGCTCTATCGAAATTTCTGGAATTCTTCAAAAGCTTCCGCGAGATATTTCTCGAACATTAACAATTACTCAAACAATTAAACATATTAAAAACAATCAGAATTAATACATAATCACTTAACATCATTACAAAATGGTCAGAAATGGAAATTAAAGATACCTAAACACAAAATTATTAACAGAAATCATTTTAAACTGTAGAAAATTGTCCTGTAGACATCGTAACTTGCATTAATATTTGGAATTACAAACAAATAAGCAATTCTCCTGCTCAATTCGGTTCTTAAACATATTAAACGGCCTCTAAATAATTTCTTTTCATAAAATAAAGTCTATATACACCGATTTACAAGAAATTGCAAAACAAACATACCAGATCAAACTTTAGCTCACTACAAATACTCCACTAAATACAATTCTACTTAAAGTTCAGGTATGAGGGCTGTTACAAAGCATTCCGCCTATGTCATGGTTGGTACTACATTTCACATTTCAACAAGTAATCCGAAACACAGAGCGTCTCAGCGTATAACACATTAACATAGACAATCTTCGCCACAGATTAATGTTAGTACTAAGGCTGATAGAGATAACAACAGCCACAGTAAATTTTGAAGGCATGCGCCTCCTTCCGTGAGCTACCACAAAACAGTACGAAATAACATGAAATATAACCACCGCATAACATCGATCACAGGGAAAACTAGTCCTCAACCAAAGTTGGTTGGTTGACTTCTGAAGAACTACATCCAGTACTCAACAGAGAAAATGTTAGAAAGCATTTGCAATTCCCATTTCAGTATCGAGAGTTCCACGTCGTAAACAATTTATTAATAACGTGAAGGACTTATGTTCCTTACGGTAGTGTAACAGGCTCAATACGGCTTAGGGGATGGAATAATCTGACAGACAGGTCACGAAATGCCTGTTCTGAGTTACTGCTTTAATTACATTACTAACAGCAACGAAATTCTTCCCGCAGAAATGTATTTCGTTCGCAGTGACAGGAGAAATAAAATCAAGGAAGATGTCTACATTTATACATTTGTCTAGTATGAACCCGTTTTGGAAATAATGGGGAGGAGTGTAATTTCTGAAGGAGTGTCACATTTTTCGAATTGAAGAGTAAAGGTGGATATATAAATGGTTTTACGTTAGACACAGTCTAAATAAAAGATGTAATGAGTGAATTTGCAGTAGTCAGGTCAAAACGATAGAAACATAAAGTTTTTAAATATTTAATTCCTGAGGAAAAACTAGTCTTATCACAAATTATTTCAACAGGAGATCACGGGCTGCTCATAAGCCTTGATAATGAAACCAAAGAAGAAATAAGAATGGAGATATAATTGATTCATAGAAGTCATAATCATCATCATGAATTACCAGTGGTATCTGGGGCCTCCACAGAGAGTTATCATGCGATCGGTCGTTTACCATTGATTTCTCCTCTAGACGGGCCCAATAGTTAAGATCTCAGTCACGACATCCGAGAGCTGCCCTGACTCCTCCTGCCAAAGAGTTTCCATTCCATAGCCTGTGTTGCGACATCGTTCAAGTGAAAAAAAAAACAAACTTTATTGATATAGATCATAATCACAGATAAATGGATTTTTGTGGCCAGCATGAGAATAATACAGTTTCAGAAGGTTGAAATTCGAAGATAATACTTAAGGGATCTACCAGTTAACCACCACAAATTTGGGAAACAATTAACACTCCTTCACGACTATTGGACACTATAAAATAATTTGTCTAATTTACTCCGCGGCGCATCGCGGTAAAACCTGTGGTAGTTAAACAATAACTGAAAATGTATCCACTAACTTTTACTATGAAACACACAGCCATGTTTAATTCTGTTATGACTAAATATAGGATGGAATTTAGGTAAATAAAAAGGCATAAAATCTTAGAAAATCAGATCTTAAATATTTCTGTTCAAGAAAAACGCAGCAAATTAATTATAACATTAATTTCTTTGTCGATTTTTCCCATCTGGAAACAATTTTTTTTTCATGCTACAGCTTACCAGCTAAAACACTAAACGAAATCAGACATGAATCCAGTATGCTGCTGAATGTGTCACACATTTAAATAACACGAAGGCTACTGCCACAATAATCACTACCATTTTTGAAACAGCGTAGTTCCGTCGCATCACAGATTCCGCGCAGTTCTAGGGATGGCAACGGAATATCGTATCAAAGGGACGAGTTCTTTGTAAGTCAATTTACCCAGTGCCTTCTGAAACTCATCGGCGATGCTTAATGGAACAGCCAATTGGATTCTTTTCCACCAGCTCCCACATCAGATACGGAAAAGAATATTATCCTGACAAATCAGGCCGAACATTCTTTTCAGGCATATCCAATATTTGCAGTGGGCCACAAAGGATGTGTCCGGCGGCTTTGATGTAGGAAGAGCTTCCCTACGGGATCGCGAGAGATTGATCCTTATCAGCTCTAAATATGGCGGGCCGGGGAGTCAGTGGTAATCAAAAGTAGCGGCGGAGCTGGGCTCGGTGGAGACCCCTCGGTAAATACGAGGGACGCAATATAGCCGGCGCCACCCCCGTGACACGCTTCAAGGGGTGGATCCTCCGTCCAGGAAGTCCTCGGGGAACTCGCTCCACCTATTCTCTGAGGGCACGTCCACTGGAATAGACGCTGTAAGGACTCAACGATTGCTTCCTTTGATCCGCTTCAGTATGGACGTTTTATGCAATTCCCGATTGGTATAAACACTGGAGGCCGGATGAGACGCAAGCTCACACTAACAAAAGTAGATAAGAACTGTCAACTCTAGCTGTTCCGAAAAGCAGACCATTCGGACTTTTCAATGCTATGCCAGATACGTTTACCCGTCCCGTCGATTAAGCTAATGAAGCTGAATCACAGAAATAAACAAGTCAAACGTCTTACAAACTATTCTAATAGTTATATCTCAGATGCACATTTCCAACAGTATAAATAAAATAGTTCTGTTTCAAATACTTTTAAATAATACAAATAAAACTAAAGTAAAAATTAGTAATTCTATAATTTATATAAATATTAGAAGGTAGCTTAGGAGTAGATCTAAATAAAGCGGACAATTATTGGGTTTGAGGAAAATTTTCAATAACTGCCAGTGAGCAACAAATCCAATTCAGTTTTCCGATCGTAAGGGGTGCACAATACTGTCATTCAAGTGTTGTTAGCATACATTACAACAAAATTTTATGCAAATTAGTAAAGCTGTAATTTAGCTTTAACTAATTCAGCTTTAATAATCTTAATACAGAATTACCGGTGGTAAGAATCTACCTAGATGATATTTCACATCTGCGCGCCTTCGTATAACTTTTAAATTACGGAGCTAGCAAACATTCCAAGCACATAAAAAAATGGACAAACCATCAATATGAAACACGAAACCTATCTTATTTTATTTTAGGTTAAAATCCTTTTTATCCGGCGGACTAAACTCTCCATACCAAAACTAAAGTTTAATCTAGCAGTAAAATAAAAGTAAACAACGTACATATCTGATATATTGTAATGACACAAAGAAACTTTGTCATACTGTTTAGAAAAGATAACGATTACCTTTGTGGAAGTTTTTTGTTTGCACCTGGATGACATACCCAAAAAATAAAAACGTTGTTTATGGGTTAGAAAATAACAGTGATAAGACAGTAAATCCAGTGCCAAATATGTCTGTGCTCTATATATATTATTGCTAGACTTATCTCTGTTCAAATTTGTGACTAGTAAAATTTAATTCCTGCAATTTATGATTACAGAAAGATTTCTCTACATTTTTCTTTATCTTCAAGGCAGCTCCTATATCTGAATCAATATTTAACCCTTCCAGCTGTTTAAACAATGTCAGACGCATCAAGATATTAGTTTCAGTGTACAATTTTCTCAAAGCAAGTTATTAAAGTTTCTGTTAATAATATGACAAATTTAAAAATAATTGCGATGAAGCGCACGCTTCTGTGGCAATCTCCCTACACACCCAGTGTAATAGAACAGGCATAATGCCTTTAATGTAATTTTATTTAATTTAACAGAATTTACAGATATCGATAAGTTGGTAATATAAGCTCTCTGAAGTAAAGCATTGTCGCAGAGTATCTCTGAGGAGTCATGGCGTGTGAATTGTATTGAAATGTTGATCGGCAGACAACGAGAGATTTCTTAAGTATTAATTAGATTGAATGTAATGTAATTATTCACGATTTCCCTACCTTTAAAAGTACATGAACTTGCAATCTTGCGAGACGAAGTGTCTGGCAGTTTGCTTCTGTTGCGAAGAACAAATTTGACGATGAAATAAAAAAGTTTCAAATGTGCACTAATTTCATGTGTGTAACTGTAAACTTTGAAAGTTGTTATCTATACTAATGAAGCTAAAAGACGGCGACTGTGATCTAGTTCAGTTTGTAACATTCGTAGCTTTTAAAGTAATTCTATCAGTTAACTTCTTCGTCGATATTTAAGAATACATTATACAGACAATTAGCATTTATAAATAGCCTACACCAGCTTTCTCCTTTCCTATTCCCACCTACTTTTTCCCTATAGTATTTATGAACTTTAAATTATTTCAGTGTTTTTGGTAGATTATTTAACATTTCTTTAGGTAATTTGTTCCAATCCCTTACACCCTTCCCTACAAAAGAAAATTTTCCCTCCAACTTATACCCGAAATCAAGTGCCAGCATGTGGTCATGGTCATCTTTATCCTTCCACACACCTCTTAATTTTGTCTTTCTAGCAGATGCATAGCTGTGTTCACACACAAATATTCGAATCTATCAAAGGTAGATAAAAAAAAAAAAAAAAAAAAAAAACAGTATGACTGAATGTTTTCAAAAGTTGTGTTACTTGTTTATCAATTTTTAGATTTCCAAAGCTTCACTGAACACTAGCACCAATAAACGGCAAATACTGTTTTGTTAAACATAAAAGTAATTAATTGATAATCGGATTTCATTGTTCATTACGCCTTTTAGAAACTTATACGAAGGTATCACATGCAAATGATATCCCTTTTATATGGGTATGTTTTGAACAACAATGGTTACTTAACCCACTACTACCAACAACGAAACTAACATATCCTAACAGGTATTTTCACGTTGTTCTAAATACTTTTTAAAAATATTACATAACTGATATTATTGTTCTCTAGTAAAACCGATTATTATATGCAAACATTTCATTTTTTTTTCAAGGATCCAGATCTTGTATTACAACTATGGAAAGGGGATTTCAGGTAGAAAACTGTTGGTTTGTATTCTTGCGAAGCTCTATTTAAATATTTAGCTCAGTCCAACGGAACGATTAGAATATTTTAACAGGACGTTTGGATTAACAATTACAGTTTCGTATATGAAGATCTAGATTCTGCATAGTTTCTTAAATGTCAATGTAGAAGTGATATATCTAAATCTACTGGTAACTAATTATGATGTAATTCCTTGCTGATTTCGAATCAGACGTGTTCCATATTTCCCAGTTCTAAAACAAATTTCCAAATCAATTAATCATCAACATCATCAGCCACTTCAGTAATGGCGTGAAGGGGTCCCACAGAATTTCAGCTGTTATACGAAGCTAAAGTAATTCAATTAGCACAAAATATTTTCGGTACACAGTGTAAGTCAAAATAATAGGCTGAGAATTATATCTCTAGAGATTTGGTGGAATTATCCGGAAGACATATTTTCTCGATGGCACAGCAATGTTTGCAGACAACAAATCACAGATGGTCACCGGCTGCCCCTAGTTGGGGGAGCCGTAATACTATACAGTGTTCGACAACGGTGTTGACACACAGACGGTAGGGGCGTCAATCCTACATTGCGTCACCTCCAGCCTCAAGCACAGGGAATCAATCCACTAGTCGCGTCAGACTGCATTCCATCATTTGGGTACAGTACTTGACAGGATGGCCAGATATGCGTAAACATTTACAGCAGCAGATCTTCTTAAGTGAAGGTAAACGTGCACTTTACACATGTTGATTACATGTGTTCACCATTCAGTGGAGTCAGTTAAACGTTGGCAGTATTGTAAAAATTGTTACGTTAAGGATGGAAAAATTTTAATCAAAATTTAGGAAGGGTACGAACTATTTTAGATTCTAGCAAATACCTCATTCCTGGATTGATAGCTCTTAATGGCATACTTCACAGTACACCGTTACAACTACTTATATTATCGCCTTGTCCGTCTCCAAGTGTAAGCTGTTACAAGGGGGGATGTTTATCCCTCCATGGCGACGTCTGGGGTGGTTTTCCGTTGACAGTGTTCTTAGGTGTTGGTGACTGTGGAACCACCATCAAGTATGATATGCCTCAAGCCATACGCACTGCTGAGAGATTTGGGATTTAACACAGGACTCTCCTACTCTGCCGGCCAAGTCCGATGATGAAACTTTCTTCCACCACCACGACTTGAACCAGTTAATCGTCTCAACGCCGGAAACCACCACGGTGTCGCTCTCAACTGAGCGAACAAGGCGGGAAACCGTAACAAAAATTTTACAACTTTGGTAACCTTCGAGGAACTGGTACTAACCTACTGAAATTTACATCAGTCACTTCGTCAACATGTCCTATTCACGTTTTGCGATCATACATTGCGGAAAAGTCGCTAGAAATTTAATTATAAATGTCGAAATATGAAAGGCTGAGCAACTGCTAAATGCTGTCAGAACTGCTAAAATAACATAAAAATTATCGGTACAGGGATCATTTCAACTTAAACAGTTTCGTTTTGTCATAGAAATCGTGGCTATGCGGCATACAACACGCAAATGGCGTATTTGTTTATACTGCAAGCAATCGATTATCTCTG
This sequence comes from Vandiemenella viatica, assembly GCA_031002005.1. Taxonomy (NCBI): domain Eukaryota; kingdom Metazoa; phylum Arthropoda; class Insecta; order Orthoptera; family Morabidae; genus Vandiemenella; species Vandiemenella viatica. Next base: position 310,276,468 of record JARYHS010013630.1, on the reverse strand, counting down.
GTTGCTCCTTGCTATGTAAAATGGAGGGCATCACCGCATTACAACTTGGATAAATATTGCCTGTTTGACAATTTTGTGCGACTTTTTACAACGGAGTAGAACTGAAAAGGCATGAAAACATTATAACAAAGGATTACATCAACATTTTATGAGACGTCACTGATTTTTTCAACGTTGGCCGCATGTAACGGCTGTGCATCATGTTATATTTCAACATTTTTAATTAAATTTATATCGACTTTTCCGCAATGTATGATCGCAAAACGTAAAGAGGACACGTTGACGAAGCGACTGATGTAAATTTCAACAGGTTAGTACCAGTTTCTCCAAGGTTACCAAAGTGGTGCAGTTCCCGTAACTTTAATGTCTTGAAAATCATGGTGCATTCTAAAATACAGTCCCATAAGGTTTACTGTTTCAGTTTATTGTGTCATCTAATCAAAAGTCTCAGTTGGATATGTTGAAGAGTGGATGAAATGTAAATCGCTTTTACGTCTGCGCGCGACTGTGGAGACGTGGAGGTCAACCGCCCACATTTTCTTCAGCTACTTCATTTCCGTAGGCTGGCCGTCCTTCGGAGTGTTTCCGTGGCAGCTACTCGCGGCACAAGCTGACACAGTAAGAAGCAATGCTAAACTTTGTTCGCCACCGTGTTAATATCCTCCACGCAACTATACATTACCGGGAAGAAAAGTGTTCGAATAACATCGGGACAGTATCTTCGAAATAATAATAATATTTTTGCAGGATTGGCGAAGATGTGTAAGCCTGTAAAGATTTATTGGTGTAAATAGTTTCTTTCTTTCATGTTTAGTAAAAGTAATATAAGTTTCAAATTAAATAGTAAACAACTACCTGTATTAATTCACCTATTTATATGAAATACCGCAATTTTTATGTTTTACAACTAGTTGAATATCGTTTTTGTGCGTCACTGAGATATCGAAAAAGGATTAAACCATAGGTTCACAATCTTTATTCTGGCTTGTCGCCCCCATTTCGGAAAAAATTAACTAACCGTCCCCTTTCCATAGAAAAAAAAACACCTTTTTTTGTAATAAATAATGAAACCCATAGTACTACAACTGTTTTGGAATGGACAACCCACTTTTTGAAACAGTGTTTACACGTCGCCCCTCTTAGAAGAAGTGTACAATATTATATAAAGAAAAGCAATGACACATTTCTAAAATCACTGTATTACAAGATATTAACAATATTTATGTATTGTTCACAGCGTCATTAGCAAATACATATACCTAGCAATAATTACAGTAAGAGGGCTTAGATTGGTGTAATAACACTAATACAGGGCGTTCGCCGGGAAACGCAACCCACTGTTAGCGCTACAAGGAAGAAACTGCTCCCGGCGGTCAGCTTCCGGCATTGTTCGACCGTCGGCCGAGGACTATTTCATAATAATTACGCTTCATAAACTTGTATGTGCTAAGCATTTAAATGTGACGTCAGCTGCGTATCAACAGTGCCATCGTGGACACCCTGCAGGTACCAGTTGCAAAATCTAATCCTAGGCCCCTGGTATATTTCTGTAAATTTTATGCAACGCAATTGTTTTGTACGGCTGTAAGTGAACTAGCTTTGTTACTTTCCAAGCTGACGTCTTAGATACGCCTGCCTGCTGCCCTAACTGACTTAATGATTTTTTGGGTGACTGTTCTAGTCGAAAAGCGATATCGTCAATTTTCTCCTCTGTGAGAATACGGTTGACCGACAGTCTCTTTTTGTTAAAAAATGAACCCGTTTCTCTTACTTTTTTAACTAGACGCAGAATTGTTGATTTAGCTGGCAGTAAAGCGCCAGGATATTCGCGACGAAATTTACTGCGACACTTTTTAAACGACTTCTTCTTCACATATGTATCGTAGAGAAAAATTCTTTGTTGCAAACTGTAACGTACCATAATTTTACTCACACTCAAACACGGTACAGATTAGTAAGAGTATGAAGCCCCAAACCAGCCAAATCGCAAAGAAACGTTTATTCACAACAGTGATTAATAAGAGACTGAAGTCACAAACTAGCTACAGTGCGGTGATTAACGGCGCCGTGTGGCGGGAAATGCTGGCTCCACTGTCCCAGCAAGTTGCCGATGGCAACAGACTGGGAGGGTAGCGTTTCCCGGCGAACGCCCTGTATTTCAATATTAGGTAGCTTATTAGTCGTCAGCAATCTTAAATAGTGGCGTTCTACTACCGGCAATCTGCTTCTTTTCGTAGCTAATAAATTTCTGACTACGCAAAATCCTCTTTTGGCTACATATGACGATGCAAATGCAATTAAAAACTACTTTAATGCAATCCTTGAGGCAGGATATAATATTGGAAATCAGGGATGTGGCGGTTGGTCCTCAACGCCGCCTAACTTGCCGTGGACCAGAAACGCCCTACGATCTCCTCAACGCTCTCCTTTGGAAGGGCTGGATTAAACACTTGAAAACTACCGAAATCAAGCTAGAATCGGTGAAGCTCCGTGTTTAGTTGCGCTCACAATACCAACGCGGTACCATTCATGCAGAGGCCGGTTGCAACTCAGTTCCGCTATGATAACAGGTTAGTATCACAGCAACACTTATAATAAAATTCGTTACGCCTGGAGACTGGACGGCAACATTCAGTTAGTCCGATGACACCGAAAGTATAGTTCTACTGGCGCCCGCCACAGAGCTGCTTGGCTAACCAAGAAATTTCAAATAAATAACTATATTGATTTTTTTTGCCCTTACATGGTTAAAGGCAAGTGAAAATTGGAAATAATTTGATAACAGTAAAACATTTCCGTCATTTAATATTTATCCAGTTTTAAAAACGTTATAACAAAATTCTCCGAGAATCTAATCAGAGAAATTTTACCAACATCACGAAAAATATCGACAAGGAAAATCAAAATAAATTTATATTCCTTTTTCTTTACAATGTTTTCTGAAAGATATTCCGAGTACCACTTTAGGTGATACTCGTCAGTTTTGATGCGCGTGTAAACTACTGTAATACATCGGCGTAAGAGGAAAAGAGCTGAACAGTGATAATTGTTTAATGACAACAATAATGTAGTACTGAAACTTCGGGTACCTAAAGAGGGTAATTTGTACTAAAAGTATTATGAGACAAAAGTAACTGCCAGAAACGTATTTTGATTAGATATAAAAGTCAGTTTTTGAGTCCGTGTGCTAGCTTTCCTTAACGTAAATAATGTAAAAGAAGATATCTCGGTTTTATTATAGCGTACATACATCACGCCGATACCAGTCTATAAATATATATTAATGTATTTTTATTACATATTTGATTTAATATGAATGACTATAGTAATAATATTGTTTCTCGATTAACGTTTGCAATAAGGAGAAAAGGTGGCAATAGACAATGTGATGACTAAGATATTATATTGTATTTATAAAAGAATGGACGAAGAAACAATAATGCGAGAGATATATTTTAAGGACGTTGTTTGGAGCTGTAAAATAGTTTTGAATAAATGGTGTTTAAGTTACGAGAAGTATAATGGTATTGGGGAATAAACTGAGTGCTGTATAATTGTATTATAAGTAATTGAATAAATGTGTTGTACTGGAACAAATGGTTGAATCTCTCTAAGTAAAGAAAATAAAAGATGGAATATGATTATTTTCTTTTAGGTAAAAGGAAATACTAGAAAATACGACTGAGGAGTCCACTTCAGAGATTGTAAAAAAAATAACAGACCGTGCAGAAAATTGTCTTTGGTAAGAGGATACGGATAAGGCCTTAATAACTTAAATAATTTTAACTGTAAAAACAACGATCTAGAGTAGTAATGTATGTGTAGTGTACTAAATATATATATAAGAAGACAACTTTCGAAAGGTTCTTTCAAAGTAATAAAACGAGAATAGGCAGGTTACAATATGGCGACCACCAAATGAAAATTCCTACGGTCATTAGCTAGCAAGTTATTTCGTTGATTAAAGGTCTTCAGAGCCGAAAGTTTTTCTGAATATTTCAGGAAGGCAGATTAAACGACAGCTTGTATATCGAGCACCGCCACGCATACATCACCCAAACTTTTGCTGCAGCAACCACAGATGCCGTTTATAATGCATATAACAGCGTTATAAGCCTTAATCTGATGTAAAATGCGAGGCGCATGGCGCTAACATATGGCTTCAGTTAAGATGCAAACTTCAGCCACGGCTTAGTTGAGGAAGGGAATCGGTTTAATTAAGTCTCACACAAGCATATAAATTCCGCTTCTCACCCCCGCGTTTCCGCAACCGCGTGAGCGAAAACCTCTCCGGCGTCGGTGGGAACACGCAGTTGCAATCTGCGCTCCGCGGATTGTATTTACCTACACGCCGGCCGGCGGTAGAGCAGCCCTCCCTGCCTGCACTGTGGGATGGGGGAGGGGGAGGGGGAGGTGAGTGGATTCGAATGGCAGGGGCGGATCGCAAACGGGGAGACCGGAAATGAAACAAAAAAGGGGGAAAAGGAAGGCCGGAGAGCTGGTCGTCTCACAGTATAAACAATAGGACCAAGTCGGAGTATTGAAACTTCGTTGCTGTTAAAATATTGTTCTGAAAGAGGCTTACAGATATATACATGGGCTGTTCAACGCAGCCATCAACGCAGCATTTGTAACTATTTCTCTTAATCCCATACTGTTTTATGTCGAAATATATTTTCCCTGTTATTATTATTAAGAACGAGTATTGGGTGAAACATTAACTTCATTAAATACAGAAACATGAAATATTCAGAGAATATTCAACAGTTAAATAAAAAAACCAGGTATATAAATTAGTATTTGTTAGCTGTGACCTCGTACGAGTGAAGTCAGAATTGTATTGCTAGAACTGGAAATAAAAAGCACGGATTCTGATAATACGATGGAGAACTCATCACCATGCCATTGTAATATTGTAGGGAACCAATGTTCAACTTGTTTAAAAATAGCAAAAAAATTATGAGAGTATTAACTGCAGGAGCGGCAGAGTTTTATTTGATGTTGAAAATTAAGTCTTTCTGGGGACAACTTATGTCGACACCGTTTTGTACGCAATGTTTTCATCCGTCCTTTGTTAAGACATATTCCCTTTGGTGTTTGGAAACCCGTGACATAGCAAAATAGAACTGTCCATGGGAAAAATACGTCTGTCTAAGTGTACCCCTCCTATTTTGTGTGTCAGTCCATAGGATTTATTGATTGTCTTCTCCTTCCTTACTCGTTGATGTCAGTATCAGATACAACTTGGTTTTCATACCAATGCGATGGCTTTATCACCGGTTGATTGAAGGTCTGACTGAGGTACATTTATTCCGTGTTGTGGGTATGACAATAAATGCATCATACGTTTAGTCATAGCACGTAACGTGTATCTACATCAATACTATATAACTAGTTGTGTCTGTACTTGAAATTTATTAACAGATCAAGCACAAACAGTATGCGAGAGAAATAAATAGCCTGAGTAAAGAAAATATACTTTTTTTTTACTTTTTTTGCTTCATCAGAATACTTAAAATAACTGAAGCAAGCTCTTAACGTGTAACGAGTTACTCTTTGCTTAAAGCGCGTGAATGTTATATGGAAGGTCCCTGGTTCGAATCCAGATTTCGACAAGAATTTTAGTGGCTTTAATGGTAATAATATTTATTTGGACTGATGTCTATACATATGTTTTGGAGACTATTTTGTCGGTAGAAACAATGTTTAGGGGAGAAAGTTTGAAATGAAAGGTTTTGTCCACCTTCCAAAAATTGAGTAATTGCGTAGAGAATGTTGACTTTAAAACCTCTCCCATGAGAAAACTCCTGAATTTGTTGGAAATAAGCAGTCTTAGATTTTGAAGTATTGTTACGTATCTCAAATTTACTAAATTGAAAAAAAAAATAAAATAAAATAAAGTGAACTTCGTTCTAAAAAAACATGCGTAGACCACGGCCGAATTCCTTCAAAATTTCTTGCCTCCCATCCTTTCCCGTCTCTAAAGACCTCGCTGTTAAGAGACGTTAAGCAGTTAAAAAAAGTAATGGTTACAAACAGAATAAAACTTAATTGTTTTATTCCATCTTTCTTTTGTTATGGGTTTCGATCTTCCAAACAATTCTTAGTCATTGTCGAAACGTTGATATTCAAATTTAATTAATTTATTACCCTACAGGTATCAAGAATAGTGAAAAATAATTTACCTTTTAATGTATGTTTATATATAATTAGCCTTGTATCCGATACTTGTCGTTGAGAAAATTGGCATAATTTTAAAATATCCTGCACCAATATTAATTAATAAACCGGAATTGGAGGGTAAAATAATTTTACACATGCGATAAGAGAGAAACAATAAAAGCTATTTCTTTCCTAGTTGAAGAATATAAAAGATTCAGCATCTGTTTAAAATAATATGTACTTTTGTCAAACATTGAGAATTAACTGAAATGAGAAGTTCTGTTCCATTGATAAAAATTTCTACTTGATTACTTCAACATCAAAATAGAGAAAAATCGAGTGGGATAGAGGCTTATAATATTATTACAAGAAAACATACTATATTTATCTTAAAACACTTATCACAGAAGCAAACAAATCATTAATTATTCACTAAAGCGAAGAAATGAGTATTTTCAGGTTATCTTATGTACCAAATTATCTTGGCCGTAAACAGGAAGCTTAAAGCAAACTGGGAATGGAAATATCAGAAACTTCCGAGTTTAGCTCACGATGTAAGTTATAAGGTTCAGAAACCAAACTACGAAATTATCCAATTTCGTGCAGGAAAGGGATGGAAATTGGCAGGCTATGAACTTATAGGAGATCAACTTCTCCCTATTTATTTAGGGAGCAGGTAATTAGATTTTGCCAGTAAATTCTTGTTTCATAAACTAAATAATTATTAAGTTTGTTAGATATGCATTAAGATCGCTTTATCTTTTATGGGTTTATACAAAAAAAAAGTTTGAAAATACAGAAGTACTTTAGGGGCCTGTACAAATTTTTACTTCATTTTTATCCTAATAAATTTTCAGTTTCATTTGTCTTTATTCAGACTGAATTATTAACTGTCAAAGGAAATATTTACAGATCATAGTTCAAATTGCAAAAGTTTTGGAATTTCCAGAGGGCTATACAGTCATAATACCTGAACGTCTGATATATGTTGTGAAAATCTCCCATTACTTGCAGATTTTGTATGCCAAATAATTAAACTGAAATATAACAATTTATTGTGGTTTAAGAGCTTACATTTAAAAAATAAACAATAACTCTAAATTCATCTGCATAGTTTTATTTCTTTCATAAATTGGTGTATAACGCAATCCTGAAGTCGTAGAGCTGGTTCTCAATTATGATGTAATTCAACTGTAAATATCGTTTAGCTGTAAATATGCCTATTGCTAATGCCAACCTGACGTCCTGTAGACTTCGTTCTCATGACAGTAAAGAGTGAACGAAAGGTCTACGAATTTGGACTATTCGCAAAGACATCGATCACTCGTTACAGTGTATGTTGTAACGCATTAGCTGCCTTAAGCATTTCTCACTCGTGCCATATCTATAATATAAAAATGAATCGCAAAATGTGTTGGTAAGCGCATAACTCAACAACGCCTGGACCAATTTGGCCAATTTTTTTTTAAATGCTCGTTGGAGTTCAAGGATGGTTTTTACGGCGAGAAAAATTCGAATAATTGCCGGAAAAACCCTTAAAACAGCCCTTTTCCTTTCCCTCAATCAAAACAAAACAAAGGCGCGTTAGGATTATCTTTGGTATGACTTCAAGTTGATTAGGCTCTATGGATTTTAAACTATGCCTGCGTGTGATCAGCGAAAATAATATCACTAACGTAAGTGTGTTATCATTATTTCCTCCGTGCGTGCATTTTCTTGGTTGCTTTTAAATTTTCGCTTCTCTCGAAAACCAATTGTGTGTTTATTTGTTCAGTGTGTTTACATTTACACCCATGCCGCCTACCACGAAAGATTCGACTATGAAAATAGAATTCATCAGTTTAGAAGGATGCAATATTAAGAATACCTAAAAAGCAAAATCGATTACTGGTATGTCAGATAAGAAGCGATATGCATTATAGTCTGACGATCGAACCACACTTTTCCTATTATTTTAAGAATGTTGTGGTAAGCCTTGTGGTGATGGGTTTCATTCGTTTTAAACTATGTTCAGGTAGAATTCACGATGGTTGAATTGGCTACGAGTAATAATACTTTCTAACTTTTAAAATCTTCTACATAAATAAATAAGAATCGCCAAATGTGATGCTAAGTGCAAAACACGAGAACGGTTCGACCAATTCGGCTAATTTTTTTTTCCTTCATATTTTCGTTAATCCACAAGGAAGGTTCTTATGGAGAGAAAAAACGTAAAAATTGCGAGGAAAATAGTAAAATCAACACCTTTTCTTTTCCCATACAAACCAGCCAATCAAAACAAAACAAAGGCGTGTCAGGATTAGCTCTGGTATGCCTTCAAGTTGATTAGACTGTATGGATATTAATAATCTATGCATGCCCAAAATAAAGTTCGAAGGGAAAAAAATGTTTGCATGTCATCAACGAAAATAATATTACTGCCAATCAAAACAAAACAAAGGCGCTTTATAATTATCTTTGGAATTGCAAAATGATCGATCTCAAGAAATGTTTTCAAAACAACTCATTGGCATTGGTAATGACAAAATCCCTCTAAACGTTTTGACTGTCTGCATTACATTTCCTGTCGATTTTTTGGTTGAACGACCGAAATATTACAGAGACAAAAACACTGACGTAAATTAAATAAAGTTCGAAATTGAAAATGAAATTGCCGGTGAATTAAGGACATACAAATCAGTTGATTGCGCAAGTAACCAAGATGATGTCGTCAACTATCCACCAGAATTTTTGAACTCACTGGTTTTGACAGGATTGCTGCCTCATAACCTTCAATTAAAAGTAGGATCGGTGGTCATAATGCTGCGAAATATCAACCAACCGCGTCTTTTTTAATGGCACACGCCTTACAGTGAAAAAATTACTGAACAATGTGATCGAAGCAACCATTCCAAAGGGAAAATATAAGGGAGAAGATGTGTTGATACCAACTGACGTACCATTTGAATTTAAACGACTGCAATTTCCAGTGCGGCTTGCTTTCCCTATCACCATAAATAAATCCCAGGGTCAGTCTTTGAGTGTTTGCGGCATTAATCTTGAAAACCCATGCTTCTCTCATGGACAGTTGTATGTTGCCTTCTCCCTCCTTGGAAAGGTGTCAGCTTTATTTGTTTACGCGCCAGATAACCAAACAAAAAATATGGTGTACCACAAATGATTACAATAAAAATATCATCACATTATTACTAACGTCTTGTAGTGTATGAAATAGAAAACTTATTTTTGTTAGTAATCGATGTTTATTATTGAGACATTAAATCATGTGATCACTCTGTAATACGTTTTATTTATTTAGTTTTTCTATTGGACTACGATAGGACAATAACTTTTGACAGAAAGAAGTCTGTCGGGGCAGCTAGTAATCAATAAAATAAACTGAAATCAAATTCTACCTTACTGCTAGATTTTTAATTATTACTAGCGGAATTCCCGGGGTGCCCGGTATAGTTGGCGTAGATTTCCCCGTACCCTATTTTTATTCCCGCAATGAAAAACATTTGTACAAAGTTTCTTAAAATTTGTGCCAACTTGTTTCGGAATTAATGCAAACATAGATTCACCCGGTCCTTACCAAGAAACTGGTGGGTTGAAGTTATTTGCAGGTACACTATTTTCATTCATCCAAAAAATTCATGTATATCAAGCTTCGTTAATTTGGTTAAGAAATTGCATTACTACATTACTGAACAATGCTAAATTATGTTAGAAACTCACATTCGATTCAATTGCGAAGTGAATGGATATATTTTTTGCTCGAAACGCCAGATCCTTTAACTCCGCATATTCAACATTTTATACGAATATCATAAGTTAATCCGGAATAATATTATCGTAAACAGAAGATTAATACTAAAGGCCAGAGATATTGTCCAGAGATCGTGCTTAAAGAAAATCTCTGTTGTTTTTATGGCTATCTATGGCGTTTAAAACTTGATATCCCGAATTAAAGAATTTCTCTGGCGTTTAAAAATTGAATATCCCGAATTAAAGGAAAGAATACTTCAAGTTTTGTTTAGTATACAAAATAGTTATTATTGTAAAGATATCTTATTGCTTTCTTTAAAGGCTATGGTCAGAGACGTTGTGTTGTGTGTTTAGTGCGAAGTATGCAACATCTAATCCTTCAAACTTTGGGATTTGTCATCATACGTTCAGAATTTCATTTAACGCTCCTGAGTTATTTAACATTGAAACATAAAACGTTCCATACAACTGAATTGAGATTCTGAGCTTAAAACGGTGAAACCTCCATCGAAATCTGCTCCGTAGTTTCCGAGTTTTTATACGACCAATATGGCTGGTTTTCGTTTTATAGATGTAGATAGAAGAAGATTATTATTTTTATGAATGGAACGAGAGTAGTAAGGATATGTCTGTTTCACTTTAAATAGGTCACGCGCCCCGCCCCCCTGCGGCCGCTTCCCCTATAATTAGGCACCTGGCCGACTGTGCGGCCTGTAATTATCTACCTGGCTGCCGGCGCCGCTTACCGTCAAGGTCACCCGCCCCGCCCCCTGCAGGTGTGCAGGCCGCTTCCCCTATAATTAGGTACCCGGCCGACTGTGCGGCCTCTGGCCTATAATTATCTACCTGGCTCTTTGTAGGTCACGCGCCACGCCGGCGCCACCGGCCTGTCATTATCTTTGTAGGTCACCCGCCCCGCCCCCCTGCAGACACGACGGCGCCTCTATCTTTGTAGGTCACGCGCCACGCCCCCTGCAGACACGACGGCGCCGAGGCAGGACACGCGTACGCACACGCGTCGTACCCTCCAAGTCCAAAATGGAGTTACGTGGTTTATGGACGCTCCCTTAGCATAACAAATTTTCAGCTCCCCCTCTACTTGCCACGCATTCGGGAGGACGTGAGTTCGTATTCCCCGTCCTACCATCGAATTATTATTATTATTATTATTAAATACAATGAGAGACGAAGAAAGAGGAGAGAGAAACTTGGTGCTGGCCCATTCAGTCTTACTCTTCCGAACATGCGATCTTAAAATACTAATTATTCGCTAATTCATCGTAACTACTGAGATAATTAGCATTTTTTCGTAAAGTGCTGTCAACGGTACAAAACCCCTGTCGGTTTAATAAAGCGGGAAGGAATTCTGCATGTTGAAGAAGGGAAATGGCGAAACCTGGTGTCGGCCCATTCAGGCCTAATCTTCCGAAAGATACCAAAAGGATTAACGCCCCCCTTCAAAGGTAGTTTACTAGAATTCGGTGAGTTTAGTTTTGCGCGAGAAGGAATTCGGCCATAGCCTTTTGAAGGAAGCATCATGGCATTCACCTGGAGTGATTTCAGGAAACCATGGAAAACCCAAATCTGGATGCACGGACGGGGATTCGAACCCGCGTCCCCCGAATGCGCGGCCAGAACGTTAACCGTTCACCTACATTATGGGCGGTTGTCTCGCCATAGACATTAGCTAAATGTTCAGCTGACTAAATTTGCATTTTCTCTTCTGAAGAGCTGGACTTAATAAATTTTATATTTGGAAAACTAAATTTTCCGTTCGTCGGAGTGTCAAGAATGTTTGCACTTGGCTTTTATAATGCCACGTTTAGTTGTTGTCGTATCCATGTTTATACACAGAATCTTTGACATTTTTATTTCCTTGGTCAGTTGTTGAAGGGACTAATAAAATTCGCAGATTTTTACTATTTACATAATATTTAAGCAAAAGAGAGTTAATTCGCTATATACCTGAATTATTTTTACATTAAACTGAAGCTACATCAACTAGAAGAATGCAATATGGAGCAAATTTACAGCAGCATCCTTCAGAATTCAGGGCCCCGAACTTCATCATCGTCCAGTAGCGTTGCAATATCGGGAGAAACATGAGGCTTAAGGTTGCAAGCGCACAGATAATTAAAACTAACTTCTAGAAAGCTAATGGAGTGACATTTCTTGAATTCACGCAGCACTAGACTTCTGGGATTTGAAATGTGGTGCTACAGAAGAATGCTGAAAATTAAGTGGACAGACAAAGTAAGAAATGAATTAGCTTTGGAAATGATGGGTGAGGAAAGAAGTTTGTGGAAGAAGCTTACAGAAGGAAGAGACAGGCTTGTAGGTCATATTTTGAGACATGCTGGAATAGTTAATTTGCTGGTGGAGGGAACAGTCGAAGGTAAGAACTGTAGAGGAAGAAAGGGATTAGAATATATGAAGCAGATAATTGAGGACGTGGGTTGTAGGGGATATGTAGAGATGAAGAGGTTAACACTAGATAGGAAGGGATGGAGGATTACATCAAACCAGTCGAAAGACTAATAACAGCAGAAAAAAAAAATTATTCTGATCATTAACTGAAGCTGGTTATCGCTTTCTCAAAATGATTGATCTTAATATTTCGTTGAACGCGATACGTGGAGAAACTTTAACTATATGAATTGTTTCCGAATTTACATCGTGAGACAACAGAATACACATATCACAGTGTTTCAGTGTGTTAAAAAATGCTGTCTTGCCAATATAGTTACTAAGGTTGATTCTTTCTTACAAACTACAAAAGACGCAAATACGTACTACACACCAGTGGATAGAGGAAGGTTTAAAGTTTGTAATTCCTACCTGTTAGTTTCCATCGGCTACCGCTAACAGCGCTGCTGTCTGTTACGTGGATATGGCCACGGTAGAAGTCGTTTTGTGCGCTACGTTATGCAAAAAGTAAATCCATTATTGATGTGTAGCGTGCATTCCGTTGTAAGTTCAATGAAGTGTCTCATCGTCATAAACAGATTTACGATTGGAATAACGAATTCGTAGAAGATCGGTGCGTCGTCCTCGAATGTCAAATGAAAATGTTTAGCTTATCCAAAGTGCTTTCGAAGAGATTTCTCAGAAACCCAACAAATGCTGAATGTTTAAAGTAAAACGTTGAAACTTCCTCTTTCCAGTAATGTGTGACATGTATTTGTATATTTCATAGTTTGCAAGAAATAAACATTCAAAATCTGCTCCTGTCTAGAACTTTATTGGGACTGAACTATAGTATCGGCGGTGGAAGCGGCAACGGGGAACTACATTGGGAGCCATGGAGCGGAGTTCGCCGCCCAATAGGAAATTGGTGTACGAAATGACGACTTGCAGACTTACAATATAAAAAAAAATTCAGGTGACCGGAAGGTTTCTGCTTCCATAAATATTAAAAACCCCGACTGTGCAAGGGTAGCGCACATGCTTTGCGTTGCAAGGGTCACCGGTTTGAGACTAGCCTGGGGCCTGAATGGTTTGATCAATTGTTTGACAGCGAAAAGTGTCGGACGACACATAGTTTTCTTTTTAATATTACATCAACAGTCCGAATTTAAGAAAATTGTCGAAATCATGTGGATCTGAAACAAGCATAGAGGTTGGCGGTCCACATAGCTAACTCTGGGTGTGACAATGCAGCATGGAGTAAACTGGTGGCAAAAAAAATATTCTTGGCTTAAGAAGGTTTTAAAATAGACTACAAGCCACATTTTAAAAGGAATATTGCAACTGTAGTAGGAATGTAAATCGTTTTACTGCGTAAATCTCGGAGTCTAACCGTCATGCCTGCAAAACTTTTCTGACTTGGAGCTTATCTTTTTCATGAAACTCTAAATTTTATGAAACAGGCGATATGCCTCAGTACTTAGGTTCTTGATTTCTAGCGCTGAGATACCAGCACTAAACACTGGCGGCAGATAATGGAGTTACCGAAGTTCTAATAACTGATCTTCAAATCCTTAGCCAGGAGCGTAGCAAGTTTAAGGTCCCATATCTGATCTTCACTCTTTAAGTAGCTGGCAGTCAAACGCGTGAAAAATTACATCACCTTACACTGATTTCAAAATGCCTACAGTCGCAATACAGAAATTCACCGAAGATAGCATCCACTAAGTTCTAGATCATTCATGAAATTTTTCGTCAGTGCCAGTATACGAGTCTGTTTCGTAGACTAAATGGATCGCGTGTACAACCTCCAAAGGGCACATGTGAATAGTTCTTATCCCGACACATGCGAAAAATGCGGTACAGACCAAAGTTAGTTGGAAAAATGGAAGAATGCATACTTTCTGCAGAAACAGCGGCAACAGATGCATAGCATATTGTCGTATCTAAAAGTTGTCACGAACTGCACCACTCAAGAACAAGCTAGGAAAGGTGCCAAGCACAAACTTCGAAAGTATATACCTTTTAGGACTTATAGAATATTGACAACTTATACATGCACACACCAGTGTCAAGGATCATGAAAATATGCTCGGCCTCACAAATATTGACAGATGTTTCGGAATTTATTGAGTTAACAGTCTGATCCTCATTCTGTTTCTATTTACCGCATACTTTGACAAGGCGTGTTGTGGGCATTCGCCTGGAGTGATTTCAGGAAACTATGGAAAAAATAACTTAAATCTGGATGGTCGCTTCCCGAATGCGATGCCAGAGTGCTATCGCTCGCCCAACAGTCATCGTCAATCCTCTTATGCACCCCACCTCATAAAATCCCGAAATATTATGAAAACCGCAAAACATAGTGAATACAGGTAAAAATCGCCAAAATTATGTAATATTCGCTCTACGAAAGAAGTTATAGATTGATATGGTTAGAAGATGACTGAGGATGTATCAGTTTCATTAAGAATTCACCATTCCTCAGTTTAGATGTCCTAAATTACTTTATATGGACACAGTTAGCTTGGCAGGTAGAGTTCCATAGTGAAAAGGTTGTCGTGTTATGAAGGACGATGCGAATTGCACCCTGATTGTGGAGTTTGCTGGGTTACGGGGCAAAAAGTGTGCATTCTGGCTCGAGACCGACCGAACCTGTAACATTTTATTTTTTTATTTTTGCTGGATACCAGTTAACCAGTGGAGATGCTACATTTTGTGCTTAGGTACATCTCTTGTGGTATAAACTCGTAACCTTTCTCCGGAGCAGGGCCTTCGTGGGTGAATCCTCAAAAATTAGACCATACTTTAGGTATGTTTTCAACCAGAGTGAGAAACATCCACTTCATTCATAAATGGTTACAACAGCTATCCATTCACCCACATGCATAGAAAACCCTAATCCATATGCCTAGATCAGGATTCAAACCGGTATCCTCCTGAATGAGAGGCCAACACTCTCGGTGAAATTATAGGTGACAAAATTATAAGTGTTTGATTTAAAAGTGACATGTTTACAGCGTCAGCTAATCGTCTCCACAATTTGAGTAGCTATATGGTGCAAATTGAAATCGACGTTTCACGAAATACGTCTTATACCCGTTGCGTTTTACAAAATAGTCTTCATTTATAATGACAGCCTATATACCTCGTGTTGCTAAGTTTCGCTTCACGCACGTTTAAACTAGCATTAGAGGCCATATTGGTGAACTATGGGACAAGCGGTCTTCCACAAACAAGATTTCACAGGATTACACCCACCACCACTCGCCCCGAAAAAGTCCTTTATCAAGTTATTTTTCATGAGTCCTTCATCACTTACTAGTCTTAAGACCCAATCGTAATAGACACCAACACTCGATAAGACATAAATTTTTTCCGGATATAAGTACTAAGTATGTGCCACTCTCCATGAATATTATTAAAAGTGTGAAAATGTGCAAAATAGATAAAAAAAAAATCAAAACTGACCAGTCAGAGAAATAGAACAAAGTATCGAGCATTACAGGGAGCAAGAGAGAAGCATAATTTCGTGAAAAATATACAGTTTCAGTAAGAAGAATGAAAATCCTATAACTTATCTTAAATTTCATAAAAATCGGTAAAAATGATTAAAATACATAAAATATTGCCAAAATTACGTAATTTCCTTCCAAAACAAGATGTCGTTGGTTGACATGACAATTACACCTGCGTGCACCACAGAGTGCAGTGCACAACTATATGATGTGTTTTTCATTACTACTACAGAAAAGTGTCATATATGTACAAAAAATGTATGTTTCGGCTGTAGCAACAGTTCTCAGAGAAACCTGCACGGCTACCTCCACCACACACATCACATTACCGTCAGGGGAGTGCAAACGATGAAAACTACAGATGTTATCGATCAAAGGGCCAAAGGTTAGGAAAACTATGTGATGAGTATTCACAACGCATACAATCTTCCAATCATGATAGGGTGAGCAAAGGATGAAAGCAAAATATGTGTGCATCACAGAACTCAATGAATTCGATCAAAGGTGCTGACATAACGTATCAGCCACACAAGTCATTACAAAAACCACTATCATGAAGGTGGGATAAGTTAGCGTAAGTTCAGGTTAATTCCTATTTTTCATAAATTGGGAGTGCATGTGACGCGATAACTTTATATAATGAGGGTGGGATGCACTAGAAGTTAACACGTAAGCTAAGACATAACATCCTGGGCCTGCCTTACGAAGGAATGACGTGCGATAAGTTAGTGCAAGCTCAGGTTAACCCTTATTTTTTCATAAATTCAGAGCGCGTTGATAGGAAATAACGGTAAGGAGGGTGCGATGAACTAGAGGTTAACCCCAGTTTTTGGGTTATGAAACCATGACACCCTTGCACTAATTGAGGTTAACCCCAGTTTGGGCTAAGAACCAATGAAACCCATACAGTAATTGAGGTTATTGTAGATAATTTAGGTTAGGCAGGCTCAGCATGTTACATTGTGTTAGCTTAGGTTAACGCGCTCGCGCGTTAACCTAAGCTAACACGTAACATGCTGCCCTGCCTAACCTAAATTATCTACAATAACCTCAATTACTGTATGGGTTTCATGGTTCTTAGCCCAAAACTGGGGTTAACCTCAATTAGTGCAAGGGTGTCATGGTTTCATAACCCAAAAACTGGGGTTAACCTCTAGTTCATCGCACCCTCCTTACCGTTATTTCCTATCAAACGCGCTCTGAATTTATGAAAAAATAAGGGTTAACCTGAGCTTGCACTAACTTATCGCACGTCATTCCTTCGTAAGGCAGGCCCAGGATGTTATGTCTTAGCTTACGTGTTAACTTCTAGTGCATCCCACCCTCATTATATAAAGTTATCGCGTCACATGCACTCCCAATTTATGAAAAATAGGAATTAACCTGAACTTACGCTAACTTATCCCACCTTCATGATAGTGGTTTTTGTAATGACTTGTGTGGCTGATACGTTATGTCAGCACCTTTGATCGAATTCATTGAGTTCTGTGATGCACACATATTTTGCTTTCATCCTTTGCTCACCCTATCATGATTGGAAGATTGTATGCGTTGTGAATACTCATCACATAGTTTTCCTAACCTTTGGCCCTGATCGATAACATCTGTAGTTTTCATCGTTTGCACTCCCCTGACGGTAATGTGATGTGTGTGGTGGAGGTAGCCGTGCAGGTTTCTCTGAGAACTGTTGCTACAGCCGAAACATACATTTTTTGTACATATATGACACTTTTCTGTAGCCAGTTGTAGTAATGAAAAACACATCATATAGTTGTGCACTGCACTCTGTGGTGCACGCAGGTGTAATTGTCATGTCAACCAACGACATCTTGTTTTGGAAGGAAATTACGTAATTTTGGCAATATTTTATGTATTTTAATCATTTTTACCGATTTTTATGAAATTTAAGATAAGTTATAGGATTTTCATTCTTCTTACTGAAACTGTATATTTTTCACGAAATTATGCTTCTCTCTTGCTCCCTGTAATGCTCGATACTTTGTTCTATTTCTCTGACTGGTCAGTTTTGATTTTTTTTATCTATTTTGCACATTTTCACACTTTTAATAATATTCATGGAGAGTGGCACATACTTAGTACTTATATCCGGAAAAAAATTTATGTCTTATCGAGTGTTGGTGTCTATTACGATTGGGTCTTAAGACTAGTAAGTGATGAAGGACTCATGAAAAATAACTTGATAAAGGACTTTTTCGGGGCGAGTGGTGGTGGGTGTAATCCTGTGAAATCTTGTTTGTGGAAGACTGCTTGTCCCATAGTTCACCAATATGGCCTCTAATGCTAGTTTAAACGTGCGTGAAGCGAAACTTAGCAACACGAGGTATATAGGCTGTCATTATAAATGAAGACTATTTTGTAAAACGCAACGGGTATAAGACGTATTTCGTGAAACGTCGATTTCAATTTGCACCATATAGCTACTCAAATTGTGGAGACGATTAGCTGACGCTGTAAACATGTCACTTTTAAATCAAACACTTATAATTTTGTCACCTATAATTTCACCGAGAGTGTTGGCCTCTCATTCAGGAGGATACCGGTTTGAATCCTGATCTAGGCATATGGATTAGGGTTTTCTATGCATGTGGGTGAATGGATAGCTGTTGTAACCATTTATGAATGAAGTGGATGTTTCTCACTCTGGTTGAAAACATACCTAAAGTATGGTCTAATTTTTGAGGATTCACCCACGAAGGCTCTGCTCCGGAGAAAGGTTACGAGTTTATACCACAAGAGATGTACCTAAGCACAAAATGTAGCATCTCCACTGGTTAACTGGTATCCAGCAAAAATAAAAAAAAAAAAATGTTACAGGTTCGGTCGGTCTCGAGCCAGAATGCACACTTTTTGCCCCGTAACCCAGCAAACTCCACAATCAGGGTGCAATTCGCATCGTCCTTCATAACACCGACAACCTTTTCACTATGGAACTCTACCTGCCAAGCTAACTGTGTCCATATAAAGTAATTTAGGACATCTAAACTGAGGAATGGTGAATTCTTAATGAAACTGATACATCCTCAGTCATCTTCTAACCATATCAATCTATAACTTCTTTCGTAGAGCGAATATTACATAATTTTGGCGATTTTTACCTGTATTCACTATGTTTTGCGGTTTTCATAATATTTCGGGATTATGAGGTGGGGTGCATAAGAGGATTGACGATGACTGTTGGGCGAGCGATAGCACTCTGGCATCGCATTCGGGAAGCGACCATCCAGATTTAAGTTATTTTTTCCATAGTTTCCTGAAATCACTCCAGGCGAATGCCACAACACGCCTTGTCAAAGTATGCGGTAAATAGAAACAGAATGAGGATCAGACTGTTAACTCAATAAATTCCGAAACATCTGTCAATATTTGTGAGGCCGAGCATATTTTCATGATCCTTGACACTGGTGTGTGCATGTATAAGTTGTCAATATTCTATAAGTCCTAAAAGGTATATACTTTCGAAGTTTGTGCTTGGCACCTTTCCTAGCTTGTTCTTGAGTGGTGCAGTTCGTGACAACTTTTAGATACGACAATATGCTATGCATCTGTTACCGCTGTTTCTGCAGAAAGTATGCATTCTTCCATTTTTCCAACTAACTTTGGTCTGTACCGCATTTTTCGCATGTGTCGGGATAAGAACTATTCACATGTGCCCTTTGGAGGTTGTACACGCGATCCATTTAGTCTACGAAACAGACTCGTATACTGGCACTGACGAAAAATTTCATGAATGATCTAGAACTTAGTGGATGCTATCTTCGGTGAATTTCTGTATTGCGACTGTAGGCATTTTGAAATCAGTGTAAGGTGATGTAATTTTTCACGCGTTTGACTGCCAGCTACTTAAAGAGTGAAGATCAGATATGGGACCTTAAACTTGCTACGCTCCTGGCTAAGGATTTGAAGATCAGTTATTAGAACTTCGGTAACTCCATTATCTGCCGCCAGTGTTTAGTGCTGGTATCTCAGCGCTAGAAATCAAGAACCTAAGTACTGAGGCATATCGCCTGTTTCATAAAATTTAGAGTTTCATGAAAAAAGATAAGCTCCAAGTCAGAAAAGTTTTGCAGGCATGACGGTTAGACTCCGAGATTTACGCAGTAAAACGATTTACATTCCTACTTACAGTTGCAATATTCCTTTTAAAATGTGGCTTGTAGTCTATTTTAAAACCTTCTTAAGCCAAGATATTTTTTTGCCACCAGTTTACTCCATGCTGCATTGTCACACCCAGAGTTAGCTATGTGGACCGCCAACCTCTATGCTTGTTTCAGATCCACATGATTTCGACAATTTTCTTAAATTCGAGACTGTTGATGTAATATTAAAAAGAAAACTATGTGTCGTCCGACACTTTTCGCTGTCAAACAATTGATCAAACCATTCAGGCCCCAGGCTAGTCTCAAACCGGTGACCCTTGCAACGCAAAGCATGTGCGCTACCCTTGCACAGTCGGGGTTTTTAATATTTATGGAAGCAGAAACCTTCCGGTCACCTGAATTTTTTTTTATATTGTAAGTCTGCAAGTCGTCATTTCGTACACCAATTTCCTATTGGGCGGCGAACTCCGCTCCATGGCTCCCAATGTAGTTCCCCGTTGCCGCTTCCACCGCCGATACTATAGTTCAGTCCCAATAAAGTTCTAGACAGGAGCAGATTTTGAATGTTTATTTCTTGCAAACTATGAAATATACAAATACATGTCACACATTACTGGAAAGAGGAAGTTTCAACGTTTTACTTTAAACATTCAGCATTTGTTGGGTTTCTGAGAAATCTCTTCGAAAGCACTTTGGATAAGCTAAACATTTTCATTTGACATTCGAGGACGACCAGTGGTTTTCCCTTTGCTTGTGCACCGATCTTCTACGAATTCGTTATTCCAATCGTAAATCTGTTTATGACGATGAGACACTTCATTGAACTTACAACGGAATGCACGCTACACATCAATAATGGATTTACTTTTTGCATAACGTAGCGCACAAAACGACTTCTACCGTGGCCATATCCACGTAACAGACAGCAGCGCTGTTAGCGGTAGCCGATGGAACTAACAGGTAGGAATTACAAACTTTAAACCTTCCTCTATCCACTGGTGTGTAGTACGTATTTGCGTCTTTTGTAGTTTGTAAGAAAGAATCAACCTTAGTAACTATATTGGCAAGACAGCATTTTTTAACACACTGAAACACTGTGATATGTGTATTCTGTTGTCTCACGATGTAAATTCGGAAACAATTCATATAGTTAAAGTTTCTCCACGTATCGCGTTCAACGAAATATTAAGATCAATCATTTTGAGAAAGCGATAACCAGCTTCAGTTAATGATCAGAATAATTTTTTTTTTCTGCTGTTATTAGTCTTTCGACTGGTTTGATGTAATCCTCCATCCCTTCCTATCTAGTGTTAACCTCTTCATCTCTACATATCCCCTACAACCCACGTCCTCAATTATCTGCTTCATATATTCTAATCCCTTTCTTCCTCTACAGTTCTTACCTTCGACTGTTCCCTCCACCAGCAAATTAACTATTCCAGCATGTCTCAAAATATGACCTACAAGCCTGTCTCTTCCTTCTGTAAGCTTCTTCCACAAACTTCTTTCCTCACCCATCATTTCCAAAGCTAATTCATTTCTTACTTTGTCTGTCCACTTAATTTTCAGCATTCTTCTGTAGCACCACATTTCAAATCCCAGAAGTCTAGTGCTGCGTGAATTCAAGAAATGTCACTCCATTAGCTTTCTAGAAGTTAGTTTTAATTATCTGTGCGCTTGCAACCTTAAGCCTCATGTTTCTCCCGATATTGCAACGCTACTGGACGATGATGAAGTTCGGGGCCCTGAATTCTGAAGGATGCTGCTGTAAATTTGCTCCATATTGCATTCTTCTAGTTGATGTAGCTTCAGTTTAATGTAAAAATAATTCAGGTATATAGCGAATTAACTCTCTTTTGCTTAAATATTATGTAAATAGTAAAAATCTGCGAATTTTATTAGTCCCTTCAACAACTGACCAAGGAAATAAAAATGTCAAAGATTCTGTGTATAAACATGGATACGACAACAACTAAACGTGGCATTATAAAAGCCAAGTGCAAACATTCTTGACACTCCGACGAACGGAAAATTTAGTTTTCCAAATATAAAATTTATTAAGTCCAGCTCTTCAGAAGAGAAAATGCAAATTTAGTCAGCTGAACATTTAGCTAATGTCTATGACGAGACAACCGCCCATAATGTAGGTGAACGGTTAACGTTCTGGCCGCGCATTCGGGGGACGCGGGTTCGAATCCCCGTCCGTGCATCCAGATTTGGGTTTTCCATGGTTTCCTGAAATCACTCCAGGTGAATGCCATGATGCTTCCTTCAAAAGGCTATGGCCGAATTCCTTCTCGCGCAAAACTAAACTCACCGAATTCTAGTAAACTACCTTTGAAGGGGGGCGTTAATCCTTTTTGGTATCTTTCGGAAGATTAGGCCTGAATGGGCCGACACCAGGTTTCGCCATTTCCCTTCTTCAACATGCAGAATTCCTTCCCGCTTTATTAAACCGACAGGGGTTTTGTACCGTTGACAGCACTTTACGAAAAAATGCTAATTATCTCAGTAGTTACGATGAATTAGCGAATAATTAGTATTTTAAGATCGCATGTTCGGAAGAGTAAGACTGAATGGGCCAGCACCAAGTTTCTCTCTCCTCTTTCTTCGTCTCTCATTGTATTTAATAATAATAATAATAATTCGATGGTAGGACGGGGAATACGAACTCACGTCCTCCCGAATGCGTGGCAAGTAGAGGGGGAGCTGAAAATTTGTTATGCTAAGGGAGCGTCCATAAACCACGTAACTCCATTTTGGACTTGGAGGGTACGACGCGTGTGCGTACGCGTGTCCTGCCTCGGCGCCGTCGTGTCTGCAGGGGGCGTGGCGCGTGACCTACAAAGATAATGACGGTAAGAGGCGCCGTCGTGTCTGCAGGGGGCGGGGCGGGTGACCTACAAAGATAATGACAGGCCGGTGGCGCCGGCGTGGCGCGTGACCTACAAAGAGCCAGGTAGATAATTATAGGCCAGAGGCCGCACAGTCGGCCGGGTACCTAATTATAGGGGAAGCGGCCTGCACACCTGCAGGGGGCGGGGCGGGTGACCTTGACGGTAAGCGGCGCCGGCAGCCAGGTAGATAATTACAGGCCGCACAGTCGGCCAGGTGCCTAATTATAGGGGAAGCGGCCGCAGGGGGGCGGGGCGCGTGACCTATTTAAAGTGAAACAGACATATCCTTACTACTAACGAGAATTTAAAATCTGTTAAGCGAATAACTGTGAGGTTTGATTCTGCAGAGTCTCTATGCGTCTTTTATGTGTATCTTGTGCTCTCACGGTTACTGAAACAAGTGTTTATTAGCCGTAAAACGTGTTCGTACCACACTTAAACCTGCAGAGCTGCTCTATCAGTCTTCCAGGCCACGTCCGCCTGCAGTTCCCTATCCAGCTACCGAGTCGCTGTTTTCCTTTGTTACTTAATTCTCATCATGACTGTGGTAACTCAGTTGTATGTTTTATGTTCTCGCTGAGGACTGCAGTCGTGGGTTACAATTTCTCATCTCTGTGACCACAACTGGTTCATTATGCTGCTCACACTAGGCTGCGCGCTGTCCTATTTTCCCATTTGTTAGCAGCAGATTCAGTCCTAAATCTCTTTTGTTCGATTCTGAAAAAATATCCAGATATCCAGATATCTTACCGTGGGGATCATCTTAATTCACTAGCACCTACCACTGTTAACTTGAGTTATATTTTTTTTTTAATTAAGATTTTATAATGTACTTACTGCCATCAACGTATTTAATATTTCATTTTTCGATCAATATAATATGAGAATTGACTCCACGCGATGGCCTCTTCTGTACCGCTCTCAGCCTGGAGACTTTACTTCAGGTTTACTTGACCACTGGAGGATGCAATCCCAAACTCGTGCATTCTCGACGCGAACAGTTGAGTCCGGATCAGTAAATCGTCCACGCTGTTGACCTTCTTCAGGAACTATTCACTACCACAACACTTCGTAGTGGTAAGGTCGCTACCTCACCAAGACAAATTTATCTGTTTTTCTAAAAGACATAGCCCTTCGCGTAACAGCAAATAGTGGTGGTCCATAGCAAGGCGTTTGTTGGTTTCGGAATGTAAATTGTTGTGTGACATTGGTCTATAATTTATCAATTAAATAGAAATTTGGCGGAGAATTTTTTTAAAAAAAGGTACGGATCTTAAATTCCACGTGGAACGAAGTCGCGGGTAGAGCCTGTATTGTATAATTCTTTTTGCTTATAAAATTACGATTTCAAGTAAACGAATTATCTTTCTGCTAACTAGCAGATTAAGTAAATGGATGCATGTAAGCGTTTCACATCTACCGCATTTCTCACTAACACACATACATATTCATCTCACAGACAGCACGCAAGAAGTTTTCAATTTCCAGAAACCGTCCATTGGAGCGTTGATAGAGAAGACGCCGGAAGAGAATTCCAGGATCGAGCATGGGTGGAAATAAGTTACCCAGGCAACATTATTTTTGTGGGACGTTCCTCGGTGTTATGAGTTTCGTTTTGATAAAAATAAAATGAATGGGGTGACGACAGGTCGGGGTGGAGAGCGCGCTAAAGATTTCAATTTCCGGCTGTTGGCGGGCGTGATGTCTCTGCTTCCGGAGTCGGCGTCCCTCCTGAAATAAACCAGGAAATGTCGGCCAGAGGGGAAGAGTGCGACCTGCGGGCTACTACTCTGCCCAGAAAACCAACTGTCACAAATATAAGTGTTCAGCTTATTACTAATTAAATTATGATCGTAAATATTGATAAAGTAATTTTAAATAATTTATTTAGATAATCACGTTACTTAGTTTGAGCTTATCGGGATATTAGATACGAAATTTAGGTAATATGACACCTGGCAGATCTTTGACATAAGTGAATATTTATTTCTTTTTCTGATAAATGGGTACATAAGTGTCCGTTTAGTTTGTGGAAGAATGTCGCATTTTTATTAGTGGACGCAAACATAAATGTAGCACTATACCTTTCAAACACTTTTGACAGAGTGAGCCATAAAATGGTGTTAATAAGGTTGGAGTAGACGAAAAGGTGATTTTCTGGATTGAAAAATTCTTTTAAGGTAGAAAACAAAAAGTTATGGTAGCAACTGCAGTCTCAAAAGAAGTGGAAGTGAACATGAGGGTGCCACAGTTAGCATATTTGGACCAATGATAATACTTATTGTAATTAATTACTGTGTTGATACTATGAGAAGTTAGAGCAGATGACATAATTTCACATCATAGGAACGAAACGGTAGAAGACGGACAAGTTGCTGGTTTATCTGACAGGATATCTTGCTGGTTGGTTCAGCAAGGGTTGAAGATAAATGCAAAGAAGAGTCAGCTTATTAGATAGACAGATAAAATTAACTAAAGTTTTACCATGGTTATAAAGTGGGAAAGGAATTGCTTGTTGATGACTTGAAATGTAAATACCTTGGCACAACATTTGATAACAAACCCAGCTAGGTAGGCCACATTGAACAGGAAGTAGGAAAAAATTTTAAAATCCTTCACTTATTGCACAGTGATGAGAATATTTTATACTAGATAAGAAAGGTTGCTGGGTTACAAAACTTCAGTCCATTGCTTGAATATGGTGGTGTAGTTTGGGATCCACTCTTTGGGTATCAAATACATGAGTTGGAGGGGATGCAAGAAAGGGCTGCTAGATCTGTCTCCGGAAATTATTGCAGAACACAATCAGTAATGTATGATAAAGAGCTGTAGTGGGATTAATTTGAAGACAGTAGGAGGAGATGAGAGTCAAGAGAGTGTACAAGGCGTATGTAGGTGATGGGGCGGGGAAAGATATTGGTTGGAGAATTAAGAAAGGGGCATGGAACGGAAAAGATGATCGCGGCCACAAGCTGTTTCTCGATTTCACGCTTAAGGCTGTAGGAAGATTTAGTTTTGTAGGTAATGGTGTTGGGGATTAGAATAAACTACAAAGAGAAATTATCAATAATTTACCAAAAACTTTGAAAGAATTTAAAGTTCAAATTACCAGAGAGCAAAATTAGATGACAAAAGGTAAGAGGAAAAATGGGTGTCTAGGGAAATTGCCACCGGAGCCTGCACTCCATCCCAATTAAATAAAATAAATTTTATGCAAAGTATTTAGTGTTTATCATAAAATGATGATTGTTTTCTCTGAAACGCATCTAACACATTTTCTGAATGACACGCAGTTGTAGTTTAAAAGCTGACTGAGCAAAAATCGAGAAATAATAAAAAAAATCGGTCGTTGGTTTTCGCGTATGGTCACAAATCTCCTTGTACTGTCTCTCTGTTTGTTTCGTATTTCAGTCAAATGTGCGTTTTCTTCTTTACCGTAGTTGCAGCCGTAGAGTTCTGGTCTCGCAATCGGAAGGGCTCGTGTTCAAATCTCGGTCCGGCCATTCATGTTTGAGTATTCAATGGTTTCCCCAAATTACTCCAGATGAATGTTGGAAAGGTTCCAAGAAAGAGGCCATGACCGAGTTGTTTCCCATTCGTTGCCTCTTTCACTTCTCGCCTCTAATGACCTCGACGCAGAAGAGGTGTAAAGCCGCCAAAAGAAACCACACGTCTTTTTTATTCGAGAATTTCAGCAGCCTTCCTCGTTTACGCTGCACCTTCACTTTCGTCTCTTCAACACCAAAGTTAATTCTTTTATTGTTTCTCCTTATATTATTTTCAACCTCTGACTCCCTATCCATCTCCAGGTTACCTTCCTACAGTTTACTAATTTGTGCTAGTTTCCATTCTTTGTTCATCTTCCCTTCTTAAGTCCATAGACCTTTCTCAATCCACATGAAACTTCTCGCCTTCTCTTCTTTAGCTCTTCCCATCTGGTATTAAGTAACTTTTTCTGCAATGGGTTGTTGTCTATCAAAAATAATTTAAAAAAACATTAACGATTTTATTGCTTAGCTAACAGTATAGTTTTCGGTAATGTGTACAAGTCGACATTCAGGTATTATATTGTGGAACTCTAAAAACCAAATATTTATTAGAAACTACAACAAAATTTATTTCGTGGGACTTGGATGTAAAGCCTAAGTACGGTGGTTAGTTATTTGTGGTGTTAATGAAATCATTTGCAGGGATTCCTATCCGATTATTTTATATCTTAGTAAGACGATTTAAAACCGCCAGTTTGGCGTTAAAGCGTCAGGAAATGGAAGCTACAATGGGCCTAGTTTGAAACTCGATCATAGTAAACCATCTGCATTGCTTACGAGCTCAGACTCATTGTCTATATACATATGGTGACACTTCAAACCGTTCTTTTTATTTTAATAGTTAGGTGACGAAATAAAAGTCGAAACCTGCAATAGAACGTAAGTTAGAAGTTATAAAAATTGGCTGATGTAAATCTATTCGTTAATGACTCAGCTGCTGTGGTCAAACAAAAATCGAGAGTGGTGGGCGAACGGTTAACGCTCTAGCCTCGCATTCGGGAAGATGCAGGTTCGAATCCCCGTCCGGGCATCCAGATTTGGGTTTTCAATGGTTTCCCCAAATCACTCCAGGAGAAAGTCGGGATGCTTCCTTCAAAATTCCATGGCCGAATTCGTTCTCGTGTCTTGTACCCATTCCCATGCAGCCTCTAATGACCTCGACGTCGACGAGGCGCAAAGCCATAAGTAAAAAAAAAATGTTAAGGTAAAATATATTTGTATTTAGCATACTAATAATACCAGCAAGATGAATATTTCTTAATAATATTTAAATAAGCGTAATCATTGTCTTTAAGAGTATTCTGGAAAGTTATTTGCATTTTATCGCACTTGTTTAAATAAATAAAATGGTTATAAAATAACGCACAACTCAATTCCTCGCACCTTACGCTGTAACAAGAAGTTTCAGTTGTCTTCCCTGTCCAGGCTGCTTTTTATCCTTACTCAAACTACTCTAATATTACCACGAGAATATCAAAGCTTCAATCAGAAGTGCATATTTACGTTACGCCACGTAGTATTAGTTTTCATTGTGGTACAGGACGCAAAGATTACGATCAATGTAGACCTAGTTTCATTCAACTAAAGTAATGATTTCTTATCATGCCACCTATGAAAGGAAGTTAAATATTTTTAAAAACTCTTGAACAACTCATTCCTTCAGCTGTAAAACCGAATGGTTCTAGTTCTGCATTTCTGCACCCACAATAATACATTCACTGGAACGTGATATAAATGTGATAGCTTACATTAACAGCAATCAGTGAATATAATGGAAACATCTACATCCAACGAATATGAATAAACGCAATAAATTATTTAAATTGTTAAATAAATTAATCAGATTATTAACAAAACAATTTGATTTAAACGAAATACATATTTTTGTTTCAGTGTTGTGTAACTCATTTCTCCGCAGTTTCTTAGGTAGATGTAATGGGGTGCTTGACACTGAAAAGGAAACCATAAAACATATATTTACTGTGACAGAGTATGTTGTAAGGATGCCGAAAATCAATTTTATTCGTTGTATAAGAGATAAAAACATAATTTTAATAGAATAAAATCACAAAAAGGCAGCTGTTGGTCATGTAATACGAAACACTAATCAGATCGCAGGAAGTCACATATCAGCTTGCGTCAGTTTAATTCCTGTTTGTTACGGTCTGTTGACAATCTCTGCGTCATATATTAGACGGTTTTAAGGTTTCCGTGCCGATCACATATCAATCAAACTACTTATATTTGAAATGTAAGTTGGATTTACCAAGGTAAATAGCTGGAATTTGTCTAAAATTGATGTGATGATGGCGGATTTTTTATTTTTTTAAATTTTTATTTCCCTTTAGCAGAATTCAGGAACGTTAAAACATCAAAGTAAGTATTTCTATCCTGTTAGTCATGTTATCATATTAAAACGAAACGTTAGAATATAAGGTATTTTAAAAGAGTGAGACTTCGTGAAGCGACTTACTTAATACAAATCTGTAAATTGTGATTTTAATCAACGGGTCTATATTTTGAATAATAATTTCGAATATTTCATTTTAATATTTTTAAAAAGTTTTAATATCATTTTTGGTGTGCAGAAGCTTGTGTAGTTGCTAAGCGTTAATGTATCTACTATTTAAAAAAATCCTTGAGTCATTTCTTTAAGTATTTATTGACGCTGCGGGAAAAGATTAAAAATTTGCATACATTCGTTCGACGTTATATTTCCGTCAGTAACGTTGTGAATGTAAGGGTATAAAATTTTTCATTTCTGTACTGGTGGTTCTATCACTAGAAATTTACTTTATTAATATTTACAGCAAAAAACACGCAATTTATTGTCGTACTATTTTCCGGTATTCGTTGAACCTTCAGTAAGAAAAACTTAACATAAATGTCTTGTAAACATAAAGTTGTGGAAACTCTTTAGTGAGGGAACGCAGGTCTACAATATTGATAAACGTTGATAAACACCACAGAAAGTTATGTAGAAAAAGTTAGTAAACAGAAATTATTTACTATCAGATTCACAACATGTGTTTTTGAAATATAACCAGGTTTCATGCGTGCTTGTGACGCTGACCACATAATACAACACTCCATGTAATGTACCGTTTCGTTTGGCAACTGTATCAGTAAAACATTTACAACGAACGGATTTACAACCGGAGTTTTAACCCATGAAATCGTAATTTATTTATCGAAAAAAATTTAAGTTTTTCACAGAACAATATATTAACATACATATAAATATAATAAAACATTAAGTCCAAACTTACGTCAAATTGATCTTCTAGAAAATATATTGAAGACATTGTAGTCAAATATGCTGAGTCGCGTCGTGCAAGTTTACACACTTTTTCCGCATATCTTCCTTGTATGGAACGTAAACAAACAATTTGTTTGGTGTTTTAAATGTTGTGCTTACATAATGAGGCACTGCACACCACTTGTAAACGGTAGAGCTCATTTTATCCACGAAATAAGCGAACCACCCATTTGTTTACACCGGCCCGAGTAGAGATGTTGTTGTTGCTTTAGGGCGCGTCGACAGCGAGTGACGACATTACAGCTGCGAGCGTTTTGGCACCAATATTCAAATCAGCATATAAAACAGCAAAATTTTGCAATCTCGCGTTTGCTTTTTTTTAATGAAATAATACTGTTTTTGATCATATTAGACGCATAGATACAATATTGACTACTTTGCCAAAATTAGTGAAGTACCTCATTGTCATTAAATAAAGCTCATCACTTCGTTTATGCAAAAATATTTTTGGCCGTTGTTAGTCCGGCAACAAAGGCCGGGAGCATGACGTCACGCGTTTTATTAGCACTGACGTTAAAAAATAAAGGTAGTATCGAATTTTTGGATCTATTTCAGCGTTAATGAACAAATTAAACCGGTTATGAAAACCCCCTCCTCCCTTTTTCCAGTTGATAATACAGGCACTGGGTAACCTGCAAACACACAAACTGTATATAGAAGAAAGCGAGAGAAAGGGAGGAAAAAAAATCAGCGCAATGGACGTAATTGAACGTATGGAGTAACAGCTCTTTCCAAATATATTTTTATGAAAGCTAGGTCGAAATACATTCAAAGCTTCGACAAGTTAATTAAAGGAATTTGCTGAAAATAATGGCTCCCATACCGGTAAACCCAACGTTAAAACTTTACTCTCGTTAAAGCTTAATTTTTAGATCACTTGCAACAGTTGTTAGAAGGTCGGATGTGGGAGGCGAGTATTAGCAATTTATGAACGGGGGTGGGATGAGGTGGGTGGGTGGGGGGGGGGGGAGGGAATACAAGTTCGGTGTTTCATTATTTACAGCGGCGTGCTAGTTATACGGAGGGCAGGGCAATATGTTATTTATGTCGACCGTGTACATGCCCTCCGTGGCCGTTTTTAAGCGGCTGTGGGGTTCCTATTACGGCAGCGGTAGGGCTTCGGACAGCCCCGTAATGAGGAAATATCGGGGACAGCGGGACAAACCCGGAGCACGGCTCATTACGACAGGTGGACGCTCAATGGGCCAATAAAAGCCTGCTCCGTAACCGCTAAAATATGGCTCATAGTTTAATTGCCATCGTAAACCAATAAAGCCTGAACGCGCAGTTCGATTTTATTTGTAGGTAACGGGGAGATGGGGTGGTGCGCGGGATAGGGACTGGACAACAGCAGTTTTGCGTTGGATACCGCTGCGGTACTGTGCGGGCCAAACCGAATTATCGCCAGAGATTACATTCAGCGCGCTGCGGCGTTACCATTTCGCCAGTCCTACTGCAGTGATTCTCCAACTGCAAGCCCGGACTCATTTCAGCAATTTTAATAACACAGTCCTCACGGACGGCTGAGCGCTGTTTATTTGTTTTTTATTATTATATTTTTTATCAAGGAAAGAGATTATATAGACTGCTACAGTCTTTGGAGAATCTGCTGCGAACAGATTGGTATGTAGTACTTCGTCGTTAATCTCCAACAGTTTAAACACATTTTAGTCACTGATTTCTGCCATTTATACAGAGAATTAAGAACTTTTATTCTAAAACTAGCTTGTACCCGTAATTCGTTCACTTATTACTTTTATATTATTATTATTTTACAAAGTGTTACGCGATGATGTCAGGCTCTCTGTCGAAGGTACTTGCACAAACCATTATAACTCCTAATTTGCAGCCAACGCAGACTCAAAAATTTCGCAAATACAGCGAGAAATCCAATGTGGTAATGACTCGCATTAATTAGTAAAACAACTGATAATGGTGAATATCAGTGCCGATTACACATATTATTTTTAAAATGTGTTTTAATAAACTGCTTCTCTGGCATCGACAAGGACTGTGTGCGTATCGGTAGATAGCAGCTCCACACATCACAGATATATCAACAAATATTGTGTGTTTTTTTTTTTTAATTTTAGTACAATCTGTAGCTTCTCGGATATTTTTTCTGTTACGAAAATATTTCCGTTTTACTATACCAATCTTATGTAAATATTTTACTGGCGAAGTTTTCTCACGGGCTATTATCGCTCTGTTATTTTATTCAGGTTAACTGTATTCCGTTTATGTCAGTGACAGTTTACCATACATATGTTTCAAGAGTCCAATAGTTGTTCCTAAATGTTTCGTAGCTTGTTGTAAGTAATTTTTATGTACCCATCACACTAAACAAATAAACAGTTACTACAAATGAGGCGGTTCTTCTTTCACCCTATTACAAACCGCCAATTTCGCCATTCATCGTATATTTTTCGCGAAATTTTTGAACGGGCCATCTAGTTCTGAATAATACGATGCGGTTGGTATGTATCCCATCAAACATTTTGACTTCAAGAAATAACTTACCTTTAATGTCTTCTCTGGTGTCCATTCGTATAGTTTCGTTCTGCTGTCTTCATCAGGGGTCAAGTAGTTTCCGAATGTTCTTAGCTCGCTGTGACTGTCTAGACCAGGGATGGCGAACCAACATCACGCGTGCCGAAGATGGCACGCGGCCGGATAATTTGGGCACGGCGTTAATTAAGTAAGTACCCAATCAATGTAAGTAATTTATTTTATTGTCTTCATAATTTAAAAACATGGAAAACAAAGTTAAAGGGTTCTGAAATGACTACAGATTGCTCAAAAGAGGTGGATTTTAGCGAATTTTCTAACCAAACGGACTGAGTGGAAACTGAAGAAATGAAATGCAAATGAGTTCCAGTGTAGTTCAATATGGACTCAAAAATTCATTGAAATGAGGAAGGAGTTGGAATTAAATGAACTAGCAAGTCTATCAAGCAATATGAGTAAAAATGTCAATATCATCATTATGGAAACTTGATTTCAATTCCAGAGACATTTAAGAAGCTGGCTTTTGCTATATTAACAATATTTCATCTACCTGTACTTGTCAGTCATTATTTTCAGAATTAAGGGCTCATTTTGAAACCGTTTGTTAGATTACTTCACTTCAGTTTGCATTATGGTAAAAGTAACAAACTATTAATCTAATATAAGTTATTTGGCATCTAATTTGCAGCAAGAGAAGTCGCACTAGTTTTAACGACTTAAATAAACACAAAACTGTTGATGTTATTATTGCTTAGTATAAAAAAAATTGTATTTCTGGTTGCAAATATAAAGTCTTAAGTATTTAGTTTGATTTCTTTTCCCATTAATCACTACGCCATTTTTGTTTGATGGCACGTAATGGATTCATTCAACATTTTTTTTAGAAAAAATGGCACTTATATCAACATAGGTTCGTCATCCCTGGTCTAGACAGTCTAAGCCATATATCGTGTTTCCTATTGGCAGTCACAGCAAGCTTGTAATATCCGGAAGCTATTTGACATCTGACGAAGGTGGCAGAGTCAGCTGCCGAAACGTTGTTTTCTACGACACCATCAGGCTGGACACCATAGAATATTACATTGCATCATTATCCCGCGAATGTCTTCACTTACCCAACTTACCTCGAACACTTATATCTTAATTTTTGAGCTTATCGCTTCACTTTAAAATGAAACAAAACATATTTTGCTCTTGGGCAATGGGTCTGTGTAGTGTTCAAAATCCAAACAAACACAATTCGACTAGCAGTTTTCGCGCGGATAGCGATCAACTAAATAACGAGGCAAGCGAATATACAACTCTTTTTTTATTTGTCAGCTTTCCAAGGTTCATCAATATAAACTATAGCTTATTTCAGTCCTATGACCTTGGGCTGCATAATGTTTGAAACACCATGAGAATCCGTCCAGTTGTTTTTGCGTAAAATGTTTCTAGCAGAATAAGCGTATACAGTTAACATATATAAAAAGTCTATGGTGCAAGGTTTACTTGAGCATTTTTTTTGCTCATTATGATTTCCAGTTACAGAAGTGTTGATACTTGAAAAAAAGGGTTAATTTCTATAGTTAAGTTTTCAGTACACCATTTGCCTTCATTGCATGTAAGATGTAGTTGCCACAGACGAAAATAGTCTTGTCTTCGATATTGAGAAAATAATAATAGTAACAATTATCCGAAATAAATAGATCTATTGATTATCACGCCTTCAAACAAAAGAGGTAGTTCTTCAATGGTTCTGAATCAGATGTTTCCCACGATTGTATTTTTCTCGGCTACGACATTGCCATCTGACAATATGACTTGGAGACATTAACACGTTTCACAAAAATACCTGAGACGATTTTTTAGACTTCCGCAGTAGTTGTCCATGTTATCTTCGTTGTCCAGGTGGAATCGCGTCAATTTTTTGAAACCTGACGTGGCTTTCTTCAGATATCTACATTAGTCCTTAGTCCTCTCATGAAAACCGCAAACTGATGGCTGAAATGTCAAGTTTTATGAAGCTGACGCGGTCCACCCTGATAACCAGGATAATACCATAACCGCATTTCCTTCCATTCATCCCTCTCTCAATTAATTGAAACTATGTAAAATAACGGAAACATTTTATTCATTGTTATAAAAGAGTGGTATTTTATTCTGTATATGTTGTGAAATGGTTTTGAATGACTGCATCAAACTTTAAAGTGCGTGAAATTGGTCTTTATATCTAAAGTTTTGATTGAAAGGCATTATTATAAGGCTTTCCATATTTCGGCTTGTTCTGTATATGTTGTGAAATGGTTTTGAATGACTGCATCAAACTTTAAAGTGCGCGAAATTGGTCTTGATATCTAAAATTTCGATTGAAAGACATTATTATATGGCTTTTCATATTTCGGCTTGTGTTCGATGACCAGAAATTGTTTATCATGTTCAAAGTGTTCATTTTTTATAATTTCATTTAGAATTAGTTATATTTGGTTCCAAGCAGAACTAAGTGATTTTTTTAACAATTACTTATGGTCTGTTGACATGGACGTGTGTAGCAGCTCGTTTGAATGCATTTATAATTTTATCTGTTGGTATATTCTCTGCTAGAAGACACAGGGTCGTCGCTCGGAATATCACTAAGAATATGTTAGCAATATTTTTCATTTAACGAGTTGTTTTTTTCTGTAAAGAGACGGATGTATTATCTTAGAAGTAATCGTTTAATAAGTGTAAAATGCAACTCAAACCTACTCACTTAAGAGCTACATTACCAACACAGTTCTGGAAGTTAATAACTATAGGGTGCAATTACCAAGTTTATTAAAATTCAGGATATGTAATTCCAAGTAACATAATTATTTTAAGGACAGTTTGAACCGTGAACTAGTTACGCTAACCGTGAACTGGATACACTACAAGTTGACTCCATTTATGATTTAATCAGAATCCGCGAACAAACGATTAAATTTTAATTTTAAATATGGAACTGCTGACCTTATTTCTACATATTCAGTGTCGCGTATTTGCCAATAGAGAACAGTTTGAAAGCTAACAAAGTATCAAATATTTAGATTTGCATTCAAGAGTTGCACTACATAGAGCAAGATTATTTACAGTTTCCTTAAATCACTTCAAGTGGCTGGTAACCTCTAACGCTTCTCAACCATCAAAAACATTGGAAGATGTTTTGACCTATAACCCCGGAGAATCCTTAAAATTTTTAATTGTTTGAGATTTTTGATGCACAGTTCATGGTGGCATTTATCTACTGTAGCAAATGTTGAAAAATTAACTCATAATTTTTTTACAACTATTTTGCGTTACAGCATCCATCCAGAAGATTAAATATAATGTCTATCAAATGACATACTTCAAAGAGGACCTCTTTTTATCAAAGCAAGTAACATCCACTACAGTACATTCAATTTATTGCAACAAAGTTTTTTTTTTTTTTTTTAGTTTTTTGAAGTGAAACTTCTTTGGGCGTGATAGAAAGAAATTTGTCAGGTTACTCGTTTGAGTTGGGCGTTACGAGTTACTCGCTGCGCGTCAAGTGCGTAATCACCTTCCACGCATACTTTGATGCAAGCGGCTATGGTACTAGGTAACTATGTACTCATTCACGTTTTGCTATACAGTGAGTGTGTTTATGCACGTGCAGTAGAAGCTTTCATTTGCTTGCAGAAATATTAACATTCTTAAAGAATGAGTTATGTTAATTTACATAAAATTATTTTAGTTAAGAACCAGAAGTGTACCTTCAACCCGCCATTTTTTGACAGTATGAGAATCTAGTTATTAACGAAAATTGGTTGTAACAACTATTAACAGACAATTTTTGGCAAGGTTTTCTCCGATATGCAAGCTATAAACAGAAAATACAGACCATGGCTCGATACTCTCTTATCTAGAGAACCATACTTTATTTTTTTTATGATTTTCAATTTGTGTACGAGAATAATTTGGAAAAAGTTCTTCATTAGTGAAAAAATGCAATAAAAGGTTGTACCGTTCGTCCACTCGAGTGCGAAAGAAACCTCAAAAATACAAAAATTACCCAGAAAAGTACACAGAAGCTTAACCGATACGCGCACCAGATTTTTTAAAAAATTGTCTTTTGTTTCAGAAATGCCGAAAATAGTTCCTTCTCTCGCATTTAACCCGTGGTAACAATTACTTTACAAATACCTGGAGTTCTAATCAGTTTTCAGTCAGCGGAATTACAATCTTTATTTTATCCATAGTATTTTTTTTTTTTAAGTCTGTAACTGTTTCAAATGAAAGGAAACCAAATACAGTAATTGTTCGGCACAATGTGAGAGTTAAGTTTTTCCCGGCGTATCAATGACACGATAATTTCTTTTTTCAACAACGTTTCGGCAGCAATCTCCGCTGCCTACAACAGGAGAGCTTCGATATGACAGTTTATCCGGCAGAAAACCCGTGAAGAATTCGTGTCGTTCTGCACAATGTTTGAAAATACGTTATACATATAATCAAAGCAAGCATTGTGTATTTCGCCTAATAATTGTATTTAGTGTAGTGAGGAAGTGCACATGTTAGTTTCTGTGTATTCCTGTTGAAGAAGTTTCATAAAATGTAAGTTTGATTTGTATATTTCCACTTCTTCTTAGTTGTAAACTTTGTATTGCATAACACTCCACATTATTGTTTTCCAAGCCTCGCAATTGAGAACGTGGGTTCGAATCCCCGTCCGGGAATCCAGATTTGGGTTTTACATGGTTTAGATAATGAGAATTATTTCTCGAAACGCACCACACTTGTAAATAAATTAGCAAAAGTAAGTGTGTTGCAGAACAATTATTTGCTTACCTTTCAGCGGAATTACAATTCTACTTACAACAGCAAGAATAACAATAGCTACAATTCGGCAGCGCGGTTCAAAGTGTCTAGTGGTTGCAGGTTTCTTGAAAGTTGGTAATCTGACACAAATGAGCGATGCAATATAGAGAATTAAACATGGTTGCACATGACGGGGCCGATGTGGATAATGCATCATGTAGATGGACGAGCGGTGAGTGGTCCAATGCGCGCGCAGTGCATTGAAGTTGTGAGAGCGACGTCAGTGGAAGCCAAGTTGGGTTATAATAAATTAGCGCAGGAGCGGCAAACTCTGTGTACCCGCGTTCCGCCAAGGCGCGGTTTGGCTTGAATTCCAGCGAGTTTAGTAACGGGCCAGTGCCCCGATCGGAATGCCTGCCACTTCATATCATCCGTTCTAATTTCCTTCCATCCACCGGCTATGAGCATTTGAATTACAAATTTTGCTGTCATTGGCGTTCTAGTTGAAGCCTCTGGAAGTATTAAGTTTCGACAGCATGATTACCATACACATGAAGCTCTCCCTAAATTATTCAGAAATACGCTCGTTCCAGCGCGTATACAACGACTGTCAGAATCCTGTATGGTTTTAATATTACAGCCGCATGATCAACACGGACAGTATCGTAAAAGCTTACAAGAGTTATTATGACAACTTTCGGTCTTCGGCGATTACACATAATGTAACCATATGGTTGAAATGTAAAAAGAACACGTGATTTATTTGTGTAAAATTTTATCCAATTTCGTTATAGGGCCGTTTGAACCGGTTAAGTTTATTTTCTTGCGGCTAGCTTTCATTTCGCTTTATTAGAGAATTGCGGATAACTCGTAGTTTAGCAGACACTCCTCTGCCAATAAACTGACATTATGGAAATATGAAAAACTTCTTCTTCTCCTTTGCCCTGGGTTCGTATCGGCTATATATTTGCGATAACTCTGCAAATCGGCTTGAAGGGAGGGAACTTCAAGTGTTGTCAACATTCTTTAATACATTTAATACCTTTTTTGTACGATACGTGTAGATGTTTGTTTGTGAGATTGCTTAATTTATAAGATGGTAACTGGAGAGTGTCCTAGCGTTCAGTTAGATTATCATAGAAAACCACTTATAAACCGTAACCATGACGACCAGTACGTCAAATCCGAGGCTGAAATAAGGGTCCTTTGTACGTCTCAGGTCCATCTCGGCGGAGATTCATCGTGCTTGGTTACACCAATCGACTACGGCCAGCAAATTTCTTGACATATAGTAATATATGGGACAGTGTTATACTGGCCATCACGTTTTATACGTAATGAGGTATAGAATAATCTTCTTGAAGCATCGTAGCTAGAAACACTTCCTATATACAGTTATCGAATCCTTTCCACATATCTATTTAGCCAAATTCAGTAAACTGGTATTTGTCATTTTACGTCACCAAAATACTGCACGGTTGTATACTATTTTTTCTTATCGTAAAAATCTTCTTAGATTAACGTAAGTAATAAATAATTGATGAGCAAAATTTTTCAGGAGATACGTATACGTGCGATTCAGTTAGCAGGAAGTAGTTAAAAATCTAATAATTAGTTCTATAATTACTTACAGGTCATTATAAATAGTTTTCTGCATTTTATCTCAATTTTGTTACAATGAAAATGTTAATACTTACATGTGACATTTTGTCGAGTATAATAGTAACATCTTTCATGATGTTGTTTAATTCAAACTTCCAAGATAATTATCACCATATCTCACTCTTCACGTTTCCCTGAATAACAACTACTTTTCTATGTACAAAAATTGTACGGTCTAATACTGTGGATTGATCGATCATCAGAAGACGTAGTTTTTTTTTTTTTTTTTTTTTTTTTTTTTTTTTTTTTTTTTTTTTTTTTTTTTTTTTTTTTTTTTTTTTAAGGATTTTATAAGATTTGTGTAATGCACTTTTCTTTTTACTGTAACAGTTCTAGGATTTCAAGATTGTTTTCAAACCTTCTGCTTTACCTGATTACATTAATTCTGACGTTTCTTCTAGGACTGAATTAAGTGTCCGTAACGATTCAGAAACCACAGTCAGTAGTCACTTCTATGAAGAAGGAGAGGAGTTCAGCTTCATACAACGTTTTGAGACGCGACCTACCTGGTACTGGCGTAAAAGTAGCATCCTCGTAACTTTAGGCTACTGTCCACTCCGTTCCCTGATATCCCTGATCCCTGGCAAATACTGTATGAAAAAAGAGGAAGGTTGGGCATCAACATTTACTCACATATTTATCGATTGACACCATTATAACTTTCCATTCGTGGCATCGAGCCCTGTTAACAATTCACTTATGGTTTTTACTTTACACAATGTGTAGGGAGATTTAAATTTTTCAGATTCTATAGAACATGGTGATTAATCGTTGCACACCTCATATTTTGGTGGCCAACTACAAGAAGACGAAAATTATATTCCACAAATCCTAATTCATGTAAGAGATTTATAAATATCCAGGTGAATTTATATGTTATGAACTCACCTTCCACAGCAACGTAATTTCTTTCAGACAAATCAGCTAACTTCTTTTGGTAAACTAGAAGTACGGTGTTCGGATTGGATGGAACTGATTTTCTTTTATGATGAAGATTCATGTCAACATTAATTCAAGTAAATTTGATATAACGATCCCGTCTTCGTTGCCAATAGTTTAAATCAGCGTTTCTCAACTTTTTTCAACCCGAGCATCAGTAAATTAAAGCTGCGGACCACTAACTAATATGGGCCTTATTTTTATTGCTTATGTATATTAATATATGGGACATATTGTATTTTACCGTTATAACATAATGATTCTAAGAGCTTGTTTAGAATTCCTACAGAAACGATGTTATGAAAATGGAAGTAAAGTATTAAAAGTTAATTAAATATTGACCAGACACTCAATATTTAATAACAAATAAATATTAATATTACTTTTACTGTTTTTTACTTCACCACTCTTAGGTTACCAACCTTACCAAGTTCCGCGGTCCCTCAGCTAACGGTCATTGTCGTAATCCTTAAATGAACGGCGCTCTCTTTGATGCCGAGGGAAATGTATATATTGAACAGGATATTGTGGGATCAATTCTGTCTTATCCTCGAAAAGCCTGGTCATTGAAATATGCATGGCTTTTAAATAGTTGTATTTTTATCTGACATTCGCTCACAGCCTTATACAGTACAAGTACGGTCTCAAAATTTTTAATATTCTGTCTGCGGAGCACTTGAACCACCTTCACACCATAAGATGAGAAACACTGGATTACATGAACTGTAACTACAAATGAATTACATCTAGCGTGATAAGTACAAGGAGTATAAGTCACAATTTTCACAATTTCTTGCTATCAATTTCTTTTTACTATAAATTAACGTCTATCATCTGAACATGTGTATTAACAGTACAAATCAGTGCTGAGTATTTTTTCCTAACAATTCAACATTGAACCTATTACGTAGTATAAATCAATTCGCATTTTATCTGGTCGTAAAAGGAGTACAAGTCAAGTTATACAATGATAATGACTTATACTCCTTGTACTTATCACGCTAGATATATTGTTATCCTGCGAGTACAGATGTCAGCCGACTTGTTCTTAGATACGTGTGCTCAATGTTGGAAAAATTGTATTAAGAGAAATGAATATATAACAGCTACCACTTAGTCGGTAGGGATACAGACCGTGGTAGGTTAGCGG
Source organism: Vandiemenella viatica (assembly GCA_031002005.1). Classification (NCBI taxonomy): domain Eukaryota; kingdom Metazoa; phylum Arthropoda; class Insecta; order Orthoptera; family Morabidae; genus Vandiemenella; species Vandiemenella viatica. Next base: position 310,235,715 of record JARYHS010013630.1, on the reverse strand, counting down.
TAACGTCCTGTCCTCGCATTCGGGAGGTCACAGGTTCGACTCCCTTCTAGCCATCCAGATTTGAGTGTTCCGTGTTTATCTCAAATCATTCAGTGAAGGCCATGGCCAGATTCCTTGCCGTTCTTTGCCCCCGACCTTACCGCCTCTAAAGACTTCGACAAGACGTATAGCAAAAAAAATTTAATAATAATAAATAAAAAATCTTTTGCCAGGATTTTTACGGACCTTGAAACTAACCTTCACCTCCATCGTAGCTTTGTGGTGTAGTGCGCTATTACTCACCGTTGATCGCTTAGTTCACTTTAACCTGGTTACATTGTCAGGTTAGTTTAGGTGCCAACAACTAAAGTGGGGTCACAAGACTCCACGAAAGTATTATTATCATCAATAACAAGTAATACAAGTAATTTACACAAACAAATTTTCCTAGCGAAGGTAACTACTCGTATTATTGATTTTTAGAACCAGGTCAGTCACACCAATATATGAACTCCAGCAGAAGCTAATCCAACAATAATACAGCGCTGTTCAGAATTAGCGAAAAGGAAGGAACGCAACCGCAAAGCGCCGTGTTTACAGAACGTTATGAGGCAGCGCCCAAAATAAATACCTGAACCGACCACGCCATTAACAATTCTGTTTTCTACACTGGCATGTTGTGGCTTAGGCGTTACTGAGTGTAGCAAGGTGCTGTTCCGCCTCCACGTCTACTTATTACGAGCTCAGAGAAGACGATAAAAAATACCAAGCTCGCCTGTGAAGCTGCTCAGCGAAGAAGAAACACATCGCAAGAAGCGAATTCAGTGGAGCAAAAACAGTGGCGCCTAGGAGATTTATTAGGTGCTATATTAACTTGAAATATTCGGTGAACTGGCGAATTATTACAGACTGCAAGAAGAACAGGAACACAGTTTTATAATATATGGTGATACATAACATGTCTGTTGGTCAAACATTGACTATAATAATGATGCTTATCCACCTTGTCATCATACCTTAGGCGCCCAAAATATGTAATATTTTTTTAACATAGAATCGCAGAAATGTTCTAGACATACTTCTATCACTAAGTCGTTGGCTAGTAGATTGCATTTTTTTTTATCTAAAAATAAATATACCGGTATTAAGTGGTACAAAAAACACGAAGTTTCATGTTACTACAACCGGGATTTATGGCTTTACGTCTCCGTCCGGTCATCCAAAATTAGATTTTCCATGGTTTCTTGAAATCTGTCCAGGTAAATGCTGAGATGGTTCTTATAATAACCGATAGTCCAATTCCTTTCAGTGTTTTGACCCTGTCCTTCCCGGGTCTAATGAAGTGGAGCCGGAAGAGGAAGAAAATGGGGAAGGGACAAGGAACGGGGAGGAACTCTGCCTCGTCCTGGTCTAAGAACCGTCTCTCTATTTACCTGGAGTGATTTCGGGAAATCAGATAATTCCAAAATCTGGATGTCTGCGCAGGGACCCTTTTGAATGCCAGGTTTGAGCGTTACCGTTCGCCGATCAGGTTGGTTATTACTGCATCCAACCACACTCTCTGTAGATGGCTATGACCGGATGTTATGACCGAGTGCCTTGGAAGTGTTCCTGACACCGAGCTACCAAGAAACCATATTTCTGGTGTTATGTAAAGGAATAATAAGAGTTGTAATGTATTTTTATGTGTAGAATGGAGGATTATTCTGCTTCTACAAATGCCAAGGGAAACTTATATGTCTCTACATATTGAACGAGATGTTTGGGGATCTGCGTGCTTGGGAAAATGGCATAATACATTAAAATAACTGACGCCATTTATCTTGATCTCCGTGCATATTCCGACTACGAATCATAAAAACAAATGACTTTGAGCTGTGAACGTCTCGCCATTTACTTGAAAGCAATTATTCTCATAAATTATAGAATCTGACAGCACTGGAATTCTTCTTCCTGGAGAATACTGCTTTCCGTAAATATGTGACGCAAATGCCGAACTATTCATGTACGGGAAATAGTGTATCCGAATTATAAAAATTAAGGTGACTTGTTGTTTCCTTGACCAATTGCTGCTAGAAACAGAATATTTTCTATCGAAAATTATAGTTTAATCGAGCTTTTTAATGCCAAAATGTATTTAGATTGAAATTAATTATTCTGCGAAAATTAACCCTTTGACTGCTGTAGACGCGTTAACGCGCGTGGCTACTACTGCGCCCAGGTGCTCCAGACGTGTATACACGCGCCGCCTTGCCGCTCTGTCTCTGCTCCAGACGTGTATACACGCGCCGCCTCGCCGCCCTGTCTGTACTCCAGACGTGTTAACACGCTAGCCTCTTAGCGGCCTGGCTATGAAGCCATATTTCCACCCAGGGTGGTTAGTTGTTTTCCTCATTCGGCCCTTGAGCATTGGCAGCTGCGATCTAATTTGTGTTGCTCTTTTCCTTTTAGTTTTCGCTGAGAAAATGGCATACAGTCATTATTTTTTTAACTGCTTAATGTCTCTTAACAGCGAGGTTTTTAGAGATGTTAAAGAATGGGGAACAAGGAATGGTAAGGAATTCGGCTATGGCCTTTTGAAGGAAGCATCCCGGCATTCACCTGGAGTGATTTGGGGAAACCATGGAAAACCCAAATCTGGATGCCTAGACGGGGATTTGAACCATCGTCCTCCCGAATACGCCGTCGTGTTTGTACCGCGGAAGAAATCATGGAGATTATTACTAGAAGCGACAGTGAATATAATCACTTTAATATGGATGACAGTGATAACCCTTCGACAGGATCTCGATGTAATTTTCCTAAGCTGTGTACATCAGCTAGTGGAAAATGACCATTTTTCAGAGTTTGAAGCTACAGATTGTTCGAGCGAAATGTGTGGAAAAAGAGAATGCTTTAGTGACGTGTTTGACAGCATGTGCTTGTCGATTAAGCTGCAGGACACAAGTGTGGATTACGTTAACATTCCAGCAGTTTGTCATTTTTCCTGATATTTCTAACGGAATATCATATGATATCTAATGCTGATGAGACCAACAGATACGCGAGAATCAATTCACACTATATTTTCACTATGAAGTGGTTTAAAAACTTTAGATGTTATATTAACTGTATTTATTTTGTATCTGCGGTTTCAAATCGCAGAGCGACAGCAGAAGAACTCCACACACAACGCTCCAGATGTATTCAGCACACAGCGGTCCGGTCTAATGCGGCATTCCAGCGCAGGTAAACAGCTTAGGCGTAAACAAAGCCGCACTCAGCGAGGGCTCGGCCGGCCGAACTGTAGCAGTTAAAGGGTTAAACAATTTTATTATTGTCTCAAGCCCAATGCGGTGCGCTTATGACTTCATCTTTTTGGATGCTAACTTTAATTCCAAATATCTCTTGATCCCAGCTAGTAATTTTAGCTTTCTTTGCTGTGAGACGGGTTTCCACGATTTAGTAACTTTTGATTGAAGGGACCAGGAGTTAACCATATCATAAAATTAGGAGCGATCTGCAAATCAGCATCGGAGATTCCAGAGAAATCCAAATATTTTTGTACCTCATGGAGCCGCATGCTTCCTGTGTCGTTGATTTTGATAATTGAGATCTTCTGTGCTTTTTAATCAATTGAAATTAAATTAAATGAAATTATGTAACAAGATTGTATATAACCGTCATTATTCTAATTTTTACTGCGACTTTTCTTATCTTTGATAGAGTCTTCAATTTATTTATAAAGAAATACAAATTAATTAACCGTCAGTTAGGTAGGAAATTCTAAGTACTTTCTGTTGAAACTTCAGTTTTGTGCTCATAAACAACCTGTTACTGAGTCATAGAACGTCTGAAATAGTGTGAATAGTATTGAGGCAGGACTAATACGAATAGATCTTTTTAAATATAGACGTCTTAATTTTACACATTTTAGTACTTAGAAAACATCATGAAGTATTTAACTTTCAGCTCTGATGCACGTTTGCCGCTATAATTAACGAAAAAAGGATCTGAAAATTAACAGATATTTTTTAACATTTCGAAGATGTTGCAAACAGGGGAGCTGTCACTTCAGAAAAATACTCGCTATTACGTTTTAAACGGCGTGCTAACAAGGCGGAGTCTTAATGGGTTCATTAGGGAGATTACACGTCGCCGAGATGATCCGGCAGACAGCGAGCTGGCAGCTCCGCCCGCTTCGGAAACGTGTCTCATTACGGCACCCGGCCCGCAATCAATACCTCACGGGTACAGAGCCAGATATTGGTTTCATCGCACGTCTGCCCACCACATATTTCGTGCTCACTTCACCATCTCGTTAGCCCGCTCGTCTCTGATATTAACTCTCCAATCCCAGTGCTGACTGCGTGTACTCAAGGGCGCGCCATTTATTATTCCACCAATATAGGCAACGGAAGAACAGGGCTATTTGAATCGCTGATTACAGATGATAATGTTAAGAGCAGAACAACACTAGCCAAAAGTTTACTCTTAAAAAAGAAACCTTTTAGTTTCAAATATCGATCTAGAACTCAGAAAGAACTTTTAAAAACTCTATGGCAGCGAAGCATGGGCGTTAATAATACCAGAATGAAGGAAAATTGAAGCATTTGAAGTGTGGTCCTGTAGGAGAATGCTGAAAATTAAGTGGAAGCATAAACTACGAAATGAACGCGTTTTGGAGATGATGGGCGAAGGGAGAAAGTTGTGGAAGAGTCTCACAGAAAGAAGAGACAGGATGGTGGTTAATGTTTTAATGGAGGGAAGTGTGAAGGGTAAGAACTAAAGAGACAGACAAAGATTAGAACGTGTAAAGCAGATTAAGTTGTAATAAATAAGTTGACATGAACAGATTAGCGGAAGATGGGCAGAAATAGGGGATTACATCGAGACACTGATGACAGAAAAACAACTGATCCTACTATAATAATAGGAAAAGTCTACTTGACCAGGAAAATCAGCAAGAAACGCTCGTTATGGTTTATAATCCTTACTGATTCTTACTCGCGACTTCGTACGCGTGGGCACAGAACTTTATTGTTAGAATTGGTTATAGAAATCTGCAAGTTACGTAAAACACGTCGCAAAAAGCACGGAGTTGGAGTACTAGAAAGGGGAAGCCATCACCATACAATTATACCTTTGAACCTGTTTGAAAAAGAGAATCAGTTTGAAACATGTTTAAAAATAGCAATAAATTAGCAGATGGGGTGGGGATAACTGTGGAAGACTATCCACCACAGTTCCTCCGGCAAATTTTTGTTTGCGGTTAAAAATTATGTCTCTTTCTGGGGACATCCTATGTCGATACCGTATTGAACACAACATTTTTGGTTTTCTTGTCCTTTACTAAGACGTATATCCTTTGAGGGTTCAAAAATACTGAATCAGCTACATATAACAGCCCACGGGAATAACATGTCTTTTCTAGTACCCTTGCTGCTTTCAGTGTCTGTACGTGGGTTATATAGACAGTGATCGCAAAGACTAATTTTAGTGGGAACTCAAGTATTTTAAACTGGAATAGTAGGTCTGTAGGGATTATTGCGATTCTAGGAATCGACACATTATCAGCTTTTGCATTTTCTGCCCTGATCACAGCTTTTATTACGCCGCGCCCCAGTTGTGTTGTATGTCGGCTTGTGCTTTTGCACAGTGTGATTAAAATGTATGGATAGATCATACGCAAACTGACTGTGAGAGAAATAAATCCTGAATAACCGATATAACATTACATAGACTTAAATCCGCTATCAATTTGTCTGTCACCGTCCGGAAAGTTTTCAAAACTTCATGACAAAATATGTTATTTATTCTGGAAAAATAACTTATGTCCTTCCTAATGATACATAGAATTTCCTTCCCAGATTTAATCAAGATCGGTTTAGATGTTTAGTCGTGAAAACGTAAAAATTTTGAATGAACTGATAGTTGAATGTTTGGTCTTACACGTGGCTATCTGTTTGCTGGAAGAGACTCAGAAACTAGTCTTCTGAGATACATTTCGGTGGTTCACTCGGATCGTTATAATTGAGCTATTTCAAAAATACTTAGGTAGGCAAACAATACTTAACAATTCAGATCAATGAAAGGGTACAACGAAAATGCTCCATAGTTTAAGTAAAAATAACTGTGTAGTTACTGCGTAAAATATAAATCGTCACGCAGCATGTATTGATACATAGAATATTTAGTATCATTACATTACGGATAAAAAATTATTACTAGTCAAAACAGACCGGAATTACTTTACACCAAGTACATATGCCACAAACATGAAGCCAACATTAGCTAGCGTAACAATTTTGTCATAGGAGCTTTCCGCCATAAGCAAAACAAAATTATTTTCTTAATTCTTCAAGCAGTTAACAGTTAATTAACAATAGATATTCTAATTTTAAGCCATAAACCAAAATCACTATATCTATTTTTCGCCCAATCAACCACAAAAGTAACTGCGAGTTGTTGTAAATCCAAATGTAACTTCCATTCTGATGTTTTACACACTAAATCATGAAAAAATGAGAATTTCTTGATTACTGGATAAACTGGATAATGTTTATTGATGTATTCCTAATTAATCGAGTAATAACTATGTATGATCCACCTTATATTAATTTTTTTAAATATTTTCCCCTCTGATGGAAGCAAAATATAAATTTAAACTAGAATAAAATAATTAAATATTTGCATCTAAAGATGAAATGTCCAACTTTTACCTTGAAGTAATAAATTTTGTAATAACTTTATGTTTTATAAACATTATGTGAGTGAAAAGTTGAAATTATTAGTGATTTGTTCAGTTTTCAGGAAAAACAGAAAAATTACTTTTTTTGAAATATGTACCCACTTGTGAGAATTGAGTCTTTCCCGGCGTACGGCCGACAAAAATTCTTCACGGGTGTTCTGCCGGATAAGTTGTGCCATACCCGACGCGACGCCTTGACAGCTACCTCCGCTGTCTTCACAAGGTGAAATGGTAGGTCCAAGATAATACTGCGACAACACGCCACCGACTGTGTTGTCGCGTCGATGAGTCGTAGTGCGATAAACAAAATTGTAATGACACACTACAGAAGAGCATATCTAAGCATCAGCGGAAGCATCGGCTATGATCTACTAAAACTAATTGCTCAACTAGTTAAATTTTATCATGACTAAAGAGAAATATTAATTAAAATAGACACAATGCCGGCTAGTAGAGTGCTGGCATCATTTTCATGTCACTTAGACGTGGCATATTTATCGTGAACATTTCAGAAATAAGCAACACGACGCTTTTTGCGAGACCACGTTGTATTGTCCTTATGGTTTACATCCAATATCGTGAGGAAGTAAGTTCATGGCCCAATATTTATTCTCATGGGCAGTATTTTCAGTTATATCTTTAATCACATATCGAAATGTTGCCATCAGTCGAGTGGAAACAATACTACTTTGTTGTAGTTGTAGAAAAAGGACGGTCTACACTCATATGCCATCGATTACAGACGTGAGAAATGAAGTAGACACATCTTATTATTATTTTATGGACTACGTTCGGCAAATAACTTCGGTCGTAGGTAGTGTTAATTCTAGACTTCATTTCATAGGTAGACTTTTATAGAACATACAAAGGAGTGTACAAAACTCTCGGCGTACACATCTGGACTACTGGTGTGCCATTTGGGATCCGCAAGGCAAGCGAGTGGTTGACAGTATAGAGAATGTACGGAGAAGAGCCTATCGTTTGGTGACTGTCACTGCCCTTTCCAAAGCGTCACGTAACTTCTACAGAGATCGAACGGGGGTTGTCTAGCAGACAGACGTAGTAAGTTTCATTTGATTTCATTGGGTAACATACGAAAATCAACTTTCGTTTGCAAATGCGGTGAAATACTTTGTCCACAAACCTAACTGGATCACAACGATAGGAGAAATAAAAGAAATTAGGTGCTGTACTGATGCTTATATTAATTCTTTCTTCTACCTTGCTATTCATGATTGGAATGTATAGAGTTAGTTTTGGTGCAAAGCACCCAGTGCCACGTATAATTTCGTGAATCCAGAGTATGGATGTCGATGTTAATAACGACCCATCAGATTGTTATTTCATTTGTTAAATCTTTCCCTAAGAGTTACCAATTCCACTACAGTTTATCCACATGCCACTTTTTTTTAATTTTATTATCATCTAACTGCTATCCTTATTACAAGTGGTAACAGTTGCTATTCCTGCGTCATCATAGTTTGTATCTAAAGGTTTACGAAACATAAAGCTCTGGTCCCATCAAAAATATTGCTGTAATGGAGGTATGACTATTTTCCACCAGATATAGGGCAAATATCACCTGCGGTCACTGTCTCTGAAGAGGAGGATGCAATGGGAAGACACGTGCAATTTGAAACGAGCGCTGGAAAGCGGTTCTCCTTTGCGCACAGCGTGATTAGACGGCTCGGCGAAAAGGAGTGGTCAAAGTTAGCGGCGAGCAGGTGAGCCTGAAGCCATGACCTGCCCTCAGGGAGATTACGGCCCTACAGCCGAAGCCCCGCTATCGCAATTTCCTGGCCAATGGAAGAGCTCCTCTCCGCGCTAAGAGGAAGGCAATTAAGCGAACAGAAAGAGGCCGCCAGGACAAAGCGAGCACCCGATAAGCCTCGCCAGGATACAACGTCCTCTTAGACGATTTCATTAGCAAAACCCGGCTGGGCCGTGGGGGAGCGAGCCCATCAGATGCCGCGGGGAGCGCCGATACGGACGCACAGTAATTAACCATTATGTTAGGCGCGCTGGGGGTGGTCTTATCTTATGGGTTGCTCGGTGATTGATTGGGACTCGAGGCTCCTTCATAAATTACAGGGGGTGTCGGACCGATCGGTGCGGAGGGGGGGGCGCTCTCGAGTAGCATTCAACACTCTTTTTTTCTAGTTTTATAGTGACTGCCCAATTATGTTCGAGGTTGAATATTTTAAGAAACTTCATTCATTGTTGAGATCCCATGCTTTATGAGCGGTTTTAAGACTACTGTATAAGGAATGACATGCATGTCTATCATAATATGGGCTGTTAACTTCAGATGTGACTAAAAATATTAAACCCTTGGTAGTAATTTTCACTGCATGCGGAAAATAGCTTTATTTCATTAGTTCATATTGTGTGTGTTTCTAAAGCGTACAACATGTAACGTTAAGCTCATGAAACTATATTACTTTGATTTTCAATAGCTTAAGAATATACTAATTTATGAAGGATTATCACAACGTCTTCATTTCACATTGCTGCTACTAGAGAATCCACCTTCAGAACTACCAACTTCGACAGCTATAACATTACATTGCCCAACTGAAAACAACAAGCGAGATATGGAAAGCTCCAGTAATTCCAGACGATTGTAATCAGGCACTAATACATCCACGACTCAAGAAAGAAGACAAGGCAGATACCAACAAACACAGGGCCATTTCTTTACAACCAGTCCCACACAAAATCTTCTCCAAACCCTTTTAGACAAGATTGAGGAGTACCGAGCAGGCTTCAAGAAAAGTAGATCATTTCCAGAACAAATATTCAACCTGAAAGCGATCGTCAAAATCAGAGTAACGCGGAACTTCAATACAGTAGTCAATTTTATCGATCTCAAAAAATTCTACGACTCCACTGACAGAATAACGTTAAGATAACTGGATAGATGAGAACACCACGAAATCGGTTAAACAAACTCTCACAGACATGACTTCAAAAGTTAACTTCTTTGGTGAAATTTCAGAATCCTTAAAAATTAATACAGAAATTCGACAATGTGACCGATGCTCTTCAATTCGGTGTTAGGCAAATAATACGAGTTTGGGAGAAAACACTGCGACAGAAGAATATCGAAAGAATCCATCATGGAAGAGAAAGATTTGAGACAAAATGTTTCGCTTTTGCCGATTATGTTCCAATAAGCTCATCTAATGAAACACATTGTAAAATAATGGCTGAAGCTGTCCACGAAAGTGCTGCTGAAACAGGATTATCTCTTACGAAAAGACCAAATACATTGCGCCTAGGAGAAAAAAAGAAAAGAAAAATAAATAAATAAACAACATGGAAAGATCGGACGACTTTATAAATTTAAATATTTTGGTGAATCGAAACAACCAAATGGATTGGACAATACACACAACAAAGAAACAATGAGGAAGATGGAACTGCAATACAAATTGATACATAACCGGTATAAGAAAGAAATAATATCATACGAGAAAAAAATAAGACACTATTAAACAGTAATCAAACTAGATGCACTATATGGTTCAGAATGCCTGACACTGAATATAATAAGAGAGACCAAAAAAAAAAAAAAAAAAACCTTGAGAAGAAAGAAAGGAAAATGCTTAGAAAAATTTCAGGGACACATAACAAAAAGATTTTGTACAAAAAGAAAGATTTATCCAAAAATTTAGAGAAAATTACAGACACAATTAGAAAAAAGAGACTAAAGACTTATGGACAACGGTAGGTTGGCCAAGAAAATATTCGTCTACATTTAAAAAAAAAACACAATTGGATTGATAATAAAACAAGGGGGGCTCTGAAAAGATTTAAGATCAAGGAAGACATCATTAACAACAAAAATGCATAAGAAGCCCAACTGGCACTACAGAATTTCATTTAATCCAACCAAAACTAGAACCAAAGACAGTGACGTCTGATGAACACCCGAAAAAAGGACTGTACTGTAATCTTAGGTTCGAAGCGGTCTATAAATGACCAAATTGTAAACTATATATACATATACATATCCCTTCCGCTCGTCAACATCGAGTAATTTCAGCTGGAACAGGATCTCCAGAGGAAGGGGGCTATAAAGCGGGCTTTTGAAGAACACCTGAAACTCAATTCACGTCGTGCGGTATAATGAAAATAATAGGTCCTGTAAATACTTCAAACGTGAATTTTTTAAACTGGTTCTCTTAGTATTCATAGTCATTTATAACATCATTAAAACTAAAATTAAAAATGTGGTGTATATATATACAAGAAGTACTTTTCTGATCAAGAAAAGAAGAAGCCATGAGTTTTTTGTGGGTAAACTTTATCGCATCTTTTTATTTATAAAATTCCCCTGCGAGCTAGTTAATAACTAATGTCAAAGTTTTTTTTTGTCATTGCTGTAGTTATTAGCAGTCATAACGGTTAAATGGTGCTATGGAAAAATTACACCGTATAGACACCAATTGAACATTAAATAATAGTGCCTTTACCGTTTGATAGACACAATGCATTGCTTACTGTGCGATCAGTTTCCACCGATAATAGTTATAGTTTTGTACTTCTCTCCATCAATCGATATTAGCGATGAAATTCTTGTAGCTTCCATCGCAGACCCGACCACTTTCTTTCCTCGCTAAGGAATGATATTCTTTTGAGCCGAAGTAATATTCCAAATAGCAGTAGCAAACAATTGATAGATTATGCATTTTAATTACAGTACGTCAAGTTTCACATATGTCAGATTATCAGGAGAGGATACTTTAAATGTGATCACAACTGAGAGTATAATTTAATGCCACTATTTCTCTAGCAAAACGTGTTAAATACTTCCAGAAACAATGAAAATTGATATAGCTATGTTAGGGTGTTTCATTTTTTCAAAAGGTTTGATTATCATATGACTTTGCTTACGCCCCGAGTCTCAGCGATGTAAAAGATTCTTATGCCAAACTTCAAGAGGATTTGATAACATTTAGGGGTTGCAAATTTTTGATCACTTTTATCTCAAAGTAGTGAAATTTCTAATACTGAAGTTCTTTGTACTAAAGGGCTTCTCGTGTATTTCTTTCAACTACAGCAGGTAATTGAAGTTTAAAATAGTAACCAATAGAAGAAGTTTTGAAGTTAGAAAAAGCGCATAGTGCTGAACTTTTAAGAGATTGATCCCACTTTTTTTTCGGTTGAAATAGAGGCGAATATCCGTGCTGGTATAGAGAGGCTGTACAAAGAATACAAAAACTTGGTAAAAAGAGAAATCGAGAAAGACGGATTAAGCAAATGTGAAACGGTAGATTTGTAAATGTAATCTCGTCGAGTAATTTGACGTTTTCGGGAAAAATGTGATGGACATAACTAGCATATGACAAGAATATAAATAATCGTAGGTCACGAAGTGAAAATCGTGTGAGTTCGTTAATGAGTGGTGTAGACAAAGTTTCACCCGAAAATAAGATTTTTTGGGAGCTCAAAAATCTGTGGGCTTCATTTGATAAGAAGTCTCATACGACCATGCTGCAAGAAAAACATCCCGTGCAAGATTTTCTAGAAGGACAACGAATGAAAATGATTATATTCCTCTTCAATGCACTAAAAGAGAGAAGTTATCGAAGAAGAGACTAGAAAGGTTTGTTACAACTGTCACTCCTGTACCTTGGTGGTTGGTGTGAAAAAGACTTCCCAGGGGTTCTGCAGAGTGAATGGCAAAGGCTATATATGCACTTAAAATTGTCCTCTTTACTAAACAACTGAATATTCCTCAACGAGAATTGAAAGGATTGAAACGGGTTGCATATTTTGTCAGCCACGTTAATGTTCGCTGTTGGCACGCGGCACCTGTAAGTCAATGGGCTCCGAAGTATGATTTGGAAATGCTGCAACTTCTGAGCTTTTACACAGCTGCAAATGTCAAAAAAGTTACTGATAGACAATTTTCATATATATCAGAAAGAAACGTAGGATTGATTTTTGGAAGAACGTATTATCTGAGAAATAAGGCGTCCATAAGGAATGATCGAACTATCTCTAGATAGCATGTCGAAATTTTCACACGGGCTGTGAAATAATGAAATATTTCTTGATTTTTAAAAAAAAAAAAACAAAAAAAAAAAAAAACCGGAAAGCTCCTGACTGTAGAAAAAGCAAGAAAGAGAGCAACCGATATTTGATCAGTTACAGGGATCAAAGACATCTTGGAGAAGACAGCCTTCTTGGAGTGGCATTGGACCGGCCATGTTGCTCGGATGTAAGACGAAAAATGGACAAATAGAATATTTGAGAGGAGCCCAAGAGATCAGCAGAGGTCGAGAGGAAGACTGCCAGACCAATGGGACAAGGACATACGCAGGATGAATTAACTGGTAGAGGAATTAAAATGATTGATTCCTATTCAATGCCCTAATAGAGGGAAGTTATAGATCTCGAAAATACTGCTCAAACTCTACCTGAAATCATAACTCTAAGAGACTACACCATTTAATGATTGAACTGGCTGTTGATTCGTAAGACATTTTAAGTGTTATGTTACTTGCCTGTTTCAGTTGAAAAATAAACAATTGATACAAATGAGAGGGTTCTTCTTTTTCCTGCCACAAACCACTAACCTCGCTATTCGAAATTTTCGCACGGGCCATCTATTGTAGGAACAAAGATGAATGAAAGAAGGTGGTCCAACGAAACCAGCGGCAGGATGTCGGCCGATAGTTGCCGTTAATTCGACTCCTTCTCTGGTGACAATACGGGGGACGACGGACGTAAGCGACAGCGACCGTGGGCCTTATCGGAGGCTGTCGGAGCGTGCAGTTTTACGAGCGGGTATTTTTCATACTGTGGGCGCCGCCGGCAAGCCGTGTGACGGTTTCTACGACGAGGATTATGCGATGGCGGGGCGAGGCGAGTGCGTGCATGTGCGAACTGCCGGGATTACGCTCCGAGAGCGGCTGTCCGCGTGTCGCCGAGGCTGCAGGCTCGCAGGCCAATTAGCCTGCTCCGCCGTCTACGCTCAAAGGCCGGCCGGTGGTACCCAAATTAAAACTTTACTGCCTATTTTTGTTAATACCGCCTTTCAGGCCCCCATTATTTGCTGTACGGCAAGCTTAAATACTCGTTTCGCCTTTCAGTACAGGATCTTTTATGTTAATACGCGCACAAGAGTCTGAAAAACTGTATGGTATGTATTACTTTATAACTCCCTTTAACGAATACACAAACGAAACCAAGTTTTCCTTCAATGCAGCTAGTCTACAAAGTAAGGTACGCGCCTGCTTGAAAGATTACATGTCATTCGAGGGCTCGTTTCGAGTCAAATGAACCAGAACACTCACAGCTAACTTTCCCGTAACTTGAATGAACAGTCACTCCTTTTGGAAGAAACTTCAATGAGCTTACCATTTCCGGAGAATTTATTTCTCTGTACGTTGAGTCGACAGGGATCTAAAAACATGTTTCCTGATTTATTGAAGCTCCGTCTTCCACACACAATGACGGTATTTGTGATTAAAACTCTTGTAGCATACATAATCGTCCTTTTTGTAAACTAGTCACGATTTACATTTCAAAGTGGAATTCTTTTCTCACAAGTTTTTTTTTAATAATTTTTTGTTGGGATACAGCGGAGCTGCAGGGGAGAGTGACTATACAGATGGCAGTTTACTAGATGGTTTTCGTTTTCATTAATTCGAATCCTGGTTCGATCATGTCACACCAATTTGCGCTTACGCAATTCATAAGCCTATGAGTACATAATTTTTTTTAACGACATAATAAATACCTAGAACAATAACAGTCATAATAATAATCTCTACGAAATTTAAAATCATGTTTTAAAAATAGATGGAACCATTTTTTTAAATATTTCGTAACTACGTGAATAAAAACTGTCTCCACGAATAGTTTAGTATTGAACAAATGTCCATAATGTTAATACGTATTTTGATTGTTATGAATGGAAGATTGTAATTCAAGAAAGTAAGAAAATAACACAACCTGAAAGATAAGTGCGCAAATTAGAAAAATTCGCATGAGATGAAAGTTTTCAGAAACTATAAATGCAGCAGACAGGTAAAACTACAAATGAAATATAACTAATGACAACGAATGCTTCGAAGATAATCACGGTTGTGGCAGTAAATAAATACTGGACATCAGGGTAGAGGACTGCCGAAAACTTCAGATCATTGAAAAATCACAAAAAAAAAAAAAAAAAAAAATTAAAAAAATGATGAAGTAGCAGTAGAGTTATTCTGGAAACAAAATAAACTGAATGGTAACAAAAAGATTATGGAGGCAATATCTCAAATGGGAAAAGAAATTATTGTACCTACAGTACATGTGTCATTTAAGGATAACAAACAGAATTTTAGGGGAATCGGAATTAAATCATATTTATAAGAAATACGCCAATGCAAACATTTATTGAATTCAGAGGAAACAGATCAAGGATGGGAAGGATAGGATTAGGAACTATATGTGTAGCTGGGAGAACTTGGATACTAACGTTATGCAAAAAGAAATAGATGACGACATTCATAAGACAGCAGATCTAGTTTTCGTCACATCATTTGAGAGGCTTTGTAAGATTCGAAATCAACGAAAGAAGTAAATGAGGCCTGTTTACCCATAATTAATTAAAATATCTTGCAAAAGAAAATCCTAAAAATAGTTTAGGTTCATATCAAAAATACATTAAACATGAGAAATTCCGACAGTTTTTCGAGAAAACGTAATCTTTACTCTCGATAGACGAAAAAGCTGAGAAGTATATTAACGTTTGTATTCTAATGCGGGTTTCATATTGTCTGAAATTATATGGTAGGAAAAACTAGCGGAAAATATTGAATAAAATTACATAACTATTATTTTTTTACATTTTAATGGTAATAGCAATACGCATAGATAAAGAAAAGAAAGAATTGGCATAGAATGGGAAAAGACGGATTATTTCATCAAACCAATCGAGATACTGATAACAAAAAAGAGGCTAAGCTGCAGAACCATGGCAGCATTTACTTTCTTTACTGAGCAAAGTAACGCGAAATGCATCCTATTCCTGAGATCGAATGTTTTTCGCCAAATTGAACTTCTAATGCGCTTTACTTCCTTTTAAGATTGATTGCCTGGTGTTACTTCAGTACACAGATTCGTCAAAAATTATTGCTGTAATCTCAGGAATGGAGAGGCATATCCACAATTTAATAAAACTGAATGCGATACTGTCGTATTTAATTCGGTACATGATTTTACAGTAGTTTTCCACTTTCATACATTTTATTAGTAACCTTTATTATAGGCAAGTTGTTTAGGAAATACGTAAATTTAGTGTAGGGTAATCAAATATGGCATCCAACAATTCCAAAAAAAGAAGTCAGTTTAACAAGTTTTCACTTAAACTATAGTTGAGAGTAAAAATGCAGATGATTTCATTCCACATTACCTAATCTGGAAAAATTTCTTTGGTTACATACGTATAATTAGGTTATTCAAGTATGGATTATAAACAATCACGTTATCGTATATCCTACACAAAGCTTCAACAGGCTGCTGTGTAATATTTTATATGATTTTATAGGCAACTAATACAATGTTATTACAGTTACGGGAAAAAATCTTTTAGTTTTAGAAAATTTCTGCTGGGAAATTTCTTTTATGCACAAAAGAAATTATGTCGTGCAATTTTTGTATTTTTTGGTAATACAGTAGGAATTGATTAACTTTCTGCACATGTACGAAAATCTGCACGAGATGGAGGAAGCAAAAGATTATTCAAACTGGTATGGAAAATTACAAAAGTGGAGAGATAACCAACTATTTTAATAAATGTATTCCCACTCATGATGGAATAACAAGCTGACAAATATGAAAATTAACGTCACATGTTTCGAAATTACTGACTACAATAATATAGTACATTGAAGGAAGAGAAATGGTTAGAAGAAATATTATGTAAAAGCAGTTTGAATTTTGGGAAAACTGGAGTGCAAGAGATGATTATGCTAAGTGGGACAAGGTAGCCAAAACATTAGAGCAGTCATGTGTTAAAATGATGCAGAAAAATATTTTCTGATCTACGTAAGAATCAGGTTGCCATAATGAAAGAGGACACTTACGAGACACAAATTCAGTTAAGAATGGAACAAGCCGCGATAACAGTCTACATCCATTGGTATTCAGCAAATATATAGAGGTAGCAGCCAAGGAAGTGGAAGGTAGATTATTCGGGGAGAAATAATAAAAACGTCGCGATTTGCTGATATCGTTGTCCTCTTGCAGGGAAGAATGAGGATATTACAGAATGAGGAAATCACTGAATGGCATGAACGAAATACAAAACAAAATTTGGCGTAATTACACAGTAAACAAAAGCAAACAAAAATCAATAAATTTATCAGAAATTATAACAATAGATATAAAAAGAAGGATTGTATGTGTCAGAACAAGGAAAAAAAATTTGTTATTCAGTAAGTAAAATTAGTACTAATGGGCCAATTAAAAGCGATCTCAAATTTGGGAAATAGGATTAGCGAAAAGTCTTCTTAGAAAATATGACTCTTATAGCTTAAAACACTGACAAAGGACTCGGAATATTCTAGAAAATTAAGCATAAAGAAAGTTCAAGCCGTTAGAAGATGGATTTCAGGTGAAGGACATGGTTTTGTGTTAATCACCTTTTGCCTCAACATCTTCTGACTTGCAGAGTAAAAATATATTGGCATGCGACTTGTAACGTACACAAAATGTGCATAAAATTTCTATGGAGTGATTGTTCAGTATTCAGGTCAAAGCTAAGAAACAGAAGAAGTTAGTTAATAGTAAGTCCGAACAGCAATATGTATCAAAAACAGGCATTCGCCTGGAGTGATTTGGGGAAACTATGGAAAATCCAAATCCAGATGGCAGTACGAGGATTGGAATCCACGTCCTCTCGGATGCGAGGCCAGAGCGTTAGTGTTCACGCACCACGCTCAGTTTCTTGCAGAATAGTGTTTCTTCTGCTATCGTCTACAAACACTTGTAAAAATATACGAGACATACCAATCATAAACGTGAAAATAACCTTCTGTTTCCTATCAGTGTTTGAAAGTTAACTGGCGAATGAACATCACTTCACTGTTAGGTATACGGTGTTTTGATAAGTTCCTTAAAATATAAGATACGCTGTCCAACGTGAATTCATTAACACTTCATTTTTTTTTTCAAAATACAGTAGTACGATCTATTAACACAATAATCATGCATACGGAAAAAATAGATGTTAAACAAAAGAAGTTTGTTGGAAACTGCATAGCTGATTTGTGCTATGAGAGTAACTTTACGTGTACACTGTACGGCGGTAGAGGCTCTATCCAGTTACAGTGTTCGTCTCACAGAGCTGCAGTTTTTTCCATAAAACTTAAAAGAGGCAGAGCGAGCAAGATGCAGATAACATTCCATAAGGCTGCACTCCCGCTGCGAGCAGGAGGCCATATCGGTGAGCGCCATAATGGGCCCCTGGCCGGTGTTCGTAAAGCTCGAGGAAAGTTTCCGAGACATTAAGCTCACCTGGCGCCGAGCCGCGATACACGGTACTCAACGAGCGGAAACGCCTTCTTCCGTGAGTGTAATGGCACACAGTGCAGCGGCCGATAAGCAAACCCACCACTAACAATATGCTACTCTCGAGTTCTTACTTTAACCAGCCACTGAAACATCGTATCTGATTTATGCCATCACTGCTATTCTGAACGCTTTCATCGCCTATTCTCTTTGGAGCAAAATTGAATCGTTTATTTCAGAAATCTGCCAAGCACCAGGTTTGTCCATTTTGGGAAAACACAAAAAACTGTCTACCATCACACTACATGTTTTGATGATGACTTGGATATTTTTTGCTGAAAGTAGTACATATTGGAAACTATTACATCAAAGAAAAAGTGTTTTGGGTATTTTAATAATGCTGTAAATTGAACCAAAAAAACAAAAAAAATCGCTCAACTAGTTTCTGCAGTAAACCAGTGGAGCAAACATAGTTTTATGCTATAATAATTCTCCATACTTTTACGATTTACAAATAATACCCCTGTTTTTGGAAAAAAACTGAATTTTTTATGAGATTGAGACTGCATTACAAATACAAGAGAATTGCACAGATGTAATAATCAGCTACTCCAATCATCACGGTAGGAGTTACTCAATGTTCATAAACAATTTCCACAGCACATTCTGCCTCTGTAGTAGGCCATTGTAAAATGCTGTCATAAAGGGTTTCATACCCCACCAGGTAAGGTCTGAGGGCATTTATATCTCGCAGCTTCTTGATATTGATGGGAACCTAAAATAATAACGAAGGTATTAGGGCTCAGCTCCTAAACATAAATGGAGAATGGCTAAAACATATATTATTTCAGACTGCACTATTTTAGGTAAACTTTTGAATGAAAGAATATAATTACATCTAATAGTAACATTTGTATGGGTTACCTAATAATATCAGGTAATATATTAAACTATTACAACTTACTTTTCCTGAAGGGTAGACCAAACTGGTGGGTAAGTCAGGGACAGGAGTCGTTTTCAGCAGTGTGAAAGTTGGCTGAATGATTCCATCAATATGTGGCCTTACTACTACTTTTCCAGGAGTATTACTGTTGTAACAAAATTGTTTGTATGTGGAGATATCGAAATTCTCCTTTTGGTCTTTAGGAACACCTGTACCATACGTTTCGTCTGAGTTTGTAAGCTTTTTGTACGAATGAGGCCACCATGTTTTGAAACTTCTGATACCTTGGAAGGAAACTCTGTGTACAGTAAAACGATTTGTTTTACTGGTTTTCACTATAAGCTCCGTATATTCCTCTGGTGTATAGATTCGATCCACTTTTTTCAGCCCCGAAGTCTCTGTCACACGGTGAATACGAGTGACTAGGAACAGGGAAGTTGTGGGTGATACTGTAAAAGCACCTTTTATCGCAGAGGTTCTTCAAAAATCTAACAACTGTGTAGTTCTTGTTTTGCCCTGATGGACCATCACTAAAAAGGATCAGTTTCTTTACTATACAGGATATTTCGGTCTCTATGTAATAGGAACATAAAATGTTCCCACAGTTTACTGCAGAAACCAGTCAAGCGAAGTCGTTTGACTGGTTTCTGCATGTAAACGCGAAATTAAACGTAATGTCAGACAACAACAGTTGGAGATATTTTACTGCTTTCTGCACTGAAGTGTGTAATTACCATTAAAGAATAATATGGCGCCATTACCTCATTTTTCGTAGTTTTGGCGCTTAACTGGTTTCTGAAATAAACGATTCAATTATGTGAACTCAATAATTCGAAAATAACGAAATTTCCGTCAATTTTATTACTTAATGCCCCATCTCAGCACAGTAAATTTATATTAATTATACCACCTCTTTAATGTCTGATATTTTCTTTGGTTACATAGATCTAACTATACGAATTGAAGTGATGACATGAGTTTAATAAACGACCAAAAAAGAAGATAATAGGCTGCTATTATCGTCAATAGCACTGTAATGCTGTGGTGATGAGATTGGTGGAAATGGTTTGATAGCCATAAAACAATACATTATTCTTTATATACAGCAAATTTTCAGGTTTTTTTTGAAGTCCCAGATTTATAGCAGTGATTTAAATGATACGCTGTCAAATGTTAGGCTGATATGCACTCATTGTTTCTGAATTGAAAGTAAATGAATATATACAGCACACAACCCACCAGTGTGGCTAAATGCACACTGGATCTGGGAGGTACTGGGCACGAGTATAGGTACTGGCCCACATTACCGCAGCCATCATACAATGCCGAGACGGTCGCCAATCGACAAAAAGTGCAGTACACTAATCACACGCTGAACACATCACTTCCCACATTAGTACGTAGTACGACCAGGCAGGAGGGATAAAATGCTTTGAGTCAGGGTGGGTACGCGGTCGTAAAACCATAACTCCAAATTTAATCATGACAGCGATGAGTGAAACTCACCGAACGCAGCCGATCCCAAAACGTTAGGAAAAGGTGAAGAAGAAGCAGAACGAAACAAAAATTTGCTTCACTGCTGAAGATCCATTTCTCAATTGATTCTGTTTAGATATTTCACTCATGTTAGGTGAAACCAAAAATGCTTGTTCTAATTGCAGAAAATCTTGCTAATACCGTTCATATACATGAATACCGCCAGGAACAAAATGACCGAGCGTGGTGGGTGAGCAGTTAGCGCTCTGACCTCGCATTCGGGAGGACGGTGGTTCGAATCCCCGTCCAGCCATCCAGATTTGGGTTTTCCATGGACTCCCCAAATCACTCCAGGCGAATTCCGGGATGCTTCCTTCAAAAGGCCATGGCCGAATTCCTTCCCGTTCCTTGTCCCCATTCCCATCCCGCCTCTAATGACCTCGACGCTTCTAGTTTGTGCAACAGTAGTATGTCGTTGTAATCATACTTAAATATCAAAACAATTATACAACAAGAATCTGTTTCACCCTTGCAATCTGAAGAATCTGATTCGTTCCGATGTAGGAAGTCTCTGATTAATTTTAAATACTTTACTACAGTTATTGACGTGAAACAGGTCTAGAATCATGGTTTATTAAAACATCCGTGGTATAGTTAACATAGAGCACAATCAATGAAACCATTGACTGTCTCAAATAAACTCTTCCTTTAATACATTCTTATGTGTTTCGTAGTAAGTGTTCATAGCATAGGTATTACAGGGATGGAGTAGCTGATAGTATAGGCCAGTCCAGTGTGTCTAACGCCAAATCAAGCCGAGTATCCTGGAAGTGAGAGTGGCAGAGTGGGCGCAGCGGGCTGCTGAGGACGCAGGTGCGGACCGCGGATGGACCATCAGTGAGTCGCGTCCAATCAAATCCTGCGTCAACAGCAGAGCACAGCCCAGCACGCGAGGAGAGGCACTTACGAGGCGGAAGCGGCTCTCTGCTACGTGATGAAGACGCACGGCCGCTCTGCCACAACGCCACGGCCTGCTTTTAGCCTCCAGGGGCCTGCAGCCCACCGCCAGCCAGCTCACATGTTGCAGAGGCAAGTACTAAATTTAATTCACATTATCTGCTGAAAAATCTATATACAAATAGAAATATTTGTATCATCCCATCGAATTATAAGAATCTCTTACAAGTAGTAAACTCGAATTAGGAGTTTTTTGACTCAGTATAAGTAGTACGTTGTGCATAATAGTTTGAAAAATTTCCAATACAATAAAATTATGATCATTTTGAAATGCTAACGGTTTTTGATTTAATTTCTTCGTATTAGCGGTCAAACAAGCGAATTTTTTTTTCAGCAAGTGCTAGCCGTTTCAACTGAATACTTGTGTTCCAAAAACTCTTCCACGTTGTATTTCTGTTGGGATTAAATAGTGAATGTGTATGTCATATCTGTATTTTTGACATAATCAAGAAAACAATTGTAAGGTAATAATCAAGAATATTAATGGGTGACGTACGTAATTATTCCAGTGCAGTGGAATCATTTTGTATGTCCTGCAAGGAGGCTTATTGCGTGGTGCGAAGAATGCTTGGAGGTGGGGGCATGTTACTGGACGAGTAACTTTTACAATACGGCCAATGAACGTCTGGGGGTCACCTCTAAACAGGTAGGTGGCCGAAAAGATAGAGAGAAGCGTCTAACAGGCCGGCATGGACGTGAATAATCTGGGCCGCTCTGAGCTAAGATATTGTACTGGAAAACATGGATGTTACGAGATCCGAGGACAGTGGATTACTATTTTGTAGGGTTAGAGCACAAGTTCGTGGGTAGTGGTCACAAACACAACAGTAAACAAACATTGTGCCAAATTATCTGAAAGACGTCAAAGTATAACTCTGTCCTGAGCCAATCACCGTTTGTTTGACGACTGTGGGCACTGGGTGATTAAATGGAGGAAGAAATGAAACTGGCGTAGTTCTAATGCCGGTCTTTTTTTTTCCTTACATGTAAACTCTACTGTTTGAGGGAAGAAATTGACGCCATCGAGACGATTGATGGTAAAGTAAAATCCAGCTACCGACGAGGTGCGGTGATGCCATGCCGTCGTGAAACAAGGAGAATATTGTGTCTGGCTGCCGTCAAAGGGGGAGAGATCAGCCGTGGCAGTCTAAAACTTCATAGTTAGGGCCAGAGTGCTAAGTTTGCTTCTGAAATCAGTTTAGTGAGATCATGAACTTACCTAGTGTCCGCTGAGTTAAGGCTGTTTAGTAATCAGTGATGTGTAGATCATGGTGGCGTAAGAGCTTCGCCACATAATTGTGCAATCAACACTGAAGGTAAAATAAGAATCATTGCATTGTGTCTCTCGCGTTTTGAATTGAAACGCCATGACATTTTAAGAGAACTCATTGTTCCGTACATAATCAAGGCACTACCTTTCAAACTATTACGCAATGTGCAGGCAAATACGGACTAGTAGTTGTCTGTTTGAGCATATGGAAAGCTCATAAAGTTATGTTTCCCGTTACAATATAATTTGTAATGTGGATTTGTAAGTGTTTTAACAAGTATAAAATCTTTTAGTATCACATGTAAATGATCAGTTCAAGATTTTTTTATTGTATTTTATGCCATTTCCATGTATGTACAGCAATAATATATTAACAGCACATTAATTTTCTTTGTTTACAAAAAGTAAAAGATTAATGTAACATTTATGATAATATTGTGAAAATGAAACTTTCTCCCATGAATCCTGAGAGTAAAGTAAAATTAATAGTCATAAATATGTATAAATTTAAATTAAATTAGAACCTCGAGTAATTAGTTTCTATTTCAGTACTATGGTGGTCCTTTATCACATAGTAAAGTCATGTTGGACCAGGTCGCTCGATTTAGAATTGTACTGAAAAAATGGATCTTCGGTAAAACTGTATAAAAACAATATTCTTTCGAACCATACTTACTGAATCAAAAGTTGTTATATTTATTATTAGTTACAATGAGACTGATGTCAGGGTTACTGTTTCTCCACATAGCTACTTATCATTCATACTTACTTTTACGTTAACTTATAACGAGTGTGTGAAGAGGATGAAAGTTTTTAGCTTTGTGATTTCTGTTTGAGGAAAATGATAACAATATTCGTAGTAATGTATTGTTTAAGCAGTTGCATACTTCCCTTTGTGGAGATATTATTTACATGTCAGTTTCAACGAAGTAGGGAATCAAATGTAGAAAAATCTCTCGGGATTCTAGCCAAGTCAAAGTGAAGTAGACTGGTGACGTTTCGAGAACCGGCACTGCTCCCATTGTCAAGCACAAAAATGTACATAGTTATCTAGGAAATCAAATGCTGGTACCAGACTTTACGTAAAAGTTCTATGACTCTCTCCTGTAATGCCACTAAGACACGTCACCGTTTAGTCCAATACACTTCTCCTTGTCTCAGCTGATAAAACTAACGTCGACGAATTTACAATAATTAATGAGTCTTCCTCTTCCTCACCATCTTTCACCGTTGGCATGGTCAAATTTAGAACTTCGGTTTTACTGCCGCTGTCCCTACTGACGCCAAGTATTTTATACCTACTGCCAGATTGTGCTACGTACAAATGGAAAAAGTAGTGTGTTGCCACAGTTCTGCGAATTGCGTAACTATGTTCTCTGTGTGATATTTTGTTTGTGAAAAGTGCTGTTTATGAGGCGGAGATCATTCGCCTGAACAGTCAGAACGACTACTTCGCAGTGGCCAGGCAGGGCTCGTGCTCGGTCCGTTGTTGCTCGCAGATCTAGGGTACTGAGCCACACAATCCGCCTGGAATGAATCTAAAAAGGAGCATTAATTCTTTGCTCGTTCCATTCTTTATATCCAGCCAACAGCTGTGAATGCTTTGTTATACAAAAAAATAATTTATTATAGATTTATGTCATGTTGGTGATACCTAAACTACATTGGATGTTATAACTATAATAAAAACTTGTTTCACGCACGTCAACCTTGAATTAATAAATGGTGACGCCCGTCGTACTGGGTGACCCATGCGTCGGCGCCGTCAAGGAAGGAGTTACTCCTCCAAAGCAGTGTCTTCGGAAATTTATGTAGAGTTATTTCCGCTTGTCTTCTCCGGCAAAGAAGGTAAATTCGTGTGATCGTAACGAGCTGGCTGCATCGTAGCAGCCTAACTTGGTAATCATACCTGCTCTAGGTGACCCATAGTTTAATGTGGAATCCGAACGACGGAAGCGTTCTTGTGTACTTCACATTACACAGTAAGCTGTGCCAGAAGTGAACGTCAGGTTAAGGGCCCATCATAGTCCCCGCCGAAACAGGGATTCGAACCGGGGACTTAGGATCTCCATTCAGACGCCTTAACCACTGAGCCACCAGACCACTCGACCAGCGGTGGAAGTATTTGTAAGTGTGGATGACTGGGATGTGTTTGTTTTCAGAATTGCGAAACAAATAAAGGAGGAAGGGAGACCGGGGTAGGTCCATTTAGACCACTCTTTCGAAATAAACCAAATGCCGCCAACTTTAACGTCACAATTCGACGCTCGAAACGCAATAAACAGTGCAGTATGCAATCTATCCATAAGCACTGCTGAGAGGTTTGGGAGTTAACTTAGTAATTTGGTGATTAGGCACTGTGAACCACCTCCTTGCCTATCCTGTCGGCCAAGGCGTGATGATGAATCTAACCAGCCAACACCGTGTGAGACGCCAGGCATCATCATGGTGCCGCCATCATGTGAGCCTATTGAGCGGGCAATTAAATAATGGCAAACGTAATAATATTAAAACATTTTTAACTCAACATAAAACTCTTCTAAATAAAATTTAACGAACTCTATTAGGGGACTTCCAATGTCAGAAAAAACTATAGTGATTTTTGTGATCATTCAGTGGAAAGGGAATAACTTATGTGTAAATACTTGGACAGAACCCATTGGTCAAGTAACAAGAAGATACTTCAGAACCATTCATTTGTTGGAGAGATTGCTGAATTGATATAGTAGACAGTTGAGGGATTTGAGTTATACAAAACTTAAGTCAGACTACTGGTTGCTTATAGTGGGGCAATATGGGACCTAAATTTTGATTATCAAATACCGGAATTGGTGTGGGTGTGAAGGGGGCATTTCTATTCGACTGTGGTAATTACCAATCAGTAACTTATATAATAAAGGTCTTCAATTGGAATTCATTGGAAGTGTGAAGAGGGTGCTGCGAATATACTGTATAAGTACTATAATGGTGATTAGGCTTGGTATATGTTGATAGAAGAATTAGGTGTTGTATATGGAAGGACCACAAGCTTGATTTCAGGAATAAAGAAAACGTAAAATTTTATTTTGTTGCTTATGGAGACAGGGAGTGGAATAAATTACCATGGTGAATGATTTGAGTAGAGCACTTAAAAAATTAAAAATAAAATTCGCTAATAGAAAAAATTAATGGGTGAATAAATTTCACTCTGTTTAAGATAAAAGAAAAAATAATAATAAATGGGAAACTAGGTGTGTGGGGAAATTTAAAAGGTTGCATATGTTATCTCGCAATTACATTAAATTTACGTTTAACGTGCGCCTTCTGTTATGAAGTATGTGTGTTTTTCCGTAATTGAATTAACCGCCCAAAGTTAAACTGCTCCAAAAAGATAAACCAGTGGTCTTATTACATCCAAGACAAATGAGATATGGAACTGAATATATCCCAGTATCTTTATCATCTTTTAATTATAATTCTCTAAAGAAGATGTAAAAAATGAAATTAATGATTGTTTTGATAATTCTAACGTAACGTAAATGGATCAATTCTGTAACAAAGAACACAATAATTGATCCAAATTTTTTAAATTTCAGCTAAAATACAAGAAGTTTCGCAGCGGTGACGTTAAAATATTTATATACCTCTGCATAATATTTTAAATGCCAATGTAGCCATGTCTTTCTGTGTGTTTATTACGTTTTCATGAAGAAAAGGATAAAACCGATCTTGTTGAAATTTCACAATGAAATCTTGTGTATCATTAAGAAGGAAACAGGATACTTTTTTCTGGATAAATATCATATTTCGTCATGAAATTCCGAAAACTAGAAGAACAGTGATAGACAGACGGAATGTATGTGTAAGGCTCTGTAATATTATATCGATGGCTCAGCTTTTATTCCTCTCGCATTCAATTTGTGGGATATCTTATATGGAACTTACAGCTTTCCAAATCCAATTCTAACAATTAATTCTACGTCCACACGTACGAAGTCGGGGGTAACAGCTAGTTTTGTATTATTCTCAAAACATGTTGCATACACGGCTCTACTAAAACTCGTAGCTTTCATAGATTGTGCATGGGGAACACAGGCGGTGCTACAGAGAGTTGCTTTTGAAGTGGGCCGTTGGCGTGGCTTTGTTCTCGGATTTATCGCGCACTTGGGGCGAAGTTAATTCTGGTAGTTCTGGCCACGCTTGTGGCCGGACTCAAGGAATTACGAGTGGCGCGCTGCACACACCAAACGCTGTTAAGTCCGGCGTTCATTATTAACGGTAATGTCGCAGCTCTTTTTTCCCACTGCAATTAGCAAACCGCAGTCCGAAATTAGCAGCTGGCGAGGATTCAATGGCATCGTGTTCAGTGTAGGGGGGAACTTGTGATTCTGGCAAACTAGATTATCTGACCGAGTTGCGGTGAGATAGAAAGTTTGTTCGCAAACGCACCTAATCAGGTTCAAAGAACTGCCGAGTCACGCGTGGGGCGTTGATATCGTTTGCAGGGTTTTCGAGAGGGACCGCTCTCACCCAGCGGAGCGCGCTATTCGACTAGCCTTGTCTGAAAGGGACCTGGGCGTGAAAATGACTAAAAAAATCGACTTTTTTGCCTCTATCTGATAGAAAAATTTCTTTTGTTTCAAAAAATGTATGGTTTATCAACATTTAAGTTGTTAGCTTGGTCCTAAATGCTCTTTGAAGAAATGTCTGCACACTGGCCACTCCTCCATTCAGTTCACTGTCGCTGCGCGATAGCGAAAACATAATTTTCCTTATGTTCTCGCAATCATACTTTCAGATTCGTAACGGCAAGATCGACAGTACATAATTGACCTGATGATGGCTGCTGAGCTAGTTGCCGACAGCTTGTCGCTTTTTAATAAAATCCGGCTGCAAATCCGAGAACATTTGTTGTCATACTTTCAGAACGTTATCACAGATATGTTCAAGAAGGCTGTTTGAAGAAACAGAGATCACATATGCTATAGTGTTTATTTCTTTGCTTTTTTCGTCATCTTTGCTTTGTTGTCGTGAGTTTCGTATCGTGTTTATCTCAGATCTGCTTTATCTAGTGAGAGTGACTTTACTTTCGTAGTTTCGTTTAATAATTGTTTCCACGATGCCAGGTGTTAAGAAATTCAACGCAAAACGCAAGTTTGACAGGAATCAGTTCAGTGTGGCTGCAAGTAATAAGAACACGGTGGAAGAAGAAGCACCTGTGCAACATGAGAACTCACCTGGCAGTGCTTCCTAGCGCAAGCTTTCTTATAAGATGTCTGATGAAAACAAGTTCAGTGGTGCTTCGAGTGTAAAAATTGTTCTGGTAACATTATTTTTAATATAAATGTGCTTTAAAAAATCTTTAACAGAACAATGGTATGCAAATATTGTAACTGTGTATACAGAATAGAAGTTTTTGAGGATATAGTTTCCAGAAAAGGTCTAGCAATCACAATTATGGTTATCTGTACTAATTGTAAATCCGAGACTAAGAACAAGACAACTAAGTTGACAAAAAGCCGATATTACGAAGTAAATTTTCGTTTTTTTTATCTTCCTCCTCCATGTAAGTTTGAACGATACAACCATGTTTTATGTCACGCTCTATCTGAAGTAAGTGATTTTTCAATGAAACAAACAGCAGAGGACGCGATGGATATAGTTGCTGCATTTGATGGATAGTGGCAGAAAAGACGCCATGCCTCTCTAAATGGTATTGTAACAGCCACATTTATAGAAAGTGAAAAGAGTTTGGATATTTAATGCTTATCAAAACACTGTCAGGTTTGTGCAAACAAAAACATTCGCACTCATTTATGAGTGAAAAATTTTGAAAGTGCCAGTGGCAACATGCAAAGTGAAGTTGTAATGAATATTTAGGCATGTTGTGGTGTAAGATACGTAGGCTACCCTGGGGATGGAGACTGTGAAGGCCATGCAAGTGTAGTAAATGACAGACCATATGGTAATATAGAGATACAAAAGCTGGAGTTTATAGGGCATATTCAGAATCTATTGGGAGCCAGCCTGAGGAAGCTGTGTAGAAACCTGAGTGGGAAGAAACTCTCAGAGGGGAAATCTATAGGAGGTCTCTGTCGTCTAACAAAGTGTGAAATAGAAAAACTATCTCAATATTATGGACTGGCAATAAGACGAAACTTTAGAATTTTAGAGAATATGAGGAAAACTGTCTGGGCTAATTGGTTTCATAAAATTTCTACTGATGAGAACCCACAGCATAGACTATGCCCTAAAAGTGATGCTTCATTGTGCAAGTACTGGGTGAGTGAAGCTACAGGCAAGGAATTTCACCATAAACATTCCTTGCCTGCCACAGTAATGGAAACAATAAAGCAGACATACAGGGACCTTGCAGACACAAAATTACTAAAGAGATGTCTACATGGCCATACACAAAATCCGAATGAAAGTTTCAACAGCTGCGTGTGGCAACGAGTACCTATTGGATTGACAAATAGGTGTGACGGATTCTGTCATATGTCTCAATGATGATGTCATTAGCAGGACGAAAGTAATGGACAATTTAGATATCCACCCAGGAATTAATATGGTAGCTGCTCTGACTGCCATAGATCGGCAGCGAGTAGTTGAAGCTGAAAGAGCTGCAGAAGCCACCACCAAAGGGTCCGGAGTAAGGAAAAGACTCGTGAAAAAGTCTGCAGAGGATAAAGATGCAGCTGGCCATCAAGAGTATGCTGCAGGAATGTTCTGAAAAATTCATACGGTGAGTCAAAACCATCGTGAACAATCTTATATCATTTTCTCTAAACTACATTTTCAGAATATTATGTACATATATTTTCACAGTGGTTAGACCTATGTTTACCAAATTGGTCCCAAGTGAAGAATGGGACAGTTTATTTGTGATATGCCCAATACATTGCAGAAATTTTTTGTTTTTGTCATCGTGCATATAATTTTAGTGGTAATTTTGAAACAAAATAATTAGGTGGTATAATAACTTTTTTCTATTTCCCCAGACGTATTCCAAACTACAAAAGGAGAGGCATAATGAGTTTCTAGGAATGTTGACTGCAGCCTGCCAAAATTTGAACGCTAATAGACTAATGATGCACTAGTAAATGGTACCAGAATGGGAATGTGTGTTATAAAACAATCTACTAGATAAGATGCTGTAATTTTTAAACTACAACAGATATTTAAATAAGTTTCTACACACACGTTTAACTAATGTCATTCAGCGTTGGTACAAAATCGCAACTTCCTCCGCATTATAGATCATGAGTAATATGTATTTAAACGAAGCGTAAAAACGCAGTCTGTTCACGTTCAGGTTCTCTGAAAGTACTAAGAAGGTATCTATATTTCAAACCACGTAATAAACGGCAGACTAATGTCTTTTCCATTAAATGATGGAAATTTAAAATAAAAAAGATTCAGTTGTGATTTTAAGAAGTTTAGAAATGTGCTCCTGGTGTATAATATTGGAACGATTGTTTTAGTTTTCTTGTGTTGCAGTAGGTCTACTCTGCAATTCACAGGGTGTGCTGTACTAATCTTAGATTTTTCCTCAACTGCGGTATACTGTACATTACAATCTCTGATCACACATGTAAGCTGCTGTCATGATTATTCAATTTCCTAATATTTACGATTATAATATACATTATGAATACGTCAGTTTGTTTTCTTTTTTCTATAGTCTTCCTGACTGCCGGAGAAATTTAGTAAACTCATCACTAAATGGCGAGGACTGAATATTAGTCAACTAATACCACACAAAAGCTTCGTTTTGTTATTGACATGATGCCATATTGCAGCCCGTACTAAATTTTCCAGGTTCCCAAAACAGTTTGCACAATATGTGAATTTTACATTCGGGTAACAAATATTTGCTAAGATAAATTTCAGGATAATTCGCTTATAAAATATTAAAGACGATTGTTGTAGCTTTCATGGGTTTTAAATTCAAAATGATTCAGTCAAATGTAGCTAGATGAGACAGATAAATATCAGGAATAGTGTGTTTCAGAAGATCATGAACTGACACTGAGGACAATACTTCAGGAAGGATGCTGTTTACTCTTGTTTGTGATCACAGAAGAAGAACATCTAAAGGAACTTTCAGTGCTTAAGCCTTTAAACTATTCACATTTTTACTGGTCATTATAAAACCAAAATTACTCTAAAAACAAGGAACGAGCTTTATGGGTTTTGATTTCAGTGATAGTCGGGTGAAATTAGTGACAAAGATTAGAGTCACTTATTGGTTACAGTTTTTACTGTATCTGCTTTCAGAAGTAGCATGTTTATCGGAGTTAATAACATTATTTTTTTAATGTCCATTTGATTTCTTGTAGAAAAATTAATTAATTCTGCCAGAACTTTGTGGCTCCCAAGAAATTTCACATTCTGGAGCACTCTTGTAGTTTATTTGCGTGAATTTGATCACTATAGCTCTGAGGGCGCTGTAGCTACTTTTGAAAAAAGTAACAGCAATACTTGTCATCAGAATCACACAAAATTTGGTAACTCGGTTCTTAGTAATATGGAATGGAATATTTAATAGGCATTTGTGTTTCTGATTTAAGCTCGTTCCCTCAAATTTATCAGGCATTTAGCTTTAACTTTATTGCAACACTAAACTTGAGAAAATTACTTCACGCTTAACTGTATTGCATAAGTTAAAAGTTTTGAATTCACCTCATGTAATTCAATTGGATGTTGTATCGACGTGACAAATGATTTTAAATGTTGTTAATCCGAGAAATCGTTGTGTCCGCAATCATAGATAAAATAATAATAATATAAAAATCTTTCAAATGTCTCAGGTTTTCATAATGGACTAAAAAGTATAAAATAATTTCTCCAATCCTTATGAAGGCTAAAACCTTTTACAGATTTCTAACTTCTTCTAAATTATACTGAAAAATTATACTCAGGAATTTTTGATAGCTATTAAAATACTGGTGACGAAAAAATTGGATCGCATGCTATATATAACTATAAGAAGTGTAGAGAGTAGCTATCAATGAAAGAATTTATTTATCAGTTCACATTATTTGCGGTGCAGTAAAATTGTTAGTTGATCTATTAAAGCATCAATTATCCATCGTTTGAATCATAATTTGTGGTCTTGAGTTCGAACAAAAATCTAATAGAAAACAGCACTTTTGGTTCTTCCATAACTTTCCAATTTTTCAGGCAGCATTTCCAATTATTTTTCTCTAAAAACCTTATTCAGACTATTCAAATTGGTACATAGAAAAAAACACATTCCATTTTTCAAGAATTTTCTGGATAACTTTTCACATTTTTTTCTCTAAAAACCTTATTCCTACTATTACCACCATTTTAAAAAATTTATCCAAAGTGGTCCATAAAAAAATTCAGTTTTCCATAATTTTCCGATTTTCTAGGCTACTTTTCCAAATTTTTTCTCTGGAAACTTTATTCGGACTATTAGAAGCATTTATAAAAAAGTTAGCCAAATCAGTCCATAGAAAATACTACTTTATTTCTCCAGAATTTTCCAGACAACTTTTCCAATTTTTTTTCTCTAAAAACATTATTCAGACTAATGCTAACATTTTAAAAAATAGCCTAATTGGTTCATAGTAAATGTACTTTCAGTTTTTACCAAATTTTCCTATTTTCCGGGCAATTTTTCCAGTTTTATTTCTCTAAGAATCTTGTTCAGACTATTAAAGACATTTAAAAATAGCTAAATTGGTCAATAGAAAAAAGTACTTCGAATTTTACCGAATTTTCCAGACAACTTTTCCATTTTTTCTTCAAAACCGTATCTGGACTGATATGAACATTTAAAAAAATTGGCCAAAATGGTACACAGAAAATAAGACTTAAGTTTTCTCAGAATTTTCCAATTTTCTGGGTAACTTTTCAAATTTTTCATTAACTAAAAACCTTATTCGTGCTATTACTAATTTAAAAAAAAATATGCCATATTGGTCCATAGAAAAGTTTTCTACGAATTTTCAAATTTTCCGGACAACTTTTACAATTTTTCTCATTTTTCATACATTGTCATCCACTTCTGAGCTATGGTCAAAATTTCAAGTCTCTAGTCTAGCTCATCGAGAAGTTAATTTAAAATCAATTTCAAAATTCCACCCGGACAGACAAAAAATCCCAAAGCGAATTAATAAAAACAATGTAAAAGTATGTAATATTTAATACCAGAATGTCAGTTTTATCCTATGCATCTGCTATTAATTTGAAGCTGAATCATAATTTGGAGTAGATATATTTTACATCTTTCTCATTAGTGGATTAACAGGGAGTCGTAATCTCTACGTACAGTAAAATGGAAAAGTGGCGTCTGAAAAATAATATATATTCCATAAAGAATAGATGAAACGTTCACTGCTGATGACAAAGGTTGTGGCAACCGTGAAATTTGTTTTATGTGAGTTGGGATAGCATAAAAACAAATGAACGAAATTTATCGAAACT
Organism: Vandiemenella viatica; assembly: GCA_031002005.1. Classification (NCBI taxonomy): domain Eukaryota; kingdom Metazoa; phylum Arthropoda; class Insecta; order Orthoptera; family Morabidae; genus Vandiemenella; species Vandiemenella viatica. The sequence continues at coordinate 310,202,349 of JARYHS010013630.1, read as the reverse complement.
GCACATACCGGTAGTGATCCTTTTGTCTCAGAGTAATATAAAAAATATTTTTTTATTTGCATCAGGAATACAGTTTCCTTTGACAAAGTAGTCAAAACCGTGGTTACTGGAAAAGTCTGTCTACTCTTTCATAATCTAAAAATTAAAAACACATTTCAAGAAAACTGCCGCAATTTATATCATTCGATGGCCGAAAGAATAATTTTTATATCAGTTAGAACCAAAGTTCTCGATGATTCAGAGGTAAAAACGTGATTTTTTTTTTAATTTTTGTTGACGCACTAAGCAAAGACTAATAAACGAATTTAAGAGAAACTTACAAGTGGAGATAACTTATACCATGGGCTAACAAACAGAAATTCTTTTATTCCAAAATATTACATAGTTACTTAACAAAAGGTCAAATAAAACCTACGTGATTAAAAATTGTGTATGTCTAATATTAAGAGGAAGCTCATTGATTTTGTATGTACTAACAAGTTCTCACTGTAATTATCGTGAAATCTATGCATCCAAAGAAAATGTTGAGTTTGTTTTTGCCATCATATAGGTAAGTAAAGTTTTTTTATTTTTTAAATCGCTTTCGGCATCTTAGGCCATACAGCCAGCCTGCGAATTTTTTCCAATTAATTAGACACACCAGGGTGGACATGACATTCACAGACACATCCCTCTAACACCCATGCCCGCGGCCGGACTCGAACCGGCGACCTTCTGCAGGTGGACTAAGTATAGTTCTGTTAGTCCCATATATGCGGAAATAGTTCATTCCTGTGTCAACAGATGGCATGATAGGTCTTATATACACGTTGCTCGTATCTATATAAACTATAATAGATTATTATTATTTTTTTTTTTGAATTAGGGATTTTCTGTGTTATTTGGTTTTACGTGGTTATACCACTTCAAATATTGTTTATAAATAGAATTAGGGTGAACAACATTGAAGTGCACCTGCTTATTATGAACACCCATAAAAGCCTGCGGAGGAGTGTTCGTTCAAATGAGTGGCAAAAACAACTAAGACCAATATTTTTTTTAATGTATTAATAGCACAGATCTTAAATGCCACTTTGACGAAGTTACTGATACCGCTTGGATTCTTAATAACAGAACAGTGTAAAAATAAAAATATATGTCTATAATGTCGGTCATCTAATGAACATGTTACCTGTAAGTCTTTCCTAAAATTCAAGCAATCAAAAGTAGAGTAAAAGGGAATACGTACTTATTATATGGCCTACAGCCTTTCGTTTTGTATTGGTTCCTGGAAATATCAGCCTAGACCGAAATTGAGTGTCACCTCTGTGATATAGAATACGTTAACATCTCTCATTTTCCAATATGAACACTTGTTGTGTGCCTGATGGCGTGACGGACACTGTCTAGGTGCGCATGCGAGGAGGGTGTGGCGACTGTCTGCCAATCGCGTTCGCAGCTGTTGCGCCGCATCAACAGGCAGCAGAGCGGAGCAGGTAGCGGACACCTGATGCGCTGCGCAATCAATAAGCGCCACCCTGCTCAGGTGCATCATATCACCACACAGGAAAAACACTACGATCAGCACGCCAGGCAGGGGCAGGACCACGCCAGAGTAAGGTATCTCACCCCAAGGAAGTCGAGGATCGAATGTGTTCCCAGCCGCGGATGTTGTTAGGTATTGTTTCTGTCGTGCAATGTTCGCACTCTATCGGAACAGCGCGAAGAGACAATCCAACGGTTATTATACCCAGTAATAGAGTCAAAAGATTTGTATAGTTGACTGTGGGGCCTAAGAAGATAAATTACAAATAATCTAAAAGTACGTATAGTTCCCTATTTTAGTGCACCCACAATAAGAATATTGAATTTTTTGGTAGATAAGGACGGAAAAGAAACGGGGAAAAATTATATATAGTTTAAGAGTCTAAATTTACATGATTATCAACAAGTCACAAAAATTAGTGGGAAAACCATAGTAAAATTATCAGGTGACATTAAAAAAAAAAAATTCTTCGTTACCGTGGATAAGGTGAACGTCCATATGAGATAAGTTACTTAACTGTGTATCTGCAACTATATCACATACCTCGTTTTTCGGTACGCCATGTATTGGACACTTTTGATCATGAACAACATCTGTATATATACATCAGCAAGGCATTTTATTCGACAACAATTTTTTAAACACACTGAATCTCAAAACTGGAATACAGAGTTATACTCAACTATAATTCATTAAAAAAATTTAAGAGTTTTTTTTTCAGATTAAGTGTATCACTGTCATCTATGTAAAATAACAAAACAAAACCCAATCAAGCAGAGTAAGTGACTGTAAGGGTTGTGCTTTTGCCGTGCTTATTGCTGACATTTGGCGCCCACAATCGTTGTACTCATTGCATGTAGGCTAAGGTAAGAGATATAAAAACAAAATTTAAATTTGGAAATGACTATCAGAATGGCACGATTATTGTTTTGGTGGTAGTTCTGGTACTATGAACCATGTCAGAGATTATTTTGTAGATGCTTTTGAATGGCTACAATATTTGACAGTTGTCGATGAACTCTGGTACTTCGCTTTGTGTTGAATTATCGTTAGAATGTTGCCTTGAACTTGATTTTCTAAGATCACCGGGTTTTGGAACTTGGTAGACTAACTTAAAAACAAAACATCCAAAAGTGTGTAAGTGAGGTGATCAGATTATTTTCTTAAAATACTTTGCGTAGCCAACTATTTTAACGATTAATGTAAACCCTGGACAACGGTTTAAAGTTTACGGTTAATAGTAAATTGTTGGTTATTTTAAACAATGTCGTCTAATTTACGGATCGCTCGAACTGCTAATCAGCTAAGAAGCCGGCAAAGTCTTAAAGTCAAATTTGCATCCAATCTAAATGTTTGTACTGACTGGACAAAACTGAGCTGATGTCTGTCTGTTGTTCGCGGACTACCTTTGGTCAGTGTTTAAATTTCAGAAGACTGATCTATAACTATCTTTCCCTTTGTCACTCCTTCTGACTGTTACCGGCCAGTGATTTTTCACAATCCGTGCCTGTTTGGTGGGAGTTTCATTGAGATGAAAAACCAACATTAATGTCATTCAGACCTCCCATGTTTAGTTACTAGTGTTGGTCGAAGATAGCATGTGGACATCAAAAGATGAAGAACCTGGTGTAATTAAAAAACAACGAATAGGGTCTGGAGATCCACCTGGCTGAGTCGTATTGTTACAAGCATCCTGATATTGGAGTTATTATTGCAGAAATGGTACTTCCATGCTCATATGTATCCGAACGATCTGAATCGCTCATCGCTCATCGCTCATTGCTATATTACCTCAAAAAACTTATTCAACCATTCCTACACATACGTTTACACAGACCTCTACCCTGTAGGTGGTACATTCACGTGAATATCCAAAATTGAGCCTCACCCAACTCACAAAAAAAGTGATCTATTTTATCACATTCGATATACAAACGAAAATATGGATTATATTTCGTTAATAAAAGAGTTGTGTATACATTGAATGCACTTTATTTTAATTTTTTCACACATTTAAGAGAAATTACTTGTGCATACAGAACTTAAAAGTTCCATTTTGAAACAAAAAGTAAATTTTAAACAGACGTTAAGGTAAAAAAAAAGCAAGACGTTATACTAATCATCTATTACTTAAAACAACTAGGTATTAATGATACAATAAATATTTGCGATGTAAAGATAGTTTTAAGTGAGGGCGTCAAAAAATTTAGTTTTACCTAAAAAGCTGCTTAAAGCGCAATGAACACTCCTTTTAAAACAAATACAAAACACGATGAAGGTTCAGTAGTAGATGAAGACATAATTTCACATAGTGTTGTCACGTTTGTGGTTTTAGTGGTGTTTTATAAGCAGGCAAAGTACAAAAAAAGTAATACGGCTTTTTAGCGATATCGTTATTCTGTGGGTGCTGCTGTTAAAACTCAAACGACAGGTGAAACGTTGGTTGGATGTTCTTACCAAAAAATCCATCTCTAAATTGCTATTGCTTATTTAGCAATTAACGAAATGCTGCGTTTGATAGCGAACATATACTAAATCATTGGTTCATTTCGCGGTTTTATACGCTTTTTGCTACTTGACGTTATTATTGTAGACCAACTTTTCACTCCATACTGATGGTAATACTACGCTGAACTCTTCCGACAGTAGTCCGTAAAGAACTGCATTGATTTAAGGGGTAAAAATGTTACCAGTCATCTTGTAACCCAGAATACAACAAGAAGTTTCACAAGTGCGAAAAAATTTGTAAGCTGATACTAATGCAGATCATTATTCATGAACAATTGTTTCCATATTTTGTAACTATTATTTATGAGACCTAAAGTTTGGAGGAAATACACAGGAAACTGGGAAGTAGGAAAGGTAATGCTGGTCAACACGTGTGTAATAGTTGTAGCCCATTCTGCTGCCGTCTGGGTAGGTCAACTGGAGAGAATAACAGAACTAAAAAATTTTGAAACAATTTGCAGTGTAGACCATGATCGCAGAGTCTCCTTGTCAGCTGACACTTAACGTTCACTATTGGATGTATAAGGTATTTCAGATCCTTACTTAAAAATCGTCCTCAACGCGTTTGTAGTTTAGTATTTTGACACTATTTTTTGGCTCAGCGGCTTCAGTAATTCGATAACTTACCGGAGATCTTTGCTGAAACTGAATGAAACGTGAGATCCACGTATAGCCATTTCTTCTTTGTGAAGGTATTTTGTGGTTGTTGTGGCACCAAACTTGTTGGGTGAGTGGTTAACGCTTTAGACTGAAATTCGGAAAGTCGCATGTTAGATCACCTGATTTCGGTTATTCATGGTTTTCCGAAATTACTCCAAGCGAATGTCGCGACGTGTTCCTCGAATTCCCATTGTTGCGATCCTTGCCATTCCTTTTTCCCAGCGCTCTCCTAATTACATTGAAATCGGCTAGTCGTTAAGCTCTAACCAAATAAAAACTTTGTTATGCTTTCAAAGTTTTGAACTCCATTCAGCTATAGCTGTGATGACAGCAAATTTGTTCAAACATAGTTTAGATTGATGAAAATCCATCAGTGTTTTCCTTCCAGTACTAAGCATGCTACAGGAGACAATTAAGATCGGAATACCAAATTTTCATTAATTGGTTTAAGCGATTTGACTGAAATTGTTAGACTTTTTATGATCAAGAAGTTTATCGGTTATTACTATAATTTTACGTCTAACGTTACTTACGTAGACCTATACAACGAAGACAGTGGAATAATTTATTCTGATAGGATGCCTGAATAGCATTTTGAATCAGTAACTGCTACGCAAACTAGTTTTATCATATCGAAACTTTGGCTTGCCTATCAAAGCTAAAACTAAGCCTTGGAAGCTGTATTTCTTTTCATGAAATAGTTGAAAATTTTACCAGTTCTGTTGGCACTGACATTTTTGATGTCCACTTTTAAGTATATTTATCAGCAATTTTGTGTATATCATGGTCAACAATATCCATATTTTGGTTTTAGAGGATTAACAAAATAATTTCAGGCTAACAGGGGACTAGTTCATACATAAATACCGTGGCCGGATTCCTTTCCAATCCTTGCGAAATAATCTTTTCCATGACATTTCAAAAATATAACATACTTAAAGACTCAGTTGGTATAAATTAAACCAAGAATGTATTTGACTTCGATGCGTTTCTCCTCTCCATTCGTTTAGCTTCACAATTGTTTTATGAGGCATTTTAGTGATCCACTGTACAGTCAACAGAAGAAGAACGTAACAGTTCATGAAAATCACATATGTCTGAGGCTGGACTCTAGCCTTCTACTCCAGGAACTGCTCGAGCGCTAGAAACCATGCTTCCGAATCAGCAGTGGCACCTGCGACGGCTGGAGCCAGCGGCTGAGACGGCAGCAGAAGGGACAACAACTCTTACACACGTGTTGACCAGCATTACCTTTCCTGGTTCCCAGTTTCCTGTATATTTCATCCGAACTTTGAGTCTCATAAACAACAGTTACAAAATATGGAAACAATTGTTCATGAATAATGAATTGCATTAGTATCATCTACTCTTGCCCTTTACAAATTTTGAATTATTTCAGTGTTGTTGGTAAATTATTAATTACTTTACTTGGTACTTTATTCGTGTGGAAGAGGTCTATCGGCCCGAAACTGGACTGACCTGTTGAAATTTGTTTTAACTGCTCCGTTACAGTGTCCTCTTCACGTTTTGCACTCTCATTTCTCGGTAAAGTCACCACGAATTAAATTAAAAATGCCAAAAATGAGACGCTCCGCAACCGCAAAGTGTTAGCAGCACCTCAAAAATGCGTAAAATTATCGGTATGGGGTTATATCAACATAAACAGATTCGTTTCGTCATAGTAGTCCTGGTTAGGTTGAAAATCGGCCTGGATCAAGAGTAAAAATTTACGGGAAATTCGTTCTGCAGCATCCATCTCAGAAATGGCGCATTTATTAGCAACGGAAGCAATCGATTGTCTCTGACTGCTTGTATCGATATAAAGATTGCGAGCGTTGTTGTACTGTATCTCGGATAAATATTTTCTAAATTCTGATTTCGTGCGAAGTTTTACAAAATATTACAACAAAGGATTTTATCAACATTTCAAAAGATTTTCATTGCTTTTGCAGCGCCGTCGGCTTCTAATAGCTACATGTCACTATCACATTTTGGAATTTTTTAATTTAATTCGTCGCGAATTTTCCTAAAACGTGCAAAACGAAGCAGTTATAACAAATTTCAACAAGTCAGTACCAGTATCGAGCTGGTGGAGAATATCCCCTTCCACCCATTTATTCCAATCCCTGACTCCCTTCTACACAAAAGAAAATTTTCCTACTCCCTAATCATGAAATAGAAATCCAGCTTGTAGTAATGGCCATCGTTACCCTTCCATACACTAGTCTTAACTCTTCCACCAATATCTTTCCAAGCCTAATCACCAAAATATGCTTTGTATATTCCTGTCTTGCAATGAATCCTTTTATCATATTGGTTACTGAATGTGTTCTGCAGTAATTTCCAGAAACAAATCTAGGAGTCCTTCTTTGCACACCCTCCAACTCCTGTATCTGGTAACTAAGGGATTCTACGATATCCGACCTACTAAAATTTGATAAATTTTATGGCCATTGGCGTATATCTCGACGAAACAAATCGAAAGTAAAGAATACAATTTTTTTATATCTTTAGTTCTCGAGATATCATATCTCAAAGTTGAGGTGATTAGGTTGACATGCGGACAGCACCAGAAAAAATTCGCCGAAGTCACAAGGAACTACATGGTAAAAGCGCACAATACGCGTTTTTTTTTTCTTCTTAGCTGTGGTAATTGACTTGAAATACGGCCAGAACCAGAAGAGAAACGTCACCAAAAAACACAAGAAACTATACCAATAATTGATTTTTAACATTAGATATCTCGAGAACTAAGCCAAATATCGAAAAAAAATTGATTCTTTACTTTCGATTTTTCTCGTCGAAATATATAACAATCAACCATTATTCATCAAATTTTAGTGGTTCGGAAATCATAGTATAGCCGATATTCAAGATATAGGTTCCAAAATACACCACAATATTCAAGCAATGATCTGAACAAGTTTTATAACCCAGTTCTTTCACTTTTCTGGTACGTCCCATCAGTACCCTTCCCAGTAAATGAAGGATTTTATAACCTTTTTTCTACCACCTGTCTAATGTGTGTTGCCTAATTGAGTTTATCACCGGATGTAATGCCAAGATATTTACACTCCAAGTCTTCAACAAGCAAGTCTGTCCCCACCCGATGATCATGTTCAACCTGTAGTCTTTATATCTGGGTACCTAATAAGTTGACTTTTCTTTTATCTTCATTTCATTCTATGTAGCTGTGGTTTCTGTAATACCTCGGTCAGGCAGAGATATGCTAGCGTACTGCACCCTTCGATCACCTCTGCACACATATCTCACTGCAACACTTTTTCAAGTCGCTTATGGGGTTTATTTTCTAGATACATCGGAGATACGAATGCTGTAAAATGTGACTGACAACTTTATCTTTTCTCAGAAAATTGTGGGCAGCACTATTGTAACCACGGCGCTGCAGTTTGATGACGAATTCTTGCGTAACTTGACGATATATGTAAATCGAAAGCAAAGAATATTATATATATATATATATATATAACCGACTTAGTTTTAGAGATATACTGAATTCTCACGGCCAAAGTCTAATCATTTGTATAATACCATATCCCTAATCTATGGAATAAATGCCATTGCAATCACGTGTTTCCTTCTTGGTGTTGCAAGTTTCACAAACAGTAGGTGTAACTTAACTTCTTAACACGTCCTCTAACTCCTGTATTTGATTCCTAAAAAATGGATTCCATACCACAATACTATATTCAAGCTATGGTCTCAACAAGATTAACTTCTCTGCTATCTGAATCCTCTTCCTATCACATGCCAAGGTGCCTTGTCCAGTTTAGTTTATTACCAAAAATTATTTCAAGATATGTGCACATCAGGCCTTCAGTTAGCAAATCCTTCGCGACCCTACAATGATAAACAACATTCAGGTTTTTTTTTTCTGTGTACGTAACAAGTTAACACTTCTTGGCATGCATTTTCAATCTATGTTGACCTACTCTGTTAGCTATCTGTGTCCATGTCATTCTGCACACTTCTCTCTCATTAAGATCATATGAAACGTTTATCTCTAAATCATTAACACAATCATTCTTCTACTTTTCGTGTCGATGAAGCATCGGATACAAGGTAATTTTCCCGCCAATGCGATGGCTTTGTCACTACCTGATTGAAGGTCTGATTGAGATAAATTAATTCCGTAGTTTCGATCCCGCCGCAGGAACATGTGGTGTCTGGTTGTTCTCCCACGCATCCCAATGGAGCTAGTATGTCTTTGCAGCGGCCAACAACACAATCATTCATTAGAATAATGAATAGCAACGGTTCATATGCACTATCCTGTTGCACTCCCATATTAACTTACACTTCTATTGTTACTGCATTTCCTACCATAACTCTTTGCTTTTAAGCATTGATCTTCCAAAGAATAATCTTTTTCGTCCCCGCCAATGATTTTTATTTTTTTAACACCATTTTAAGCCTCATTCGGCCAAATGCCGTGGAAACAGTTGCGTAGCAATGGGGACGCTAGGCGGTGCCGTGCACCGGGGCCCCAAAGTTCAGGGGGCCCACAAGCTCTGTTCAGGGGGCCTCCAAGTTTAGCCCAGGGGAACCCCCAATGCTCAGGGAGCCCCTGCCACCAAACCTCAGACAACTTGGTAAGAACATTGTCGATACGCAAACCAGTTTATCTTCCTGGCATGTTTCTGATGTGGTGGCACCAAATTATCTCCAACAATTTACTTACCGCTAATGTTATACTAATCGGCCTGTAATTTTTAACTATGTTTGTCTCCCTTTTTTAGTGTACTGGAACCATTATCGCTGTTTACCAGTCCTCTGGTAAGCAGCGACATGGCTACAGAACTTCGGTAATTTTATTTTAGTTTTAGCTCAAGTAATAAAACATCTATACAGGGAAGAAGAAAATGATGTCAAACACGATCAATAAGAGGAGAATCAGTGGTCACGTCGTAAGAATGGATAACAACAGACTTCAAAAAAAAAAAAAAAAAATCAATCACATTTACAAGAGTAATAATGGAAAACAATTTATTCAAGGAGTAAAGAAAGATCAGATAGAGAGCGGAATAATAGACGATATAACACAAGACAGAGTACTTTCAGAAGATTGATAAAAAATTTGAAGAGTTTCCAGGGGAAAAAAAGGATAATAATATCTTTACCCAATAAAGGAGGAAACATCAAAGTGAAAGATTGAAGAAACATTTAAAGTCAATAAAATAAGCATCGAGATGAACGCACAGGATTACATTTCGTGATCCTTAGATAGCCAAAATCGAAGAAAGGAATAAGAAAACAACACGAAAATATTGGTAATGAAGAAATTACCTCTGTTCGTAATAGCATGTCAACGATGCTTTGTCATTAATTGTAACACCCCTTTCCAAAAAAAAACAAAAAAACTTTTTTATGTTTGTAGAAACATAAAAAATCACTATGAAACGAGACTGAGTTTATGCAGTAACTTAAAATTCCTTTCATTTTCCATATGTTGTTATCATACTCAGATTATTTTCAATAGTGTAGGAGTAGTGCACTATTTGTAGAAGTATGAGAGCATCTTTTAGTGGCCACGCTAGATATAAGGTAAGGCAAGTAAAGCTGATGAAGCAAAATAGTTTAATCAGAGAAGACCGCAGAGGGTAACAAACAAAAGAAACGGATGCTTCCTATCCGACAGGCAAAAAAAATTTAATCCAAAACACCAAACTACAATCTTAAATTCTACGGCTGCAACACTGCCTTATCTCCTGTACTGGTGTAAAAATTTATTGGTGATATTCAAACAAAAATGATTTTTTTAAAATTTCAAATTTTGACAAGTACAAAGTTACTACAAGTTTGTTGTCAATTTCTTGAAATGCTTGTTAGTAGCACCCTGCTTATTGTTTCGCAAAACGTCAATACATGACCTATACACTGAGAACGCGTTAATAGTTGTCAAAACACCTGTAAAGCTTCCTCTTAATATTTTAATTATAGCCGTCCACAGTTACTACAATTTTTCTGTGCTGGAGGACAAGGGGAAAATAAAAAGCATCGATTAAAAAATTTTGGTATGTGTTGCACGCTTACTTGTCGGCTCGTGGGTTAAACGGTTTCTGGCTGAAGCACCCCGTTGAGAGGTCGGCTGTCTCGTTACTGGGAAACAGCAGGGAACCTAGCTCGCATCATCGACTATTAACACCAGCCGAGCCAGCCAAAGCCAAACGAGAATTAAACGCTCCCAAATCCGTGGTTGGGCTTACCACATTATTACAGGTACATGAAAACAGTCAAAGGTGAATCTTAACAGCTGAAGGAGCGGTATCATCATTAACTGTCACGAACGTATGTTTACAGTTCGCTTAGTGGACATTTGGTTGGAATTGGATTCAGGTTGCATTTCATGTACTTGATAGCTTACAAGAAATTAAGAATACTACAGCGTCAATGACGCTGCACTGCTGTGGTTTCGTGGACGGTTAAGTTGCTGTACTGAGGTTACACTCGGTCAAATGTTATTATACGCAGTATTGAATATTACGATGCGGTAAATATTTTATTACGATACGAACTAGATCAGTATTAAAATTTTATTACAGACATTAATGGTGAGTGAAAAAAGAACAGATTTATATCTGAAACTCCTACGCAACATAAGTTACATATTCATTAATCGTTCCATTAGAATTACGTCTAAGTGGTCCCTTGTAGAACTTAAAAGTAATCAGTTATTAGGTGTCATATGTTAATGTTGAATCTTTGGTCTACTATTTATCCTGTGATGAACAACAATTTCGCTTGCAGATTAATTTATTCGTCTGCATTCAAGTCATAGGAAATTATATCACTGACGTTAACAGGATACATACAACCGTGATAGATAAAGAAGTTTCAGAGCTAATTTATATATTTCATGGATACTCTTTCATCAGACAAAGCTTTCTACTTGTTTGCAGATTACAATAAACTGTTACTGGTGAACTGCTATGAAAACAGTGGGCAAACTGATAGGTTCAGATGATCAGTTAATACGCTTGCCGTGCTATGTCATTAAGCCCGTTGCCACCTGGCAAAAAGTATGAATATAACCAGTCTTGTAATGATAGTTATTATTGTATAATGACCCTAAGATACTCCATTCAATTGCCTCTGTCATATTAGTTCTTCCACCAAACGCTGGTAAACCCAAAACTGATTAACACTCACCTAGTATGGTACGCATGACTTGTATTTACTCCACCTGAAGTATTTTCGGTTGAAACTAATATTATTACTAGGCAGTAGGCTTAGGATTGAATTAATTTGATGAGGAGGGAATATCTGTAAGTATTATTTACGATTTTACCTTGGAATCAGTAATCAAGAAAATTTTTAGAGCTTTGTGAATATTGCCATCCATTTACGATTATTCGGAGGAGTATTAATTGGTTTGAATGTGGTTTTTGAGAGTAAATATTAAACATTGTTGCAGTAAACTGTCAAAAAATGGATATTACAGATAAAATAATTTTTGTAAATCCTAAATCTATTGTAAATCGTGCTACATGATTTCTGGATTTATAACGTGATTAAGTTGAAATACAACTGTATCTACGTTGGGCCTGCTTCCTACTGATACGTACAGCTCGGTATGATAACTGCACTCTTAGTATGTCGATATGTAAGCAAGAGGTTCTATTGTTCACACTTCTCTGCTTTAAATGGTCAATTTCGTAACCGTCTTTCATATTATGCACTAATAATAAACCGCGTATAAAAGGCAACACTATCATTATGTAATTGTGTGTAGTTAGAGATTAGTTGCTCAAACGCTCATGCTGTTGAGTTGCGACACAAGCGAAATATTTCTGCATTGTGCTTTCAGAACACTAAGATAAATGTCTCCTCAATTGTGCTTTGCCTTCAACGCTAACGAACTGAACTATTTTACAGGTATTTAATGGGAACCTATTTAAAGAAAGTCCTTTGTCTACGTAATTTACACAGCGCTTCATTCACTGACAGATTTCTGCAGCAGTAGATTACTGAAATGGAAAAGTGAGAAGAGTCTATTATGATTTACCTTCATGAGCCATAAACACAATAAACGATTAAAAATGAATTAAAGATGCAGAAAACTACAAATTAAATGGTCTACTGGCAATATAATAAAATGTAAAATCATTTTTGTGTTTTTATGTTGCTCTGCAAATGAACTGCATTGAGGTTTCACTTATGACGACGGTAGTCTATGGAGTACTAAGATAACGTCTCTTTTCACAGTCGTCTCGTTTCTGCATTCTGACGTCACACATCTCCCTCAGAAATCATTTCTGTGAAGACACTGAACGCATAATTTGAAAGGTTCACGGCATAGTGAGTGAAGGTAATGAATCTGGTGAGCTCCCACTTGCTTCGGGGCGGCAATGTTCTTACCGGCAGCACAAACATTAAATTCATTTTCTTATTCTGAATGCCGACACTTAACGTATGCTTTCCCGAAAGAATGAACCTGTATATTTGTTGAAATTAGGCCTGTATATTCGAGTAAAACAAAATTATATCAACACTGACCTCAAACAATGCTGCGGCATCAAATTCCTTTTTATTATTATTCTAGCTTTACGCCTTTTCGACGTCGACATCATAAGAAGACAGAAAGCACTGGAGGCCAGGAACGGGAAGGAATTCAACCGTGGCGTTTTGAAGGAACAATCGTGGCATTCGCCTGGTGTGATCTGTGGAAACCATACAAATCCGGATGAACAAACGGGGATTGGAATCCGTATGCTACCGAATGCGAGGCCAGAGTGTTACCGCTTATCCACGACGTTCGGTATCAGATTCCTGATCCAGTGAATTCTTTTATTCAACCAGTCGTGACAAGCGTTCAGACTAACATGAAAGTCAGTGTTTACAAAATCCGATTATTACACTCAGTAATTCCGAACTCAATGAAATTCCGTAGATATAATGAAATAACATATACGTTACAGAGGCACTTTTATAAACTACCAAAATGTATTGCTTTTTCAGATATTTTAATGTGATGTATGAATAAATAGCTTTGTCGTCTACGAACTTTGCAACTACGTAGGTTATTTTATTCGTTGTTACTGTAGCAGCTCAAGATTTTTAATTACATTTCAGTATGTGCGTGAGTGAAAGGACAGGAATACTGGTTAAACTGTTGGCTGAATGCGTCGTAAATAAGTGAATCCACGGGCGCGGCGCCAGAGCAAGCACTCGGCTAGACAGAATCGCGTAACTACAGCGCTCTAATAATGAACACCGCGGCGACTCGACCACGTAGCACAATATTTACAAACGAATATGATGTTTGCAGAAGCGCCGTATTGCATTCATACGGTGGTCGGGGCAACCGCTAAGTCAACTAATCAATGTGAATAATGCGGAACGGGTGGACAGCGGCCTCGGGCAGGTGTGTGCAGCGCCGACTGACAAATGAAACGTCCACCAGCGTCTTGCGGGTGGCCTGCACAACAAATCCGCCGAAACCGGCCCTTCACGGCCAGGTGAAACACGTGCTGCTCATCTTAATACCTGCCCTTATCACTGTGTTGAGGCGGCTTTTGAATTCAATTCCTATAGAGCATATGATCCGGTAACAATTTCCTTTGTCATCTAATTACACTTAAAATAGCATTTTATTATTATTATTATCTTATATACTTTCAGTGTTAAATTACCCCCCCTTCCCCCCCCCCCCCCCCCCGCCCCTATCCACCTTTGCGACTAATGAATATTAATTTCAAAATGTTTCAGGTAAATAATGCACCACTTCCCTTGGTAATTCATTCTAATCCCAGATACCTTCATCCACAAAAGAAAATTTTCCCACACTCCTTATACAAAAAATCGAGTGCCAGCTGGCGCACATGGTTAAATTTTCGCTACTACTAATATTTCTTCCACCGCATCCTTCATAGCCCCATAACAAACATACGCAATGTATATTCCAAGCACTCTCTTCACGTTCCTCCTGTCTTCCAATGACTCCCAACCCAGCTCCTTTATAATACCAGTTACTGACTTGGTTCTATGGTAATTTTCACAAACAAATCCAGCTGCTCTCCTTTGAACACCAATTTCTATAATTGATACCCAAAATGTGGTTCCAAAAGTACACCACCGTATTTAGGCAATTGTGTAATCATAGTTTTAGGGCGCTAATGACTCCGACGTCGACGCGCCCTAAAACACCAATAATAATAATAATAACAACAACAACATCATAGTTTTGTAACCCAATTCCTTAAATTCTCTCCATCCTCTCATCATTCCCTCCAGTAAATGTAAGATTTTGAAATCTTTCTTACGACCTGCTCAATGTGTCCTGCAAAGTTGAGTTTATTACCAAATGTTATGCCAAGATATTTACACTTTGAGCCTTCAACAAATAATTCTGCCAACATTCTGTATTTGTGTACCTGATAAACTGACACTACTTTGCTTTTATCTTCATTCAATGTTGACTTATCCAGATAGATATTCTATACAGCTCACCCGGCAGTGGTTCGCATTCTCCCGTTTTTATCCTATCGCATACCATTGTGTCTTCTGCAAACAACCTAAACTGTGATTATAATCCATCAACACAATCTTTCATTAGAATGATGGATAGCAGCAGTTCCAATACACTACCTTCTAGCTCTCCCATATACACTTACAACTCTTTTGATACTGCTTTTCCTACTATAACGCTTTTCTTTCGGCCTTTTAAGAATTCCTGTACACAGAAAATAACTTTTTCATCCACTCCAATAATGTTCAATTTATTTAATACAATTTGATACGCGTGGAAAAATCTAACACTACACTATTAACTTGGCCTACCTTGCCCAATTCATCCAAAATATCTTGCATACCCCACCATCTGAGATTCACATGAATTTTTTCATACTCATCTAGGTGAATGCTGTCGAGTTTTTCCTAAACATTAAAAGCTTTACGTAGGATAACATAACAATCACGAATAGATCGCGATATTCAGTTTTTTCTGTATAATGGAACCGAATAAACGTAGATATGATGTAAAACAGTATTTAATTATTTTAGTACACACTAAAGTATTCTAGAAACGAACTTAACATTTCGTGTTCAAGTTATTAACAACAGAGTGGGAGAAATATTAATTTATATTAAGCACAAAAAATATTTGTATCCCCATAAAATCTACATGAACCTCTAGTCAGATTGAGCTACCTTTTTATGAAATAATTCAAATTAGATATTACCGGCAATTTTGTAGCCACGGTTTTACACTTGTGTTGCAATAATTGGATATAAAAAGCAAGAAATTGGATAATATAATATATAATACAAAAGTTTCTAATGCAAAAAAACTTTTATGTAATCACAATCCAATAGTATGGTGCAGCACGTTTCTATTCTTTATAATATTTGAGTCTATACATGAAATTAAGGAACAGATTATTAACAAATTTCTGCGAGAGAAAAAAAGCCTTAGCTACTATTATAACAACACACAGACTTACACACACTGTACGTCTTTCCGCCAGATTTCGGTTTGTTTTCAAAATTTCAATAGAAAATATGTCATTTATCCTATGTACTTCCTTATGATACATAGTATTTCCTTATGAAATTTCATTACGATCATTTTAGCCGTTTAGTCATGAAAATGTAACAAACAGACAGAGTTACTTTCGCATTTATAATAATAGTGTATATTTTTATTCAAGCAATTCATAAGAAATTAGCTGTTACGTAAAACGTGATTTTTAAATATTAGCGTTGGCACAAAGTTTAACCCAGTTTCATGCTGGTAATAGTAGCTTGTTCTCTGGTTTCATTCTATTTCTTTGATCGGTTCTTTTTCAGTTGTTAGTATGTATTGTCTCTCAGTTTTTAAGTCAAACAGTCATCTGCTATTTGTATCACATAAGCTTATTTCCATTTTGCTACCTGTAATTTACACCGGTATTAAAATTTCTGAGCAGTCTGGTTTTCTGCACTCCTATGAAGCAGCAATTTTGTCAGTGAAAACATAGAAAAAAGAAATGTGTTTTATTCACGTAAATGTATAAAGGTAATTAAAATTCAAGACCTTGTGATGCGTAGTGTCTAAAATATTTTTGGATGCTAACAACTTGATCAGCTCAAACCACAATTAAATCACTGATAATAAAAGAGAAGTATGATTAAAATGCATGATAAAGTTCACATTCAGTTCGAATTTTCACCTCGTAGTGTCTGATGAAACAGAGGATGGATTCAATTATTCTTCGATTGAAATTTTGAAGTATCGAGAAAATGAATTAAAAACGTCACTAATTCTGAAAACTGTCACTCGTACTAGGATCATAATACGTATCTTTATACTCTATTTCGGACGAAATTTTACTAACACGAGACAAAGTGGTCTTGACCATATTTGATGCTGGTAACTGGACATCTACTCATAGTCCATCCTTTGAACTGTTTCGCTCAAGATTTATAATGTGATAGATGTGTCAATACTCCATAAAGTGGCGTAGTTAACATTTATGTAGGTCACAAGAATTCAACTATAACTGTAATGATTTTCTAAACAAAATTTTATGTACAGTAACTTAGTTTTATGATACAAACTTGATTCGTATTCATTTTTCTGAATAAATTTTTTTAAATCTTACTGCTTTTATCGTTATTTATTCATTTATTTTAAGAAATAACATTATAAATTGACAAATTTGCAAAGTGTTTTAGGTGAATTTTTCAATACTTCCGTGAAATGTTGTTAATCCCACTGTGCTCTTTAACCTGTAATTTCTTCAGCAGATGCAAATAAAAGACAGCAGCAACTTTTAAGAAAACTATATTTAAAACACTTCGGAGAATATTTATGGGTTATATCTCTTCCACTGACTAATTTGTTTTGTCCTGGAAAAAGATCATATTTACCCACATGTTAGCACCACGATAAATAGATTGTAGGAATAAAAAATCCTAACAGCATCTGCCTTTTTAAATTCGGATGAGAGTTCATGATTTATAATGAACAAGAGTTGGGTAAAGTAATGAATTATTGCAATGAAGTCTTCTGGGAAAATCTACATTCTTAATGAATTATTATTAGCCTCATACCAATGCAGTTATAACAACGTCGATAGAAAGTAAAAACTTACAAACTACAATAGTCTCTGAATACAGAGATTCGAACATGGTAAGAATAAATATACAACGACATATAAAAATAGTTGCAAAATTTAAAGTACAAGGGTTTTTTTTTTTTTTTTTTTTTTTTTTTTTTTTTTTTTTTTTTTTTTTTAAGGAGTAGGAAGATTGGATGATTATTGAATAAAAAGTTGCAATATGAGCAAAGTAAACAAAATGACAGATGTTAATCGAGTAAAATTACACTACTGTGGAACCACGTCCATGCTTTGAAAAACATGTCAGTCATGGTGTATGAATCTTAGAAAATCGTTCAGGAGGAATATTTACTTTTAAGCGTCCGTCCACCATAGTCTAATAATTAAAAGTGTAGATAATAATAAGTACAAGAAAATAAGGAAGGAAATAATACCAAAGAAACTGAAAATGAACGGTCTGAAAGAATACCAAATGAAACAAAATTTCCGGCAAAAACAAAAGTCAGGATTAGTGGGAAAAGTGAAAGTAATGCAACTGATGAACGAAAATTTTTATAAGGAGCAGGTAACGACACGAAAGAAATTACACGAGGAAAATGGGGAATAAATCTAGAATGCTTAAAAATTTCCAAGGTCTAAAACTGCAGAGCTGATAAAACAAAAACGTAATAAACACAAAACATAAAATTGATAAAAAGGAAGTGGCGCTAGAACAATGAGAAAAGAAACAAGATGTAAATATAGCAGACGCATGGTGTATGAAGATCAAACATTAGTGCTTGAATAAATAAAAGATCTATTGATGCAACGGGAACTGATACAAAATCGTTCGCTTCGTTTTGAGTCTGGTTGAATGCTGAGACAATAGATAATGGTCTCTCCTAAGGGATACAAATCATTTTCATCATCTGACTGGGAAGGAAATTCTTAAAATTTTTTTTCATTACCATGTCTGCAAGACCGCGTTTAATTAACTGTGGTTCCCAGAAACCTCCGGAAAGATGTGACTATGGCTAGCTGTAATGTACCAGTGCCATGCATGGTCAGCCCAGTTGCTGGGTTTAAAACCTTTTGGGCTAAGAAGAAAGAACAGAGATTTGGAATATGTAGAAAATGAATGATGAAAAAACTGGATTTGATGATGATTTATAAATTGATGATACAAATGTTTGTATTTCATGGACAGAATTCAATAGGCTTTTGATTATTTAAATAAAGAAAGCAATAAGAACATGAATTTAATCAGAATTAATAAAACCTCTCGGTAAAGAAAATATTTAAAACTGTTACAAAAAGTTCGTGATACAGGAGAACTCTGACAGGGTTTCTCTGAAAATCCTATATGACGGAAAGAAGAGCAAAAATATACGGATAAATTTGAAAAGAGTGTACGGGAAAGTTAATGCGGCATTATGATCAATGTTTATACGGTCAAATCGTATAAATAAGGATACCATGTAAATCCCTAAACTTGGAGAACGTTAAAGAATTTTCATCACTCATCGTACCTACTCAGTCACTTTCTAGTAAATATATTGCATACTACATGCAGAGAAACAGGACATTCTTTCGATGAAATTCTGTAACATGACTGGCTCACGACGTCCATTACTTCCATAACGTTCGACCGTTAATGCCTACTAACGTACCTGAGCAAGGGAGTTCAGTTCATAATGCTCGTTTATGTCTTGCATTCGTTTTGGTAGTCTATAACATCGTTGCAGGTTCGTGGGCGAAATATTAACGTTTATATCAACATAAGTCTACGAGTATATATGTATTAATTGTTTGCTTAAGCTCGTACCTTCAACTTCGAAGCAAACACATTGCTATGGTGACGTAATACATTCAAAAGATTAAATCAATATGTATTTTAAAGCAGTTTCAGATAATTATCCAGCAAATCCTCTCTCTTAATTAAATAATTATTATGTGGTTTCAAGTTTGAACACACAGGCAAACTTCAAGACTGGTTCCTCTAATGCATATAATTTTTTTTTATCCACCATTTTCAGTACAAAAATTTAGTTACATTAAAAGCCTACCTTATAATAAAAGTACTTGAAACAAACAAACATCATCGACTAAAGTGGTATTGCGACCTACGTATTTACAAAGTTTTAAATTGGTGCACATTCCACCTCTGTCTTAATCCAACAGTTCCAGGACAAGAACTGATTAATTTAGTAATTTAATGGAGTTTGTGGAAGGATATTACAATTAACAGATAAGGGACGCACAGATAACTGAGTTGTTATGAATGGATGATAATGAAAAGATTGAACTGGTTTGATTGATACCATTAGTGACACGATGAAAAATATAAAACTGATATAATACTGGCCTGAATATAAATCAATGTAAGACTAAAGTGATAAAATGTAGCAAAATGATACAAATACTAGCAGATTAAATATAAAAATAGGATCGAATGTAATTGGAGAAGTAAGTGAGCTCTGTTATTTGGGAAGCAAAATTACAACCAATGGCCGAAGCAGGATTGATGTTAAAAGCAGAATAGATCCAGCAAAAAGAGACCATGAAAAAGAGATTTTTTTTAATTTCAAATATTGATCTAGGAATTAGAAAAAACTTTTTAAAACGCAGTGTGTGGAGCACAGCACTTTACGGTAGCGAAACATGGACTTTAGGAATACCGGAAAGAAGGAAAATTGAAGCATTTGAAATGTGGTGCTACACAAGAATGCTGAAAATTAGGTGGATAGACAAAGTAAGAAATGAACAAGTTTTGGAAATGATGTGTTAGGAAAGAAGTTTGTGGAAGAAGCTTACAAAAAGAAGAGACAGGCTGGTAGGTCATATTTTAAGACATGTGGATTGATTAATTTGTTAGTGGAGGGAACGGTCGAAGGTAAGAACTGTAGAGGAGGACACAGATTATAATATATGAAGCGTGGGTTGTAAGGGATATGTAGAGATGAAGAGGTTAGCACATGATAGTAAAGGATGGAGAATTGCATCAAGCCAGTAGAAAAACTGATGATAGCATAATAATAATAATAATAAAACTAATATGAAATGGAAAATTAAGATTTCAACTGTAAGTTTTGCGCTTAGAATGAAACATTTAAATAGTTCTAGTCCAGTACGCTACAGTTAACATAAAAACTTATTACATTTTAAACGTGTAACACGATGAGTGATTCATTACACCATGGTTGCTATTAAACATTGTAGATTTTGTCCCTTGTCACACTCACTGAACGTTGTTGTGTTATGATGTACATTAGTCTCTTCATTTCGAGATTTAGTTGAGATTGCTAAGACATTAGCTGATACGGGGGCGCAGAAACAGTTTTATGCGGCAGCCAGCTGGGCAGTGGGGGAGGCAGAGATAACCCTGGTCGGCCAAGTACCGGCCCGGCGGCGCGCTGGCTGAAGTGATGCATGGCAGGCAGATAGCGCTCCTAATGATGACAAACAGCGACAGTTACATCAGACAGCGCCGCTCACTCCGCTGCGCCCCCCACAAACAAGTATCGTCTTCCAATCCCTGCACTACACTTCTAAAACTGCAGGTACGAGTGAACTAGATACGAGCTATTATCACTACTGCATGTGCAAAATTATTTAACTCTATCATTCTCGGCTAAAAATTTAGGAATAAGGAATTGAAATGGTCCGTAAGCTCAATTTCTTCAACTATACAATATTCTACAATCCTACTACAGTGAATATTGTTTGCACCAATTATTTAATCATATCATTCGCGAATAAAAGTGTAACAGTAACGAACTGAAATAGTCTACAAAGTTTTTATCTACAACTATGTTATATTGTAGTCCTACTACTGTAAATGCTGATTGTACCAAATTATTTAATTATATAAATAAATAAATTCTGCCAATATTATTAATATATCGTTCACGACTAAAAATGTAAGGTTGATTTTTTTTCTTCTGCTTAACGTCTCTTAACAGCGAGGTCTTTAGAGACGGGAAAGGATGGGGGGCAAGGAATTCGGCCATGGCCTTTTTTGAATGAAGCATCACGCCAATTGCCTAGAGTGATTTGGGAAACCATCGAAAACCCAAATATGGATGCCCGGACGGGGATTCTAACCGCCGTCCTCCCGAATGCGAGGCCAGAACGCTAGCCGTTACACCACCACGCTCGGTAAAAAATGTAAGACTAAAGAATTGAAATGCCACATAAGTTCATTAACTTCAACTATTTGATTCTGTATACATTATTAAATTTGTAATTATAATTAATTCGCATTGTAGTGAACATTTGTTTTTAGAGGATGACAATCACCAGATTTTTTTTTTAGATAAACTAAACGACGTAGTTTTTGATGACACTGGCGTCAATGAAAAACGCAGAAACATTTTCAGAATACTCTCTTATATTATTTTCCTACTAGAAAATTTACTAGACAAAAAGGGATAGTAAAGATCGAAAACAATTTCATCCTTCACACAGTCATAATAATTTCTTGGAATACTTTCTATACTTATTTAGTTGACTCGTGCTATTTTTAATACTGACTTATTAATAATTTTTTGCGTATTTTGTGGCTTAATTATCTGATACAGTAAAAACTGTTTTACAAACGATGTCATTGAAATACAGAAGTAATCTTGGATTAGATCAAATTTTATAAACTCAGTACGTTGCTGAATTAAACAAAGTATATCTGCTTGAGTTTTTGAAGATGTGAAGTATATTACTTTCCAACTCGTAGATGGCACATAGACAATGTAAGTATCGTTTGAACTCGTCGGTAAACATGTGTACACACACTTTCAATTTGCGTTTGCGGTGAAAATTTCATCTACCAAACAATTTTGGTCGCGTTGACAGGAGAGGTGAAATTAGAGTAATAAGGTGCGCACTGTTGTTTATACGAATTCTTTCTTCCCTCGTACCATTCGATGTTGGAATGCACAGAAAAGAGATTAGTTTTGGAGCAAAGCGCCCGCTGCCACCTCCAATTTTTGCGAACTAAAGAGTATATATTTTGATGAAGATTACAAAATGAATGTTTTGATCAAGAACAACTCACAATACTCTTTTTTTTTTTTTTTTTACACGAAAAACTAAATTACCGTCATATACTCGTCGTTAATTCTGTATAGTCAATAGAAAATAGTTAGAAAGACTTGTTTGCAAAATACTGACATTCTTATCTAATATCTTTATATGGTTATCATTATTGTAACAACTTAACTTAGTCACCAACCCGAAGGTTTATTGGATCCTTCCGAAGGAGGCATACTAAACCATTTAGTCAGAGGTAGGATGGACAGTTCCTTTCCTCTGGGACCTACAGTTTAACGTGGAATCCGAACCACGGAATTATTGTACTAACGAATTACTGTTGGCCCGTAAATTTGTCTGCTAAAAAGTCAAAGTAAACAGTACAACATGCAAAAACTGTTAATAATTTAGTTAAATGTATAAACTGGTAAAATTACAGCATCTTGTAACAAACTTATTTGTTACAGGTCCTAAAAGCGAATGAAATATTAAGTTTGTCTGAAATGGATATCAAAGAAATTTACTTTGTGATTAAACAACTGTGTAAGAAACACTTTTCCATTTTTAACGTCCTTGCCTGAGGTAGTTAAAAATGGGTATCTCAAACAGCGAATACTGGAAATGACCAAGCTGGAAGCCCAGTGCAGAAAGTAACTTAGGAAAATACGAGTTGGTTATATGAGTTGGTGGTGAGAAACAAACAGCTTAACAGATTGAGAACATATCCAGCATTGCAAGAACACCAGTAGAAACATTCTATCATTTTTTGAAACCAGCAGAATTTTTCGAATTATTTGTGATGACATATTTGACCTTGGCCCATCAAGTCAGCACAGTCAGTGGAATCCTGCCAAATCTTACTTTCTAAAGAAGGCCAAGGATATTAAAACCAACGTCAAGACAATTACGGTATTTTTTTTCTTAACTAAACAGTATATCGTAAGCATCATAAAAACTTTGGTCTTACATAAGGTCCTTGTTAATATATGCTATCCTCTCCTCTTAAAATTATGTTTAAATACAATATGAATTTTATTTATTTATTTTTTATTTTATTATTATTATTATTTGCAGCTGTTCGAAGCACGCTTTTAAAACCTATACGATGGTCCCATTGTTATCAAAATCATAGCTACAATACACACTTATCTTACATGTGTAGAAGCCGAATTTGATATATGATTTACCAAAATTTAATATAATCAATACGAATTTAATAAAAGTAAATAATAAATTAAAAATATGATAAATCATAACCTCGAATTTTTCAATATTTATTAAATTTTCGGCTGATAACTATGCCCGGTATTCAAAATATTGTATCTCACAATCTCCTAGTGAAAAATAGTTCCTGAAACACCAAAAACTGAAAGTGGAAATAGTTTTGTAGCTATTATCCTTTTCCATGCAACATAACAGGACTCCAAATGGGAACATTCGTTTACAAGGTTACTTGAATTTGAATACTACAAATTAGAGATTATAAACAGTTACTTTCCTTTCAGTGTCTGATAAGGTAAAAGGTTTCATCATTAATATTGGAATGCAGGCAAAATTTAATTAATCATGCAAAAGAAAGATAAGTAAGTAGCGTTTTCGTTAAGTTATTTTACAAATAAATTTTATTTGTTTGTTTAGTTTGTCTGCTACATGTGAAATATTCATTTCATCTTAGATGTGATTTTTGTCAAATGTAGATAAGAATGGAAAATATAAGTTAATGATTTATAAGAATGGACTAGCGTGTTTTGCTTCTATAATACAGTAATATTTATACTTGAAAACAGTCGTAATGATCCAGGCAGAAACCAGAGCTACTGGAAATACGTATAGTAAATATTAGATCGAGCATTGGTGAATCGAATGCTCTGTAATACTAATGAATATTAGAGAGAAATTAGGTAATTATTAGCGCTGCACCACTGCAACTAAATTCGGTTTTAGGATAACTAATTAAGATATGATAGCCAACCAGTTATATTTTACACGAAAATGTAAATAACTGACCTACTCTGAATTTCATACTGTTTTTTGTAGAGGAAGAGATGGCAATCAAAATAATTAAGTTACGTAGGAAGCAGAGTAATTCCGCTATGCTGATAAAGCAGACATTGAATTGCAAATCAAGCATATCAGCTGCCGGCTTTTTGTAGATGGAAAACAATTGCTACAGTTGTCCCGGACCGGACAGGACCAACACTGATGTGTAATAGGGAAGCTTGCCAATCACACGCATTAAGCCCTGCAGCAGATATGGACTAACACTGATGGTGGACAGATGGATACCGCCTTTCCTAGAGACAATCCCTGTCACAGTCGTCTAGCTGTATGTAAAATAAAGTTATGGCAGATCACCTGTATTTTCAGCGAGGGAAATTATTGCAGTAGTTAAAAGTATTAGTAAATCTACACTAATATTTAAACGCGAAAGTAACTCCGTCTCCCTGCATGTTTCATATGTACTCATGAATAAACTGATTTTGATTAAATTTGAAGGAAATAATATGTATCATTATAAAGGAAATGGGGTACTTTTCTCGGGATAAATAATATTTTTTGTCGTTAAATTTTAAAAACTAACCAATCGGTGACAAACAGACGGATAGCATGTGTATGTCTCTGTAACAGCGGTCGCTCATGTTTTGTTTCTGTCGCAGCCAGTTTGTGTATGATCTGTTAATAAGTTTCAAGTAACAGGGCCACATTTAGAAAGTGCTTTTTACCGAGGACAGTTATCTATAACTGGCTCACGGGTATCCAACCCCCAAAATCTGCGTATAATAGTGAAGAACAACAAAACAAAAAGGTTTTCTACAAAACTGTATTGACATAAGATGTTGCCAGAAAGAGACATAATATTAAACCACAGAAAAATTGCTGGAGGAACTGTGGTAGATAGTTTCCCTCAGTACCCCCCCCCCCCCCCCCGAAGTTTTTTTCTGTTTTCGAATTATCCTGACACCGTACTTTTCGGGACTCCTTTTACGTAACTTACAACTTTCTTTATCCAACTCTAGCAATAAAATTCTGAGTCCACGCGTACGAAATCGCTGGTAACAGCTAGTAAAAAGATACCACAGATTAGCATCCTAACGATAATTAAGTGCATAACCATTGATCTATTTTAAGGTGTCCTAATGCTAATTATCGCCTGCAAGAGTAAATATCTTATTAACGCATGAGGCGAGATCTAAAAGGCGAAAGCTAACGTTTCTTCTGACATTAGACATGAAGACCGTAGAAAACCGCATCAATACCACAATTAGAATGGCTGATATGCAACTTTCATGCGTCGGTCAAATCCAGAATAGCATTTAAGTACTAAGTTCGAAGAAGCTACGTTCTACGTGATGAGAAAGCACAGGAACTTTGGAACACTGTTTTGCTTCAACATGGCTGCTAAATTTTAAAAACTTATTTTCTCTCCATTTGATTCCTTTAAATTCTCTGCTTACAGGCAATAAGAATGCCCTGTCTTTAAAGTTAAAACTGTGGTCAATGATCAGACAACGAATGAAATTAAAAATTTCTGATTTTTCATCTATGTAACAGTCATTCATAAAAAAACAAATCTTTATAATTATTTTGGCCATTTAATCCATGGCAATGCAACTTTTTAATTTCATTTTTAGCAACAAACAAAATAAGTTACTTCACTATGTGACCGAATGCAAGTTTCAAACTTTTAAATTCAGCCTTCACTCTTTCTGATGTCTTATATTAACGTTATAAAATGGTTAAGAACATCCAAATAATGCAGAACATTTACTCGCAACGAGAATTGTAGCACTGCCTCTCAATATAAAGTGAAACATATTAGAGGAGTACCATTTGGGGCAGATAATTTGGATTTTACCGATCATACATTATGCAAGGTGTTTGCTATGTACCGTTGCGATTTTGAATTACCGCTGTTTTTGTTGGTGCGTGGTAGTTGTTACTGGACATTTGTGTACTGACGCCGAAACAACATGTCATGGCTATTGAAACCTTTCCTTTTTCAAAATGGTTTCTCAATTTTAATGCTCCAAAACCAAAATACATTCTATTCTTTTTGTTGCATGTATTTATTCTCTACAGGCAACGATTTTATAATGCAGTTAATAATTTTGAAACGTGATATCCCGCATATAACGAGACTTGGCGTACATTGTACAGTACACTGTACACTGATAAATTAAGAATAAGTATTGATCACTGTCCAAGTAAATAACTGTGTTAGGTATTGTTCTAGTAGAGTTTTATTAACACAGCAGTTTCAAATATGAACACGTACAGCTTCGTGAATGGTGCACAGAAGAGTACTGATAACCCAACTTTTTTTAAATATAATTATTTATGACGGAGATGATTTACATTTAAGTTGTTCTCGAATCATAAAATACTTTTTATTGGGTAGCAGAAGCTTCTGAATTTATATATGAATGACTTATCCATCGGTGTTTAGTAATTGCAACATTTTCTTTCAGAGATATCTACAAATATACTGATTTTTTGTTGATCCATATAGATCAATGCTGAATTCATTTTTTTCTATTTAAAATTTATAATCATGAATTGCATTACGCTTGGTTTCAAATCGAGAGATCAACGTGCTGTTTCACGGCAGCAATTCCCTGGTTGAAAACTGTCAAGATATTAAGATTTGGCTTGGCAATTGTGTTTACCTTATTTTACTTTGTCTTTAGTTACGGAGAATGCGAAAAAATAACAAAAGTATTTCAATAGCTATGACAAAACGTTCATCAATAAATAGATCACATTACCAAATAATTATTACGAAATGAAGTTGAAAATGTAGTTTACAGAATATGCAGTTAATGACAGCCACAAGCTGAAATGTGTCAGATTTTGTATTTGATGACTGCGAGAAATTAAAAGAATTAATCAGTAAGGATCTTATACACAGTACGAATGTTTGGAATCGTACATAACAACAACTTGTAAATTGGTACAACTTTGAATCTATAGAGTTTACACTCATTGTTAAATAAAAATTTGTCCAGAAAGGTAAAGGGTATTCCATATTGTTAACTCAACTAATCTAAAGCTGAAAGTTGAAACAACATTGATACGATAACAGAAGTCGATTATTAAAGTAATAATTTTATTAATTTGCTACAGTCTGTCTTAAAATACGTATAAAAATGTGAGAATGTATATTATCTTCTTCGACATGATTTTCAAAGAAGATATACTGTTTTCACTCACTACAATCGATAAAATGTCGTGCAGTGACGTAATCCTTCATAAATGGAGATTTTCCACAATACTATATACATTACCAGTTCAACTAGGTACTATCATCCTGTGGTGGAAAAGAATGAATCAGAGGTCTCCGAAAATGTATAAATGAGGAAACAACAAAATTTGAAATAAATTCTCAGGATATTATGAAGGAACTCAGCTAAAAAACGTATAGCGGCTTTTGTACATAATATTACTACAGATTTATTAAAGATTGTGGGATACGATATTGTACCTTACCTTGAAATGTTATTAAAAATGAGTCTGGAGTCTTGCTTAACAGAGGATTCGAAAAGAGCGATAGTAGTACCGGTTCATAAAGGAGGGGTTACAAGTAGGGTTGAAAATTACAGGCCAATTAGTTTAACATCAGTTAGACAACATGATGGAAAGATTGATATGCAAACTATATCAGAAATGTCTGTGACGATGGAAACTGGTTTTCAGATCGACAACATGGCTTTAGGCAAGTATATTCATGTGAATCTTAGATAGTGGGTTATATGCAAGATATTTCAGATGACTTATACAAGGGGGGCCAAGTTTATAGTGTGGCACTAGATCTTTCTAAGGCATTTGACAGAGAGAAAGATAAAATGGATTTAAATAAAAGGAAATCTATTTGATTGAATGAAAAAGTTACTTGCTAAGTAGAGGAATTCTTAAAAGCCAAAATGCAAAGTGTTAGGGTATAAAATACTTTATCAAAAAGTTTAAAGTAAATATGGGCGTTCCACAGGGTAGTGTATTGGGACCGTTGCTGTTCGTTATTCTAATGAATGATTGTGTTGATGGGTTACGGTCAGAATGTAGGATTTTTTCAGATGATATAATAGTATACAATAGGATTAAAACAGGTGAAGACTGTGAAGACTGTGAACAGCTGCAGGGTCTAAATGGGTAGGTCAGCATGGAATTAAAATAAATGCCAAGAAGAGTCAACTTATTAGGTACACATATAAAACACTAGAGGTTAATAATGATTATAGAGTGAGCTCAGAATTGCTTGTTGGAAACTTGAAGTGAAAATATCTTGGCATAACATTTGATAACAAACTTTATTGGGAAGAGCGCATTTGGCAGGTGGTAGGAAAAGGTTACAAAAATTATTCATTTGATGGAGAAGATGTACCTGAGAAGTTAGGGAATTTCGTTACAACACTTTGATCAGACCATTGGTAGAATATGGTGGTGTAGTTTGAGATCCACATTTTGGTTATGAAATACAGAAGTTCGATTGTGTGCAAAGAAGAGCGGTAAAATTTGTTTGTGCAAATTATTGGAGGACCCAGTCAATAACTGATATGATAAAGGAGCTGGATTGGAGGAAAGAAGGAATGTGAATAGAGGGAGGAATTTACAGTGTATCTGTTGGTGATGTGGCTTGGAGGGATGTTGCTCAAAGAATTATGAATAGTGCATGGAAGGGGAAAAGCGATCATGACCACAAGCTGGCACTCGATTTCATGCATTAGGGAGTGGGAAAGTTTTCTTTTTGTTGGTAAGGGTGTCAGGGATTGGAACAAATTACCAAGTGAAGTTAAGAATAATTTACCAAAAACGCTTATGGAATTTAAAATTAAAATTTTTAAATCGAAAAAGTGAACGAGGGGGGAAATTTAACACTGCAACTATAAAAGAAAATTTTAAATTAATATAAAATAGGGCAATTTGATGACTGGAGGAATTGCCACCGGAGCGTTAGCCCCATCGCAATTAATTTTAATTTATTATAATATTTACAAATATTTAAAATAACTGCACATTTTTAACCCGTAAAAAATCGGCTGTTTAATTTAAATACAACCGAAACAGCATTCAAAATTATTAGCTTGCAACAGCAGGATTTCTTGAATAATTATATAATATGATATTAGATGCTCCTAAGGACTGAAGAAAGCTTTGCAGAAGACGGATACCAGTCTTGTTAAAAGTGGGTCAAAGACGCATTGATATGAAAATTTTTGAACTGATTTTCCTATGTTTTCACACAAGGTATATTTGTGAGTTGATTTACAACAGAGTATCTCATTTTGTTTAATGTTGCACTACAGACTTAACACCGGTTGATTGACCACCTTAAAGTGTAAAGCATTGATCAGAGAACACTTATCTAATTTTTTTAAGACAGCGTGATGAAAGAATCAATGCACAGATGATATAAGCCGCTGTTTTTTCATAATTAATAGTACCATATGGCGTAAGTGTTACGTTGAATTGAAGGATCACCATGAGCGTGTCACATTATAGGTCCAGTTCTTTCCCTCTTTCCAAAACATAAACTATTATTCATTTTTCTTGATTCCTATCCAATAATAGGCGGTTATAAATGAAAACAAGTATATTTTAGGCTTCATTATCAAATCCGTAAAGCTACTTTTGTATTGTATGAACAGCGCTGGAAGAAATGTTACATTAATATAAGCAGATATTGTTCTGAAAAAAAAAAAAAAATATTAATTTGCTAGTTGGACAAAGCAGGGCAAGCAGCGCAGCTTTAGATATAATGATCACAACATCAATGTAACTGAGTTTCGTTAATTTTACTTTCCGAATGCGTTTATGTTATTTCACCGAAACTTAATCAACAGATTTTCTATTCTATGTGTTTACAATATTGATATAAAATTTTCAATATTCATATTCTAAAATCCACATACATTTCATCCTTTTAGTTAGTGAGCGTGATGTGTGAACGTTAACTCTCTGGCCTCGCATTCGGGAGGATGCGGATTCGAGTCTCCTTCCGGCCATCCTGATTTCCATGATTTTCCAAAATCACTCCAGGCTATTGCCGGGATGTATCCTAAAAAAGCCGAATTTCTTCCCGTCCCTAACACCAACTCAATTTCTGCCACTAATGACATCGACGCCGATGAGGCGTAAGACCACAAAAAAAAACTTTTTGAATTGAAAATCCTAACATCTACATCTACATATATATACTCTGCAATTCACAAAATTGTGGGTGGCAGAGGGTGCTCAGCACCAAAGCTAATCTCTTTGCTGTGCATTCCAATCCCTAGTGGTACTAGGGAAAAAAGAATTCATATAAGAATCAGTCCAGCACCTTATTTCTCTAATTTTATCTTTCCTGTCCTTCCGACTCAAATAGGTTGGTGGAAGAAGTATTTCACTACACTCAAAAGTGAATGTGGGAGTACGCATGTTTACCAATAAGTTTTAAACGAAACGTGTGTCGTCTATCTACCAGAGACTCCCAACATCGAGAAAGACCAGCCTCGTGTTCGTAGGCGCAGTAAATGTGTCTTGTGCTCGACATGAAGTTAGATGGTTTGGCCACGGAAACATAAAATGATTTTATTAAATGGTTTTGGATGGCAAGGAAAAAAAATTGGTATTGTTCAATTACTATTCATCATGTAGTGAACCAAAGTCTGCATTAAATCACTGACCACTCCATAGTTTGTATGAAGTTATAAAGAATTTGTGTGGTCATGCGACAAGCTGACAGAGTTTCGCCTGTATCGTGGTTGGGCCTACCGTCTAATGTGGAACCCAAGCCACGGAACATCCTTACAAAGCTCAAATGATGAATCACAACTGGTGTTATGTGAGTGGAGACTTTCCCGGCGTATTGATGCAATGAATTGTTCACGGGAGTCCAGCCGGATAGTGTTGAAAAACAACGACGTTTCGACAACCAACTCGATTGTCTTCATCAGGCTGGTTGTCGAAACGTCGTCGTTTTTCAACACTATCCGGCTGAACTCCCGTGAACAATTCATTATAACTGATGTTGATTCCTAACCCTTTCACTTGAAAATGCCAATAATTTGGAAGATAATTGTGGGAGACCTACAGGCAAACATCAGAATTGTTTACAAAGCTTCCCTGCAAGCTATATTTAAAGTGGTTCTGCCTGTCGTGTGTATGAATAGATTGCTTTATCTGTAGGTATAGAAACTATCTGGCTATCTCTTATAGCCACTTTTCAAGTATACGTCGGGAAGCTATTGCTCATATTTTATAAACATGCATCTTTGTCAAATTACCGTCTTGCTAGACCTGCCATAGTGTGATGGGGAAAGAAGATGTGTTGCTGTATGTCTGTGGAACGTGTAACTGTGTTCTGTGTGCACTAAATATGTTTTTTGTTTGTGTAATGTGTAGGTTATGAGGCAGAGTTTGGATACAGTCTCTGTATTCGCCTTTGTGCTTCTGGAAACTCTCCTACAAAGAGTAGTCAGGACGGTTGACTATTTGTATGCAAACTATGATCTAAAATTCCTGACTGAACCACAAAGTCGATCTTTTAACAAAGCATCGCTACATATATGAGATTAATATGCTGGCGAACAATTGAACTATTAGCGTATATATGAAAATAAGAGAACGATAAGTGCCTATACAAAGGTCTAAACAAGTTAATCTTAGCTGTACAGATTTTAGGGTGATTAAGTACTGTAATTTATTACAATATACATATGCTCTCTCTGTGCTATAGTTCATTAAAACACATGCACAGCTTCGAGGAACATGGACTTTGTGATTTTTTAATAGGCAGCTATGTGATTTATTGGGA
Organism: Vandiemenella viatica; assembly: GCA_031002005.1. Lineage (NCBI taxonomy): Eukaryota > Metazoa > Arthropoda > Insecta > Orthoptera > Morabidae > Vandiemenella > Vandiemenella viatica. The sequence continues at coordinate 310,169,798 of JARYHS010013630.1, read as the reverse complement.
TAGAAAATATCATGAATGTAAACCATTGATATAAGCTGTACAGTGCATGTGCATTTTCGTCAAAATCTGTTTGTCAGTTTTTACTTTATCTGAGCACAGATGGACAAAGATAGCAAAATCTACCATCTTGCAGCTTGTACCAACAGGAAATTGGTAACATATCGGGATAAAAAGTATTCCTCATGTTCACACTGCGCTCTTTAGATTTTGCTGGATTCCCACACAAACAGATAAAATTGATAATTTTTGTTACCTACGTAATCGGGAATCACGTTACTAAGCTGGACAATAGGAATTTTATACGTTATATGCTAATCTAAGTTACTGCTGCGTGCTATCTCTGTGTTTCCTTAAAATTCGTCTATTAATTCTTACGTGATGGCAAACAGATTGACAAAAACAACAAAATTCGCGGTGTGGAACTATGTATAATATGGATGTATATTACTAATCTGGATAAAAAGTATCCTTCGTGTTAACCCATGGTATAAACCATCGAGACATGCGGTGCCATATTCCATAACTATGTACATTTTCGTTGAAATACGTTCATTATTTTGTGCAATGCTGGCATAGACAGAGATAAATATCTAAGTTCACAGATTTTCCTTTTGTGTAATAAGTAAATAAATTACTTAACTCGATCGAATGCCTTTTGTATGTTAACCTATGGCATAATCTCTCACTGTATACAGTTGCGTCTAAATCTACTACTTTTTGCGTGATGAATGAACAGAGAGGCAAACAAACAGTTAGAAAGACAGAAGCAAGTAAATACAAAATTTTTACAGTTTTGTCATCTCCATCATAAATTGTGTACATTACAATTACACATTTTGAAATAAATTACTAGTATAAAAAAAATATTTTTAAAGATTACGATTAGTTGTCGCGTTAAAGAAATTTAAGAACTCTGTAGGTTTTTAAAATAATTATGATTCTGTCACCCAACTCTTACGTCCATCCACATATAAATGTTGTAACACTCTGTAAAGTTTTTTCCCTAAAGTATTATCACCCACGGTTTTTTTGAAGGAAGCATCCCGGCATTCGCCTGGAGTGATTTGGGGAAACCATGGAAAACCCGAATCTGGATGCCTGGACGGAGATTTAAACCCTCTTCCTCCAGAATGCGAGGCCAGAGCGTTACCGCTCACCCACCACTCTCGGTATCTCACCCAGAACTGAACTGAAATTCAGGAAGTACGTATGATACTGCTTGAATGATAAACGTTACCAGATTCATTAAACAGCTACTGACAATACGGTCATAAATGAATTCACTCAATCCATATAAATTTTGCAAAATGCTCCGGTACTGACAGTTAATAGTTTAAAAGAGAGAAGCAACGTGTGAGAAAAAAATATCCCTCACGATAATTTATTATACCCACCAACTAATACAGTTGCTGTCAGATTTAAAATTTTGAGGAGCGGTGTTTTGTTTAACCAGGTCAGTGAATTAATAAATCATACCTCCAGACTAGGTGACCCATAATTGTCTTGGGTTAACTCTTGACACTAGCGCGCACAAACTGTTTGTAGTTTTTAACACTGTTCTGTATTATCGGAATGTTCACCAGTTTTCTTTTTAATAGTACATATCTTATGAGCATCGTAACACGATAAGACGAGCTTACCATGGTTGACAAGTAGTTGACGATGCTAGTTGAGAAACAAACTCGCTTTGTATATGATTTCATAAAACTTGAGCAAATTATATTAAGTAAATTATTTCCAGCCCGGGCTTGAAGCAATGATGGAATTTATTTTGAGATGTGCTTGTAATTTTTTTTTTTTTTTTTTTGGTTGGTACGTCATCGACATTTGCAATAACATATTGGTGCTCAAGACAATTATTATGACAAATAATTATTTTAAGTTCGTCTCAAATGACCCTTTCTTCATAAACGATCATCTGTATAAGGGTTTCTCCCCTTTGTCTTGCTCATTTGAAAATTGACTGTGGAATGTGAGGTGATACAATGTTCAAGAAAAGGCTTTAGAATGTTGTGAACAACTGCTAAAGGTCATCAGAATAATTATTGTTTCAAATTCGTGCTATTGTTAAAAACAACCTCTGCATAATTATTCGTTAGCCGAATCCACTTAATAAATTATTTAAAAAATTGTTTCTTATGAAACGCCCCAGTTTTGTTGTTCCTGACAACTTTAAACTAGAAGTAATTCTGTAGAAAAGGAGATAGCATTCTACGTTTGTACTGACTAAAGATTTCATAACATTTAAACCTGACTGGTTGAGTGGATACCAAGTATTACAGTACTTCTGCGAAAATGTCAGTCATTTAAACGACGTAGAACTAAGTATGAAGAGCTATCAAATTATTCGGCGTTGCTCGGTGAATGGATGTGAAAGTTCTGAAATGGTTTAATCGAACTTGATGAAATTTGACATAGTGTGAGGCGAGTATCAGGCTCTTGGGTTCTAGAACTTCAGTTTCTTGTGCTCAGGAACAGTTATACCCCAAATCTGATTCATATAAAACTAGCAGAGTTCTCGGCGTTGCGCGATCTAGTTGGCTATTTTTATTCACGCAATGAGAAAATATGTACAAAGTTTTATAAAATTCGTACCAATCATTTTCGGAATTAAAGCAAACCTAGATACACTATTCCTTGTGTTTTTGGTGACGTTTTTCTTTTGATTCAGGCCGTATTTCAACCTAACCACCACAACTAAAAAGAAAATAAAATACCTACGGTGCATGTTCACCGTGTAATTCTTAGTGCAAATTTTTTCCTGGTCCAGGCAGCAAGTTAACCTAACCACTTCAATTTTGAGAACTAAGAGAGGTATCAATAAAAACAATACAAAAAAATCGTATTCTTTACCCTCCATTTGTCTCGTCGAGTTACAGAAGAATTCATCATTAAATATGGCGTTTGCAAAATTTTTTCCTGGCTGCTTTTCAACCTAACAACCTCAGTTTAGACATACGATATCTCGAGAACTATACTTTGGATTTGTCTCAGATATATACGAATCGACCATAAAATTTATCAAATTTCAATTGCTCGGATATAGTAGAATCCCCCAGATTTTGAATGAATTTTCAGAATTTGAAAGCTTGGAGTCGAAGTTAAAATTTAAGGTATGTCTTAAGACGTTACGACACATTTATTTTACGATTACTCTATTATTACTTGAAAATTTCTGAGTCAATTTTGACTGAGTTTTCACAGTATCAACATAAGTTATGAATTTCAACAGCATGGTTTAGAAACTGCATTACTAAACAACGATAGATTTTGTTAGAGACTCACATTGGATTAAATTGGGAGGTGAATGAATATACTTTTTTGCTCGAAAGGCCAGATATTTTTGATCCACGGATTCAGCCTTTTATACAAATATCAAAAGTAAATTCAGAATAATAATATTGTAAATAATGCAAATGGCCAGAGACATTGTAGTTTTACTGCCAGAGATCGTGGTTAAAGATAATTTCTGTTTTTTTTTTTTTTCGTTATTAATTTCTCGCATTCAATAAGGCATTTAAAAACTAAATCTCCCTGAATAAAGGAAACAATATTTCAAGTTTTGTTTAGCGTGGAGTATGCAACATGGGTACTACCATTAACTGCTTTTGATGCTTTCATCACAGGCTGTGTAGACATTGCAGTTGCGGGCTATGCTACACCTAGTGGTTCCATCTTTGGTATTTTTCAACACAGGTTGAAAATTTCATTTAATGCTCCAGCGTCATGTTACGTAGAATCATAAGACATACCAAACAACTGAATTGATATTCTAAGTTTAAAACGGTTAAAACCCCATCTAAATCTACTAGGTAGTTTCTGAGAATTAATTTTTCAAATTTATCCGGTTTTTCATCTACTGATATTGAAGATGAAGATATGAAGAGAAAATGTTCTGATGCTAAAGTCTTGTAGGTAACCCCAAATTAATAATCTGGTACAACGAAACTTTAGATTTGAACGTTATAAGTTTTGTATATACATCAATTTTATTAACAGATTATACACAAAATAACAGCGAGAGAAAAATAAATGTCTGAACGGTACATATAACACATTACAGAAACTAACACACGCTATCCTTCTGTCGCTCACCGTTCTGTTAGTTTTCAGAATTTTATGACAAACAATGTTATTTGTCCCGAAAAAAGTATCCGACGTCCTAGCTAATGAAACGCCGTATTTGCTTGTGAAATTTTAACAATTTCGTTTTAGCCGTTTTGGCGTGAACAGATAGAGACATACATTTGTATTCATAATATTTGTATAGATTGGAGGTCGATGTCTGCTCTGAATGAGAAGGCAGGCCTGAAAGGTGCATACAGCGAGCAGCCGGCAGCACAGGTGCGCTGAGCTGGCGCCGGAAAGGTCATGGGTTGAGCGGGCGAGCGACGCGGTCAGGCCACGCGCCTGCGTAGCGACCCACCACCCAAAACGCCTAAGGCCCGCAACGATACGGTAACCACGGCACCATGCGCGGTGGCTTCCTCTAACAGCCGACAGGTCGAATCGGCGGTGTGCACAAACACAACGCTTCTACGAGTAGCCGTGGATTACTGAAGATTAATGCAGTTGTGGAGCAACACCATGCATTCTCTTTATAAATTAGGATATTTGTCATGTTATCATTTTCGTCATGTCCTACAGCTTATATTTTCTCAATACCGTTTTTCTTCTAACAAGTGAAAAAAGAGCTAACCAAATAATAACTATTGAATTTAATTTTTTGTCGTTTCTGTTGCTTTCTTCCTTTTTATTTCACATTATTACTCCATGAAATTTGTGAATTCAGTGAAAACAAACAGTATTCAAAAATTTTGCTAAATGTGAGGAGAATTATGCACTCCCTCAATTCTCTTCACCTTCCTCATATTCATTTTAAGAGAGAAGGAAGATGAAAAGAGAGGGGGAAGTATACAAACGTATATTGGTGATGAGACATGGAAAGACATTAGCGAAAAGATTAGGAGAGTTGTATGGAAAAGAAAAGATGACCGCGACAACAAGCTGGCATTCGTTTTCTCGCATAAGGGTGTGGGAAAATATTCTTTCGTACGTAAGGGAGTCAGGGATTGCAACAGATTACGAATGAAAATGATGAATAACTAACCAAAAACGCTGAAAGAATTTAATATTAAGTTTCGGAGAGGTAAAAGTAGGCGGGAACAAGAAAAGGGAAAATGTGTGTGCAGGGAAATTGCCACCTGGGCTTGCGCTCCATCGCATTTAAATAAATAATTATTGTTAATACATATTAACTCTGCTGGTAACCTTTCGTACAACACTGGACTGGCCTGGTTCAGTCATATACCTGGAACCAACGTTACCCGCCTAGATCCATCAAACACACATACCTACAGTCGTTGTTAATTGACCTAGGAATCATAATTTCAGCCATAATGGCGGAAATTTATTTTCTGGACTACACATTACTAAGAAATCGCATAAATACCTGTTTACACGAGAAATAATTATTCCTCGCAGCTTAAATCGTATTTAATCTCCTTAGAATAAAGACACCAGCCCATTTAAAAAAAAGAAGGTATAGTGAGTTGCAGAAAAACCCATTCTCCCCGTCAAATAATAAGAAAATTCACCTAAGGACTCTGGACAACCAAAAAGAAAGAGGTTTCTGTAGCTAGCTGGTGTAACTTTTCTCTGGATGGAGTGGGAGGGAAGTGGAGGCACTTATCTTTCAGGGCTCGAGAAATTGTTTGAAAATAATAAAACATCAGTTAAGAAGAATGCAACTCAATGAGAGTAGTATCAAAATTAAACTCGATAAAATCGCAGACATCGTCGTTTGTTATTTTATTGCTGCGGTATCCTAAACAAGCCATAAAATGTAACTGGCCTCCATCAATTGAAAATTTCGGCAGTTTTGAATTTCAGTTCCTTTGAATTAAACTGTAACATGATTGCCAGTAACTGCGCTGGACTAATTAGACCGTCATTTAAACGATAAATTAAGTTTTATGAAGTGGATTAACTGTGGAACGCGAATATTCGATTACACGCAGAAGTTTTTGCACGAGAATTACAGATAATTGCAATCAATTAAACGGGGGAAACCGGTAACTCTATTCAGCGTAGTCGCAATGATCGCTTGTTTTAATATAACGCCGCGTCCCGGGGGCCGATTAATGTTTGAAGAAGGCGGTCTGTGTGGTGGCAGGGCCGTGACTGCTATAGGAATTACTATCATTGTGTGATCAAGGCGCAGCTGGTGCCGGCGCATTATGGCGGCTTGTATTGACTGCCAACAAACCGTCCACGTCACGTGGGTACCAAGTAGTTCACGACAACCACGTATCTAGCAACGCTACCGGCGGGAATATTCGGGTTAGCTTTTACACACCGGTTTTAAGCGGAAAGTTGGACAATGCCATAGATGAACGCCAAAATAGTGAGCACCGTATATAAAAAGGCCTTAAGAGAAATCAAATTCGGTTGTGGGCGAAAAGAATAATATAATTCCCCCCCTGCGGATGTATTGCTGTTTCCAGTACACAAAGGGCATTTATTTATTCTTTCCTTAAGAATAACGCAAAATAAGATATGATAGTGATCTTATTGTTGTTTTTCGTTACTTGGAAATTTTATTTAATCAAAGAATTTGGACACTTGCCGCAAATCGATTGTTATATTGTTAGGCGGCAAACGACTGAGTCCAAAGAAAGGAAATCGACTGGAGTGATTCAGAGAAACCATGGAAAACGAAATCTGGATAACCGACTGATATTCGAACCGATGTCCTCCCGAATGCGAGGCCAGAGTGTTATCGCTCACCCACCACGCTCGGTATTCATGTTTCTAAGCTCTTTCATACGATACGCCACTAATGAGTTATTCTTACCCAGAGTATTCCTTGTCAATTTGGTACAAAAATTGCGACAATTAGACTTTCATGCCGTATTAAAATTTATTTTCCTGCAGAAATGCATTTTGGTTCTAACAAATAAAACCTTCGGAAGATGAAGCAATTGTGTCATTCCTTTAAAACGATGACAAATCGAAAAACAGAGATGTGGTCAGGAGCAAAAAAAGAGGTTTCGCTTATATCAACAAAACAGTAATGACATCCACATAAATTTTGTTCCTTACACTTTCTGTTGCCTCAACTTGTTCATCGAGACCAAGTCTCGTTTATGAATAATTTGAACTTTGAGCTCGTATTTAAGAAGTCAAATCATATTTTCAGGTTTATTTGCTAACTGCTATGAGATTTGTATAACTACCATAATTTACATATAAGTTGCTTTCAGCAACTTAATTGCTAATTACTACTTCTAATTACTTTAAATGGCTACGGATACCACGTTCCACCAGACGGCAGCTCCGCTTCTAGTCTTGAACCTCTTTATTACTGACTTACTTTGCTATATAGTTTTTTCTCCATGTTTTGTTACAATATTCAGCACAGGGAATACCGTCACTGCTTCATCATATCTTCACTCAACGGTTCTAAATAGGTGAGTTAATTGTAGCAGATGAAAAAAAGAATAAGAAGTTACAATTCCAATCTGTTTGAAATTTGGTGAACTAAATTGCAAAAAATGGACTAAAATATAGCCTTGGGGCAGCAGTTGTGGTGTCAAACATAATCAGACATAAAATAAAAGCTGAAGATAACCCAAAGTAGTGAAAGATATAAAGAAAGAAACTTTGACATGTTAAAAATTATAGCAAAGGAACGTTACGAAAACGAGACATTGATACCGTGACATGTGAATTTCAGTATGAAGGTCATTTTTTTTATACATAGATTTCTGGTAAATTTAAACTCAAACATACCTGTAAGAGGAGAACAGATTCTCTCTTTGTTGTTAAACAAGGATTAATATGTATATTGGACTAATACCTAATTATTGAATCAAATTTCTTCTACAGTTGCTTGTTAAAATTATCTATAGAAAACGCTATTCTTGGTCTCGATCTACCGATGTCTGTCACACTCTGACGTCACACTTCCCGCCTCCGCTGCCCAACCAAAAACGACTGGGGATATTGTAAGTTATGCGCGTTATTTAATAACAGTTCTATTTTGCTGAGAATCCACGAGTAAATGAACTGCCAGCACACTAAAAGAAAAGTATGTATTTCGTAAAAATCTATTTATTCGTTTGATGTAGGTTTTTTTATACACTCTGTACAGCGATTTATATTACATTATTTTTAAGACTATGAGCGTCATTTGATGAAAATTATACTTAGTTAGCGAAGATACGAATTGCTAAAATACGTCATTTTCATATTCGATGTAGATATTTTAAGTCAATTTTATAATATACTAGAAGAAATTATTTGCCGAAACATTGAAATAAAAGTATGTATTTCGGTTAAATTAATATAATAATTATTAGTTGCTTTTATTACTGATGTCACTATATCAGACAGATGTAAATATTTCCAGTGGCTCAAATTTAGATTGCAATACAGTGAACGTATCCGTGCGCGTCTAATAGAACCTATGAATTTTGAACAGCAATATTAGTAGAAGTTGCGTTTATGTCGAAATGCAGACAGGAAAAAAATAACAACTGACACAATTTTTTATAGAATAATTCACAATGAATTTAGTTTTATAAATAATTTAAGGTGATTTCATAAGCTCCGAGTTACTGAAGTTATTATTATACTGATGGAAGTAGTTCCATATTTATGGAGCTGAATCAGACCTGGATCAGGAATAAAACCAATACCACGCGCTATAGCATAAGGTTTTAGGATTCCTAATTTATTTTTAATTTCATTGGTTTCCTAATAGAAGTTCCATTTATATCGCTGTGTAAACTACAGCCGAAATATGTACAAATTACAAAATAAGGTTATGAACATTACATAACAACAGTACTATTTATTTATGCAACCGCAGAGAAATGTATTGCTAGAACATTCCTATCACCCTTCATTTTTTACGGGCTTAGGGGCTAGTAATTAATATTTAATAAAAACTCCAGGGCACCTGTTGTTGGGATTTTAATTATTCGGACGCATTTCGCCTCTCGTCGAGTTGATGTGAAAGTCTATCAGCTGTACAATCAAAAAGCACACCTCACGACAGAAATGGTAATATAACTGTATTGCAATTTCTATACACTAATGTAATTTCTAATCAAACCCATGTGAACAAAATGTAGAAATCACAAAAATATTCCAGAATACTTTGGACTGCTGAAGGTACCGATACTAGAGGTAAATCGCTTCCAAATAAATACAACAGTTTCGTAGGGGTGTTTCTTAAATATTTTTTTTATTATTGGACTATATTCGTAATTCTGTTTCTTCATACTCTCGAAAATGGGTCAAGGTAACAATTGTAGGAGATATAGCATCATTACACGGTTTACTTAACATGTTATTAAAAAGTAAAGTATACAGAATGAGAAAAAGGAAATTAGGTTAGATATAAAAATCAGTGTTCAGGGATGAAACAGGCACAATAGATATGCAGATCAGCGGTTACGATTAACAGCTTGGGTCTTGGAAAAGAAAGTAAGGATACGTAAAAGATTTCTGCGACCAGCAAAAAGCGTTTCCGCATTGTTTATTACTTTGATGAAATCAGGTATAAAATAACCAGAGAAATTATTTAATTATGCATACGAAATAGGTGGCTGAAATAAAGATAGATATTTACGAAATTCAAAACATAATTTATAATTAACTTAATTTAATTATGATGGAGTGAACATTCCGTTGCCAATTGTCCTACACGCCCAATTTTCCCTCTTTCCTGTATCCACATACTTTTGTCCTATTCAAACAACAACTTTAAATTCTTTCAACGTTTTTGGCAAATTATTCATCATTTCTCTTAGTAACTTATTCAAATCTTCCCCTTTGTGCCTGAAATCAAGTGCCAGCTTGTGGTCATGATAATCTTTTCCCTTCAATGCATTACTTTTACCAATATCCTACTTACACCAATATCCTTCCACATCTCATCACAAATATACGCATTGTACAATGACTGTTTCATCCTCCTCTTGACTTCCAATGAATCCCATTCCAGCTCTTTAGTTCTGACTATGGTCTATGTTTTGCAATCGAATGTAAAAATTTGGTATATGAGACAAGAAAAATAAGCATGCTACCACTTTAGAATATTATTTTCTTATTAGCGTTTAAAATATAAAGAGAAATCACGTTGAAATTTACGGCAAAAAATGGGTAAATAAACAAACCACGTCTAATATCGTGCATAAATAAGCAATCTGCAGACAAGATGAGTCAACTGGAACGGAAGTAACAGAAGTCAGGTTTTTATTTTTATTTTGGCAGTAATATTAAAGAGATGAGTGAAGCAAAAAATATGCAATAATAAGATCAGTATTGAGTTTTCTTAAAAAACAAAAATATTTTATCATTATTCATGGACACGTGTCTCAGATAAAGTTTTATGAGATGCCTGGATCAAGCTAAGCAATTACTGGAAGTGAAGTCTGCTTTTCGGGGAGAGCCTTTAAAGAAAGAAAATGAAAATATTTGTAATATTCTGACATTATAGCCCTTTAGAGTACGAAACAAAAATGTTTTTGTGAGGCTTGTAAAAGAAAATTTATTTATTAACTTTCAAGAAAAGAGCTAAAATATTGTATCTCACTTCGACGCATAAAATACTCATTAATTTTTTAATAGAATGTGCTCCAGACAGTAACAAATCCATTGGCATACAAAGATATGGGTGCTTAGTAAACGCAGCGTATGTTGTTCATCGAGGCGATTAGATTACCATAAGATGTTGATTTGGAAGGTACGATCAAAGCAGTTGAGAATTTACTTAAATTATAACAGTGCTACTTATCTTTACTAGGAAACATTTTTTTTTTTTCGCTAAATGAACCAATAACTCGAACTACCGTCAAGACAAATGCAGATACGTTTAATAATAGTGTATTTCATGTAAACACATGAAATTGTTGTATTACATAACCCAGTCACTGTTCACAGTCAAAGAAGCATTTAATGTCATGTATCTATGTTAATATCGCACCACCTCTGCCTGATTTCAGTGCAGGTGATGGTTAAAGTGTGTATAAACGTCTCTCGACGGAAAATAATTCCTGTAGTTGCTTACCTACAAAAACAAGAATCTAAGCGGATTTATTTAGAATTTAATTAGAATTGTTTGACTGCTCTTCAGATTTAGGTATTAACAAAAGTTCCATTTAGCTGCTATTTGACTTTAGGAAGGGCCAAGAATATAACTTAAAAGGCATGAGGAGACAATACGTATGGTCGACACATCTAACATATAAGCATCCAGGAATATAAAAACTGGAGAAACAAGAAGATTGATAATCTGAAACAGTTAAAAGACCACGAAAATACAGATCTATCAGGAACAGAGAGAAATGTATAGATACCATAAAATTAATAATTATAGGAGATTGAATAAAATTGGGCAGTATACATCACAGGTACAAATTACTTCTTGACGAAACATTGGAAAATACATCTACAGTTTGTTTGATGGACTCTAGATGCCGAGTACTAGATCTGTGAATAACGAAACAGAGCCCACAAGAAACAGAAGTTTGAGTAATGAGTGTTGAGGTTGTCAGATCAATTAAAAACAAGAAATCACTGAGCATTGATGGAGTAGTGGCTGTGCTCCTAAAGGTAACCGAAAAGATATGTTGACTACTGGAATACAAACGAAATTTTCTTATATTTCTCAACATCTCTAACGATAAAACATAGTTCACTGTGCAACATATATATCCTTGGAAAGTATAAAAGATCACTCAATCACTAATGATATAATTTAGATCGAAAAAGACGAGGTAATTTGCGCATCCTTTAGGTAATACATTGCACAAAAACAACATACCTGGCTATTGTTAACATCTAAAATAACAACCAACAGTATGGAATCTTTATAATACTGAAAGCTGTAGGACGATAGCAAGATAAAACATATACATTATTTTTCACAACAAAATTATGAAAATATTGAGGCAGAGGAAGTCTCTTTGTGTTAGTCAAACAAAGTGAAGAATCGTTTTAAAAAAACAGGGAGAAATCAGATGTATACTGCGCTTTACAGAAAAAGAAACAATTGAATTAAATTTATTTTGAATCACAATTCACTTTAAAAAGAAATCTAACTTCAACGGGTTATCTGTCAGAGGTGTTATGATGGAGTATCATACGGAATGGTTGAACATTGAGGCAAAAGCGAGTGAAATAAGTTAAATAAAATACACAGACGGAAAAAAAAATCCCAACACCAAGAAAGACTTGTGTTAGATAAACGAAATTTGGTAGGCGTGTTTATACATCTGAAAGATGACATCGATTCAAATTTCGCGCTTCGCGCATAAGTGTGGCGCTAGTAGCGCTACTCAGAGCTTGCAAATCAGGTTTGCTTTAAATACGCGCTGTAAAGTTTGTGAACGTTATTTACCGCTGAGATTTGACATAGTGAGTTGATGTTAGCCAAGAATGCCTTTAAGAAGACGAAGAAGCCATTATCAACAGCTCACCGAGTTTGAACGAGGTCGTGTAATAGGGCTACGAGAAGGTGGATTTTCTTTTCGCGATATTGCAGAAAGACTTGGCCGGAATGTATCCACTGTGCATGATTGTTGGGTGCAGTGGTCAAGGGATGGTACTGCCTCAAGAAGACCGGGTTCCGGGAGGCCACGTGGCACTACTGAGAGGGAAGACCGCCGTATTCGGCGTACAGCTGTGACGCATCGTACTGCGTCTGCGGCAGAAATTCGAGCTGCAGTTGGTACCACAGTGACACAACGAACTGTTAGAAATCGGTTACTTCAAGGACAGCTCCGAGCCAGGCGCCCTGTAGCGTGCATTCCACTGACTACAAGCCATCGCCGTTTGCGACTCCAGTGGTGTCAAGCCAGAGCTCATTGGAGGACGGAGTGGAGATCTGTTGTGTTTTCTGATGAAAGCAGGTTCTGCCTTGGTGCCAGTGATGGCCGAGTGTTGGTCAGAAGGAGGCCAGGGGAACGCCTGCAACCAAACTGTCTGCGGCCTAGACACACTGGACCTACACCTGGAGTCATGGTCTGGGGAGCAATTTCCTATGACAGCAGGAGCACTCTTGTGGTTATACCAAACACACTGACTGCAAATTTGTACGTCAGTCTGGTAATTCAACCTGTAGTGCTGCCATTCATGAACAGCATTCAAGGGGGAGTTTTTCAACAGGATAACGCTCGCCCTCATACCGCTGTTGTCTCGCAACGTGCTCTACAGAGTGTCGACATGTTACCTTGGCCTGCGAGATCACCAGATCTGTCTCCAATTGAACACGTATGGGATATCATTGGACGACAACTCCAGCATCATCCACAGCCAGCACTGACCGTCCCAGTATTGACAGCACAAGTACAACAAGCATGGAACTCCATACCACAAAGTGACATTCGAAACCTGTATGACACAATGCATTCACGTTTGCAGGCTTGCATTCAAAATTCTGGAGGTTACACCGGCTATTAATTTAACAGTATTTCACATTTGAAATGCATTTTCTTGAGCTTAAATTAACCTGTGATCTTGAAAATTTAATCAATTAAACATGTTAACTTGACAAATGCATTGTCCAAATTTCATTACTCTACAATAATTTTTTCTTGGTGTTGGGATTTTTTTTTCCGTCTGTGTAAATCACATAAATAATAGCTTTCAATAAAAAAATATTTCAAATAACTGAAAAAAATTGAAAAGAAGTCAGTTTGGAATTTAGTTTTGTATGACATCGTTCCATGGACGGCAGGAAAAGGATGGATTTTTTTTTTCTAAATTTAGCGTCATTGAGTAATGCTGGAAGGAACAACGAATATAAAATAAAAAATGACGGAAATACAATTGGAATAAAATATCCAAGAATTAAACTAAATATATTTATTAGATAAATATTGAGACACGAAGTGCTGATAAAGAAAATAGTCGAAGGAAAAGTGAATGGTAATAACAATAGAAACAACATAAAATTAGATATGTTCACCAACTGATAAGCAATAGGGTAAGCAACGGTTAACGAAGACACCAATTTGAAGAAGAAAAAGCAATAAAGTAATTTAGTTCGCTGACTGGTCTAATCTCTGAACGTCATCTAGTCAACTAATATTGTATATTAGATGTACAAGGTGAAAGAAGACATTGCCACTCATGCTCAGATAGGAAGGGTGCCGTATCTGCTTCTTGTATGTGAAAAGCCTTTGCAGCGAATGTGCGCAGTCCGTTGTATCATATTTGAAAGTAAAGGGCTATTTTCTTAGAGTTTTGTTTTAATATGTTTTTAGGTATCCGAGGGTTTGCTAGGCCATCCGCACCAATTTGTCTGGGGTTTTCGCTGTTTGAAATATTATTGTCCAACTTAAAATCTGTGAAATAGCTTATGACTCAACGTGAACGGGAAATACAGCAAGAAATGATAATAATTTCTAAATGGAAAAAAATAGGCATCAAAGATCACTCAGTATTTTAGATAAGAACTTATTTCAGGAAATACTGATAAAATATCACCCTACTATTCTTTGTAATATGTTTGTTTTCTGGCTTCCGCTATTTATTTCTTCAGTTCACTGAAATATAGAACACTAAAATAAACGTATTATATTATATTTATAAACGATTATTCTTGTATATATATATATATATATATATGGTATTTCGGAAACGGCTCTGGCGATTTGGATGAAATTTCATATGTAGGTAACGGTTTGATTTTTAAGTTTATAACACGATTTGATAAAAAAAGAGCAATTTTGGTATTTCATGTCTCGCAAATTGCTCTTAACTCATCTCGTAGACGTTGCAGGTACCAGTAAGCCTTCCGATGTTTGTTAAGCTTCTCTTTTGTCAGAGCAAGGAATTTTACCGTTAAAAATGCATAGGCAGCGTTCTAGAAAAACGTTTAACTTTAATCAAACTTCTTGCAAAATCTTACATGTTGAGCAGAAATCGAAAGATGCCGAGCAAAGATCGGTCACTCGGGTACTTTTAATTAAACGTAAGAATCGTAAGTAATATTTAATTTATGTCTATATCTTTGTGCTTTTAGATCCACCTAAGACACTCTACCACACCACTATTTGATTCTGTTAAAGAAGTTTTTCAACTGGTTATTTATTTCTTCAGATTGTTTAATATAGACAATTCAAATATGTTAATCAAACGCAGATGTACTTCAGAAAGTATAACTAAATTGAAGATTTAATTTAACGTAAACATCTTTGTGTTTAATGTCGATACATGCAGACATAACGATAAGTACTTACGAATTATAACTTTATTTTGTATCAATTGAAAGCAGACACTACTCCAAGGAAGATATTTTTTTGATTTTGTATGAACCGTCCATAAACGGAATTAGTAATAGTAGTTTTCTTTATCACTATTTAGCGGAGTGCAGTCCTATTCGTGGGTAACGACCACTCTCTATTTGTACCGACAAGCGTTGAATTTGTTTGGGTGTAAGTTGCAGCCTGGACATGGTAAAACTTACATTGTCTGCATCACAACCTAGCCACAGAACACTTTAGTATGAAATTATATTTTATGACCAAGATTTCAGAGTCCATTATGGAAGATTGTGTTTGTGCAATTTGTTAATTCTTTACCTCTCCATTATTATGATTGGTACTAAAGAAAAGAGGGAAAATCATTTCTGCACACAGCAAGGACCAAACGTGCTAACCAGCGCTCAAATAATACTCTTTTATTAAAAGCATTTTGTGCTTTTGTATTAAAAAAAAAAAGAAAAAAAATGATTTTGAACATACTGCTTGCAGCAACGGTAAATAGTTGAACAGATGTACAGTACAGCCAACCAGTTGCATCGATAATTCTAATAGTCTTTACCGGTTTCGACCAACATAAGCTGGTCTTCTTCAGAAGCACCTACTATCATGCTAGTGGGCGGACTTGACGCAGTGTGCTTGGTACAAGCACATGTTCATCTCCGCCCACTAGCATGATAGTAGGTGCTTCTGAAGAAGACCAGTTTATGTTGGTCGAAACCGGTAAAGACTATTAGAATTATCGATGCAACTGGTTGGCTGTACTGTACATCTGTTCAAAGAAAAAAAAGTTATTTTGCATTCTTTCACCACTCAAACAGATAATAGGTTATTTAAAAAAATGTCTCAAGCAAATTAATTAAGCTTAAACGTGTTTACTTATCCTTTACAACCAGGATATAATTATTTTGAGAAACTTGCTTCGCTGACTGCTGTCAACGTGGTAGCACATTTCTGCTTCACACCTTGTTCAAGATGGTTTTCACTCCAACCAGAATCAAAACGATATTCTATGATTACAGAATAGAAATATGCAATGAATCTTACTGTTATAAGTTCAATTTTTTTGTTGTAGTTATTATTATTTTTAACTTCATGTGTGGGTAGTGGTAAATATGTAAAACAGTCGACTGTGTGGCTTAAAAGTTAGTGGACTACCATGAGAATGGGAGAATATTCGTGGGAAGACTGAAACAGTAGAGTGTGATAAAGCTTGCAAAAAGAAATATGGTATTTTCATTACAAATAGAAAAGGATTAAACTCTACAGAAACGAATAATTCCAAACGGTAACTTCTTGGAGATGGTACGTATGATCTATTTCTTTTAATAAACTTATTTTGAAATAACTATAATAAAAATAGTCCAAAGAATGAGTTCGGAAAGATGCAAAACATGTGGTCTATTCGGGACAATTTGAGTTCAAGTTTTGAGGGAAAATGTATCTTTCACATAGGATTAAGAGGAAGAGTCCATCAGAATAACGACAATTAAATAAAATTTCCTCTTCTGTAGTAAAAGACTTCAATAAAAACCAACAATTATTTGAAAGAGACGTTGTCAGAAACAGCGTATTCGGAATGACAGGGCGAGTTGATGCCATTATCATCTCTTCCTGGTGAAATTACTGATTGTTTTAAATTTGTTATCAAATTGGAATAATGAAAACATATGGGTAAATACTTCAAAGCATTTAACCTTCACATAATAATTTCCAATATGTAAAACATTTGAGTTGCTGTGAGAAGAAAGAATTAAGGTACCCTACTTCTTCGTTAATGTTAGAAATTCCTTCTTCTATGTTAGCAAAGAAACTCTTTCAACAGCTAACTCGGATAAACGAAGTACGCATTTCATCAGTATTTGGCACAAAGAATAATATCAAGTCAAATAACCTAGTTAATTTTGTTATACCAACAGAACAGTAATAAAGAGACTGCATGAGTGACTGGATTATGATGCAAATTTGATTTAAAAGTATGTAAGAAGTTTCAAAGGTAAAAGTACGTTCAAATTCCGAAAAGCTGTGTGGCCTAAACCGTCATTGTTCATTACAACTATTAAAACTAACTTGCCTTAAAATTCATTAGATTAGAAAGAGCTACTTCACTTCTTTTTCTAAAACTGAATGTGTCAAGCATTTTATGAGAAACTCTCAAAGAGTAACATAGGACACTTTACCAGTACCTGCCTATATTTCAAACTTAGATGAACCATATTAATTCTAATAGGAAACAAAGTTTTCTCTACGTTACTGTCTGTGAAAAAGCAAGGAAGTAAGTATGGAAAACAGTAAAGGAATTCAGTTACATTGAACTTTCAGAATATTTGCATAATTTCACTCACATCGGTAAATTGGTAATGATGTTCAGCTTTTATGGTAATGCGTTTTAAAGAAATTAACCAAACTCTCACACCCTTGGTGAAAACTGATGTGCTGCGCTTCCTTTGAAGTTTCACCTCTAACAGCCATATCATTACATTTTTAATGATCTTGAAACCTTCATACACATTGTGGTATATTTGTTTCCCTTATATTTACTCAAATGGAAGGTAGTTAAGAACCTTTTTATAACTGTGGGGAAAAAATCAAACAGCTGTTAGAAAATCGAACCGGTAGCTAAGAAAAAATGCAGAGGCAAAGAACAAATTCTCAAACTGTACAAGAAAAGGCTTTCACAAAAATGAAACATTTTCGTTTGTAAAATCAATTTCTCAATTGACCTACCATGAAGAATTTGTTCCGCATTACTACTGTATGACTGCATAATGTTTTGATGAACGTTTGAAGCAACTGCCTTCGTGAATTTGGTTCAGTGAAAGAGAGAAGCATGACACAAGTCCCAAGAATTCAGTTGCATATCTCAAAACGGCTACCAAAATTCAGAATTGCGAAAAAAGTAGAATAGCTGCAATGTGCATGCAAATTCATTTAGAGAGGACTGAAGAGAATGTTGCTCACGACGCGTGTAAAAATAAAGATTTTAAAAAAGGTTGGTAAGATTTCTGATATATACAATAATTATCCTCTCTGAGGTAAGAAAAACCCCAGGAGAAAGGTTTACTTAATACCCAGACCTTTATATCTTATGGATCCTCACTTTTTAAAAGCCAAAAATTCAGATTCATTTGTAATTAGAGGAAACACCGAAAGTTTATGTGAGCCGAGAATACTTTATACAAACATGAAAATAAGTGTAAATTCATGAATACTGATCAATCACGTTAAAATGACAGTAACTGAAGTCTTCACGTTAATGTGAAAAGCAAGTTGCCTGTTCATGTTCATAAAACTGACATTTGTTGGAAAATATTACCGTACAATTCTTATGTGGAAAATATAGTATCAACAACAAGACATCTCTCATTTCATTTTAAATTTGTAAATCTGGAACTTCGAGAAAGGGAACTGATGTATGTATACCACATACATAAATCACGCCAGCCCAGCCAACAAGCAGAGTACTGGCATAAATGAAGGAGAAAATAAGTTGAAGTGAGGATGGAATATTGTAGTATCATCTGGAACACCTACTTGTCAAAATATTGTTACTGCCACTAATCAAAGTGAGACATAATTGACCGGATAAACCGATTAAACCACAGGTGATATCTTAAACGACGGATGCCCCTCAAATAAACAACAATATCAGATATCAAGATGCTTAAAATCTAGCAAAAAATATGCAAGATGAATTCGCTAAGTGAATAAAACTTAGACGTGATTGGCATGTGTTCTTTTTACACAGCAATTATCACTTTACATTCCGGAACACAAAAAAATAAAGCCACATCTAAACCCGAGACTCATTTGCTGCTAGACTTGTATCCGGAAATTACTGTGAAACACAATCAGTAACTACTATGGTGAAGGGACTGAAATGGTATTCACTGGACGACGGGAATAAAGTGAAGAGATCGCTGAGAATGTGCTGAAAGATATTGGTGGACGAATTAAGAGTAGTGCATGAAACGGGTAGAAAAAATGACCATGACCACAAGCTGGTATTCGATTTCAGGCATAAGGAAAAGCGAAAATTTTCTTTTTAAGATAAGGAAGTCAGATAGTGGAATAAACTACCAAGGAATGTTATGAATAATTTAGCAAAAGCGCTGAAAAAATTAAAAGGGCGAAAATAAGCGGGTACAAGGAATGGTAAAACTTTGTATGTGCCTCTGTAGCGTGCACTCCGTCACAATTAGATCAAATTAAATTATTCAAACTCATATTAACATTCACGAATACTTGTTTCAAGTTACAAAATGTTTTTTTTTTTTTTTTCTATAAAAATTATGTCAGCCATATGCCAGCAAAGGGATTATCACTAGCATTATTTTGCCAGTTGAAACTGCAGCAGTATAATTAATTACACACATATGGCATACACAGTCACTAAAACAAAAAGAGCAACATCCAAAAATACTGGAGAATAGTTGACTGTGATGTTACTACCACAAAGTACTATCGGATTTTTTTTTTAGGAGTAATGTATATGATCCATATTAATAAGAAAGGAAATTGCGACAGAACTTTCCATTTAGCTGTCGTTTACTCTGGTATAATGAAAGGACAGAAAATGAAATAGGAAAATACCCCTATAAAGCTGAATATTTCTGTTCAGTACTAGCACATAAGCAAATATTTAATGACCGTGAAATACACTGCTATACTCCAGAATATCTCCAGGAATGAGAAGTCCAGGGATTTTTGTCGCCAACATAATGATAATTATGTAAAGATATTAAGAAACATTCTGAAAATCGTAAATGATAATACTATGGTGTAGCATCTTTGTACGATTCGTTTTTTTTTTTTTTTACACTGAAATATCCAAAGTCTGCATCACATCAGCTTAGATTCAGGATCAATCAATCTGGATCATAGTTTCTTTACTACCATCACCATCGAATTGACTGTAAGGGGCATATTTTCTGTGGCTGTATAAATAACTCAAACAACTCTAGAGATCTAATACCACGTTAGAGTATTAATGATGTTGGGCTGCCAGGTGACTATGTATAAATCTAAGGATTCCTCCATACTCTATTGTTCCGTTTATACTTGTTTTAAAGAGTTTAATAATTCAAATATTGTAATAATTCTCTTAAAATATCATGAAGGGTCTTCATTCACGTAAATTTGATACTATAATTGTGAGATGGGTTGTAGCTATATAGCGTTTCAGTCCACCGCAATTCAAATAATTATAAAAATAATTGTTTAGAAAAATGAACGATAACCTAAAGTAATGTATTTGCTTCAGTTCTGTTTTAAAATTTATTGAGGTCGTTTTAAGTTGCTACTGTCTGATTAGCACAGGTCAGTTCATGTTATAAACACGCGAAATATTAGGTACAGCGCGAACTTCCCTATTTTTTCCTTTGGTACATTTAGCTCTCATTCCGTTATTTACCTTTCTTTTAAGGCTTTTTTTTAAGTTGAAGTGTAATCATATACAAACAATTAAACAACATAATTAACTGTGTTTGTTACGATTATTAACTGACCATTTCCTTTTTATATCAGTGGAAGAATGAATAAACCAAAAGATTCCTAAATTCTATAGTATAATTCTATATCTGAAATTTCTGTTAAATAATTTCAAGGTAAGTATCTTTATTTATCGTCAGCCGTATTTAATAGACGCTATCCATCTTTTCCCATACAATAAATATTTATCATATTTTACATATCAATGTATCCTTCGACAATACCAAAGGAAATCAAATAATTTTAAAATCTTTTGAAAATCAATATTAATTTTACAGCTTTTTCTAGCGAAACTAACCTCAAAGCCCGTCAAAAAATGACGGGTTTAACGGAGTGTTTTGGCAATTAATCTTTTTGCAGTTGCTTAACGAAATAGAATTCTTATAAAATATAGCTTGATTTAATTTCTCGTCACTTGTGCTATAGCAAAACTTTCGTTGTTAACTTGATCCAGGTTGCATTTCAGCCTATCCACAATGTCCACTGATATTGCCTCTAGGAAATTAAAGCTTCTTCTCACGGGAATTAATATATTCCCCGCATCGCATGCTAACGTCATACTGCATCGCGATGTAAACTTGAACAAAAATCTCCACGTGTTCTTACAATGAAAACGAAGGATACAAAAAATAAATCTTTACAGCTTACGTTATGCCACGTAATATTAGTTTTAATTATGGATTAGGCACTATAGATCGCGATCAATTTGGAACTTTTCTCATTCAAACCAAGTAATGATTTTAGCAAAAAAGCAAGTGATAATTAATATGCCGATTTAAACGTACTTTTCTTCTGACAATTCGTTTCTTAACAATTGCTTTAATAAATATAATTGTTATAAAATAAAGCTCAATGTAATTCCCATTGCCTTGTGCTGTAACGAAAGTCTTACTTTGCCATCCTGGTACAGGTTGCACTTTAACCTAACCACATACTACGCTAAACTTGCTGCCAGAGAAACAACGAAATTAAAAAAAAAATGTTTAAAACTTACGTTATGCCAGGTAATATTAGATTTAATTGTAGTCTAGGCTGCATAGATTTCGATCAGTGTGGAACAATTTTCATTCAATGATTTCAGTAACAGGACACTCATGAAAACAATTTTAATTATTTAAATAATTAATTTACTCATGTCCTCTGCTTTAAAGTCAAGTGCTGGTTTTAATAACAATTTAATCAGTACTGCCGCTAACATTGCTAATCGAAAATTAATATCTATGGTCAAAGATTTTACAGAATTCTTTTACATCAAACGTATAAAAATAAATAGAAGCTACTAATGATTATTTTGTCGATTTAAACGGAATACGTACTTTCCTTTCAGTGTTCTGAAAATTAATTTATTTACTGATGCTTAGCTAAATAGAACTGTTATTAAATAGCGTGTATACATAGAAAAACAACTCTGGTCGAAGTTGAGCAGCGAAGGCGATACCGGTGAGTTCATAGTGTGACGCCACCGCGTGACAGAAAGTGACCAAATAAGCATTTTATAAGAATAGATATTGCTTCAGTTGAAATAAAATTTGTATGGGGGTCAATATAAAGGAAATTTTCCATGTCATTTTAAAATGATTTACAGTAGTGGCCTACCAATAGTACACTGGAATGATGTGCTACTTTTACAGGATGAGTATATGATGAAATATACGTAATGTTACATAAAGCAACGTAATGTTGATTTAAAGGTTTTTGACTTTTTAAATCATGTGAAATGCCTGTTTCCGTAATGTTCCACATTAATTCAACCAATATACACTTATCAATACAAGAGATGCAAACACTTTAAGCGAAAACAAAACGACTCTCTTTACTGTTCAAATGTAGTAGTATTCCAATTGCAGTCATCAGCAAAATAGTGACGCACAGACACGTTGTTATTAAGGAGAGGGGTGGGGATAACAAGTCTTATTGTGAGGAAAGGTTCTCTGTAATATAAAAAACATTTATAAATCATAATAAACAAACTTTGAACCAGTTGTTAATAGAATACAACAGACATTACTTAACCAACTAAGAATGGTTGATCCAGTACGAGAAAAACTAGAAACAGCGTAAACACATCCTGTCAATTGATATGTTAACAGTACTTCACACATTAGCTTCTTGGCATTTGGATGAGTGATTTATGATTGAAAATTTAAATTGCTGAACAGGAAATAGCTCTTTTGAAACATTCAGAGGATAAACAAT
Organism: Vandiemenella viatica; assembly: GCA_031002005.1. Lineage (NCBI taxonomy): Eukaryota > Metazoa > Arthropoda > Insecta > Orthoptera > Morabidae > Vandiemenella > Vandiemenella viatica. The sequence goes on along the minus strand of JARYHS010013630.1, from coordinate 310,146,834 downwards.
AAAAAGTTAAATGGGTCGAAAAGTGGCACTTATAAATTTTACAAACAAAGTCATCTTACCTCGCGTAACTTTCCACCAATAATTTTTTACATACAGTTAAAGAAATTTTTACTCGCTTTTTCTTAGAAAAAGTATCGTTATAATCATTGCCATTATTAATAAGTTACAAACGAACTGGCTCTTACTGTGTCATATTTAGCAACTTTATCAAAAAAATAAAAAAAGCATGAGCAACTGGAATTAAATTATTTTTAAGTATAAGTATAAGTGTTCAACATCAGCCTGGTTGTTTTATAAATATTAGGATACCAGTTTTTGTCGAAGTCTGCGCACAACATAGTATAAAGAACAGATAAATGTGCCAGTCGTTTCATTCCATTGTAGTCACAAAGAGGCTTCAGTAAAATTTTGCTAAGCGTTACATTTTTATTATAAACCTAACCTAGTTTCCTGACTCTTTACAGCAAATATAAGATATGTTGCCACGAGAGTACGTATTTTAAGGCAGTAAAGCGTTACATTTTGTGACAAAAGGAGTAAAATACTCTTTTATCTGAAAACATTTGCAGTATTTAAGTCAGTAAAATCGTCGATTAGGGAAACAAGAAACTGATGTTTCAGCTGAATACGTCTTGAAATCACAATATATTTTTTTCTTTTTTATCTTTTTGCGGCTCCTCAACAGCTATGTCATTAAAGTCAAAATCGGAATGTTGGCGAAGGATATCGACTTACGCTTTTATTTAGAAACCATCCAGCAGTTAGAATCAAGTGATTTGGGGATACCAAGGAAAACTGAAAGCAGTATGAACGGCAGGAAAATCATAGCCGAAAATTTTGTGTAATCTTGTTCAAGTCATATAGGACCCAAGCTCAAATATTAAGCAAAAAATTGAATTAATTTACTCGGAGGCAATTAGATACTCTTCCTACTACACATCTGTGATTGAAGTTTCTTTAAAATCGAATCACGTCCTTGATGTTTATCATGTACCAAGTTGCTTAGCTATATGGACTGTTATGGCAGCCGACGCTGAACTGCGTAACTGGTTCTTAGTTTTAGCTATACTTTTCTGTGTTTCAGATTCCTTAAATGCGGTAAGCATCACCTATTGACGTTTTCTGGAAAGTGCGTCGTTGCTTTTTCTGAAGTAATGGTATTTCAGTGGAGTTGTCTGTTAGGTGTGAGAGATTTGTCGACCTCGGTCCTGTGCACTTGGCGCGTGGCGTGAGAAAGGCGAGTGTGGCCGCTGAGGGTCGTGGGTGAGCGCAGGTGTTTACAGCATCCACCGAGCAGCAGCCAGCGGTGGAGCCGAGCAGGGCGCGCTGCGCGGCGTAGATCAATAACACGCGTAGCACGCCACGGACAATGGCCACGCCGCCAGGCCGGTGGCCACGACCCGACCGGCCGACGGCCGATTCAGTTTTTCCTCGACACTAACCCTGGAGCTCTTCTTCGCAACTGGTGGACATCGCCACCCCGCCTCCAACGGCCGAGAGCCACTCGGAGCCGTCGAGTGGAAACAAGTGCACTTTTGCCTACAGGCACCACAGTCAACAACCAAGTTCACGGCTTCAAATGACCTCTTAGTTAAATTTTAAGCGCGGTAAACGCACTTACTTACATTACCGAGACAACAAACCGACTTTTAATACCGACTTCAGCCAGATGGAAGAAATGATATTACTTCATTTATAATGCCGTTGATCATTTTTCCATTTCTAGTTCTATTATCCACTATCAGAAACAAGAGTTAAGTCAGCGCTTTACATACGATTCAGAAGCATGCTAAGTTTTTTGTAACTACTGCATAAGAGCATGAATTTATGCATCTCCTAACAGTTACATTGTTTTTAATCCGAATTCCTTCTCAAATCGATTTGTATACGCATCATACTTTTATCCCATGAGAATTTTCTGACCGTACTCAACACAGGATTCCGTCCTTTTCGGAGTATACACAAAATAACATATTTGCATCCACAATAATTACTTATTACGGTATGACTTGCACGTCGCTTTCACTAGTCATTAAAAAAATACTTGGTTATTAACTAGATAAGCTCAAAATTTTGTCTAGTAGGGATCTAAAGCGCTCTTTTAGTTATGTCAATGAGTTTTCCTTTAATACCAAACATTATAAGACATTACCACTATCTAACTGCCCCTTTTATTTTTTTAAATAAAAAGAAATAATCAAGAAGTAGATAAATATTTATTATAATTAAACCTAACTTTCGAAATCTGTTCACGAGAACATCCAACACTACAAATGCTGTTCCATTTGGACATATTCTTAAAAGAAGAAATCTGTGGTTTTATTATGTGTTTCAGAAGTTTAGTCGAATCAAATTATTAAACTAGAATTTCGCTTCAGCAATGTGATCGTCCTCACATTCCAATTATATTTCTAACCGTTAACTTGCGGTTGTGACAAGCTGTAACATGCTTCATAGAGAGAATGTGTGGAAAACTTTGTTCTGAAACAAGAGATTAAAATTATCAATCCTTATCATACAACGCGGACGCTATCTGATGAAAATCGGACTACGTAACATATACCATTTCCAAATTTCAGAGTAGAGGTTTCATTGGAGTCAATACTAAATTACGTCAGTCGGTTTCTTCAGATATCACACTGAAAACTCAATGCGTAAAATAATAATGTAAATATGAAAGAATTAAAATAGTCGAAACTTTATAAGAACATTATCAGTTGTATGGAAAATTCATACTAATAAAAATTAATGAAAGAATAACCTTTCTTTCTGTTGTCCTACAAGTATTACATCAAATTATATTGAAAGAATAACTCGAATAACATATTCTAAATAATTCTGCATATGAATTTCTGAATGAACGGCTTCGTTATCAGGCAGTCCAAAAGATTAGGAACCACAGCAGTTCCCTGTACGCAACTCAGAGGACAGCACGAACCCGACTTACATGATCATCTTCCTCCATACGGTATAATGGCTACGTGTTAACTTATGTATGCTCACTCCATAGCCTGTGAGTTATTAGAAATGAGTTTATAAGTCATCTATAGAAGCATGGAAGGGACATTTACACCACTGATAGGAACAAAAACAACTTAAATAACTGTCTTCTCACTTTGTTATGTGTTAATGACTTTAAATTTAGAAACATTGATAATGGTTATGAATTCACTTTGGAAATATTTACATAAATGTAAAGAGAATAATTATCACTCAGGATAACTTTTCTCCTTAGACAGATTGTTCAATTGCTCATTTCAAAAAAAACTGCGTTGTGTTTACTAATGGCAGTACATCTTCGTTTAGTATGCAAATTCTTATATCTCCTCGTAAACATTATTGGTCCAACATTTCGAAATTATTTACGTGGTCATATTTGACCCTCAAAGAGTGACGTTTGATTGATAACGCTGATTAATTACTGTATTTTATGTATTTATCTGAAAGAATGTACTAGGGTGGTTCATTTAATCTTCCATAATTATGTGTAGTAAACGAGATAGGCAACATATTTAATTAAGATCACAGTATGGCGAACATTTGCCTTCACCTGAATCTAAGCGATGTTTGATTGCGATGAGTGGTGTGATTTCATTCGAACACAAAAGTTATGCAAGAGCTTTTGCAGAACAGTAATTAATCACGTAATGTATTACGGACGTTAGAGCGTATGTAATTCTTAATTGAACTCTGTTGGATGATGTATTCGATTCGAACAGCCTTACAGCTCCTACACTCAACAACGAATCTACGACACAAAGAAGTTGACTGGCAGTACAATTACTAATACTTGATTATGTTACACAGGGTTTGCGCACTGCTCATCCTACGGTCGTTTGGATTCACAGAAGTTACTAAGTTTAAAATGACACATGGGTAAGAAACACTTGTAAGGAACCACGGGTAGGGCCGTGTACTCACTTGGTTACTGGACTTCACCATTCAAGCCGGCCTGGAAGAGGTCACCAAGCAGGACGGTTCGGGTGCGCTGCTAGTGCGTCCCACGCCGGAGCTCTGTCGTCTACGTTTACTGCGTTCATAATTCCTCCCTCACAGTAGCTGTCGCGGCGTCGCTACAGCAGGCGATTGACATAGAACAACACTCCACTGTACGCAGGTAACAAAAAATATATGTGCCAGTGTGGGGAGGGTAGAGTATCCGTTGCATGAGGCACAGGGGTGGCACGTGATTGTGGCGCGACTTGCGGCGGGCGGGAGCGACGCGCTCGGTCGGGCGCCTCGCGTCGCACTGAACACCGGGACGCCTCCCCCGCGCAAGCCACGCCCCCGCGCACCCCCACCACCCCCGCGTCATCCCCTCTGCGCCGCCTCGTGCTGCCGGGGGGAGGGGGTGACCTACTTCTCACCGCCGGCGCCGCCTTTTTGCGACCAAACTCTCCATTCAACCGAAACACTATATATAAAACCGGGTAAACACGCGGCCTGGAGAGCGGGGTAGGGAGCGCTCGCGCGACGCCGTTGTAAACAGCAGCCGTGCCGTGCCGTGGCGTGACGCCGCACGTGTGACCTTGGGACGAGGCGCCCCGCCGCGTCGCGCCGCGCCGCGCCGGCAGGTTCCAGAAACCGACAACCATGCTGTCGCAGCAACGACCGCTTCCAAGAACACACGTAATACCCACCATAACATGCCATCGTACTACTTAGTCTGGAAACATTTTTCCACAGATGATAACCATTTTAATTGAGTAACGTTTTATGCCAGGATGCTTCCTTCAAAATTGCCATGGCCGAATTCCTACCCGTTCAATGTCTCCAGTCCCCTCCCGCCTATAATGACCTTAGCCGTCGACGAGGCGTAAAGCAATAAGTAAAAAAAGAAAAAAAAGAAAATAGTAACGTTTACAGAGATCAAGGAAAAAATCGAAAAATATGACGCTAATAAATCAGAATAGTTCCCTAAAAAAGAATGTGGCTGTAGACTACGAACAGAACAACAAAAGTACAAAGCAATAACGGGAGGGTATCAAGATAGCTAAAAGACTTATTGATATAAAATCTTTTGTATGAAACGTCGATTTGTAAGAAATAAAAACGTTACTTACACTTAGCATTAGCTCGCAAATTGAATGGAATACCGATCACGCTTAGCATAAAACACTCAACTCAACCAAACTCAATCTTCCTGTTAATTCCAAAAATTGATTTAAGTAATAAAGTCCCTTAAGACCAACGATTAACTATGCCTCGAGTAAAATTGCTCGTTTGATATGAAATATCCAAGTTGGTTTTCGATAGAGATTTGTTATTTTAAGGGTTAAAATCTTACTTATTTAGGAGTAATTACTGTTTCAGCAAATCAAATTACACCCATGTAAAAACTGTGTTCAAACAACTAACATCTATCAGCAACTACAAATTAATCTTAAACTATGAAAACATATCTCATAGTGTAGATATAGCCGCAATGGTTCAAAGAAAACTTAGGCCTGAGAGGTATATCAAAATGTATAGTTATCAATTAACTCGGATGGAGCTAATGTTTTTGTTGTTATATCCAAACATAACTACTTTCTTATCAAACGAGTTTTCACTTTGAATTCTTTAAAATTTTGAGATTAATGTTTTCAGTATATTCCTCGATTATTTAATCCGGGTTCTGACTTGCTTATTTAGAAATGATTATTTCGCACTCTCTTACGTCTGAAATTAAGCGAAATGTTATAGCCACTATCGTTTCTTAATATCCAAGCCCTACTCTCAATTCTTGACCCAGTATCCATCCAGGGAAATATTTGCCCTATATAGTCCCAACATTTTTTCTTCGTCACCTGTCTTTAATGACTCCTTGATCATAAGTAAATGGTTCGCATTTATGTTCAAACTACTCTTGTTTCTTAAATCCTTCACATCAGACATTACAAATTTACCAAGATTGGCAAACAATTCACGACCTATTGTTTCAGACAATCTGCATATATTGTTTTATGATCAAAGAATTATTAAGAATGAACTAAAAAAATATTATATCTCAGAGTAACAGAAAAAATCCAAGTAGGTGTAGAGATACTAATAGATGATACCATGATATCAGGAGATTTAAATGCTAGGATGGAAAATGCATAAATAATTAGCAACTTAAAATTTTCTAGGCTATTCACATTTTTCCCACCACAATTGCTTTTTTTTTTTTTTACTTTAGCTTACTTAATACACTGAAATTGACTTGTATTTTATCCTAATTGAACACAATGAAAACTTTTCAGTTTGAAGTGACTGAAGAATTATTTACAGAGGTAATAAACGAGGACAGTCAATCACGTTACACAGTACGGTTCTAAATTTATGAGAACTATACCCGATCTCACCGAAAAACAAACTGAACTTGTATTTGATCATAACATCTCACTCTGTAAAATTTTAATAATTTCTATTCGAAGTATTAATAGAAGTATTAGACGCGGTCAGAGACGATCTCGCTATTGTATAGATACCTATTTCCAATTTGCAGGAATATGTAAATAAACAACCCAGTTAAAAAAAAAAAACACATTGGTAATAATCAGGCAACATTTGGTGTATACTGCAATTGGAATTTGTTTAAAATATATTTAAATATTTAAACAAAAACCGTGTAAAAATATTAAGCAGTGAGAAAGGATTTATGAATAAAACTTTAACCATATTCCTGTTGTAAAAAAGATAAGAATATAATGAATAGCCTATTTGCCAATAGAGGTGCTGTTTAGCTTATAGTAGTTAGAAGGATGCTTTTTTAAAATTTTAATGATGCTTGAGGGCGATACAAAATTATTTCTAGATTGGGGAGGAAATTTTAAGGTAGTGTTTACAAATTATAAACAAGTGTAAGGCTATTGGAATTCTAGAAGATCGTAAATGGAGGCATGAAGAATTGTAAGTACTACTGAGGAATAACCTTCTTATTTTAGTTTGCATGCTGAAAATTTGTTTAACAAAGAATTGGGTAAGAGATAACACCAAGCAGACGAAAACGGATATGTGCTTACGAAAAAGCAAAAACGAAGAATAAAAAATCCTAGATATCTACGTCATCAGATTCTCACCTGGTTTGCTTCTTATCTCGAGATAACCTCTTTATCTTAGAATCCCCTTGAAACGTACTCCCTAATTTATGTGATTCATATAATCTCATTAAGATCTTACTTCACAATTATTTTCCTTCAGTTGTTCCCTTCAGTAAGAAGTTAATCTGTCATATATATCTTGAAAAGATTTAAAAAAAAAAAAATTCTTCCACAAACTTCTTCCCTTACGCATAATTTTCAAGCATGGTCATTTAGAACATTATTTATCCGCATAATATTTATCATCCTTCTAGACCACCAAAATCTAATTCCTCATTTTTCTTCTATTGGTGTTACCAAAGTCCATGATTAACTACTATCAAGTGCTTTTCTCCATACATACAGTTTTAGGAAGTCATTTCTTAATCATAGATTCATATTTGAAACTAAAATATTTCTATTTTTCAAGAACACTTGTATGCTTTTAACAATACTTCTGCTTCGTCTATGAATTTTAGCTTTACTTCCTAAGTAACAAAATTCACTTACCTCACCTACGAGCCTATTTTTATATTTAATCTAATTTTATTGCCATCACTTCTTCTATATTTCATGACTTTTGTCTTGATTTGGGTTATGTAATACAAATTCTTTCCTCATTACTTTGTTCATGCGTTTTCATTAATTTCACAATATCCTGACTCTATAATTCCAAAGGTTCTAGACGCATTGGCACTGAGACATGTCACCACCTACGAATCAAGAATAAATAAATTAAAAAAGTAAATGTAATGAAAGAAAAATAAATATTTATAAATGCGATATTCTCAAATATACTGTTACTTAGGAAAGCTAGGGAAACTATTGAACACCATCTATTGGCCAGACCAGTAAACTATTTTGCTGTCGTGGAGGCAGCTTTGAGTTGTTACAAATCGCGCATGCGCTCTGGCGTTTTCGCGGTAATATTCAAGGGTGGGGAGCCGCTTTGCTAGTGGCGTTTGGTGACAAGTTTGTTCTGTTTCAAGCTGCTCCGAGCAGTGGGCAGACACGCGGTAGTTTTAACATTATAGAGCTCGAAAGAGTTGGTAACATTGTCGCGTGCAGAATATTATAAAATTTGATACTATTTTCCTACTTTATAAGGTAAAGCCCATTAAAAAAAAACCTTAAATATTTCAATTCCACGCAAAAATTTCGCATTTCCAGGATGATGATAGAACAGCATTGTTTCTACAATAATGTATTCATTTTTAGATGGCACTGAGAAGAGTGCTGTTCGTCTAGGGACTGAGTAAATGCCGTTTTCTGAGTGTATCGTAATAGATGTGAAAGACTGCGGGACGTTGTATTGTTCGCAACATAGGAGTGGTGAAATAAACAAAATCAAAAGGTCTTTTTTTTTCATGTATGCGGATGGTATAATGTAGCATCCAATCTGTAGTTACAATATGATTTATATGGTCTGCTAAGTATTAAGCATCTGGTCAACAAGTATCTAAATTTTAATAGTTTACTTCCAGTTCCATAACTGTGTTTTCGCAGGAATTCAAAACGTGGTTTTAGATTTATTATGTTATATTGGTGCAATAAAAATGTCTACATGCATAATATACACATAGATAAAAAAAAAGTATGACGATATAAGTTAGTGGCCCGCTGCATTATTTTTGACAATTTACTGGTACTCGGATTGAAAAAAATTGAGAAACGCTAGCCTAGAAGCTTTATTAATGCTGGAGGCAATATTGTTTCTATGTCTTAGTTCCTTCGAAGGAGAATTCCTCATGTTTATTAATGCACGTAGCAGAAGACGACTCTCAAGCGAAATGTGTTCCACTGTCGGAAACGGTGTGCCACTGTCGCCGTGGTCATCGAAGGCTGCGCCGAATTAAGAAATTATGGACTATGGGGCTCTAGGCACTCAAATGTTTTGGGTCCTACTGTTTTTAAAAAAGTTATCTGATTTTTATAAGTACAAAGAAAAGGTTTTGTTGATTATATTTTTCATCCAACTAAAGTAACGAATTTTACAATTTATGATATTTTGATAAATATTTTTATTAATATCGTTCATAACAATCAAACCAAAAAATAATTTTAATGATTTTCATATTACTTTGATTGTTTATTTTGGATGTTTACATTCATTTTTTAATATTTTTATTTAATTAAAAAAGTTAACTCACAGGGGCCTTTAAAAATAGTATGCTCGCAGCTACTGCTTAGTAGTGCCTATTAGGTAATCCAGTACTGCCTGTAGGTCAACTTGTCGGTTTTTTACTAATCAGTCTTTGCTTGTTTACTTTCAGGTCAATCTTAAAACATTTATCATGGATTAATTTCAAAATCATTTATTTAATCCGGCAGGACACGCAGGAAATGACACTTTCACATGTTGCAGATTTTTAAGTTGACACTTAACCAACTCTGAGCTGTTCTTCCAGGCACCTTTCACTTCAACAATGAAGATCAGTAAACCATCAAAAAGTTCAGTGTTGTCATTACCTGAGAAAAATACTTCGGCCTCCACTGCTTCCAACAAGACAGTGTCTTCAAGAATCTCAGCATAAACTGATTTTTCTCCTTGAACATTTACGCCACATTTAGTTTTTTCATTTACTTCCTTTACGGCTTCCTCTACACGCAAGGTTGTCTCACACCGTTTTTCACTGAGGCATGTCTTTCGTGATTCTCTATCTTTATCATAGCCATGCGATTCTTATATAGATTATAAAGAATAATTTTATCTCGATATTTAAGACATTAATTCTTTCATATTCAGATCATCTTGTCACATCTAACATCTTCCAAGGATTTATCTAAATCCATGCACAATAACAATGTACTTTCATCAATTTGAAATAAAATTTTCTGTCCAGCACAGTGCTGTCCAAATCATCCCAATCTACAGTTTCTCTATGCATTCTTCATCTTTACTTCACTCTCCAAAGATCTGGTTGGTTCTCCTGCGGGTTTCATATACTCTACAAACAATCATTTCCTTCTCTTCTTGTTCGTATTTTCCATAAAGCAACTAAAAATAATTATCTAGATTGCAAGGAAAAGCCTACTGAAGTAATGAACTGGAAAATTGAACATTATTTATATGTGAATTTTGTTATATATTATACAATATTACCACAATTATACATACATATATATATATATATATATATATATATATATATATATATATATTAACATGTCATTGTTTAAGGTGCCTGCATTCAGTATTCAGTGTTCCAGATTCGAATCCTGGAGTGACTGGGAATATTTATTGGTTTTTGTTTAATCGTAAAAGTGTGCTAAGAGGCTCCATGGTTCAGATTTCAAGTTAAACTGCTGGTCCAGCTACGTCAGAGGCTGTTTGTGCGGCAAATCAAAACTCTGTTGAGATGTAATACCATAAGAGTTTCCTATTTCTGAAAGATCTGTTATCAAGAACAAAAGAACAAAGTAAATAAATAAAAAGTAGGTTTTAGTAAACCCCAGTAACGTCGAAACAGATTTCTAAAGTTAAACTAGCTTTTCAAGATGCAGTTTTCATGAATGAAATTTATAAACTTCTGAACTTATCATTTGGCAATCCCTTTCACTGATTCAGTGTTATGCACACTTGAACATAATTGGCATCATTTCGTCCTCACCAAAGTGTCAGTATCTCTTAATTACCTAAGGTCAGTTAAACATAAATTGTGTCTTGAAAAAATAAACTAGAAGCAGAAGAAATAAATCCGAACTCTTAAGGATACTGAATGGTGACAGTTTAAAAAACAAAACATATTGCTTCTGTAGGTAAATATCAATTGCTGATTGTATATCGAACGATAAATTTGTTTTGCATATTCTTTAGATTGAAAAAAAGTAATAATTGGCAAGAAAGTTGTTCGATTGAATTGCAATTTCATTCATTACTTTACGTTGGATATATAAATAGCTTTGTAAAAACAGAACTATGACGAAAGCCGCTAAAGGTCCGTCAAAATTACAAACATGCATCCAACATTTATTATGATATGAAAGTTTTTCTTTGTAGCCTACAAATTTATCTACATAACAGGTTACTTGTGTCACTGTCTGATCGTGTCCGCAACGGCACGTACTTTGTTTTCGAACTAATTGTGGCCAGAGATGTTACTGCGAAAATTGATGTTATGAGCACTAATTAATAATTCTGTTTAATACAGCAATCACTTGTGATGAAGTGTCAGAATACTGAAAAAAATATGTACTTCGTATAAATTAACATATTAATTGTTATTTGAGTTTTGTTTACTTATATTTAGTCTATATAAACGTTTTCTTATGCTCGCTATTCATAGATATCACTGCTACAGCAAACTCGAAAATATGTACCTCACTACTATATTTGGAAAGTTATAAGCGTTATTTTTTAACAGTTGCATTTAGTTAAGGAACAGCGAGGAAATGAACTGCGAGAATACAGCGTTCTAACCGTTATTTTTGACGGGCTTACAAGGTATTTATATTCTGTGTAGATGTTCCAGCTGGTATATACCAAAAGTAGTAGGACTGATTTTTTTTAAAAAAAAATTATTGAAGATATCTTTACAATTTCTTAATCCTCTTCGAAATAGCACCCTTAGGCAGCTACACGCCAAAAATTACGCTGCTGCCATTGGCCATACGCCTTCTGGAAGTCAGTTTCTGGGACTCTGTTGAGAGCCCTCGTCGATGCTGCTTCAGCGTCCTGGATTGAGTCAAACCGCTGTTCCTTCAGCTGATTTTTCATCCATGTGAGTAAGAAAAGTCAGATGGAGCCAAATCAGAACTGTAGGCGGGGTGCAGCAACGCGGCAATGTCAATTCGGGCCAACAGTTGCCTCATGACGGCGCGCCTTGGCACGGCGCATTGTCGTGGTGCAGAGTCCAGTTGGCGGAGATGACTGGTCGGACGCGATTCACTCGGTCTCGCAGGCGGTTTAGCACTTGCACGTAAAAGTTCGAATTGACAGTTTCCCCAGGGGAAACAAACTCCTTATGAATCACCCCGCGACGGTAAAAAAAACACGATCAGCATTGTCTTGATCTTTGATTTGCTCATGCGAGCCTTCATTGGACGGGAGGATGAACAAGGCAACTGTTGGCCCGATTCAGCGTTGCCACGTTGCTGCACCCCGCCTACAGTCCCAATCTGGCTCCAACTGACTTTTTTTTTTTATTCCCACGGATGAAAAGGCAGCTGAAGGAACAGCGGTTTGACTCAATCCAGGACGTTGAAGCAGCATCGACGAGGGCTCTCAACAGCGTCCCCTAAACTGACTTCCAGAAGGCGTATGGCCAATGGCAGCAGCGTAATTTTTGGCGTGTAGCTGCCTAAGGGTGCTATTTCGAAGAGGATTAAGGAATTATAAAGATATCTTCAATAAATTTTTTTAAAAAAAATCAGTCCTACTACTTTTGGTATAGACCTGTATGTTTCTGTTATAGTGAACTCAATTAAATTAATTTACCAGATCTATATGTACTAACCGTCATTTTTGACGGGCTTAGAAGACAGTACACTAATAATTTACTAGCGCGAATATTACATACAAATAGCTCTGCTAATAACCTTAACTAAGCAAACATCTGGTAATAAATATTAGTTTCTCAAAAAGCGAGATAATAGAATATATTTAGAAACTAGAGAAAACGATTCTTCTTGGCGCAATTTCTCCTGTTGAGTATAGGCTTTAACATCTGTAATCATACCCCTTCTCTCAAGATAACGCATACCTCAAAAAAATTAAATAAATAAAAAACCTTTCATCCTATACTAAAGATAGGGATACGCAAAGGAGAACCTTTATTTTTGATTTTAAACAATAATAACGGTGCACATTACTTCGTCTACTTGTAGTTTGAGACTTGTGCTGTTAATTCTCACATAAACTAACAACGAATTAGTGGGTAGTATCCCTGATTTTAGCTTTTTCTTGCATATCCCCCCTTCCCTCTGAATTTAGGTTGCATGAAATTTTCCAAAGATGAATTTGTTTGTACCACCATATGAAACATCCAATCTTCTTCTTCTTGTTCACCACCTTTTCCCAATGATAGGAATCGGCTCCCTTTGATGAGTTTTACTCATAATTGGCATGGTCAACTTTGAGACTTTAGTTTCGCTGACTCCAGGCATTTCATATACCTACTGCCAGGTCGACTACAATGTAATGGAGGAAGTGATGTGTTCGTATCTGGCTGCGAAACGCGTAACTCAATTCTATGTTTGATATGTGTACCATTTAAGTAAACTGTTTCAATAAAAAATAAAAAGCTAAAAAAAGAAAAAAACAAAAAACAAAAAAAACAAATACCTAACTCATACACATGAGTGAGCCATAGACATTCTAAAACGGTTAATATCGCAAACTTACTTTGATTTCAACTACCATTACTACACTCTACGTGATAGTTTACCCATGGGTCCTTCAATTTCTAGTATAGCATAAAATATATTCATAAATCACAGGGAAAATTAAATATTTAAAAACATCATCTACAAAACAGGACACAACATCATATAGTGGTATAAATATGGGTGATGCAAGAAGTTATAATTAACCAATTACATACAAATATCAATTACAAAAACAAAAACATGAAATTCACACTAGAAAACCAAACACAGGAAAACTCAACTACAGCTGCTCACAAAAAAATCATCAATTCCAAGTAAATAAAAAAACTACAATATGCATGATTATAATCTCAACGTCGAGTCATCGACAAACACAAAAGGAAGAAGCAATAAAACATATCTTCAATCGACTTAACATAACACGTCTGAACAAAGAAAGTTACAAATTTGAATTAAAGACAATTATAGCAACCAGAAATAAATATAAAGAACAAAGCCTATACCAAATAAACGAGAAGATTAAACAAAAACAAATACCAACATCAGATCAACAACACTACAAGAAATAAAAACAACCACATGAACTCAAAATCAGTTAGTAAACCACCCACGCAAGTAAAAACGCAGAAATAGAATGTTATGACTTTCATCAACAGAAATACAAACGAAATAGCGAACAGTCTAAAAAAATAAATCAAGAACCCAGCGTTAATATCAAAAAATTCCATACATAAAAACATAAAAAAACACAATTACATATACCACAATTCAGGCATAAACAGACTTATCACACCTGTGAAACACAGTATGCAGATCAGACATGCAGACATTGGAAATAATATACAAAGAATATTTAATAACACTGAAACACGCCAATCCATCTGCATTTTAAGAAAACCTTCTAGAACACAACCTACAGTCATTAACACAGATATGCAAATACAAACAACAACAAACCATGTACATTTACATTTCAAGGAAATTATCACATCCATAAAGTTCTGATTGAAGGTAAACATGTAATAAATGAAAACATGATTCTGACCTGCCAGACAATAAGTATGAAAGAAAAAACAAAATTAATTTAGACAATGAAATTAATAAATTGAAATGTGCGTCTATCAGCAAGGATTACAAAAAGTTTACTTCTAAACCCAAAGAACTTAAACTCAATGATGACTCAAACCTAAACAATATATACATTCTACGGAAGAGTGAAACAATTAGCGTATTGCAGGTAGCACATGCAGTTTCTACAAGTTAATATTACCAAAATCTGTTGGGAATACTGTAAAATTAGGTCAGTGTAGTGTCGTGCGTGTTCACATTAGAGAGAAGTTTGAAAAAGATTCAACGTATTCTAGTTCAAAATATACGAAACATCAAACGCTGAGTCAAACAAATAGTAAATAGAAACACATAACTTTATTTTCACTGTATTTCATTTTGTTTTCATAATTAAATGTAACTAATAAAGTGCACAAGTATCAACTCAGATACCGCTGAAGATGCTCAAAACAGACCATGTAAAACGCGAATGATGAAAAGTAGAAAGGAAAAAAAAGGGCAATTAAATTGTTATATTATTAAATCTTATACAAACTGATTAGTTTGCAATTGAGGAAATGACATGGAAATGTTTATGTTCAGTTACTTGGATACCATTTGCAGCTTTTCATCGCCTCTGTGTTCCCGAACAACGATGGACTTAAACATTACGACAGTGCGCCGTGCCACTCGGCCAAAATCGTTCACGATTGGTTTGAGGAACATTCTGGACAAATAACTTGGCTACCTAGGTCACCAGAGATGAATCCATTAGAACATGTCAGGGACATGATCGAAATTTCAATTCATGCAAGACGCCTGCACCGGCAACTCTTCCACAATTATGGACTGCTGTAGAGAAAACATACCTGAATATTTCTTCAGCTGACTTCCGACGAATTGTTAAATCAGTGACACGGCGAATTGTGCACTTCGCCGGACAAAAAGGGGGTCCAACACGACATTGGGTGATATCCCATGACTTTTGGCAGTTCTGATTATACACTCCTGGAAATTGAAATAAGAACACATTGACGCCGGTGTGTAAGACCCACCATACTTGCTCCGGACACTACGAGAGGGCTGTACAAGCAATGATCAAACGCACGGCACAGCGGACACACCAGGAACAGCAGTGTTGGCCGTCGAAGGGCGCTAGCTGTGCAGCGGTTGGGCACCGCCGCAGTCAGTGTCAGCCAGTTTGCCGTGGCATACGGAGCTCCTTCTCAGTCTTTAACACTGGTAGCATGCCGCGACAGCGTGTACGTGAACCGTATGTGCAGTTGACGGACTTTGAGCGAGGGCGTATAGTGGGCATGCGGGAGGCCGGGTGGACGTACCGCCGAATTGCTCAACATGTGGGGCGCAAGGTCTCCACAGTACATCGATGTTGTCGCCAGTGGTCGGCAGAAGATGCACGTGCCCGTCGACCTGGGTCCGGACAGCAGCGACGCACCGGACGCACGCCAAGACCGTCGCATCCTACGCAGTGCCGTAGGGGACCGCACCGCCACTTCCCGGCAAATTAGGGACACTGTTGCTCCTGGGGTATCAGAGAGGACCATTCGCAACCAGTCTCCATGAAGCTGGGCTACGGTCCCGCGCACCGTTAGGTCGTCTTCCGCTCACTGCCCCAACATCGTGCAGCCCGCCTCCAGTGGTGTCGCGACAGGCGTGTATGGAGGGACGAATGGAGACGTGTCGTCTTCAGTGATGAGAGTCGCTTCTGCCTTGGTGCCAATGATGGTCGTATGCGTGTTTGACGCCGTGCAGGTGAGCGCCACAAGCAGGACTTCATACGACCGATGCACACAGTGCCAACACCCGGCATCATGGTGTGGGGAGCGATCTCCTACACTGGCCGTACACCTCTGGTAATCGTCGAGGGGACACTGAACAAGTGCACGGTACATTCAAACCGTCATCGAACCCATCGTTCTACCATTCCTAGACCGGCAAGGGAACATTCTGTTCCAACAGGACAATGCACGTCCACATGTATCCCGTGCCACCCAACGTGCTCTAGAAGGTGTAAGTCAACTACCCTGGCCAGCGAGATCTCCGGATCTGTCCCCCATTGAGCATGTTTGGGACTGGATGAAACGTCGTCTCACGCGGTCTGCACGTCCAGCACGAACGCTGGTCCAGCTGAGGCGCCAGGTGGAAATGGCTTGGCATGCTGTTCCACAGGACTACATCCAGCACCTCTACGATCGTCTCCATGGGAGAATTGCAGCCTGCATTGCTGCGAAAGGAGGATATACACGGTACTAGTGCCGACATTGTGCATGCTCTGTTGCCTGTGTCTATGTGCCTATGGTTCTGTCTGTGTGATCATGTGTTGTATCTGACCCCAGGAATGTATATATAAAGTTTCCCATTCCTGGGACAATGAATTCACGGTGTTCTTATTTCAATTTCCAGGAGTGTATTATGGTTTCTGTCATTCTAAAATAAAATACACTAAAATTTTGATTTTTTTAAAAATATTTCAGATACTGTATAAATTTTTATGAATAAATTTGCTTACAACAAACACATATTTCTTATGTGTGTTTTTTTTTCAATGGATGAATCGGCGTTGAGTCAGGACTTAAATGTCGGAAAGTTTGTGATAGTGGATAATATTTGTCGTAGAACTTATAAAATTTCCTAAATTGTAAGAAACATCTTAATTTCGACGTCGTTTGTAAGTTCACGTTCCAGAGCAGCTACTTCCACATTACGACCCACCACGTCAAACTGGGACATCCCTCGACCTGCGTGACCATAAGCATCAGTATGAATGTAACATAAGTAGGGTTATACAACACATCGGCCGGATGTTGGTGGGCAGTCCGCGTGTTCATATTTGTTGTCGGCTGGTCGGACACGATGTGGGAAGTTCCCCTGTAAGTTAACATGTGCAATTATCCCTTGCGGTCTCAAATGACACAACCCGTAAGTAAACTGAGCTAGAACCCCCCCTTGTGGATAGTGTCGAAAAATGGGCCGTATAACCCAAGTGATCTGTAACCAGCAGCCAAAGCACTAGCCTTACCTATCTTTAAGCCTTCTTTGGTACTCAGCACCTAACGTATATATCTCTCACCCATTACAGGCTGACGTTCCAAAGCAGGCTCTCATCACTTTTTTTTAATGTTTAAAGCTATTGCTGGCAAATGTAAATAAGCTCTTAAAGTAATTTTGCTTACCTCACAGGTATCAATAAATCTACCAATCTGGCACATAGAGGTCATGTGGATCTCTTTCACTTGTGTCTCTGGTACCCGAGCAACAGTTACTTCGTATACTCTATCGTCCAAAGAATTCCTCGTTCAAGAGCGCGTTGTTACAGTTTCTTTCTTAAAGTATGACAGTTTTTGCACTGACTGAAATTTCAAGTACAAACTGGTACGTACAGGCCTTGGGAAATAATAAATCTCTTATGAAATATTTTAATCAAAATATGGACAAGATTTGCATGCAATTTTCTGAAGATTATTTTCACTATCAACAACAATTTTCCATTACATCTGTATTCAAAAGAGAATGTTCTTAATTACTTATATTTTGTAAAATAGTAGGTACTGTTCCATCAAAAGTTCCTTAGGCTAATTTATTTTGTTATCCAAGTGCTGCTTATAAATTTGCAGTATTATATTTTAATGAATAATAAGCGAATAGTGTCGGAAAACCCATGATTAAGAGAAAATGATGAAAACTTGAATATTCTATCATACTGCAAAACGTGTACTGTGGCGGTTATTAATTTTGCTCGGAGTAATTATCGTGCAAAATGCGTTAATTTGTGCTGGAATAAAATTAGTAATAATGTGAAAGACATTCGTTTGTGAAGTACATTAATGATTTTAATTTCATTTAGATGATAAAATAACACCGAATTTCAGTACACATCAGAGAGACAGGAATTACGTAGTTGTTTTTTTTTATTTATGTGGATTGAAATTAATTCGAATAACGCGGAGATAGGTATGGAGCTATGGCTAGATATTGTTATGATGTCTTAAAACTGGCAGTCATTAATTATTTCGCATGCGTGTTAAAGTGTGCAAAGAAGTCGCGTCAAGAATTCAATGCACAAAGCCAAATTTTCATAGCGGATAGTTGGACATTATTGTTTTAGACACAGCGTTAATTTGGTTGTTTGAGATTCATACTAAATCGTGCAATCCTGAATGACTATTAATAATTGTATTTACTATCTAACAAGATACGCTTAACGTGCTTGTTTCTTCGTAGATCTGCAAATGATTTTCTGTACACAGAACAAGAGTTAGCATTATTATCGAAAAATGCGCTGTAAATTTCATTATTTATATTTCTTTCTTACAAGTGGACCATTTTCGAATAAAGCTCCATATTCTGAAAAAGGAAGTAACGCTGGTAGTCGATGTAACTTACGAACCAGAAAAAAAGTCAAAGGAAGGCTGGTCAGACCATACTGCGTTCAGCAACGGCCGTTAATTTTTAATCTGTTCACGTTTATGATTTGTAATTTACGATCGGCCTGTGTGATAAAGATATATGACACGAGAATTGTGCACAGAAACGTTATCAGTGGATTTGAGATACTTTCACGTATACCCGGAGTTATAGACATGCAAAGCATGCAGTGAAAATTGAGTTAGGATTTCGTTAACTGTACATACTATTTGTTTTCGGGATATCCATTTTCAATCGATTCTGAATTTGGATATAGAGGCAAGTATACGCAAATATCATTATATTGTCTCCAGAGAAGCGCCGAGCATATGCAACATGAAATAATCCATCAGTGCGTTTTGATATCACGTAAATGACTCCCTTACGAGCAATCAGGATTTGCTTGCCGAAGTGGCCGGCCAGGTTGTTTGCCAGGTGTGTATAGCTATTGAGAGCATGGGAACTCCACGCTGTGAGGCGGGTAAACGTGGAGAAGGAGATGCTGCTTGGGAAGGGAATATATTCTGATTTGGGGATTGTGTTTGAGGAAAACATTGGAATGTGACATTCCACTAGGCATGGCCTGTTGCTAAATACAAGGGAGCCCACTTTTAGTTATAACTGATATAGTTTTAGATTATGGGCTACAGGTGAGGTGATACAAATAAGTGACCAAATAAATAGTGAATGCAGATGCTCAATGGGAATAACATAGATGCTAAAGAAACAGTTGAAGGTGATGAAACAATAAGAGACAGTCACAAGTGCGAAGAAGAAGTCTAATGCTTAAAATATCACAAAACCGGATATAAGACCTTTACTGCTTAACTATAGGAGTATAGTGACCAAAGTAATAAAGTTTCGTGCCTTAATAGAGATACATAAACCACAACAGGGTACAGTCATGGTTATAGAAAGGAGAGCTAGAAAATAAGATTTTATACGATGGTTATAGAGAGATGGAGGAGTAATTTGTGGAGGGATATTCATGTTGGCTAGCAAATATTGCCACAGTTCGCTGGTGTTCAGAGATTATAATCATGCGTAACAAGTGGTGAATTTTAAGGGAGATTAAAAGCATAAATAAAGAGTGTTACTTTCCGCAATGGATAAATGAAAGATGAAGGAAGGCTCTAGGGGAGAAACTAAATATATATTCAGCATTCAAAGGTGTACGTAGAATGGCCATTATTGATGAAGTTTTTAGATGTCTACTGGGATAGAAACAGGATTAATAACACAAGGTAACAGAGATGTGTAAATTCATTAGTAATGGATGAAGGTTTTACAGACGGGGTAGAGCAGAACACAAGGAGAGCAATATGTCTTGTGATAATTATGTTATGTCTCAGGTTGTAGAACGAACCAATAATCACGAAGAATTCGTGATGGATATTAGCAGTAGAGGGTTTATTAAAACAGTGGTCAGAATTAAAGGTAGTAATAGGAACACTTATAAAAAAGAATCGTATTTCCGTGTAAAGTTAATAATATGGAAGGAAAGCACAAGTACAGTGGTGTCGAAGTGGTAAAATTTCAAGAAAATAATAAAAATTGGAGAAAACTTGTTTAATCCAAAACAGAAAATAAAGAAACTTACATACTGAGATAGGAAAGTTAAGAGGCTAAAGATACCTATAAGAAGAGAACACAACAGAGTTAAGTGATATTTAGGTGGTAGGCACCAACTAAACATGAAAATAAGAGCCAAGAGAGTAACAAAACATTAGCTTATGCAAAATATTATGGATGCAAGGGGCGACTAAATTATGCGTCTAGAAAATTATACGCCTAAGTTTTTATTTAAAAAAAAACAAAAACAAAAAAAAACGAGGAATTGGAAAAGTATTGAGACTATTGTAGATAAGGACGAAGAAGATGATTTGAAAAATTGAATAGTAAATTGGACAGTGTAGATAATATTACTACAAATGTCTTAAACAAAGTGGTTTATGACATTGTACGTTACTTTTCAATATTATTTAGAGTGAGGCTTGGCCTTACTTTGAGGACTGGAAAAGAGCGATAATAGTACCGGTCAATAATGGTGGGATGATAAGTAGGATTGAAAATTACAGGCCGATTTGTTTCACATCAGTTCTATGTACCAAAAGCGCCTTTTAATAAGTACGAGAATAATATTTCAGTAGCGCACTGCAACTCCTTGGAGAAGAGAAAACATTTTGGTAGCACCAAGTAGTCAAAGAAGCGAGATCATCCGTTGGGTAACATAAATGTAGCAGCCCTCGGTACCATCACAGTAATCATATGAATCTTTGTTGATTTGGAGAGGAGTTCACAGTAAAGTCGTTTGTCAATACAGCTGTAGTATTAATCAGTGATCTGATGGCTCACCGGTTAAGGAAACTGATTGGCGATGAAAGGCCTCCGGTTGGAATCCCGGTATCGGATAGGGTTTTCAAAGTCCATTAACCCCACCTTAATCTCAGGTACATGTTGGTGTCTAATGTGAAGTACGTAAAACATTCCGTTGTTTGGATTCAACTTTAAGCTGTAAGTTCCCTATAGCCGGTAATATTACAGGGTTAAGCTAGTTAACCAAGAAAAAGGGCGCATATCGAAAACCCTCTCATCTGGCGGCCGAACAATTCTTCGGGATCTCCCGTTCACCAATGGCATACGAGGATTTGATTTGTTTCTTTGTTTTTTTAATAGTATTATTACCACTTTATAAGAGATCTGTAATTTGTTCTTTTATTGATGAGATTTATTCATTGTTTGAAGCCACCAAAGAGTACCCAGTAGAAAGAGGGGTAAAATAAGGAGACTCTATATCCCCCAAGCTATTTACATCAGTCCTGGGGTTAGCAATGTCAAAAATTCAATGGCAAAACAGAGGGATAAGAATAAATGGAAGAAGTCTCAACATCTTAAGATTCGCTGATGATGTAGTTTTATCCTCAAACAGTCTGGAAGAGCTAAAATAACAGATAAATGAACTAGAGACAGCTTGCAGCGAAGCGGGCCTTAAAATAAACGTGTTAAAAAGCAAAATCATGCAAAAAAAATGGGCAGAAAAAGACAAAGACAAGGCAGACACGAAAGAAGCTGGTATTGAGTCCGTAGAACAGTACATCTATCTTGGCCAACTGATCAACATGAATGGCGACTCAAATCCTGAGATCTACAGACGCATGAAGCTGGGCTGTAGAGTATACGGAAGAAATTCCACAGTTTTTAAATCAAACATGCTAGTACATCTTAAAAAACAGGTATTTGAACTATGTGTATTACCGGCCCTCACATATGCCTGCCAGACTTGGACCCTAAACAGTCAGATGAAGCAAAAACTGAGAACTGCCCAGCGAAGTATGGAAAGTGCAATGCTAGGGTTTATAAGAAGAGACAGGAAAAGGGCCATGCACATTGGTTCAATAACCAAAGTGACAGACATCTTAAAAAGGGTCATGACCCAAAAATGGCAATGGGCTGGTCATATTTCTCGCAAAAGAGATGACAGATGGACTGCGACAGTACTGGATTGGATACCAAGGAACCTGAAAAGGGCAAGATCTCTGGAATAGAGACATACGACGAGTTACATACGTGAACTGGAAGAGAGTTGGTCAAGATCGGTCAGCCTGCAAGGAACTACAACATAACTATGTAGAATTAAATGGTAATATATAGCTCATCTGATTTAAAGAGGCAACATACTGAAACAAGGATTGATAAAGCTTTAATAATAATAATAATAAATATGTGAAAAACTGCCATAACTCTCATCTAACACCGATAACCTGGAAGGAAATTAAGGCGATTACTTCGTACAACTGGTAATTAACCAGGACGCCTTAGTACGCTGAGGTGCCACAAACTGGATCGGGGATTATTACGGGAGGTATCGAGTGTTGGTCCAAGCTTACAGGCCGTGCTGATTGTGAATTTTAGGCGGTTTTTCGAACATCACATAGGCGAATGGCGGAACGGTTCCTACTCCCCGCCTCATAAACTACACTGCACACAAACAAAAAATATACTTAGCGCACACAGAATATAGTTACACGCTTCAAATACAGATAACAAAACAACTTTCCTCCCCTGGAGACGTTAGGTTCAGCGCAAGCTGGCCAAAATCCAAACAGGTCGCATCCTGCAAAAACCGATCCTGCATTAGGGATAAGAAAAAGAAAACAGTAATAGGAATAATAGTAAATTGTTTCATTTTGCATGACGTCATCTAAATTAAACCCATTATAATGCTAGTTCTCTAATTAGGTCTATATGTAAGATCTTGTTAGTAAGAAATTACTGACGTTTACACGTGACTTTCTTTATTGCGAAAAAGTTTCATTCTAGCCTGCGTTCGAAAAATCAGCAGACACCGTGGCACCGGAGCGGCATTTGGACAAAACAGATGTCGATATACCGCAGCGAGAGTTATCGACCAGATGGGCAGATACGCACACCAGTTAACATTCACCTCTTGATAAATGGCGGGCGCTCAGCTTTGCCGTGTCTTTGTCCGGCTCTCTTTTTCCCCATTCAGTAGCGCGGGAGGTAGAGCGTACACTGTACCCGATCGCGCCCCACCCAGAGATTGCACGCGAGATGGATCCGGATAAAACAAAAAATAAACTATACATATACGTACAAAATTGGATCCGCCGCGCTGCAGCGAGTGCGCACGTGGGCAGGATGCGACCCGATACGGCTTAACGACATTCGGCAAACATCGAAACTGTTAATACAATAACTTGCTTTATCTTTTCCTGTCCATCGGAGCGACGGGGTCGCGTGTTATAAATTGCGCAGGCAGACCAGCGGAGCCGGTTATTTATCGAGGTCCTGCGCCTCAATTCCGAAGCCTGCTCTCGTCCCGGCCAAATGATAACTTTCGCTGTCCCGCGCGACAAAAATGGAACGTGGCTGAACTGTACTTTTGTTTTTTTTTTATGGCTGTAGCCGTGTGTGACAGGTCGCTTTTGAAGCCTTGACCATCCAAGCCTTTGTCCTGGTCGTTATGTTGATGGGTTCCTCCTCCAGTATATCACGGAACAGCGAACGGAGTTCCATCATTCGTCGATGGGAATTATAAAAATCATAAAAAATTATGGAGGAAGAAGAAATAATGAATCCCTTTGACAACGAACGATTGATTTAAATGTGATAATATTAATGATAGGATAGGATATATTTTTACAAAAATCAGTGATAACATGATCTGTTCGAAATTCCGAAGTGAGTTGTATCAGTAAGATTTCTCAGTAATTGAAATAATTGTAAAATTGTTACAGGCAGGATCAAATGATAGAGTCTTTAAGCAGGGAACAGCTATATATTCGTGTTATTTGCTTCCACTGAAATACCACTTCATCCTAAAATGTTGTACTACAGAAAAATATTTTATAATTTTAATGTTGAAATTTCCATCACAATATAACGAATAAATAATCAATTTTAAATTGCATTTTTTTTATCTGCTTAACGTCCCTTAACAGCGAGGTCTTTAGACACGGGAAAGGATGGGGCGCAAGGAATGGGAAGGAATTCGGCCATGGCCTTTAGAAGGAAGCATCCCGGCATTTGCTTGGAGTGATTTGGGAAACGATGTAAAACCGAAATCTGGATGCCCGGACGGGGATTCGAACCGCCGTCCTTCCTAATGCGAGGTCAGAACGCTATTCGTTACACCACCACTCTCTGTAATTGCAACGGAATGCTCTAGAAATATTCTCATGAGGAATGATATGACATGCTAAGTAGAAAGATAGATTAGGTTCATCGTACCGGCCTCATTATCAGAAAGTAATAAAAAAATTCTAATAAAATTTCAAAGAAAACTATTTTCCTAAGCAATTTTTTTAAAAACTTTCAATTAGCAAGCACAACGCAAGGATTGTTTACATGTTCGTTTTATTCTCAGAGAAAACTACACACGACAAACTGCTGACTCGTTTGTTGAAAAACCCATAATTCCAGTTTTTATAATCAAAAAGAAGTACCAGGTGTGCAGTTTGAGACAGTAATCAGTAAGTTAAGCACTGAGACAGTGCTGCCATCTGGGGCAGGCCTCGGTCACCAATATCGGCCGCGATCCGTGTTTGAATAACTGAAAGCCCGAATTAAAAAGTCAATGTGTCCGCTGCTAGGGCGAAATTTTGTCGCCAGGCGCTCCCTACGCCGCCACCGCGGCCGGCGTTATTAATTTTTCTTAATGCATATTCTTCGTGAATGGCGACCGTATTTTTACAACGAATTTGTTCCGCGAGTTATTCGAAGTCTCAGTGAAGTGTTAATCACGGGAGGGAAAAATCAGAAAAAAAATATCTTCCAAGTCGGTTGATTGAAATATTCTACGGAATTGCGAAAAATCTGATTTTGCTGAAGGGGAGGAGACTTATTTTGATTGAAAAAGTGTGATCTTGAATGATAGAAAACCTCTAAACTTTTACAGAACCTTCTATTGAAGAAATTATGCAGCAATATATCTCCAGTGTATGTCTAATTAATTATTTGTCTAAAAAAAAAAAACAACGAAAATAATGAAATATAGTCTTCGCGGGTTTTCTGCCGTATGTTGTTGAAGAGAGACAACAACGAGCTTTAGCCAGCCGCCGAAAGCTCGTTGTTGTCTCTCTTCAACAACATACGGCAGAAAACCCGCGAAGACTATATTTCATCGATACGCCGTGAAAGCCTTCGTTCTCACAACAAAAATAATGTGGTTACCTTTTACAATTCCGGTATCAAGTCCTGTGCGAGATGGTATATGACTAACAACAAATAAAACGTCTAAGCGAGAGTCGAACCACCTGAATTTAGATCTTGGTACCTTAACACATATCTCGCATGTGTTATGTGAGACGACATTCACTTGGCACTAATCACATTGCCGGGCACATATCCAAGTAGCGGACAATGCTCAAACACCGCGCCACGTTGCTTTCGCTCTATTGCAATAACATTTATTGCAGGTGTCTTGGAATGCAGTATAATCTGAATTTAGAAGCTTTTAAATAAAGTTTTATTAACCGCAAAATGAAAACTTTTGCTTATTTTCCATATAACTGAGAAAATATATTAGATATAAGTGTTCATGGTATTTGTAGTTTGTGTGTAGGGTATAATAGTAATTGAGGACGAAATTCATGTTTCTAGGCAATTTTTTATGTGTATAGAACCGTCAACAAAAGGTAGCCTTAAACTGATATCATTGGCGACTACTCATGTATTTATTTTGCAACGAACAAAATTTAAACAAATATCTTCGTCTCTGTATGATCAGCACTATGCATTAATAAACCACACGCAGGGCTAATTTTTCTTCAATAGCCGGTATTTCTATATAATCTCATAAAATATAATTATAAAAAAAATGTAAATACAATTTTCGATTTAGCGTTAAATCATTTACAAATTTGAAACTTATTTCGTTTATGAGTTATAGGCCTATGACATACGGATAGATAGCAAGCCTACATCAATGCGGATCCGTTTGCATATAAAACAGAAGCCTTAAAATGTACTGAAAAAATGAATTTCTTGGTAAATATATTAAAAATTACATTTGTAAAATGAAGCGATATATAGTGAAGCAAATTTTTATGGTTTTGTTAAAGGCTGACATAAAGTAGCTTTCAACAGTATTTTTTATGAATTAAATGAAACATTTCAAAGTTTACACGTAGTTAAGTATAAATTTCAGTTATATGTCCAGAACACTGTTTTCTGATAATCAGTACACGTATCTGTAATTGAGGTCGTGAACAAAGAAAACAGGCTGCAAATTGAAAATACGAGTACATTCATTACGTTGTTCGTTTTCTGTCAATTACTGCACTCCAGAGGCATGTGTAGTGTGGTTTATTTTATGCAGTACCATAACAACAGAACAGATACAAAATTTGTGGTTACTCTATTCTAACAGTGTATAAATATTTTCAGTGTACATTTTATTTTAACGTGTCTAAAAATACTCATAGTGACCATTTTTGGTTTCATATGTATATTGTTACTATTTTCGACTACTACTTTCTTAATGGAATACAAGTTTATATCACGTTCTTCGACGAAATATTTGCTTGGTGTACCATAAGGTGATGTTACAGTACATTACTACATGCTTATATTTTCTTAAATTATTTCATATGGATCTTATTCCTTTTAGAGATATATCACACTATTATACAGTATGTTATGTTTATAAGTGTTCATATTAATAGGGGTGTTAAATAATTTTATCTGGGGTAAAACAGCAGAAAGCTAAAACATATGTTGGTACGTTTTTGATCATTAAGTTCCTTTGATATGAAGCCTTGGTCATTAAACCGTTTATATGATAATAATTAAGCTGAAGTTTCAAACATTTTCACGGAATCGAATGATTAGTATTTTCTTATTAATATTTTCATATGCCTTAATATTTTTTGATGTAATTATTTCACATGAAAAGATGCCTTAACCAATGTTTTATTATTTAATAACCATCATCAAAAAATTGTTACAGTATTTGGCTTTATACTATCTAAAAATGAAACAATAAAAAGTAAATCTATGTGAACATAATAATAAAAGGAAGTTAAGGTAGGAAAATTGAAGTCAAGTTTATTGAAGACTAAGGTATTTATTAGATAGTTTAATAACATTTACAAAATTCTTGAAATTACTTAAGAATTCGTTAAAACGCTTTTAATAGTTATAATAAGAGTAATAAGGACGTCTATTTCAATTCCTGGGCAAATATATATGGAATTTTTTTCCCATACTATGTCTGCTGTCTCTTGAGTTTCTCGTTTTCTTTGGGGTATATATCTTTCACCCCCCCTCTCCCCCCCCCACCACACACACACATTGTCGGGTGAACTTTGTGGCCTATGATCCTCACGAAGGTACACTAAAAGGGAGGGACGAACCTTAAAGTTGATAATGATTGTTGATTTTTTCCAATGATTCAAATAAACGAATCCATTAGAACTCCAAATAAAAAATGGTTTGATTTTTTTATAACACTACTCAAAACATTTTTGAATAAAAGCAATTGAGCATTTTGTTTTCTCCCAAATGGGAGACTGTTGAAATGCCCCATCACAAGAATTACTCTGTGGTTATTCTCCATCCTAATGTGTGAATTGTGGAAATTAAATACGCTTTCGTTTTTTGACTGTAGCTCGTGCATTCGCAAAATTCACCACAAGAAATCAGTGTTGGGTATCATGCGGCCCAACATTAAATTCACATATTCTGCTTTCTAAGACATATCAGTCAGTAAAAGGACTAATTAGCTAGGACAGGTTGACAGTGAAATGCATATAATCAATCAAGTTTTAAAATCCCCCTCACAGATAAATGACTTATACGAAAACAACAAGCTGTCTTCCTTGTGTTTATTGCTGTGTTACGTCGTACTAAATCAAGGTTTTTCGCTTATGACCAAGTATCAGTGTGTGGCGGTGGATAATTTACGTTTATTCATTGCTGAAATCTTATAAAATATTTTGAAACATTTTGAACAAAACTAGAAGCCACCGAGCGTGGTAGGTGAACGGTATCGCATTCGGGAGGACGTGGGTCCGGGCATCCAGATTTCGGTTTTCCATGGTTTCCACAAATTAATTCAGGCGAGTGTTTGGATGCTTCCTTCAAAAAAGGCAATGACCGAATTGCTTCCCATCCCGCCACTAATGACCTCGACGTCGACAAGGTTTAAAGCTATCAGAAAAAAATACAAAAAATACAAAAAAAACCTGACTGAATTTTATCCAAATGCTGATATAGATCATGTTATTTCCATTTCATCCAAATTCCTTCGGTACAAATTGGGCCACAGATTTACCTTAAAATTTTCCTATCTTACTTTTCAATATCTTTAATCAATGCTCTGCCTCCAATAATCAAAGTTTCTGGTGCGTATAATGCTTCAAGTTTGATTACAGTGTCTTAATTTGTCATTTCGGGATATTGATTTTTGTTGATTCTGTTCCAGGTGATTCTTTAGACTTTTAGTAATTTAGTTATTCTCTCCTTGTTTGCTTCGCGGTTTAGTCCTGCAGGTTGAATAATTAATCCTAGATATCTGAATTTAGTAACTTGAGAGATATTGCCAAATCGCATTTTCAAGAGTTGTCCAACTTGGAACCGCGAAGATCGTTCAATAGAGTGGGTTTTAGCATATGAGATTTGGAGTCATATTTAGCTGAAATTTTATGCTGCTTCTCAAGGCCATAGATTGGCAGTAGGGGAAGTTTGGGGTTTCTCAGACACAAAATAACTGTCAATCATCCGGCCACGCCCTTTCTATTGTTATGCAAATGAGGCTAAGGAACCCAACTCTGGTCGGCCTTTTGTGACCTAATTCAAAGGAGACCGCTCCTATTGCTAGATGCTATAATTACGAGTAATTAATACGATGACATGGGCCACCTGGCCTAAAAACCTATTTTAGACCGGCCTTTTGTGGCATAAATGAAAGAAGACCGCTCCTATTGTTGGTAAGCAGATTGATTAGTTGTTGACATGGGACAGGTGGCCTAGACACCTCAGTCTGGTCCGTGTTTTGTGACCAAGTTCAAAGGAGGCCGCTTCTACTGTTGACACAATAATCGGCGGTTGCATAGCGCAAATATACATGCGTTATATACGGAAAACTGGCTCGCAAAATACCAGACTTATTCGTCCGCGACGCGCATAATTACCGGAATTCTTCGTCTGCGGTGGAGCCCAAGCGGCCTCGGCATGGTGAAGTACTTTAGGGTTCCATGTCCCAATGATGCGATGAGAACGCCATACGATTATGTGTCTAACTAAGTGCACGTGACTATAACACCACCCTAACTAGTTGATATTAATTTTAAATCGAAATTGTCACAGAAGGCAGTTTTCGCTCTCCATATTTATTGGTTCTTTTGTGTACAGGATAGGGACCTACAGTGGCTCTGAACTGCCAATTTACGCATTGAAGTCTCCCATCAGAATTTTAAAATGATGCAGCGGAATTTTGTTTGTCGTTTCCTCTAATAGTCTTCTACCTTTTGGGTGTCTCGTTGATTGTGATTGTTTGTAGGTGAATGTGCATTTATTATTGAATAGGCCTTATTTCCCGATTTGATTGACAGTACTGAGATTCTTTCAGAAGGAGATATGAAGTTTGATATTGAGTTTGTAATATCTCTTCTGACTACAAATCTGGTGCCAAATTGTGTTGGTTTATTAGAGACTGAGATTGCTCGTTTACCTTTGTAGATTCTGTAATTTCAATATTCAAAATTATTTTCATCTGTGTATCCTGTTTCTTGAAGGGTTAGAATTTGGATGTTAAATTTGTTTAATGTTTCTGCTAGCTGCTTGAGTTTGCCAACTTTGAGAAGTTGATGTTCAAAGTGCCAAGAAAATATTTGCGTTTCGGACGAAGAGATTTGGAAAGCTACGGTACATTCCCGCATGATGTTTTCGATTTCCCAGAATCCGAAGACCGAGAAAACCTAATATATTTACGAGGGCCTTGGGGTAGTTGCTGTGGTATCAGACGTTACCATCAAGCTTTAAGTTGAATGTATGGGGAGATCACTCTCTATTGATCTCAGTATTACAATTGTGGTAAAGGGCCATAGAGGTTGCCTCATGTTGTTTTCTGGCCTAATCTTTTACAGTTCTCAGCCAACCCTCCTCCATTATCCGGGCTTGGGACTGGAAACAGCAACTACTAAGTTACTCATTGCATCCAGTAGCTGCTGCAGGCGGAGTTGCTGTGTTTACCATAATAATTATTTACCAATTCCTCGGAAGAGCAGTTTGTTGTCAGCAGGTTAATCGACAGCTGATTATGCCCTGGCTGCGGATCTATTTACTCCAGTTTGTAAAATCTCTAAGAGCAGTTTCAAAATAATGATCATAGCTTGAAATAGGAGATTACTGTTGATTATCGTTTCTCATTATTTATTCATAGATTCCAGTGGCGAGGTGATTCTTCAATCGCCGATTTTATAACTTAATTGTTATATTATGGAAAGGTTTCTGAAATTCAGAGAAATAAAAGCAAAAGTTTCTTTCATAAGACTCAAGTTATGTACTCATCATACAACAGTATCCCAAGATATTACGAAAACACAATGAGATGTGACACAGACTGCATCGAACGAAGGCGGCCATAATTCTGCAGGTTATTACATATTCAGATTGAGCTAGACAGGGTGACCTCGCGTCCAACAGTACACGAGAGTTTGTTTACTATCGAGGGCTCTGGGAAGATAAAATTACGCAAGCCAACTACAATGCCGAAACATTGAGTAAGTCAACATATACTGAATAAAAAACATAACATTTCCACATTATTAATAAACTTTTAGTTTACAGTTATACATTAACAGTCTACGCAATTGATTGACAAAATAAAACAAATTATTCTGAAGTCGGTATTCAAAAGCTGAACCAGATTTTTTTTTTTTTTTTGCAATATAATACCAGAGACAATGCCGATCATCCAATAATTACGGCATAATTCATTTTCAAATGATCAGCATTCTGAGATCATTTATATATTACAAATGTCACCAGAAGTAATTACAACCTGAGATCGTAATCACGTTCAAAGTATTCTTTTTTATACTAATTACTTTTCAATCAACTGCACCTCCAACGGTGAAAAGTATGAAGAAGGCCTGTAGGAAACTAACCCACAGCAGTATTTCAAGCGTGAAGAAAAACCAGAAGTTGCTAGGAAGCACATCAGACTGTTCAAAAATTATTCAACAATTTCCATGTCAAATGTATATCACAACGAAAACCGTCCCTTTCCAGCAAATTTCTGCTTCCTATTTTATATAGAATACTTTTTGAACAGTTATATCATTAGTGATAATTTCAATTATATACTGCTCCAATCTTAGTACTAACAGTATATTTTATTACATGGCTCAAAGAGTATTTCATGAATTTCCTCATATGGTTTGAATATTGAATGCTAACATTCTGACACTAAAATCGGAATTATTAGTTGGCAAAGCGGAGAGAGTTCGAGGTTTTCAGTAATTTGCACCGCTTCAAACTGTAAGTATCAGTTTTGCTTAAGCCTTTCAGTCAGTAAGTATTTGAGAATAGTAATTGCACCATGGATGTGTCTGGTTGTTTCGTATCTAATAGAAGTCTTATAAACTTTAATGATATTATGATCTGCCTGTGAAGAGGTTAATATGAGCGATTTTCTAAAATTTATTCTGAAGCCTGTGGCTGTAGACCATGAGGCAGCAGACTTATTTGACCGATGATGTTAATGTTAGAAGACCGAAAAACCGTCAAAAAAGCTCTGCCTGGAACAGAGAGAGGATAAACTCTATCACGGAACCAAAACTGTGTACGTGTATTGTACAACTAGCGCACAGAAACTTCAAAAGCAAAGGGCATAGAAAACATGTATTTAAACCTACTTAAAAGAGAATTTAGCTCTAACTTTAATAATAATCGTAAGTAATAGAACATACGACACAGTTAAAAACACGCAGATTAATCGCTTTGTAATCAATAAAAAGGGATTAGAAATTGATTTCAAGATTCCCCAAAAAGGTATCATAATGTTGACAAGTATTGTGAGTCTCCCATGTATCGACTGAAAATTACACTGTATACATCAAGAAACATTACAATAAAAAATAACATATTCATAAATTGCTCCTCATTGTAGCTTCGCATACAAAATGAAATATTACGAGAAGTATTTAGGGCCATCTTTACATACAATTGTTTTGCAATTGAAAGTAGTGAAAACTGCAAATTCATATTTTTT
The DNA here is from genome assembly GCA_031002005.1 of Vandiemenella viatica. Taxonomy (NCBI): domain Eukaryota; kingdom Metazoa; phylum Arthropoda; class Insecta; order Orthoptera; family Morabidae; genus Vandiemenella; species Vandiemenella viatica. Next base: position 310,114,254 of record JARYHS010013630.1, on the reverse strand, counting down.
TTCCTTGTAGTAGGTTCTTAAATATTTTTGATGCGCACATGTTTGTTGTTCACAATTATGCACCGCAAAAACCTTTTCTCAGTACACTGATGTCATTGGTACAACATACAGAGCGTTGCAGTTAAGATAGCCCAGCCTCAGATATAGTCTTCCTCGAGCTTAATGAAGGTAAACCTAAAAGCTTATTCCAATATGACAAGTATTGTTCGGCAAGAAGATATCGACGTGAAGTTCGCAGAATATGGCCGCGAAGTAATTATTCGACAAAGAACCGAAAACGAGGAGAAAGCAGAACTGGTGCGAGATGAAAGGCGCGTCGTGCCGAGGCGCATTATGAGAGCAGATTAATCGCCGCGCTCGATCTTCATTAGCCTCTGACACAGGCCGCGTAATTGCTGCTCCCACTCGCGGGAAATAACTTGTCACAAACTTCTTTGATTATCAAACCGCCACTGTCTCCGAGCGGAACGTCTCTGCTTGCGTGAGACACAGGAAAGGTCTCTCGCAGTGGTAATTATTCTTTTATGCCGCGTTTCTTAAGAGCCACACTTGCCGCTAGAAATAGGTACTGTAATATTCGAGGGAGGTGGGTGAGCGGTAACGCTCTGGCCTCACATTCGGGAGGACATGCATTCGAACCACCGCCCGGCCATCCAGATATGGGTTTTTCCATAGTTTCCTAAATTACTCTAGGCGAATGCCGGAATAGTTCCTTTAAATGGCCATCGACGAATTCCTTCGCGTTCCTTGTCACCAGTCCTTTTCCGCCACTAATGACCTCGACGTCAACAAGGTGTAAAGCCATAACGAAAAAATAATATTAATCCAGATGACCCGTGGAAAATTTCGCGAATACGATGCATAGTAAGGCTTGTGGTTTGTAATAGAATGAAAGGAGAACCGCCTCAAGGTAGAAATTGTTTATTTGCTTAGTGTAATAGGTACGTAACAAGATGCTTGCGACATATTACGAAACAATTAGGAAAAAAATTTTGAACCCATAAAACATTTGTATAACAGACTGTCACTGAAATGAATGGAATAAAACTAACCTAAGCAAAGAATATCAAATGTCTGCGATATGTGTTGCTGTGATTGAAGCCCGTGTGGAAATTTGGCTAATAAAGTGTTTGTGCGAAGGAAATGTATAGAAGAGCAGAAATGTTTATGTAACAGAAAAAGAAATCCGATAAGTTATTTATTGTACAAAAAGACACACAGCTTATTGAAACCTCTCTGCGCGAGTTTCACAGTTATTACTTTCGTCCTTGAGGGATTAAATTCCGAAAAATTTCGTTCTTAATTTATTACGTTGTCTAAGTATAGACCTTAATCTGTAAACTCATTTATCAATTTCAGTGTAGTGTCAAGGAAAATAATTGGTTCACTACAAAATTTTTTTTTGAAAATGATGATAACTTTTGCTCTTGAAGGGTCAAACCATAAAAATTCCTTCCATAAAATATGATTTGACCAAAGCAGAGACCTTCATCTTTAAAATCATACCTCGTGTATCTATTTCTGTTAGATATCAAGGGGAATAAATGGCTCGTGACACAAAAACGCGTTGTAGAACTATTAATACTTTTTCGCTTTAAGGGTCGTTTTTCGAGAATTCCGTTTTAAAGATAGGATTTTACCAAAGCGGAGTCACTAATATTTACAAAGCTAGTTCATTCGACCATTTCGGTTAGGTATCCAGGGAGATAAAAAAAACAACAAAAAAACAAAAAAAACTAATTTTAGAAATGTTGACATTTTTGCCCCTTAAGGGTCGAATTTCTGGTAATTAGTTTCCTAAAATACGATGTTACCAAAGCGGATACCTTGGCTTTTTAAATGATATCTCATTTATCCATTTCGATTAAATATGAAGGGAGAAAATGGCTTTTGACAAAAAAAAACTTCTTATAGAAATTATATACATGATGTGGGGAGGAAAGCGGATAAAAAATATTAGTCACATTTAAGGTATTTTTTTAAATTGTAAGATCGTCTCAGGACAGAATTTTCAATCAGATGAGCAAATGGTAATTTTAAATGTTTTGTAAATTTTCTTTCTAGACATTAAAAGGCGTATGACAGCCTCAGCCGAAACATAGTGTGGGATGCAATGAGAGAAAAATCAGAAAACGTTGACTTTTAAAAATAAGAATTCCCAATGTCATCTATGTACTGTGTTACTTCTCACTTCAAAAACAGGTTGTATTGTGGTATGCTTTGCTGTGTATCGTCATCCGCATATCTTGTAGTTTGTAGCGTCTTAGAAAGATCCAACATCAAGCAACCGAACACGGTGAGCGTCAGCCGGTTTTTGATTCTATATGGTTTCCCGTAAGTAATCCAAGTGAATGATGCAATTGTTTCTTCAGAACTATTGGCGTATTCTTTCCTGTTTCTTGGAACGTGTGATTGAGGAACTGTGCGCGGTGCTGACACGGGGTTAGCTGGATCGAGTGTTTGTGGAGGAAGAAATTTTCACAATCTAGACATCGACGGCAGGTGTAGGAGAGGTGGGTGTGCAGAAATCCCAATCGCTAGATTGTCCGCCAAAGTCATGTAGAAGTTTTATTAAATTCCGTAGTGTTTAAGAAGTGAGGCAACCTCGACGGAATCTCTAGGTAAACCAGGTTTGACTTGTCTCGCTTCGTATTTCATTCATTCAAAATGAAAAAATCGTTCTTAATACAGAAACGTAGTCACAACATTACCACTTAATTACACTTCCAGCACTGAGTAATTTTTATATTTAGCTACTACTAAATAGCCTAATATGAATATTATAAAAATTAGGCTTTAACTTATAAAAAGTTATTGCTGTATTGACACTTTTTTCGCTAACGGAACCAATATTCGGCGTCCTATTCCTTACGTTTTACAAATTTTTATTTCAATGTTGTCATAAGCTCTTTTACAGTAATTTTCGCAATGCAATAAATAGTAACACACAGAATTAGTTTACAGTTCTACTTTTACACTCAGCCACTATCACACTTTTACACACGCTGAACAATTTTGAATAGTTAACATTTTACCATAGTTAACCACCACTATTTCTATTTAACTACTGTTACAAATCCTAGAATTAAAATACTGTTACGCAAGTAAAATTTGGGGACAGTTAACATTTTACCAAAGTTAACAACCAATATTCAATTCTGATCTCTCAAACAATTCGTACAGTTAATAATACAATTTTACAAGGTGACCCCTTGTGTTGCTATTTGGCTACTGTTAGAATTCTATAATTACAGCACAAACCTCCACAACCTACAATCAACAATCTACAATTTTGTCAATCACTATAATATTATACTACACTGTTCCTAGTTCTCCCCATCTAATACACCAACGTGATTATTTATCTGCTCTATACACACCATTCTTGATTTGAAAATACAACTTCCAGTCTGGGCCTATTTTGTGCCTCAGAGTGTAACTGTTCGCAAAACATTTTTCTTCTGGAAGGACCGCATTTTATAGGGCCATCCTGTTGACCTGTGGAGAGTGACCTGCGGCTTCCGTTGGCCGTAAATGTTCCTCTAACTCTGGAGTTGCCTTGTATCCAGGTTAACTTGTTTCTTCCGGTGCTTCGGCATCCTGACGCAACCGCCCCCGCTGCACCACTGCTATCTACAGACATCTTGTTTTCTGAAGTTAAAATGTCATTTTTGTCAGCTCGTCTAACAAGTACCGTAATAACTCGTCTTCGGCTAAGTCCCTTCCTGACATATTCTTTAGCCTACGTAGTTCTTGAATTCTAAATTCCCCGTTAAGTTTCTAGCAAAATTTCTGAGTTTAATTTCTTGTAGGAGTTACTCCAACCATTGTCAGCACTAGCAGTGCAGGGACTAGTACCTTGGCTTCGTATTATAAGGGTCGTCAGTTGGAGACCAGCTTCTGGCCTGTGTGATTTTAATTTCGTGTTGTGTTTATCTTGTGCTGTCTTCACAATAGTGTTTCAAATAACAAGAGGAAAGTCTGACACAGTAATTAGTACTAAACAAGTTGTAGCAAACTAAATACTCACAGAGACTGAAGGACAGATTTACATAGTATTCTCCCGGCACTAGTGACCTCATTCTCCATACTATATAAAGCCGCAATTAAAAGTGAAATAATAAATCATCATCACATGGTTTGTTAGCTCTGCAGGTGAATAGGACTTTCTTATGCGCGGTCCTCGTAAACATTTGGAATGCGAGAAGTAACGAACCTTCGTCACGTCTAGGCAAAAGATGGTATTAAATGAAAACGATTGAAACATTAAAGTGTACATAATTTTGTTACCTTCACAGCTTCCCGACATCAAATATAAATAAGACCATATCCTGTTATACACTTGGAACTTTGGAATCTGATGGAATCCATCGATTTTTTTTTTTCAAGACTCAGGTTAAATAATTTAGACAGAATACTAAACAGAAATGACCTAAATGCCCTTTTACTCTCTATAGTTTATTACCAGTGCTGAATTTTTTTTCCTCCAGAAATATGAATCAATTTGCTTTTAAGTAAAATTTCTAAAAATCTGTGAACGGGTTGTAACGTTCCTAAGTCCAAGTTACCATCAATTCAAAGTGAATATGTTAGTCTGTGTCTAATGAAGAAGCGATGGAATAAGATTGGAGGTTTTATCGGCGTTGTAAACGAATAAAATTTTCACTGGTAACTAACCGAGTTAGTCTGTCTATCAAAAACGTTTCAGCGTTCGCAAACTCTGCCGCCATTGTGAGGTGACTGCTGCCGGTGGGTTACAGAATCGGCTTATATATGAGCGGATCAATAAACTACGGGCAGCAGTCACTTGATAATGGTGGCAAGGTTGCGAACGCTGAAACGTCATGTTTGATCGACAGACTAACTCGGTTAGTTACCAGAGAAAATTTTATTCGAGGAAATGCTTAAGTAAAAAAAAATAAAAAAAATGGATCACTGACTTCGATTACTCTCTGGTTCTACTCAAAGTAAAGTTTCTGAAACAAAACTCTGTAACCTTTCTTGCAATACCTCCAATCAACATCGTACAAACTGGATAGAACTTTAAGAAACATTCTAGAAAGATCCGCAAAGGATCAGTTCCCAGAAAATTCAAACATAGCTGGTGGAAGGAAACCTGCAACAAAGATTAGAATTAAGCCTGAAAAATTGAAATTCCCATTAAGCCACACAGGATTGGCAGGCCCTCATTAAAATGCAGAAACAGACTTCAATAACCACTAGATCAGAAAATCGTACTTATGACAGAAAGTAATTTTAAGAAATTGATCAATATTTAACAACACAAAGAACTTGTGCAGAACATTCAATGCAGAACTGTGGAATTAGGATGCACCTGCTTCAAACGTCCGGATGTGACATTGGAAACAAATAACATGGAAATTGTAATCTCTTAGCAAATTACTTCAATGATCTTTTAAACTGTGGACACGGCAAAGGGCAATTTACGTTTGAAGAATACATTCCAAATTCATATTCAGAACCTCCGACTTTAGAACAAATCGAACCAACAAACTGTGGACCCAAAAGTAACAAAGCCTCGGAGATAGATGATATTCTTGCCGAAATTATCAAGTAGGTGGTAAGAAAGAGTCTTGCTCAGACACTTCATACAATTTTTGAAGATTTCTAGATCAAGGAAAAAATCTCTGCATACAGGAAATATGCACTTATCTACCTACTTGAAAAAGAAGGGAATTAAAACCTAAATTAACGATTACAAAGGGATTTCCTTGTTAGCAGTCAGTTACAAAATTCTATTCAAATCCCTTCTCACAAGACTGAAAACTTAAACAATTCATATTTTTGGCAATATCAGCAGGATTTAGGAAAGTTAATGAAGAGAAATATCTAATTTTTAAAACCCTCAACATACACGTACAGACAACCAGTTATCACTTCTGTATACTTAAAAAAATAAGCATTTGATTCTACAGACAGTCAACAAATTTTTAATATGCTAGAAGAATCCAAAGCAGACAGAAAAAGAGAAATTGTCAAACAGTCATTAACGGATACTTTTCAGATACTTTGGCGTAATGTCTGAACCTTTTACAATCAGAACAGAGGTCCGACACAGAGATGAGTTCAATCTTCATCTCGACAAAGTATTCAAAACCTCAAAACTTGGGAAGAAGAATTAAAACCAATAACGTTTTTCAAACTACGCAAAAACAAACTTCACCTGCAGTTTTTGGTCTTTGCAAGTGATCCAACAATTCTCTCCAACACAAGGCAAGAAGCAATCTACACTCTTGAAAATTTCTATGAAATTTCTGCATTTTTTATAGCTTCACTCCTCGTCGACTTCGAAGTTATCAGTGACGGTAAAGAATTGCCATGAAAAGGGAACAAATTCATCCACGGTCTTATGTGGGAACTAACCCGGCATTTGCCTGTACTGAATTCTGGAAACCATGGAAATACGATATGTGGGTTGCTGGATGGAGATTCAAACCTGCGTCTTCTCGTTTGTGAGGCAAAAATATTACCGCTCACTCACCACGACAATTTGTATGATCCTAAAAGTGTGTATGTTCTAGAACTCCAATCAACATTCAGAAATATAAATTTGAAGTTGTAGTTATAAGCCAGTTTTGGGAATGGAAGTATGCGTGGGGCCTGCTTTGCCTTTAACAAATGTGCCTGAGGGAGCAATGTAGTGTATACGTGAGGCCTGCGGCTATGGCTGTCTGGGAGCACCGGCATCCGTCAGCGCCTGTAAATATTTGTGTCCGCTGTCCGCAAGAGACGCTTTTCAAACAGTTACTGCAGACCGTGGCTCGCTCTGTCTATAAAGCGGCCTGCGGGTCCCGTGTTCGTGTCTGGCCTCAGGCATGCGCGTCTGCTGCGGACTAGTGTGCACAGCAGCGTGACCTCTATCACGCCAGAGGTATATTGCCAACTGTCAAAGGCATATTAAAAGCAGAGTAAATGTTCACTGTAAGCACAGCACTTTAAAATTGTTATTTTTGTATTTTACATTATTTAAATGTAATTTTAACTTTTTTTTCTACTGATATGGCAATTTATTTTGTGCTACAAGGTTACGTAGGTATCATTACGATGTAGAACATTATTCAATTCGATACACACCTACGGCCGATGTAATATGTTCGTCTCAGATCCTGTCTATTGCAATTGTCACTATGTATCTGTGAATGGTGAAGGTTATGGTGTAATAATTAAATGTTAATATTTTTTGTGTAATGTATAAATTATGAGTCGAAACTTTGCTACCTTGCCATTCACACAGATGAGTACGTGCAATGAAGTGTCCTAATCGACACAGAATTCTAGAAAGAAGTCATCAGAAAGCAACGCGAAGAATTTATAATGAAATGCCAGAATCCAAAGATCCCAGTCTCTTGCGTTTGGTCCCTTCTACAAGTATGACGAATCATCCATCTGCAGATAGCGCTGGCATAGCTGTAAACTGTGACTCACCACTACAAATCGTGGATTTGTATTATATATTAACAAGGAATGAATAAATCTGTGAACGATGTAGAAATAAGAATTTAATATTAGCTTAGTCGCTCAAAACCATTACGTGGATTCAATGGCAAACTGAGAGCGTTCAACTGAATCATATGTTTCACTAACCTATCAGCTGAGTTGCAAGTTTCTCTCTAACACAACAGATTTCATATACGGCCAAAACATTTATTTCCTACAACTGTCTCTTATAGCCTCTGAGATGCGTCTCTCCCACACAAAAGTCTTTTAACTTCTCAATCTTCATGATTACAAAGTAGACAACCGCTCTCCTCCACCTAGTAATTTATACTTACTGGATAATCACGTACCACCGAAATTGACACTGCTACCATTCAGTCAGCCAGTTCAACCAATATTCTTATGTCAGATTAGTGTGTCTGTACCCAACGTATAAAACGATAGATCCGACACGCTCAAAAATTCCGATCAACAACATCCCAGAGACTGTTGTCGCTCCTAGCCACCAAAACACAATGAAGTGTCTGGTCCTTCAAAAGTTTTCATTACAAAACAGAATATGAAGTTTGCTACTATATTTACTGACATTTGTGTAAACCAAGTCATGAATAACATGGATTCATCCCAACCCATAGAGTACAGAAATAAAAATAATCCACTTAGTTTACATTAGGGGAACTTTTTCCGTGGTAATATAATCGAGAGATAGCAATGAATGGCAAGTTGTAGAGTACCAAAGATCCCTATTCCGGGCAGTACACACCCAAGATTCTTCAGGTTTATTAGTGTAGATAATGTGTCGAATGAGAAAATGGGGAGAAAATTCAGATGCTACTCTTGAATTACTGAGAGAATTACACAGGGAAGATATAAATTGGCTTTAGTAAAGATATAATAGCCGATGATGAGACAGATAGAAATATTAAGATCTGAGGATCTAATTAACAATGAGATGAAATAGAACAGTTTAAAAATAATGGAGAATTGTAATGTTATCGTGAGGGATGGTAATGGAAATTTAAATCTAGTTGTATGAACTACAAGAATTAGGCTTCTATAACGCTGTTAAAGATACAAAATTAACGATTATTTAACACATTTTTAAAGAATAATAAAAATGTAAAACGCATGAAAATCTAGGTGATACAGGTAGTTATGAACTAGATACTACTAGCTGAAACCAATGTTTATAGCTGCTAATGTATTGTATAAAGTAAAGGTATTAATTGTTGTTATAACGCGATGGTAGAAAAAGCTTAAAGCAATTCGATTGAACAACGTTGAGTAGAAAGAAAAATTTTCTTTTTCTTTTTTCGCAGAATTTTTTCTCGGTTTAAATAAATCTCGAGTTAACGGTAGTTCTATCAATGATTGTCTACTTTATTTAAAATTATGAATTATGTGCCATAAGAGAGTTTGTATATTGGCTTGTTTTACATGTAATTGTCATATCTGAGACGTATGGTAGACATAAATTGTGTGGAACGTATCAGTCGAAAAGGTTTTCGTAACTATGTTTTTACAACTCTTTGAATCTCCCTTCTTTGAACTGAAAAGCTACGTTAAAAAGGTTGTATCCTGAACAACACTGACAAATTTTTCCAGCATTATGTCAGATTTCCGCGAAGTGACTGGACCTCTCAGTAATGGATTCGAATGGCAAAAAAGCACTGATGTAACTCGGAGACGAATGTGGCAGCTACCGAGTGGTGGGGTGGGGGAGAGTGGGGAAGGGTAGTGGAGATGCACAGCTACGATCGGAGCATCTGTCATACGAGAGCGTACACTGATTGATTACCTCTTTCTATGGATCTCTCTCTTTACTCTAAAATTCCTCTGTATCTTTAACAGTCTGATACAGGCATTACAAACATATATATATATATATAAAATAATGTCAGTATATACGCATTTTATTCATAATGGATTTATATACTACTCAAATTATGTCAGTTCGGTTATAAATATTCAAGTGAAACGAATATATATAGTCGAATGCTACTACAGCTAGTTACAGCGGTTGTTGCTGATAATCTTTATACACGATCAGCACCTGAGCGACAGTTCGCCTTCTCCCAGCATACAATTAGACGCAAAAGTGTCTTTCAGGTACCACCTGTAAATATAAATTCAGAAAACAAGCATTCGTGGACGTAACGAATAACGGGACCAAAAAACCAGTTGCTGAGTTTGACATGTCGTGACTGTCTCCACTTGTTAGCTAGATAATTAATCACAATTTGGAGTCCACGAATTGGAGTCCTGCAAGAGTGTATTTGTTGGGCCTTAGAGTAGAGTAAGGCAAAAATTTATCAAAATTCAGAACAGAACAAAAAAACTGGGGATCACCTAAGGGCAGGAAACATTAAATTATAACAATAATACAAGAAGTTAGTAAATACACAACGTCGACTTGTCGAAGGGTCAAACACGGTATCACTATTACTGAATTGGATAATAAGTTTTTCAGAACATCATAAGTATTTACAAGCAATCTGGTTGTAAATGGAGGAAAACTGGTCCTCAAAATCGGAGTTACATTCCTTCCGACAGCAGTTACGGTTAACTATAAATTTTCTCTCTCTTTAGTTGCTACGTGTAGTCAATTTAGAGTATTATATAAAATCGTGATTACAATTACATAAGAACTATCTACGGAAAGTGTAGGATTATTATCACCTGTTTGAAAACATCAGCACACAACTACAGTTTAGTTATTTCCAACGATTCGGCAAGTTACGGTATTCTGTAACTGAACAGTGACTTCTGTTTAATGTTTTAAAGTAATATATATATATCTATATAAAGTGGTAATTTTAAAAATGATCAGCGAAATAGATGTTACTTTTCATAATAAGTCTTAATAGCAGCCAATACTAGCTACACTATCATAGGCAAATTTAAATGCGCATTACTGAGCTGAGAGTTCACTATCCCAGTAAAGAAACGTAATTAATGCTATAATGGCCGACGTACAAACCCAAGGGTTTTCTGTCACAACGAACCATCTGATAAAACTTTAACAGCCTGAACTGGGATTAATTTTATACAGCTCATACATATTCTCATTAAACTTATCACGAGTTAAAGATGGCCTTATCTACAACATAGTATTGTTTTTTTTTTCAATTGAAAACATCAGCGAAGAGCAGCATAAAGAATCGCTCCGTCAAGCCCGCGACCATAACTAACAAGAAAAGGGAACTCTAAAGCGTATTGTATAAACCAGTGCCTCTTCAGCAACTGAAAAGAATTTCCATGGCATCGCGTGACAAGCGTCCAGTGATTGGAACACCTGTGGGAGACGACGACACTTCATTTCCGGAATGTGCCACTACCATTAGGCCATGGTAACCATCCACTGACACCCTCAGTCGTTGGGAATGATGTAAACAAAGATGAACTGTGGAGCGTTGGGGTAGTACCTTAGTATTATGGGACAACGCGTCACGGTACGTCCACTGACACTTGGATAAAATCATGTGGGCCTAGTCTTTGGAGTCAGTCGAACGTGAATTATGTTGTTGTGTTATGTTGTACAGTTTCGGTTGGTCTCGTCTTGGACTAAACTTTTTAATCCGGGGACCCAGGAACTCACGCACGAACCAAGAGCATTAGGGAGGACGCCGGTTCGAATCCCCGTCCGGGCATCCAGATTTGAGTTTTCCATGGTTTCCCAAATCACTCCAGGCAAATGCCGGGATGCTTCCTTCAAAAAGGGCCATGGCCGAATTCCTTCCCATTCCTTGCCTCCCATCCTTTCCCGTCTCTAAAGACCTCGCTGTTAAGAGACGTTAAGCAGTTAAAAAAAAAAACGGGCGAAGATATGTTATGTGATTAAGTAGTTCCGGCAAAGATACGATACATTACTACGCAAAATTGTGCTGTGATTCGATAATAATGAGAAGGTCCAAAGCAACCTACACTTCCGACAGTAATCTATCAGAGCATATATGGAATCAGCTGAAGCGCCCATTCACCCAATATAAAACCGTGTACTGCTCACATCGCCACTGGATGAATTGAAACAAACTTATCAGAACTACCTGAGGAATCAGTCCGAAAATTAACACAATGATAAAAGCGACTAAATGTCCAATGCCCTATTAGGTATACCACTGGTGATTTTTTAATCAAATCCACTAGGTATCCGGTGATATTCGCTACATAGCATAGCTGTGTATACAGTAATTCCGACAGTATGACATGAAATTTCATAAATAACAAATTGTGCATATTGACACGTAGTCAGCCGAATATGACATTAAAAGGATTACTTAAAATATCAGGTTTCTGGTAGTCTTATCACGGATTTAATCTAATTGCCCTCCACACTCTTGCGATTATCATTGCGCATCATAAATTCGTTGCGGTATATATTTCCAGTCTCCAGGTGTGTTTTTTTTAATGGAATTCGGCTACTGAGGCAACTCAGCCAGCTCAATGTGATCCTTTCAATGTATTAGTTTCTCCAGAGTACATTGTTGCTATTAAATGTGATCACAGGGACACTGCAACATGGACACGACATTCAAACACAAAACAGTTAAACACCCAAACCCGCGGCCGGACTCGAACCGGCAACCTTCCGTACGTGGAGTCAGCACTCTGGCCCCTACTCTACGGAGGTCGGCTACTCTTCAGGCTTCAGTATGCAGTTTTGTTAGAGACGAACATTAACTGGAGCTTCCTTTTACTTACTTATTGGTATACGCCTCGTCGACGTCGAGGTCATTAGAGGTGGGATGGGACTGGAGACAAGGAACGGGAAGGAATTCGACCATGGTCTTTTGAAGGAAGCACCCCGGCATTCGCCTGGAGTGATTTGGGGAAACCATGGAAAACCCAAATCTGGATTCCCGGACGGGGATTCGAACCCGCGTCCTCCCGAATGCGAGGCCAGAACGTTAACCATTCACCCACCACACTCGGTAACTGGAGCTTCTACCAAATTTATTAATCTTTCTGGTATACCTGTTTCTTTAAAGATATTCGTTGGAATCACATATTCTCTTGCATCTGAGCATAAAATTTAACTCCGTTTGCTACACTGTAGTACTCGATGGTAGTTTGCTTCATGTAGACAAAGAAAAATGTTTCTGACGTTTTACATTCCTCGTTACCCGCACACTGCTCATCTTTTAGTTAAGACCGATAAAAATTAAAAAGGAAGTGATGTCTAAAGACCGGAGGGTAGTCGCGGATAAACTGGCCTGCAGGTGATGAACACAATTCTGTTTTAAGTGATGGAACCACCGGAACTACAACACCCACCAGTGAGCACTGATGTTAACCCCGAGTGCAGCCTCCACTGAACACCCCCCCCCCCCTTGCAGTCTCCCCTACATTGTGAAATCCTCCTCCTCTTCCAGTCGGCCACAATCGATAATCAGGTTAGAGAGTCTCCGAATTGTTTTTAAAGCACCGTAAAGCGCCTTTTCTCTAAAACACCCAAGGGAACCTCTTCGGCATCGTAAATTATGAATGGCCTCCGCGGTACTTAAGTCAAAATCTTTATGTGACTAACACCGCAAAAGAAGCACGCTTTTGCCTTTTATCGAAAAAAAATCGCTATTCCTTCCATTTCGCTTGAGTAGCGATTGTTATTTAATGAAGATTATTTCTTCATTTACGATTTAACTCATTTCCACCAAAATGGACTATTTAATTAATAAGGGACCCTTCATTACTGCTTCGAGTAAGGAGCTTACACGAAAGTCTTGTAGTACTAAAGGAGGAATGGGAAACAGAATCAGAGCACTTCCTTGACTTTGTTTTCGCAACATTTGATGTTCCATGCAACGCTACAAAATGCTTCTAAGTTATTAAGTTCATGATACTTGACATTTAGATCCGACATCCGGTGTTCATGGCTTCATATCTAGAAATCTTACTCCTTCCATTCTTTGGCAAAGAATCATTCTGAAATTAATATTCATCCATTTTAAAGTTTAATATTCAATTTGTACATAGAGGAAGTAATAAAGGAATTAAAAGAAAATTTTGAATGTGGCATAACTTTTAAAGGATACAAAATCGGTATGCTACGATTTGCTGAAAACATTTTGCTTTTAGCAGAACAGGCAAGGGTTAGTGAGAAGTCATTGAATGTCATGAATAAAGTACTGTGGTAAGATTTTTGACTAAATATAAACCAAATCAAAACAAAAGTGATGAACTGTAGTAAAAATTAAAGCAGTTATAGTGTTTTTTTTTTTTTTTTTTTTAAATAATAGGGTGACTAAATGAGTTCCGCTATTTCTGAAGTAAAATTACAACTGATGACTGAAGCAGTAATGATGTTAAAAGCAGAATAGCACTATCGAAAAGAGTTTTCATGAAAAAGAGAAATCTTTTAGTTTCAAATATTGATCTAAGACTCAGAATTTTTTAATGTGTGGAGCACAGCATTTTATGGTGCCGATGCATGTACTTTAGGAATACCAGAAAAAAATAAAATTGAAACATTTGAAATTTGGTGCTATAGAAAAAATGCTGAAAATTACAGATTAAGTACGAAATGAACGAGTTTTGTAAATGATGGGTGAGTAAAGAAGATTTTGGAAGATGCTTACGGAAAGAAGACACAGGACGGTAGGTCATATTTTAAGACATGAAGGATTGGTTATTTGTTAAAGGAGGGAACAGCCGAAGGTAAGAACTGTAGAAGCAGGCAGATATTAGAGTATACGAAGCAAATAATTCAAAATGTAGTTTGTAAGATGTTGAGATGAAGAGGTTAGTGGAAGATTGAAAGTGATGGAGGACTGCATAAAACCAGTGAATATTCTTGACAGCAAAAATAAATCCTATTTCTCATCGATACTCTAGTCGAAGTTCACAAAAATATCCTCAACGTCCTTTAATAAGATTGCGGACAATTTGGACCATGGAACGAAACAAGTTTTCCAAGAATAAACATTCACAAATTTACAAATAGTTCCATACGCATATAGGATTTGGTATCAAGCTCTGTGCTACAAATATACACAAGATATACGGAGTAAAGACTCATTTTTACATTTCATATTTAATGGTTAAGTGGAGGGTTAATACCAGTGAGGAACGAGAGAGGACTACCCAGGTGGCCTGTGTAGCGTGAACAAAAGGCAAATGGAGGGAGAACAGTGAAACATCCGCAAAGGTAGCCGAGACAACATCACCCTGAGATCACATTTATTAACTGTCAAACGAGAAGTCAGATCCAAGTATTTCTAGGCAAAAGGTGTACAGACAGAATATTCATCAAGATTAAGAAAAGCTGCTGAATTGAAAATCTGACAGTTACAGCCAAATAAATCACAGTATAACAGCATAAGCTGGGTGGGTGAGTGGTTGGAGGGGTAACGGGTGGGTTCTTTTAAAAGCTCCGATAAATCATAATGTGGAAATTCGGATTACAAGGGCGTCTTTCAGCGAAATTCGTAAGTGACGCGACCTCAACCAGCCAATAAAACGGTGTTACAAAAATTAAAGATAGCGTGTGAACGGAATAGGCAATAAAGTAAAAAGTTAATTGTCAAACAAACTATAGTATTTTGTTTCTTCGATCCAGAAGGTCAACGGGATGTGTAGTTTCCAAGACACCTGTGTTGGATAACGTCAACCCTCAACATAAACAAATCGGAAACCCATAATTGATTCGGGGCGGGGAAATAAAAATCGTTCGATTCGGTTGTGGGAGGTTTAACTTGGATTTATTACTCTGAGTTACAAACATTCTGTGAATTTATGTCGAGTTTGACGGAAGTTAGGAGTCTCTGTTAGACTTTGCTGTCGACAGTAATACAACAGTTCTTATCACCAGTTTAATCAATTGATTGATTTGACAGAAGCTCTTGACACGAGTGGTAACTTTCTACGCTGATAATTGCTTCCACGACGCGCCTGGTGGCGGCGAGTTCACTTGTTCCAGCATGATTGGTAAAACTCATCGATATGAACATTGTCCACTGCAAGAAAATTTTGTAACGGACAAGTTTTTAAGCAAGTCAATTGGATTGTTTCATGCTCTAATTTGTTAAATGTTTTGCGTTTTGTCAGTGTTTTACCAATGTTACCTTTTTTTAATAAAATAAGTAAATTTTCAATAAATTTGAATTACATTTTCTTTTAAGAAACTTTCGTAGTAACATCATCCCCAAATACTTCCTTGATTGGTATAAAATCAGATTTCAAAATAATTAATATTTTAAAAATGAATAATATAATAATTTGTACAAATTAGCCAATGGAACTGAAAACGTTACATTCATTTGTCTTTTTTTAAAAATATGTTTGCATAAATTAGGT
Organism: Vandiemenella viatica; assembly: GCA_031002005.1. Classification (NCBI taxonomy): domain Eukaryota; kingdom Metazoa; phylum Arthropoda; class Insecta; order Orthoptera; family Morabidae; genus Vandiemenella; species Vandiemenella viatica. The sequence goes on along the minus strand of JARYHS010013630.1, from coordinate 310,098,504 downwards.
ATGTTAAGTATCATTACGCACAGAAGACTATAAAGTTTATCTTGGAAAACAGTCTTTTTAATTTACTGCAACTTCATAAACTAGTATGTTGCCATTAAAAATAGCTGGCTCGTATAAATCGTTGATACGTTGAACAATTTGGCGGAGGGATACAAGATATTACATCCTTCCATTTTTTCAATATATCACCCATATGTTGTATCTTCAACATTGGGCCTTTAAATTCAATGTAGCTTTTATTTTGTTATGCCAACATCCTTACCATTGGTCAAAGCCATGATTCATTGTGCAGCGTGTGAAGGATTGTAACACTGGAACATTGTGCGGAATGTTTAAAAACAGGCAAACCTCACTAACAGGCTCTTAGACATTTTCCCTTTTTTTTTTTTTTTTTTTTGCTTATAGTTTTACGCCTCGTCGACATCGAGGTTATTAGAGGAGGGAATGTATGTGGAGCTGAACGGGAAGAAAATTGTCCATGTCTTTTGAAGGAACCGTCTTGGCTTTCTCCTGGAGTGATTTGGGGAAAACAAAGAAGACCCAAATCTAGATTTCGTGACCGGCATTCGAACCCGCGTTCTCCCGAATGTGAGACCAGAGCGTTATTGCTCACCCAACACGCTCGGTTTTTACAAAACTGTCAGTTTTAATGTTTTCACTGTAAACATCCTTTATGGAGAGATCTAATAAGTTTTACTAAAATTCTGGGGTATGATAAATTTTCTGTTGGGTGCGTAATGTATGTAAGCGTTGGGACAGAGCTACGAGTAAATGGCATTGGTACGCAAAAGAATCAGAAAAGAATACATACTTGGAACGGTGCAACAATCTAGAAAAGTGAAGTGTTGTGTGATTTCTATTGACAGATCGCGTGAAAGATATAGATATTTGTTATCGGATACGAACTCAATTCGATAATAGATGATGGAGCCGTACAAAGAGTAACAGTAGGAGTTTTAAGGGAGCATCCATAAACCACGTAGCTCCATTTTGGCCTCCTGTGAACCTCCCTCCCCTCCTCCCCACGTAGCCCTACGTGACTTTTGCCTCTACCCCCCTCCCCCCACATAGCATCTAGCTTTTTCCCATTTTTATTCCAGAAGACATTTTTTACTGTTTTCTCTTGTCAGACTATTTAAAATCACATACGGAGATAATTACAGAGGGAAATAAATATTCACATGCTGTAGTGTGTTCTGTTCCTTATTTTAACTGTGAAAAATGGTATGAAAAGAAAGCTACGTGACCTGGCTGGGAAACCCTCCTTCCCTCTAGAGATGGGTAGGTCCGGATGGATGCAGTTCCGCGGACCCGTATCACTTGCGCGAGGGATGGATGTACATCCGAGGGCTTGTCGGATCTGCTTCCAGCCGGACCTGTAACAGCGCCACAGTTCTCGCGTGGCCGGAGGTTGAACCACGGCCGGACCTGCAACGCGGAGCTGGAACGCAATTTTTCATTACAGTTCCGATTTGAAATCTATGTTCTGAAGAGTTTAACGTCATTTACTGTACGATTCGATTACAGTTCTGTTTAAAGATAAGATTATAAATGAAAAACTATTTCTTCATGGCTGACTACTAGTAGATAATTACAATAACTATTAAATATCAATGGGTAGCTAAAACCCGGCAGTACTTTCTTATTGGTCAGGTTCATGCTTGTAAGGTGAGGAGTGTTTTACGTGCTAAATTAGAATGGACTTCCAATTTAACTTGTGATTTTAATGCGTTGCAGTCTTATTAAACTTTTAACGTTCAGTTTGATTAATCACAAAGTCTCTAGAATTTTTAACTTTCTCAATTCTGATGGCTTAAAGACAAATTAGATAATACATTTAACATCTCTTTATTGCAGAAACATGGTTCGTAGGGTTTCCAAGGAACATTATACATATCTATACTAATATTATAAATGCGAAAGTAACTCTGTCTGTCTTTATGTCTGTTTGTTACATTTCTTGTGCTAAACGGATATTCCGATCGTGATGAAATTTGACATGGAGATTCTGTTTGACATTAGGATCGAGATGGGATACTATATTATGTATAGATAAGAACATATTGTCATTAAATTATGAAGATTATCTAACAGTGAAAGACAAATGTATAATATCTAAGTGTATTTGTAATGCGCAACAGTACGCATTTATGATAGGATGGCGTAGTGGTAACGCGCTTGCTTATAAATAAAACTTCAGCGTTGATTTGGGTTCAAATCCCACTGTCTGCATATATTTTTATGAATTGTTTTTCATAGTTTGAGCCAAGCCTAGGATTTTATAGTAAGGATACCATGTTGTGGCAAGCCTTTGGCGGTAGAATAGTGCCCTAAGCGTTTACTTTATTTACGGTATACTGGTTCCACAGTTAGTTTTATTGTGATCTAAACTAATAATATCGTATATGCGAAAGTGAGTTTCCATCTTTTTTTGCGTTTTGACGACTATATGTGTATACCGGTGACAAGGAAATACTTTGTATATTTAGGAACGAACTAGGATACTTTTTTTCCGATATGAATAAGTTTTAGTCATGACACAGGTTCGAAGGTAGAATGGTATATCGATGGCGTTCCCGTTATATTATGCCGACTCAGTGTTGTTTGGGACATCTTAGATAATTTTCAGCTTTGTATAACCAATTCTAGCAATCAAATCCTAAATCCACGCGTACGATGTCGCGGGTAACAGCTAGTAATGTATATATAAATATGATTATGTGGCATTATTGCGAGCGACTCTGCTGACCGCTTTTACAGCAATATTTTATAATCCAACATTAAAAAAAAAAAAAAAAAAAAAAAAAAAAAAATACGCATCCAGCCGTTTCTAGAACGTCTAACAATGGCTCAAACAATCGGTTATTATTACTAAGAATTAAATCTTGCTTAAAAATACTTTAAACTAAATTGGAAATAAAATTGCTAAGAAAATAAAAGTTTTTGAAATTGCACAAAATAAAATAAAGATTTTTGAAAGCACCAAATACACGTTACGGTAGCTGGCAAAACATAAATATTACTGATTAATTAAAATGCATTGTATTGCACTCGATTTAGCACTCACGACAATGTTTTATTCACTCAATCAAAACAGTTTCACAAAGTATACAGAGGAAAACACTATACATAATATAAGAACAAATCTCACGTAATTTCTCGCTCACAATTTAAAATAAGTTATACTTGCAATTTTGTTTTTTGTTCATTTATAATACACTGTTTCTTAAGCTGGTATATTGTGGAAAGGCAATAATTATCTCAAAATGTTGTCTTGAATTATTTCATTTTTAGTAAAAAAAAAAAAAAAAAAAAAAAGAATTTCGATTTAAAAAAAAAATTTTTTAGTAGTATTTAAACATTATTAAGAAATGATTTCATTTTATTCTTATAGAAGCCCACAGAATTTTTAGATGAACACGATATAACTCATACTGCAGTTCTTGGTTGGATTTGTATCCACCATACGCTCGATTGTAGGTTCGGACCCATACAGCTCCGCCGGACATGTATTACTGGATGTAGGTCCGTACACATCCAGTTCCGCCATACACTCCGCCCGCCCGATTGTAGATCCGGACCCATGCAGTTCCGCCGGACACGTAATGGATGTAGGTCCGTACACATCCAGTTCCGCCGCACACTCCGCTCGCCCGATTGCAGAGCCGGACCCATACAGGTCCGCCGGACACGGAACCTGGATGCAGATCCGCAGCGCTGGATGTACATCCGGACCCGACTCCTTTAAAATCTCGGACCTGCCCATCTCTACTTCCCTCCACGTAGCCCAGCGTAGCCTTCCAGCCAACCCCTCCTCCCCCTGGACTGAGCCACGTAGTTTGTGCACGCTCCGTAAGGATGGAATCGCTAATGCGAATTAATCTAATCTACCGGTAAGCGACAGTGGAAATTGGCAACTTGGCAAGAGAGAAACTAGCGTTTTACAAGACGTTTCTTTGCTAAGGGATACTTGTCTTGGATCAGCCCGTCAGAACATCCACGACTTGACGCAATTTATTTGCAAATTGGGTACCTAAAAGCTTAATAGTAGGAGTGAACGCGATACGATGCTTCCAAGGAGCTTCTGCATATCTAACCTCGATGGCGTAGCATATCTCCACAGTAAGATCGTTGGTTATTAATGTTGCGTACATTTGTAGGATCTGAAACTGAAGCTAAAACCATGAGAAACGACTCATTTAATGTTCAAAACCGTGTAGGATCCTATTGTAGTTATCTACATGTCAGAGTAAACGTGTATTTTTATCGGATCTTACGGACTTCTTCGCGTATGGAGATTCCACTTCGAAAGTTTGTGGAGGAAGTTTTTAAACCCTTTTTAGAAATATTGAACGGATGGTTCTTTATGTAGGAAATGTCTTTAGAGCATTCCTTACCTCTGGTTGACCTTTCAGTGTTAACGTGAGCGTCTTGTGGCGCTCTGATTTGCTGGGGACACTCGACGATCATCTCCGCCGTAGGGATATTGGGAAGTCCCGTTGTTAAGGTACACCAACAGACCGCAGCCAGCGAAACTCTAATAAGGCAGCTGCGTGCATATTAAAGCATCAAGAAATTCTCGATTTAGAGGGAAATTTATACGGAACACCGAGGCGACATGGCAACAAAGGCACAATTCAGCCGTCTCCGACTGTCCCGTGGGCCAGAATTCGGCGCCGCACTCCGCAGCGGGGGAATCGGAAACAAGGCATCATCATGCAAATCCCCGTTCGCCCTCTACTTTCTTATTCATCCATTTCTCTTTTGTATTCCGCGCCGAGGAGCACCTTGGCTCTGGTCGCGTCACCTCGCCAACCACTCCGCTAGGCCAGATTCCTGATTTCCTCGCTACGCACTTCTTTCAGTGCTTACAGTCTTTTGGAAGACGTGACACCTTATATTTATGATTTTTGAAAGATGCTCTTCTCATTAGGTATGAAGCGCTACAGCTCTTGATATGCTATACGTTTTCAATCTCTCCTCTGGGCAGTTAGTATATTTTGTTTATATATTTTAAGTTTTATCCAGCGTTAGTGGAGAGATCTTTTAAAACTGATTTCAAAGAAAATACAGTACTTATCACGTAAAAGAGAAAAAAAATCACGAAGTAAATTTTTTTAGAGAATCTGTTCAGGAAATTGTCGTTAGTCTGTATTGCAGTTTTGATTACTTTTGCATGGTAATGTATCTAGCTTTCCACAAGAATCTCGAGTCCTCATGGTGGAAGAAATTTCGATCATCTGGTACTTGGTTAACAACATATGAGAGTTAGTAATTATCTTATTAATTGTTAACATTAAATGTACTTTATTATATCATTGTTGTCAATCCAAGATGTTTAATTTTCCATCGATTTTAAATCAAATCTTTTAAATTATGTCCTATCAAGCCAAAAGAGGGTCCCAAATGGCAGAAAAGTAGTCCAAATGTGGACGCACAAGAGATTTGTACGCTATATCCTTTTTTTGCTCATTACAGTTTTTCAAGGTTCGACCTGTGAATCGCAGCCTAGAATTAGCTCTACCTACTGAAGAATTAATATGTAAGTCCCATTTCATGGTCCTTTGTACTGTTACTCCCAAATATTTCATAGATTCGACCATATCAATAACTGAACTGTTTACCTCGTATTTCTGAACAATCGGATTCTTTTTGTTAGTTATTCTCGTTGTCTTGCACTTTTTACAATTTAGTGTGAGTTGCCACTCAGCGCACCATGCCAAAATAACATCCAGACCACGCTGAATTTCTAAGCAATAGGCCAAATTCCTTACTTCCCTACAAATAACCGCATCATCAGCAAACAATCTAAAAATACTCTTCACTTTTTCTGCGAGATCGTTTATAAAAATTAAGAAAAGAAGTGGTCCTATTACACTTCCTTGAGGTACACCCGATGTAACATCTCGGTTAGAAGAACTTTCTCCTTCAATGACGACATACTGCGACCGACCAGTTAGAAAATTCTTTATCCATTCACAAAGCTGATTCAATATACCGTACGCTCGTAGCTTCGCTAAAAGGCGGTTGTGTGGCACAGAGTCAAATGCTTTCTGAAAATCTAAAAAACATTGCATCTACTTGTGAACCTGCATCAATAACTTTCATTACGTCGTGTGCAAATAGGGCCAGCTGTCTTTCACATGATCTTTTCTTCCGAAATCCGTGTTGATTTGCTATAAGTAAATTATTTTCTCCTAGAAAATTCATAATGTTCGAGCATGTAATGTGCTCCATAACTCTACTACAAACAGATGTTATAGATATGGGACGGTAGTTTCCAGGATCTCTTCGATCACCTTTCTTGAAAATCGGAGTTACTTGCGCTACTTTCCAGTCTGAAGGTACTTTTCGCTCTTCTAAATTAGATTTAGACCCACTATAGAAATTTTTTGAAGTGTAAAATTGAAACATAATGAGTTATTATTATTGTGTTTACGGTTATTCTTTAATTTAAACATAGATAATATAATAATAATGATACTAAACGCACTTTTGTAAAGATATGTATATGACTAAAAGTGAAACATAAAAAATATTTTCTAAAAGTGTAAAGAATCTCGCGGGCCGGAAAAGTGTTCAAGACAGGCCAACCTGTGGCCCGCGGGCCGCGTGTTGTCCACCCCTGCATTAGACCATTGCTGTAAGCCACATTTGTATTCGCTTTGCATTCCAAGCACGAAAATATGAGTATCCTCTCTCAACCACGGGAAATAAAAATGTGTTGGACTAACACCCCTTGCTAATTATTTCGTCAGGAAAAAATACAGGGAACAAATTGATCGCAGTTTGACAGATTTTTCATATATCGTTTTACGAAACTTTTTGTATTTTGTTGATTATTTATTTCTAAATAATTTTCAGGACGAAACGTACATCTCTTTTTTATATCCATATGTTTGCTTACACAATTTACACACACATTTACTTGAGTTCTTTATTTATCAATTTCATCATTTCTTCTATTCAATATAATAATTCAAACACCATAATTTAGAAGGAAACCAAAAATGATTTCTATCCCGACATTTATTTAAATTTTCTAATCTAATAAATTTGCTAATCACTATATAACCAGCTTTTAAAATCTGGATATGCATTTTGAATCCGCCATTAAATTTAATTTTTAACCTTTTTTTAGAATTATGGATTGGAATTTTTTGTCGTTTCTTTTAATTAAATCGTATTATAACTGAATTAATTAATAAATTTTATTTTCATCTATAAAACTTAATTAATGTTTTACATAATTTTTAACTGTAGTTATCACATGCAGTTTCATTTCACTTGTACTGAACTTTCATATTTTCTTCAGTTTGTGGATGTCCAAAAAGTTTTTTTTTTAAATTAAAAATGTCATTTTGTCTTCATTTTTAAATGTGTTCGTTCGTTCAGTTTCTTAATTATAATTTCCGCTCTCTTTTGCTTAGTTTACTATCCATTCTTTAATTTTTATGAAGTTGGATTTCGGTCTTTAAATATAATTTTCTTGAGAAACTAGTCTGCTGATAAAACATGGTGGTTTAGCCTCTATTGTCTTCTGAACAGGGAGTCGTAGCTATTGATTGCTGAAAAATCCTGTTTTGATTAAATTTTTTAATCACTTTGGGCATAGTTTGCAACCCTCATTTTCACAACTAGCACAAGATACAAATTATACTTTGAATATTCATGATGTTTGAAAATAACTTCGCCCTATGTTTGTAAATCAGTTGCAAATGGTTTATTCAACAAACATTTTTGTGAATGCAAAACCAAGAACCAGGATAAATATTGATTCCTTGCGTTTAGAAATTTCTAGAATTTTTATTTACAAATCGATATTTAAATTTATTTACTTTAATAACAATATACAGCAGAAAAACTTTAAAATTTCTATACATCTTGCGGATCTTTATCTAGTGACAGTAAAATTAAAAATTTAGTTGATCAAAGTAAATAAGTTACAAAACTTTTTTGTCTTTAATTTATCGTAATACTGTTTTGAGTTATTATCATCCATTGTCCAAGTGAGTTCACAGTTTATAATTCTTTTGACTGCTACGTTATACGAACAGGCCACCCCCTTTCCCTCTCCTCAACCGCTACTGAAATGGTGGTGAATTTGCATCTTGGAGAAATTAGAACGTTCTCTATCTTGAAGGTAAGAAAAAATTAACAATAAGACGGAACAATAGAACACATCTGTTACCGTTATTTTTTAAAGTCTTACCTCTGTTGTGAGAAGTTTACACATTTAATGGAAATGTTTGACGAGAAATTAGGTATCGATAGCAATAAATAGATACCTCTTTACTTTTTAACTAAACTCACTTGAATTTCAAAAGGAAAGTTTCTTACGGTATCTGATATTAACAGAATGGCTGCATTTTTTTTATTAAGGATGATCTAGTAAGAAGAATGCATTACGTCACTGCTGGACTGCTAAAGGCCATACAATGTTTTCAAAAATAAAAAAAATGGCGGAGAATCTTTTTAAGGAGCTAAAATAAGTCACAATGGCTTTGCTTATTTCGTTGTAACTTAATTCTGTACCATTAACTCGGAGTCATCCGTATATAATTTAATAGTAAAAATGTTTTTTGTAATTATCTTGTTCTCTCCGAAGGTCGTATATTTGGAGCTGAAAACTAAGAAACATATGCTATTTAGGTATAAAAGAATTATTTATTTGCCGCCGTCTATCTTGAAGTAAGAGGGAAAGAAAAATTCCGTCGGAGTGAGAAACTGTCCCCATCTAGCTACAAAGCTTGGATGCCTCTCGCGTGCAGTTGGCATTAAGATGGGGAGGCGGGGCGGGGTGTTTCTGTGTCTCCTCTATAAATTTCCGTTTTCTGCTCTCACTGCGGGAGGAATCCGTAAAAGAGTTTGGGGAGGGAGTGAATGCCATATAGTGAAATACTGGCGAGATTTATCTAAATAGCGCCATTCCCGAAGTCGTCTTCCACCTTTGATTGAGGGCGGGCAGACAGTCGAGACGTAAAGACCAAACGACCGACATCAGTTAAATGATGGACTACAGATTGCAGTTTTTAAGATAGTCGTGTGAATTATGTGCATTCATCATGAACAAAACATTTGGAGCAATACTGTTTACTTTTTCCATGGTATGAGTTCAATTATAATGGGAAGGAAAAACTTTTATTTTTATAGACTGAAATAGGTTTTATTTGTTTTGAATAGGAAATATGTTTCCTATCTAAAAGTTATAAAAACAATAGTAGAATGGTGCCATTTTTGGAGAAACAGAATAAATCTTAAATAGTTATTGATATTGTAAAATGTTCTGATTCATCGATGTAGTAGTCTGTAATATAAAAATTATACTATCGAACAATGAGGCGGTGAGGCGATGAGGCGGTTTTTCGTACTGCTCACTGTACTCACTACCAAGTTAGCGTGAGTTGAGAGATTGGACTGAAGAGAATGACTCAAAAATGCGTCACTGAATTAAAATGTGTAATGCTACCACGGGTTCTCAGACGTTTGTTTCGTTCGACACCAAAGGGCTGAACAGCAAACAGTGAGTTTTAACCGAACTGCTAAGTGTGTACTATCAGCATAGACCAGGGGTAGGCAATTTTTTTGGCTCGGGGGCCATGTTGTGGAAGCGGAGGGCCGCAACTTTTAAAATTATTGCAGTCATTAGTTCACTTTGCTTCTCAGAAAAGTTATAAATTGTACCATAAAATCAATAAACATAATTAACTAAAATATTGTCAGCTCTATTCACTTTATTTACTGTGCTAATTTTATATGATCTATAGCTACAAACGCATTTAATTTAGATTCAGCTTAATGAGACGAGTGTACCATATCACAGTTTTCTATGGTTTTTCTTTTTATAATCAGGAGTGATATTACTTATTGAAGTTAACGTCTGTAAAAGAGTATCTCGTATAATTAATATTGATGATCTTCTAGCAAGAAAAATCTTTACTCCCAAATATATGTATACCCAAATGTAGAGATCATTTTCCCAGCAAATTTCTTCAGATATGGACATTTTTCAGAAGGCAAATATTTTCGTAAGACAACTAATGCCACAGAATTTAACAATTCTTGAATTGTTGCACAGTGCGATCTGGCTGCGTGTCAGTAAGTTCAATGTACGAGTAGCCCCTGTTGCTGTGTCAATATCAGCTAGAGATAAGGGAGCAAATTTCTTAAAGTCCTGATATGTTCATTTAACCTCGTCTGCAGATTATTCTTAATCTTAGCAGAAATTCCTGTATTCATAATAAAGGGAAATGACAAAAATTAACCGCTAGACCTAGTTTTGTTTTGAACGATTTTACACGCTTCCACGTTTCGCGTGCAATAAACACCTTGCCATGTGATGATACATATATTTCACTCAATTTCAAAAAAAAGGCAGATTTTTCTGTCTAGGGAAAAAAAAAAAAAAAAAAAAACCTCTTAGCGGCTGCTTTTTGTATTTTAGAAATAACTTGTTGACTAAATTCACGCCATGATGAGTGATCAGGAGCAGATTCGACTAAGAACGCAACGTAGAGTCAGGGGTCATAATTCTGCCTCCTGACATTACTGATACCGATTGCATCTTAATAATACCCGACCACATGATATTAATGCAGTCACAGTTTCGTTCAGCGAGGATCTGTAGAACAAGTCCGAGTGTAGCGAATGGAGTGAAATGGTGGATCTGAGAGAAAACATGGACATTAAGTACATAGGGTGATTTTAAACAACATCATTGTTTAGGAGGTGTATCGTCACCGCAAAAGAACTGTTTGACTGCATTAGGTAGTTATTACTTGAGAAGGGTTCGGATATAGTGATGGATGTGTATTCCACATTTTGTCAAGAAACCCAAAAAGACCAGAAAATAAAAAAAAAAGTGCGTTTAAAACTTCTACTTTAGAATAGAATCTCCATTCGCAAATCAGAGATTCACGCCCACGGTCATATGCGGAGGGTTGTTTTCGCAGTAGTTCACTGCCTGAGGATGTTGCTGTGATAAGGTCTTCCTCTGATGTTACAGCTGCTTCATACACTTCATACTACCCCACAGAAAATAGTTGAATGTAAGATCTGATGGCTGTTGTGGGTTTGCAACCACATTAGCTGACGTGCCCGCAGTGGCATCACATCCAATAGAGTTGGAAAACATCTCATAGAAATATGAGAACCGCACACTATGGAAGGATCTAGCGTATGCGCGGGGCTGTTATTACACAGATATGATGTGTCATTTTAATCATGAAATTTGGATGTAGCATAAGCAGAATTTTTTCACTATCGTGGGGTTTGTTCATATGGTCATGATTACGTAGTTTGTTTTTGAGAGATACCCATCAAGTCTGACAGTAAAATTTAGTTTAATAACATGTTATCAGATCGTAATAGTTAATTATAAATGAGGATATATCAAATTAGTTACTGCCAATTTCCTAACTTCCCTTGCCTTGCAATTGGGCATTGCAAGTCTATTTTAATCATGAATTCATAATAATTTCATAACTGATTAATTAAATAAAATAATTCAACTGATCAGGAGAACTCAATATACAACTAGAGAACACTGGTCTATGATAAATGTGATGAAATCTGTAGTGAGACATTTGTGTTTCCCGAGATTTATGTGAGGAAATTATGCAATACAGATCGGATATTCCCTGCAAAATTCAGACAAATGCAATATTGAATTGAAACTTCCTTGTCCGCGGTATGGAGAAATTTGTGCGTTACAGTGAGCGATTAGTGCGCATGCTCCGCAACGTTCTTGCGCATGCGTACAACGTTGATAATCACGTGATGATGTCAGACAGGATATTTAAATCAAATGGATTCGCCATTATTAAGCAGTGAGACATGTAACAATATTAGTAACAGTTATTTCTATTCATTAGGTGCTTTTTGTTTATTTATATTCGTTCAATGTTCATAATTTCTGATATTTTCTGATCGCTGTTGCAATTAAATCTTTCGTTTTCATGCAGAAATATTACCATTCGTTCTTACGACAGAGTAAATGTGTTATTAAAGCTTCTAAACATTTTTAAGTTATAAGCCATAAATCTCTTTGCAACCCGTAATTTTTGCCGGGCTTAGAAGTTAGTTATTAACGAAAATTTTGCACACTTTAGTTGATTTTTTTAGGTATGAGCCATGAAACCTGAGATAAATTTTTCGGACTCAGGAGCTGGTACTAAAGAAAACTGTTAACGGTTATCAGATAATTTTGTCCCATTTGTTTGGGAGTAGTTTACATCGCGATACACGTCGTGACTAACAAGGTACTCATGAGAGCAGCTTATTATTACTAATAATAACTTAATTCCTCGTGATTTATGCTGTAACTGGAATATTCTGTCTCCGCTAATATTGCCGCTACAAAATCAAACAATGCTGGCACACATAAACACATGAAATGTTGCTATCGCAAAATATGTTTGGTGAAATAACATTTTCTACGTCACGATTCCTAGTTCGCATAGCATATGTTATCATAATTGAATTCATCACACAACTTCGTAATTAACTTCAACTGGAAAAAAACTAGCGCAATAATACTTTCACCATAACGCGGTGTAAACTTGACCTAGATGTTCTCCGATATTAAAATTTTAAATATAAAATATAAACTAAGGCTAGATGCAACACTTTATAATCTAACGAAGTGTGCTTTAAATTTTAAATAAATTTAATTTATTTATCAGAATAACTTGCACAAAGTTACTATTTACAGTACAAAAGCAAAATATACAATATAGTATCGTCGTTCGTCCACTTAAGAGAGAAATAAACATAAAAAATACACAGAAGAATACACGGGAAAAATACACAGTAAAATACATTGAATTTTCACTTATTTTGTGTGTACGCACTGATACACGCACCAGTTTTTTTTTTTTTTAGGTATGTTGAAGTCGCTCTGTAGTTAGAATCAGTATCTTGATATCGGTGATCATTTGATTCTTCTTCCATTCTGGCATCAATGCACTCGATGAATTCTTCAACTACAATGACGTCGACTGTGCTGAAATCGCCAGTCATATCGTCCGTCAAATCGGTGATGCAATTAAATGCAACCAGCCGACTACATGTGTTCGTCTATAGTTGACTCGGAATCACTTTGGTAGACAGCTGTTTCTCCCGATGTCCTCAAAGCCACCGGTCCATCCACAACTGGCAAGCTCGAAATCTCTCTTCGTCAGCTCTCCATTAAATGATTCGATATCCGTGTTCCGTTGCCGAACTGGTGCTCTCATGGTCAAGAGCGCACATTTTTTCATGCTCCAAGTAACATTCCACTTTTCGGTGGGAGTAACAGGCACCTTTATGGATTTTTAATTGAACAGGTATTGAAACGTTGCTTTGACTGCGTTTACACAATAAATTGGTTATAAATTTCGCCGTTTTGTCATATTTTTTAATATAATCCAAAACAGTTTGAAGAAATAAAATACATTCTTTAGTTTGGCAAGTTAAATATTTTATTTACATATTTTTTCTCTACTGACACTTCGATCGGCTCAAGCTTCAGCGATGTACTGCTGCTCATAGCTGACTATTGTTTGTAGCTCGACTTTAAACCGACAGTGAACACCTCGGGGCGTAGGACGTGCTGACGTCATCTGGACACAACTAAAACAGCCAGTTTCCTTGATCCATCCAATGACACTTAAAAGTCGCGGATCAAGTGACAAAGTCACGCAAATGTTTGTAAAACAAATTGCTACTGATTTCACGAATCTCGAGTTTTCGGTGAAGTATACGATATAATAAATAATAATATAATATAATAATAAAAGTTTTTAAAACTGTTGTTGTACTGAGGACTGTTGTTATTTTGAATTTTTCTGTTAAAACATTGATGAACATCAGCACATTTGAGAATGTATCTGACTGAAATATCTCGTCTAACGTATGTGTGAGCAATGGAATAAAGTATAATAAATTCAAAGGCTGTGGAAACTATGAAAATCAGTTGCCACAAAAGTATGCCATTCCTACTACTACAATTCAAAAAAAGTAATAACAACCTTTGAAAGCAGAATCAAGAAACACTGCAACTGCACACGTCAGCGAAAAAATTTTTGAATCAAAAAATGTTATCAACTTCTGGCTACTTTCAGTACAAGCGAAATCAAACATTTTCATTTTATGACATATTTAGGTATCGTAACAATAATTTCAAACAAGTACTTCAAATGTTGTATTGGTGTACAGAAGGTGTTTGGTCCAATTGAAGAGGCTACTAAATGGAGGAAACTGGGAAAGTAGAGAACAAAGATTACTGGACGTGCTTTCTGATACAGTAGCCAAGCTCAAGGTGGTATGGACATATGAGAAAGGATGAGAATCTCATCAAACACGAGATAGAACGGCGCCTTGAATCGAGAAAACCACAGCGAAGCCCGAGAATTAGATGACTTGATGCAACCATGAAGACGTTAAGTTGGCATATATTCCAGAAGAGGAGGAATGGAGAGCCATATCTCATTATATATGGAAGGCTAGTTGGCGCGGTAATGGAACATCTATAGTTTGAGATGATACCGGAGTAAGAAAGCAAGTAAGAGTGCGCTCTTGGACATCATTCAACCTTGAACCTGTGTTTATATGCTTAGAGAATGTAGCGAGCAGTCCGTGTTCAAATTATTAATTTCTCTTCTCACCGGCAATCTCTGAACATAAAGTTGAGGGAAGTAAAACCTCATAACGCCAAAGAATTGAAATACCCAGAACGATTGAAATGATGTTATCACAATTTTGGTCAGTAGAACATTAAAAAAAAAAATAAATAAAAAGCGAGAAATTAATGTTTCTGTTTATTCTGAATAATAAGTTAAGTGTAGTAATCTGTAGCTGAAAAGAGGAAGTTTCCTTTCCATCGATCTGTGAATTCAAGGCTATTTTGAAGTCAAAAGCAGAGATTGAGTTATGTAGTTGACAGTTAGGACACACTTTTATTTCAGTCTAACTGGGGTGATGCTGCAGATCTGAAGCTAAATTTCCGTTCCTCGAACAGCAATCACACTTTGGCAGTAGCTGCCTAAATACAGAGTAGTAACTCAATGGGTAGTGCATGTTGACATCAGCGATACCCATTTTCATGGATCTGACGATATTCCTACATTATATAAATTGAATGTGAAAATATCAATTCTTTGATTGCATTTTAACAAGCTCGGTTCAAATCTCGGACCCGGTTAACTAGTTGTTGTGATTTCAATCATCCATGGGAGTGAATACTGGGACGATCTCCATTTTCCCCAAAATAACTACAGAATTCGCAAACTCAGTAAAATTGATATGACGACACTTATGTCCCCACTAGTGGACAGTTATAGGCATTCGTGGTAAGCCAGCTGGTAAGTATAGTTGTAGTAACCACACAGTAAAAGAGAACTCTGTGTGACCTATATTTTTTTTTATTATTAATAATGGCATTTGGTCATGTCAGCTAACTGCAAGAGGATTTTTTTTTATTATTATTTTTATTTTTTACATTGTGTACGTATCTTATCTTTATGATTTTATATCCAATATTGATAAAGCAGTATGGACACAACACTTATTCAAAACCACCCAAGAAGTAATCCGGAAACGAATCAGTGTTCCTTGCAACATGTAGCCAACATGCAGGTCATTAAGCTACCAGGGCAAGAATATAACAGAATTAAAGCCGGGTAAAATAAAATTCATGATTCACGGTTTCTACCGCACACCCGGGACACAAGTAGGCATTCGTTAAGAAATCATATATTAGAAAAATATCGTTTTAATATTCTGGTACTTTTCTTACCTTTCAGCTGATCGAGAGGAATATCTGTTCGTAAGCATAAGTAAAGGCAGAAGAAGAGAATCAGTATTTATTTTATTACAATGTTTATCGGTGAATCGTTTAGAATAAGCAGAGGCGTCTGTCTTCTGCTGTCATATCCAATCAACGCCAAATGTCAGTGTACTGCCCACACAACACGTCTGTCGTACGCCCCTCATTGAGTGTTGCTGTTTTTTGACTCATTGTTGCCTGTCTAACATCGCTGAGACCTCGAAGGAGACGTCATATGTTTCGGTCATCAAGCAGACGTGGTCGGCCACTGCGTTGGCCATGGTGAGAGGTAAGGCCAGAAATTAAATATTGACGGCACACTCTTGACACTGTAGATCGAGAAATGTTGAATTCAAGAAACATTTCCCAAATTAAATACCTCAAGCGTCTAGGCCTTACTACCATTCCGCATTCAAAGTCTGTTAATTAATGTCGCGCAGCTACAAAACCTTTCACACGAGTCACGAGAGTACAAATAAAAGCCACCACGCTACACGGCAAATTTATACGTTTCTTTTGGAATGAACATTTGCATCTTTTTTGATCTTCAGTGTATATTCATTCTCCCAAGCAAAAAACGTAGGTTTTAGGTAGATATGTTGAATATTGTGGTATATATGTTGATTATAAATTTTTGAGCTACCTTCCATGAAGGATGCTTCTTTGTACTAAAGTTATCTATATACTATTGTCAAATAATGTTCTTAAAATTACTGAAACAAACTTCTTTCGAAATTATTTGTTTGTAAGTTAGTATTTGTTTTACCTTAGTGCTACCTTTACCAACTGATTCACCTTGTTAATTATCTGACACTGTGAATTAAAGCTACATCAATTCAAACTTAGTTTTGTGATTCAAGATAAATACCAGGATGGTATTAAACTGTAAAACGCTGTGCGACTGGCGTTCCATGTCGGACGTGTCATTATCGGTCGGTGCAATAAACTGGCCTCGTAGGTAAGTGGATACGGGTCCGAACGCTGGTCCGTTATGGCGTTGTAAACAGCAATTCGGACGGCTCGGCGGCAGCGCGGATCTCTCGCTCAAGGGTTGCGCGGGGACATCCATCCAGCGCGGCCGGGGCGTGGTGCATTGTGGGAGCGGAAATGGCTGCCGGCGGCGCGCATTCACATGCAAATTCTTCTTCCCGGAGGGCCGGAACACGCCGCTAAAAAGGACGGCGGGCATTATACTCGGCAGGCCGGTGATCGACTTTCCTTTGTCGGCCGCCGGGGACAGCAAACAAACAGCAGCAGCCTCTGGCGTGCGACCGCCCGACGCGGCAGCCTGATCTCTACTCCTAATTACAGCTAATCTTGTTGTAAGGGGATCTATGTTCACCTGAGAGGCACGGTTTGTCTTACCTTCCAGTCAGGAAGATATAAAGGACAATAGTTAACCCTTTGCTCGGGGTCTACACTACACCCAGGCTGTAATATTCCAAGTTTAAATCAGATAGAATAAAATCGTTACAAGGGCGTATCCAAGATCAGAACTAGAGGGGGGGGGGGGGGGGGGGCAAGATTTGAACTAAGTGGGGGCAACTCATATGGGTTTCGAGGAAGTAGGGTGGGGGACTGAAAAATGATGATTCCTTACAGAATAAAACTCAAACCCTTTGAGGAAATTATTTTTATTATTGATTAATATAGAAATCCAACCATTTAATTAATCTAAGTACCTACTATACAGATAATTAAGATCGTAAATCAGTTATATTTTTTTATGTACACGTTAATCGTCTCGGATTTTCAGAACATTTTTCAATAACTTTGTCAATATCTCACGGTGTTCTTTCACGAAATTTCGATGCACACTCATCAGGCATAATACAGCCAATCTTTCCCATACTGCTGCTGGGCCAGTTCTTCACTCGTCGAAGCGTACTTAAGGCAACTTGATTTTATTTCTAGGGGGAGGGCAGCAATCCCCCCCCTTGCCCCTCTCTGGATACGTCCATGAATCGTTACCTTTCACTACATTCCAAATTGAAGCGTAATTTAAAAATTCACGTTTAAGTCTAAGGCAAAAAATAGCAAATGTACTGTTTGAGAAAAATCTGGCAAGAAAACATACATCAGGATAGCAACAGAATTTCAATTCAGAGTGAAGTGTAATTTATTAACTAAGTTATTCATCATTCATTCATTATTCATTCTCTTAGAATGGAAGTATGCCTTTTCTATTATGTACACACCTTGGCTCGCACATAGCTGTTTCGTGCAGCTTTAATGTCCTTTTCCACTTGTAAAATGTCGGGAAGCAGCAGTGGTTTATTAAGGACGGAACTAATATGGGTCTAGAATATTCCACCTTCAATGTTTGCCGCGACGACGGTGCTCTCAAAGAAAGGATCTCGGTACAATACCAAAGAATGACTAGACCATTTTACCGTTTAAAATCTTAACCGCTTAGTGAGTTAAACAAAGATATCGGAACAGAATTTAAGATTTCTTCAAGGTGCCAGCATAACATATATTAAAACAAAATACACATTGTAAATTATCACAACTTCATACTTTCTGTACGCCTGTAGAGCAAAGGGATCATTCGTAACTAATATAAAAAAGTCTACTACTTTCCATCAGAAGACTATTGAGACTTATTCGACAGTGATACACCATTACGGAAGATTGCCGGTAAACCAGAAAAAGTAATAGTTGCTTATGTTAACTGTAACAGATGCGATGCTGCAACACATTTCATGAAGAGTGACACTGAACACAGAGTGGCCGGAAACACAAAATGTCTATTTTTTGTGGACCTGTCGGACGCTTTTCTCTCCTTCCGTACTTTATGGGTTCCAGTTTCACATTTTCATATGAACAGGTTACTCTAATTGTCGGATTCCTTTATAAAACATTTCTTCAAATTTATTTTCTAATTCCATCTCCAGATCTGCTGCAGAATAAAGCCCACGTGCTAGCACGTTGGTAAAGAAACAAACTGCAATTTTATTTGTTATATATGTACTATTTTATTGCGTTCATAGCATCTGATTTTGATCATAGAACCATACTTTTTGTTTGTCACAATACTATATGTGAACAGTCTTTTATATCGCAACGTAATTTTTAAGCAGCTGGTGAAGATAGCGATCACAATGCGATCTTATTAAATAATTTTTGATGCTATAATTTAAATGAAAATGTGTCATATAAATAATGATACATTAATTAAATCTTTCAGTTTAGAATTCCTCTTTTGTTTATTAATTAGTCATTTTTAAACATATGTCCATGTGATCTATAATCTCAAGAGATTACACTCACCAAATGTGTTAATGTATATACATAAGTTGTTGTTGAGTTTTCAAAAATGTTATAATACTAGTACATTTCTGTTTCCATATTTAATTGGTTTATGGGAATCACGTAACCTTAGACCTAGTTATACCTTGGACCTAGTTAGCCTACACAGTTCTAGAGGTCTGATTGGCAGTGATTAAACCAACTTGTTTCAAGGCGATTTCTGCATTCTCCGTTATATCTGGCTGTGGTTAAATAAAATTTCATGTTCCTAATCTACAGTTTCATATACATATAGTAACAATATTCAACCAATATTACTGCAAAAGTACAGAAGAAGCATGTATTATAAAATGTTACTTTTGCAGCGCAGTTTGTTCGTGTCAGTGATAATGAATGTCGATTCTGAAACTACTAAAATGAAATATGTGTTGCCTGTGAGTGAACGCGAGTAACAAAAACTGATAATGCAGGTAAATGTGAGAGGGTATGAAATCAATCAAGCTGCTACCGACTCTAACTACTCTGACAGAATGTCGGCCGATAAATCACGTATCCGGCCGTAATATCTCTCGCTTACATTATGCGTACGCGGGAACAATTTCAGATAAACTGCGCGCCCCTGCATCCGCAGCCACCACGAACTGAATCGGAATTTCTCACATTGGAAATTTATAACGATTGTGGGAGAAACGTAGAATCGTACCGCAATAATCCTGAATTCATGAAGCAAATAAACGATATTTTCAATTATTGTTTAAATATTATGGTCAGAGATTTACCATGGAATGAGATCCAACTAAAACATAATAACAGGTAATTACTTACTTTGTTACTACTTCCGGATTTCCTACTACATCGATCATTATATATCTAACTAAAAACTGACACGTTGCAAGAAAAATGTTTACGATAATAAATGCAATAACGCTTGTTGCATGTATAATAAGATTAGAAGTAAAAAACAAAGTTTCAATATATCAAACGAAGTTCGAAGAAATAATTAATTTGTTCTGGTAAGGCATATATATATATATATATATATATATATATATATATATATATATATATATATATATATATATATTTGCTTATGGCTTTACGCCTCGAGGTGGAATGACTGTGGGCAAGGAGAGGGAAGGAATTGAGTCATAACCTTTTAGAGGAACCGTCCCGACATTTGCCTGGAGTGATTTGTGGAAACCGTGGGAAATCCAAATCTGGGTGGCCGACAGGAATTCAGGAATTAGAAGCCGCTTGCTTCCTAATAAAAGACCAGAGCGTTACCACTCAGCCTCCACGTTTGGTCTCTATTCTGTGTGCGGGCAATCATTTACTGTAAAAACCGCAATGTAAGTCTCAAGGGTATCATATTTTGGTTGTATTGCTTCAGTGATGAAGCACTATTCAAGAATTAGTTCTGAATTAACCTGTTGTAGTATTTTCTACGAATGTGATATTCACATTTCTATAGAGTTGTTCCCTATTAAATCAGCTTATCCGTTTGATGTTTCGTTCAAAGTGAGGTCTACACCAGCAGAACACCAGTTCTAATAAGGATTGAGAAGCAAATTACACGTTGAGTCTTGCAGTTATTGTAAAGGAAAAGAAGAAATTAGGTTTTCCATATATTTTTAAAAGTAAGATAAAGTTACGGGAATAAATGGTTGCTACAGTAAAACTAGTCAAGTGCTGTAAAATATGTTTTTTCTCATCAGAGAAGTATTTGATGTTTATGGATTTTTGTTACTCCTGAAAATAGAATTACTATTAGCATAGAAACATGATATAAAATATTTTTAACCAGTGTTTATGAACCGGGACAAAATATTAATTTTGTTATAGTTCGTTTTCGCTTCAATAAGTATTCACAAAGTTGTTTATTGTGTGTTCAATTAATAAAATATTTCCTGCCAGTTAGAAAAACTGTTGTAACATAGTTTCCAATAATTGACATTTTGCGTTTAATAATTTGGCACAATAGCTATAAACAGGAACCAACAGTGACTGCTAATCATCTGTTTTATTCTCTTGTAATACAGAAATCATTGTAATATAAAATTAGTTTGTTCGCGCATGGAGTTAATTGTGTGATTTTCAGTGTTTATTTACTGAAACAGATATCAAAGCAGTAAGCCCTTCAACCTCACCAGAAACTTGGCAAGGAAGAGTCTCCACAAATATGTTCTATCACTCGCATTCTGAAGACAGTTGTTTCCGAAACTGGTCTGACAATCTAAACATAAGCTTTCCACAGCGCTCTGAATGAATTGTATGACGACTCCAGTTTCATCTCATTTTCTTATAAAATTTGTAGAGCTTTTTAAGGTACAAAAGTTATTTTAAAAGAATTGGCTTGTGCCATTGTTTAATGATATACTGAATAAATTCAGTATTGTTTATGATATAAAAAGCGTAATTCTGCGACTGCCTTGAAATGGAATAGATGTTTTTTTTTACCTTGAAAAACCCAAATCTGGATGCCCGGACGGGGATTCGAACCCGCGTCCTCCCGAATGCGAGGCCAGAACATTAACCGTTCACCCACTACGCTCGGTAATAGATGGTATACTGTGATAAAACATTTGTTACTGTTCAAATACTGTGATATAAGCTGCGTACGTGGTCTTCAACAGGTTAGTAGATTCTGATGAATGTGCTGTTGTTAAATGTACAGAATTTTTCAAATTTCTTATTGCAGAAGAAGGTCCTAATGAATTTTTGCCAAACATTTAGCGTATCTTATAGATAATACTTCAGGTTAGGTAAGACTATGTAATGTATGAAAACCATGAAAAAAATACATTCAGTACATCCAGACCTAGTGTAGAGTGTGCAACACCCCTTTTTAAACCTTTTTAAAGTATTAATACTTACTTCTGGCAGTTTGACCCATATGCAACACTTCTCAAACTGTATACATAAACCTTTTGGTGTACCTACCGATATTTTTTTGAATGCTTAATTTGCATTATGGGAGGTCAGCACCATGTATGAAATAATTAGGCCCTTCTCTTCAAAATTACTTTAAAATCAAATAATAACACTTTATTATTCTTAATGCCTTGATTTAATTTCATCAAAATTAAACTACACAACCAAATTCACAGCTAACTTCTTAACTATCCCCAGAGATTCTAGATTCTATTTCTTGTTGAATGCAACGATATTATTCTATATTTACCACAGTATTATACACACTAATGTCTGTGGAAGCCAGTTACAATTAAATATTTACATCTTTTTTTTGCAAATTATTTATCATTACGAAAGTAACACACACACAAAAAATCAATTAGGAATTATAATTAACTATGGTATCTGCACCGTGTATAACAGATATGTTATAAGTGGCAGTTGATCTGACTTTCAATTTCAAAAAGGAAGCATGGCTTATAAATGCTATACATCTGAATTCAGCTCGAACGTATTCGGTTGTAATACAATTGACTTTGCGTCAGTTAACATCCACCTTAACAGCAAGCAATTCCGAGGTGTTTGGCTACGCGTGAGATTCTTAGTGGAAGTCGTATCCGTGATTCCGGGACCGCGTCTTGATGAGTTAATTCTGCGCTTGCAGTCTGGGCATGGAATATGAAAGCAGCGCCTCTCCGACACACAGCTTGCGCCAAGTTTACGCATTCATTCCGTGAGTCTCGCTGTGCAGGCGCCGTCTCAAGTTAATGGGAGCAGGCGGCAGCTGGCTGAGACGCGAGCTGCAAGCTCATCAGGACACGCAGCACAATGGCCCGCCAGGTAGTTCCAACACTATCTGCTCATGATTTTAATGTCATCGTATCACTTTTACCCAGCTTTTTACATCCGAATAGTTTTGTCAAAGGAAAGTATAACATTGTCACCATGCTTATCGTTTCATCATTTCTACATTTTATTTTAAATTATTTTGTTTCCCATTTACTAACGTGAGTTTATATTTAATAGATCCGATAAAAAATAATTAATCACCTCAGGATTTTGAAATCGGCAGATGCGTATTGATATTATTATTCTCAACTGAGTTATTGGTGCAACAAAATCTTCTCGGGTGTCTAGCCGGATGGTGGTGTAAAAAACACGACGTTTCGACAGCTGACTCTGCTGTCTTCATCAGGCATCTTGAAGTTGTTGTCAGCTGACTGTCCCTGCCTCTACTGCCGAGAAGATATTGTTTCATTTCACAGTTTGTCGACCTCTGCTTTTTGGCATACCTAATAATTCTACAAGAAATGAGGATTATGGACTAGTTGGAGCATACTGTCTAAACAATATCCAAACTGTAATGAACCACAGGCATATAAAACCTAATGCTACCTCAGAGACGACGTGGTGGTATGACTAACAGTTTTGTTTGCTCATTCTGTCATGTTTACGAGTGGAAATCTGTATTTCACTGTGTAAGCACCAAGTAGCTTGAAAAAGAACATAATGCTCGTTCAATTAAATCCTCACGTTTTTTTAGGGTAAAATCAGTAATGTTGAGCCATAAAGCAGTCTAAAGGGATAGGGTCATACTGCTCCCTGAAAGGGATTACCCTCCAAGAATAACATTTGGAGCTTCACACAGAGAAGGTTGTATATATCACACACAGAATCTGATCCGCTACAGATCGTTGTCAGAGCTTGAGAAATACAGAGAACACAATGGCAGAAGCAGGTCTGCCCTCAACATGTGCGCTCTCTTTGTGGCTCTGGGATACAGGAAACTTGAGAGCTGTGGGGCGCTGATATAGGCCACGGGAGTTAGACTTGAACTGTATGCACAACAGATGTGGGTGGTACCAACACAAAAGGATGGGAACAAACAATACGCCTTAACACGTACGTACGTTGCACACAAGTAACGGAACATTTTTATAGATACAAACGAGGGATAGATACTTAAGCTGAGTTAGTGGAAAACGCCATCAGGAGCCCTCTAACCATTCCAAAAAAGTATTCGCTTCATATATATATATTAATAAAAAATCACAAACTTTTCCGAGTCCTGTAAATAATTTATGGATAATAAATACTGAATATTTGTAACGAAGCGTACAACAACATCGAATTTTTCTTTATACGGAATGCTATTACGGCAGACTATAATGTACTAACATTTATTTTAACTGCAGTAAAATTCATTAACCGGCTTTTATAAAGTTTCATACCACTGTCTGACAGGTGGCTGTTATCGATTATTGCATTCCAACCAAATAAATTCTTTCGATTCTGTATGTTAGTCTATGCAATTTTAAATTTACTCGCCCAAAAGCTGAAAACGATAGTGAATCACAAAAAAAGACGAAATCATCGTAAATGCGTCAGCTCTCCTGACGTCAACCGAAATGGCTTTACTGCCGTAACAAGTTGGCTCTGACGCATTTTGGCTTCTGAACTGCGCCAGCACGCCGGAAGGCAATTCTGCGCGACAGCTGGCGAGCCGGAGTTGAATGTTACTGCGGCATCCAGTTTTGAAAGAGCCTCCAGGCCTCAACCACGCTCTGCCTTAATAAGAAAAGTTTTTAAGGTCCTGGGCACATGGCGCATGTACCAGGTAGACAGAGCGGGGAGTACCTGCCACACTAAATATCCAGGGTACGCTGGTAATCGTCATATCCGCAGATCTAACAGTTATTTAATGATTAGCAAGTTTTGGTACTACTTCGAATCATTGATGTTCACAATATACAAACTTGGGTTCCGGTTTAAGTACAAGAGTGGCGTTTCCAGTGAAGCAAATGTTGTAGGGCAGGTAAGTCATGTTGGCCATGTTAATAAATAACTAAATTAAAACAGTTTTTTTTTAGAAATTTTGTTTATGGTACACAATTATTTCTTCAGAATATTTCAGTAGTATGATAGTTAAAAAATGGTGAAATTGGTAATTTTTACCTACTGTTTTCATTGTTAACAGTCATTCCGTATGGTAGGATCCCGCGGAAACAAATGTGGTAAAAATAAAGCCAAGTCTCGTAGTTGCTTAGGACAAAAAGTTATGACATCTTGTTCTGATCTTTACACTCTACAGCGTGTGCTCACTTTAATTTCTAAAGCAGAATAGTTTCTCTAGGTGTTATTAAGAGTTGATGAAAAAACTTGAAAAATAGTAGGTGACTCGCGCAATATGCATATCATATTTTTTACTAAAATTAAAGATTAATGTACATGACTTGCCATACTCGAAAAAGGTAAACAGATGCGAAGAAAATCTTGCCTTGCCATTGCGTATTTGCAAGTTTCATAAAGCAATACAATTTAGGAATATATTCAGGTAGAAATTTTAGTATCTATGAACAATGGCCAACTTGTGTTTTTTTTTTTAAATCAACAATGAATAAAACTTATAAAAACCATTCAGTTTCAGAAAGTGAATTGCATACACATTGTAGAGTATGTAACGATGCAATCGAACTGACGCGATTCGAGAGTAGTGTCTGTGGGAGATTATCTTTGGACGGTGAGAGCAAGATGGCAGAGGAATATAGTTTGCGGCGGGAACGTGTGAAGCGAATGTCGAAAGTGGTCGATTGTTAAGAAAGATGCCGCGAGGACGATTACTTAAAAAGTGCTCATAACTGTTCAACTATCTGGTACTGTGTTTTGAAGAAGTATTTGGAGTGTCAGTGGATTAGAACAAGAACAGTGTTCCGGATAAATTATTGTGATAGTGGCATCGCGTATTATGTGTACCTACTCGGTTCGAATCCTGCACGCTTTGGAAAAGAAGTTTCGATAACACGAGTCATTGTAACTGGTGGTTACTTCGGCGACGTATTTCTTTTGCTTATTCAGACAAAAAATGTGTGTTCGGGATGTAAACTTTTGTGTGATTTATGTGTTGGCAATTCCTACTTATTTTGTTGGTAACGGCCACTGCTGACTGTTCTACGTGATTAATCTTGTGAGTGACTATAAATTATTAGTATTAGTTGTGGAATCCCCACTGGCGACCGGACGGTATCAAACCTGTAATCTTAAGAACATTTGATTAAAAACTGAAATAAACGCCGTGTTGCGTAGTACCACCAGGACATTAATTTATCACTAAACCAGCAAGTGTCTTACAAGTATAGAGTTGGCTCAGAGCAAAATCTCGTAACTTTTCGCCACTAACCAATCACGAGACTTGGCCCTATCTTTACAGTAACGGTTTTTCTGGGATTTTTTTTTCTGTAAGTTGATTGCTTATTCTGAGTCACGAAAATGTAATCGTTACATATGAAAATACATGCATAAGGACGTTTGAGAAGTCTCATTAATACACGTGTACCGATAGCAACACTGTTCACATTATTTGCAAACAGCAGGTATGCGCCCAGGACGAGCGAAGCCGTAGATTTAACTGCTACCATAAGTAAATTTCCAGTAACCTACTAAATTCAATGCGTAAAATTTAATGTTAACAGATATTTGATAGCGTTACCGAGCAATAAGCAACTGATGTACAAACATGCACTTAAACGTTTCGGATAAATATAGGGAAAATCGCAAATATTATACTTTTCGTATGATTTGGGGATGAAGCAGTATATGTGTATGAAATTATCTTTACCCAGAACCACAGGAAGGGTAGTGGAATTATCATGAGTGAGTGATGCAATCGATTAAAAATTTTGAATTTCACTTTTTCAAAGTAAGAAGAGGAACAAAGTAAAATTTAAGACATCAGTTAATTTTTTACTTTCGATTTATAACGAAAATGTGTGGTATTTAAAGATATTAAGCTAGAAGTGACTTCACATTTGGAGTAGTAGGACGTAAATATACTGAAATTCTCCAATTTTGGACTTTTTTATAATTTGATCGTAAAACGTTACCAGTGTACAAAATTTAAACTTTCTATGGCTAGGGGAAGCCTTTTAGAATTTTAATACACAGACGGAAAAAAAAATCCCAACACCAAGAAAAAATTATTGTAGAGTAATGAAATTTGGACAATGCATTTGTCAAGTTAACATGTTTAATTGATTAAATTTTCAAGATCACAGGTTAATTTAAGCTCAAGAAAATGCATTTCAAATGTGAAATACTGTTAAATTAATAGCCGGTGTAACCTCCAGAATTTTGAATGCAAGCCTGCAAACGTGAATGCATTGTGTCATACAGGTTTCGAATGTCACTTTGTGGTATGGAGTTCCATGCTTGTTGTACTTGTGCTGTCAATACTGGGACGGTCAGTGCTGGCTGTGGATGATGCTGGAGTTGTCGTCCAATGATATCCCATACATGTTCAATTGGAGACAGATCTGGTGATCTCGCAGGCCAAGGTAACATGTCGACACTCTGTAGAGCACGTTGCGAGACAACAGCGGTATGAGGGCGAGCGTTATCCTGTTGAAAAACTCCCCCTTGAATGCTGTTCATGAATGGCAGCACTACAGGTTGAATTACCAGACTGACGTACAAATTTGCAGTCAGTGTGTTTGGTATAACCACAAGAGTGCTCCTGCTGTCATAGGAAATTGCTCCCCAGACCATGACTCCAGGTGTAGGTCCAGTGTGTCTAGACCGCAGACAGTTTGGTTGCAGGCGTTCCCCTGGCCTCCTTCTGACCAACACTCGGCCATCACTGGCACCAAGGCAGAACCTGCTTTCATCAGAAAACACAACAGATCTCCACTCCGTCCTCCAATGAGCTCTGGCTTGACACCACTGGAGTCGCAAACGGCGATGGCTTGTAGTCAGTGGAATGCACGCTACAGGGCGCCTGGCTCGGAGCTGTCCTTGAAGTAACCGATTTCTAACAGTTCGTTGTGTCACTGTGGTACCAACTGCAGCTCGAATTTCTGCCGCAGACGCAGTACGATGCGCCACAGCTGTACGCCGAATACGGCGGTCTTCCCTCTCAGTAGTGCCACGTGGCCTCCCGGAACCCGGTCTTCTTGAGGCAGTACCATCCCTTGACCACTGCACCCAACAATCATGCACAGTGGATACATTCCGGCCAGGTCTTTCTGCAATATCGCGAAAAGAAAATCCACCTTCTCGTAGCCCTATTACACGACCTCGTTCAAACTCGGTGAGCTGTTGATAATGGCTTCTTCGTCTTCTTAAAGGCATTCTTGGCTAACATCAACTCACTATGTCAAATCTCAGCGGTAAATAACGTTCACAAACTTTACAGCGCGTATTTAAAGCAAACCTGATTTGCAAGCTCTGAGTAGCGCTACTAGCGCCACACTTATGCGCGAAGCGCGAAATTTGAATCGATGTCATCTTTCAGATGTATAAACACGCCTACCAAATTTCGTTTATCTAACACAAGTCTTTCTTGGTGTTGGGATTTTTTTTCCCGTCTGTGTAGTTACTTAGTAAATCTCTATTTGAAAATATTGAGACTAAGAACTAAAGAAAATTTAATATTTTTGCTAAGCTTTCTGTTATGTATATATAATAGAAACTTGGGACGTGAAACGTCATCCAGACCCAAGATATTAAGATAAAAAGTGGTAGGAATCTCTTCAAGAAAAGAGTTCGCTGTACCAGAGATGACGGGCGCAAAAGCATTTTCTGACAACCATTCAAAATATTGATTACGTGAAAGGAAGGCAGCTCTATAAGTGTTTGATTCTTATTGCCAATACTGATTATATGGGTTGTTTCAAATTAAAAATCTTCTATGTTTTCTAAAAATATATTAATTTGTTATCATATAATTTCTCGGTATGCGCAATTGCTTTCTCTGTAAGGATTAGAGAAAAATATTGTAATGTAATTCTAATATAGACAGTGGGAAACTGAAAACAGTTTGATTGTTTCGGCTTGGTAAATTGTGGGAAATATCTACAATTAATAGTCGCAAGTAGATTTAAAGTTTAAGTTCCACAATTCCTGTAGCCTTTATTTAGGCCGGTTGTTTTAGAACTCTTCTATCTCAGAATAATTTGACAAATGCTTAATTTGATAAGATTTATTATTTTTTTAAAAATTTTCTAATAACCTGGCTGTAATCAATATAATTGATATGAAATTTTTATCCCATAAGATGAACAATAGGCATTAAAATAGTAACTTTCATGACAGATAAAAAATCTAAATTACTATGGAGGCGACCACAGTTGCTGCTTTTAATATCCTTTGTTTGTAACGAATGTTGTTAAAATATTTTAGACTCACAGCCACTCTTCTCACAGACAGAAATAGAACTTAGAAAGAAGTACTTTAATGTATTTTACTATGTTGTCACAGTACTTAAAAGTATACTTATATTTTGCTTGGTCTATAAAACTTGATGATCGGCTACAAACCAAAATACGAAGAAGAACGTGAAGTAAATACTAGTTGCTGATTGAATACATTAATTATTATCTGAAAATGTAGCTAGTAAGCGGAAAATTCGGGCAAATAATATTACATAAGTAAAGAAGTTACAGTAGATTAGAACGACCGTAGATAGTGTGATGTTAAAGATTTACGATTAGCAAAAAAGGCTTTTCCAAACAAAGACAACTTGTGCCAACTAACCCCGAAACAGGATTCGGGATATAATTTTGGTGCCTGGTGAGATCACTAATAAAAACTATAATATTCAGAAGAGCGAATGATGGTAAAAAGGAAATCAACTATCGAAATACTGAATTTAATGATCGAAGAGAGGAGTGTATCAATACTGAGTTAGTTATAGCCTTGTAATGGGAAATATTGGAGCAAGCAAACAAGTAATTAGGTTCTGGGTTGTAATGTGTTAGCGAAAATAGTTATATTAGCACAGGATAGGGAGCAGTGGGGTATGTGAAGAAACCATACAGACAATATATGGTTTTATAATTACAAACACGGAAACTTGTATCTCTAGTCACTTAGATCGGGTTTTCGTAAGATTTAATAACTTGCTGTGTTCTGAACGCATCCACCGATGTCTACTCCCGTAATCTGCTAGTAGCGTAGATGTATCATACTGGCTGCAGGTAACCGCTTACTGGATATTTCTTTACATTACTACCACAACAAGACGTATTGTCGGGAAGTTTGTGTTATAACTGTTAGCAGTAACAAAATTACTCGATGAATAATTGTATCATCTTCGTAAAGTTTTGATAAGTAAAACTTAAAATTATTTAATAATCAACGCTTTTACGTGGTCTGACTATCAACATATCAATAACGGCAACGTGTACTCAGGTCACAAAAAAAAATTCGAAGTTAGAGTTCAGAAAATAAAACCTGTGGGACACACTACGGAAGATAGGGAGAATAGTTTATACAGATAAAATCTGTTATACTGTTATTCATTGCATAATAACTCGAGATTAAACATGATCATTAATTTTTTTAAACACAAATGCGATATCTACCATTCATGCAAACAAAAAACTGTTTTCAGTAAGCTGAAACACTTCAATCTTAGAGAAATAATTAAATTTGACAATTACTCAAACCTCATAAAAATAAATTGCTTATTAATAGTCCATTTAGTATTTTGATAGTCAAAAGCATATCTCTGTAGCACTAGTCTCGTGATAGAAAACACATAGCTTCCAGGTTACCGATATTCCAAAGATTTTACCATCAATGGTGGAGGTCGGTATTACACTTCTTCAAGCTGGATGCTGCCCCTGGAGTCAGTTTCGTTAAAAGAGTGTTATTCGCAGTTTCGCCTGTAGTTCGGGCAGCGTTAATGACAACGCAGAATAATCTCACTCTTCAAACGCACCACTTTCGCTGAGGCAAAAACACAAGAACAGTGCAGTCATACCACCTCATCGATATTTTCCGTCAGTTGAATCTCAGTATTAATGTATAATTTTCAAATCACGGCACCAGGTGTCAAACAGATGATGATACCATTACAAAGTGGAAGTGAATTTTAGCACAATAGGAACAAAAATTTAAATTAGATACACAACATTTGTATTATAAGGGCCATTCGCGGAGGTTGCTTTGCATAAAAGGGGAGGGGGGATTTATTTATAAATTATTAAAATATGAAAATGAAATGCATTTAAAATATAAAGGTGAACTAAAGGAAGTAGAACCATGAATATTGTACACAAAATAATATCCCACTTATTGATTCTTATGGCTTATACAAGGCCGGGTAATAGTTAACTTTACGTTAAACATATTCAAAGGCCACAAAAACAAGCAATACCCGACGTTTACAATCCGCCGATGAAAAGCAAACACAAAACTGAATGAAATATTTCAACAAATAGGAAAGTTAACAGATTATCAACGTGGCAACACAGGCCATCAAATTGAAGCTAACATTTACTACAACAAAGGAGTATCCCAGGGGCGCCATATAAAGTTAAAGAAAAGCATCGTCTTGAATTTACAATTAGCAAGATGCTTGGAATTCGCAATGAAACATGAAAATCAGCTAGCTCAGTGATTTTGTGGCGGGAGCAGTCTTATCTCAGTGCCGCTTAAGGGCTCACAAGTCTCGTCAAAACCCAATGAATTGTGACCGTATGCGTCCGGTACTTTACCATGAAAGCATCGCCGTGATGTAGCGTGACACGCACAGTGCCACTGCAGCTGCGAAAGCCAGGTTAGCGGGTACGACCGCGTTACCACAATAGCTTCCAGGTAATGGCAAGCATGCCATACAACTTCTCGCTTCCCAGAGCAAGAGAGTGATCAGAACCAGACAGTGATCACCGGACGAGAGCGTGTCGGCTAACACGTCTGTACAGTAGCTCGTCCCGGCAGCAAGTGTCCTCAAAATGGCCTCTTCTCTTCTTCTTCGCCAAAGTTGTCTCCCACTCGCCACATGCAACAGAATCCCCTTGAATTAACATTTGGGAACCCCTATAAACGTTCACGATTGGTCATCGATACATGTCCGTCGTCACGTGTTTTATATCGCGGCCAGCATTCGCTGTCTCCGTTCGCGCATTTTCTGCCTGACCTCGAGCAAGCATCGGAGAGGGGTGAGTTCACCGCCACCGTCTAACGGACCAGCGCTTTTGTGAGCATCGGCGCCGCTAAGTCGCGAGACCCAGCTATTGTCTCGCTTTCGACCGCTCGAAAATGGCAGCTCCAGCTTCCCATATTCACTACGTTACAGAGCAGCAAGTTTTACAGAAATAAAAATTATAGTAATTATACCTCTGGCTGCCCGGGTTTCAATATACAATTATTTACCTATGCAATATCCCTATTATTTACACCTTATAAATTGAATACTATTAAAGAAAATCTGAATATTAATTAATTTATTTAATTATATTCATTGTGGGTGACTCTGTCATACCACACATTTGAGGATCTATCAATACAAATTGTTCATGAAACTGGTAGCGGTAAATTTTGATGAAATAGTTGCCAGATAAGAACGTCATCTGGTTCCCAGAAATTTGAATTTTAAAGATTACAACCTATTCAGTAGTACGCATATATATTTTTTTTTTTTTAACGACGATTCTTTAAAATTTTGAAATAGAGATTTATCCCAGTCATTGAAATTTCTCTTTACTAACATGCAGGTTACAAATATAAGGAGTTTCCAGTCGTTTGCTTATAAGTTACTTCCAGCATCCTTTTGACTATAATTATAGATGAGAAGCAAGCTGACAACATTAATGATACGGTAACACAGTAAGTACGTTAGTTCTTTTCGAAAGTGCAGCTGTTCATAGATTTGTTTTAATGTATCATAATTCGCATTAATTAATTATGATGTGCAACTTAACCGAGTTTAATATGGCGCGAAAATAAGTTATTTTACTGAGCATCATTTCATTGACACAATACATTGGCCAATTTACTAAACAATCAGATTACGCCCTAAAAGCTAGGTAATTCTGAACTTCTTGGTAACGAACAACCGGCAAATATTACGCCGCGTGCAGTAGAACTAAAGCACAAGCATTATCCATTCCAGGCCTGGCGAAGCACCAAAATGCTGCCCGCCCGTGCAAGCAACTGGAATAAATATGCAGTTTGGGTTGCTATTAGGCCGTGGCGGAGGTGCGCGCATTTTCCGCGCCCATTCGGAGCACCTGGGCTGCCGTTAACAGGAGCGCACTGGCTGGCTCCACTGTGTCCCAGCTGCGCTTACTCGTCACCAGGCGCGCGGAAAACAATTAACGCCAAATGACCTACTGCCGCGCTCAGACTGTAAACATCTCTGATTTTGATACACTGGTTACAAGACACGTACGTGAGACCCAGTAAAAACGTTACAATCCGTTTCACATTCTTCGAATTTTCAGTTCTCAGTATTTTTGTTTCCATGAACTGAAACAATATTATACGTTACAACCGAACTTAGAACCATATGAAATCACAACACTATTCAAACACACTGGTGGAAATTAAAAGTGATATGCCCTGACAGGAACGGTGGAATTTGAGGAACCTTTGCAGTCATAACCCGAAGAAATGGTAACAAATTGAAAGGGATCAGGCTAAGTTTATTATTTTTAGATACAGTTGTCAGCAACTATATGTTCGCGGGTCCATGCCGGTATTGAATCATTAAGTGTTCGGATGTCTTTCTAGGGGTATGTGTCTCTACGCCTGCGTGTCTCGTGCAATTAGTTGTTGCACGTTTTGTGCTGGGTGACCATGTGTGTGAGTCTACTCCTGACCACCCAGACATGCTCTAATGGGGACAAATCTCGGGACCATATGAACCAAATTGTGATCGCAACACCTTGCAAGGCTTGTGTTATGATGGCTACAATATGAGGACGACGTTATCCTTTTGCAAGATGCGACTTCGATTGTGGACATGAAAGGTATCGCAGTAGGTTGCAGCACACCGTCCACGTAGTGGAGGGCTGACATTGTATCTTCAACAAGGACTAACTCAATATTACTGTTGAAAATGATTGCCCCCAAACCATGACACCAGTGGCTGAACCTGTTTGACGTTCTGAAATGACAGCATGCCAAGCCATTTCTCCACTATGCCTATGTACACACTTTGACGATAAATTTGGCCGCCGCTGAAAAATTCTATCACTCTTATTTTGCACAATCTGACATCAATGTCATCCTAAGTAACAGTAACGCAATACTGGCTTGACAGTATTGCATTACTGTTTCCTGGGACGACATTGATGTCAAATTGTGCAAAATAAGAGTGATAGAATTTTTCAGCGGTGGCCAAATTTATTGTCAAAGTGTGTACATTTTGTCGTTTATCACTTTGCGACAGACAGAATCGACACTCGTCTCTAAACAGAAATGTAATCCATTCACATGTCCATTTGAATTTGCCTTACATCAGGTTGGACGATGGTGACAATGAAATCACATTAATGGAACACGCTGCATAGGGGTAAGAAAGTGTAACCTAGCTTCAAGTAATTGTTTTACAATCGTCCGGGGAATTACTCTCTCTGTAAACTCTGCGTGGATCTGGCCTCCATCCACCCGTCTGCCAGCAACAGCCGCCTACACAATTTAGAGGACTTCACGTGCTGTTGTATTTCTGTATGATGCAGTGACTCTTCGCCTTGGCATACTTTGTTAACAAAAACTTGAGGACAAATGTTTAATGTCACTCCACACTGTTCACCACTTATACACTAAGGAACATACAATTTTGAATGGTAAATAACCCCGTAATTCTCATACTATTACATGTAAAACTTTCAATTGTAAATCATTTAATAATCTTGATATGGGGATATTAGGCGCTAAATTGATTCATTTATCACAACTCAGTCTGGGTGTTGCAACTTTTAATTTCTGTCATTGTATTTTCACAGACTTCTCACTTACAACGGTTCTTCTAGAAGTGGTCTCACTTTTGCCTTACCTGGAGAGCGTAAGGTGCGAATAAAGTACAAATAATTCCTCGTTAGTAATGCTCTCTTCCAACTTCATCTGAATATTTTAAAGGTCCGAAGGATTTCAAAACTAATAAATGAAAATAATTATTTAGAGATAACTACCCTCAATTAAAGTTAAATGCAAAGTTTTTTATTTTTTTTATTTTTATGTAAATATATTCTGAATCACCGACCGTTCTGATAATAATTTCATTCAGAAGCTTCTACACAATGATATTTCACAAGGTTATTATTTTCTTCTAAGCCAAAACATACTTCTGATACGATTACAAAAAATAGCTTAAAACTTCTCACCGAGCGTGATGGGTGAGCGGTTAACGCTCTGGTCTCGCATTCGGGAGGACGCCGGTTAGAATCCCCGTCCAGTTTTCCAGATTTTTGTTTTGCATGGTTTTTCCCAAATCATCCCGGCGAATGCGGGGATGCTTCCTTCAAAAGGCCATGGCCGAATTCTTTCCCGTTTCTTGTCCCCAGACCAATCCCGCCTTTGATGACCTCGGCGTCGACGAGGTGTAAAGCCATAAGTAAAAACATAAACTTCTTGTATGATTCCGTAAAAATATTTTTTCAGTCACATGTTATGGTTTGGAATGATGATTATCATGCGTTTTTCATTTAGAAAAATCTAAAATTTTGTAACATTCACTTGCTTACCTGTTGCTCAATGATGACTTATCACGCGTCTTTCATAAATAAAAATTCCTATCCTTCACAAAATATGTTGCACCATGACGAAATAACACCTTTTCTTTTAAAATACTAAGCGGCCTCTCAACATAGTTATATTACACGACGATTTTCTTTAAAAACAGGACAATATGTGCGTTTTATAGCTCCACGAGGCTTGAGTGTCGACGACTAGCTAAATTGGCAGTTTCACTTCGACTATAGGAAAGTCCTCACTTCCGAAGAAAACTAATCAAACTTAGATGATTTTAGCCAACAGTCACCCACACAGACTATTCTAAATTTACCCAAACTGTGAATTCTGAAATGGCACCGCGCGCGCAATTTACGAAACTTATTATATAAAAAAAACCTGCATAAGACACTTATTATATTCACTATAGCCCTAGAGGTGTCACAATCATCACACCTTATTACACACTAGCAAAAAAATTACAAAAATTATTTTTTTTTCAGTTGGCAATTGTCAACATAATTTGAGGACAAGGAATTTAAATCACATTTTGTCACCTTGATACTTTAAATGTTGTAATATTAAAACCAGCTCCAAGGGAGTGCATTCAATTGAAGGAAGGAACGCGATGATATCTAAGATATATCTCGCTGACGGCGTTTACAAAATTGGCTACTGAAAGTTGTCTGTCACTGAATATATAACGCCTTGGTATTATTTAGTCTGGTTTATATTCAGAAGAAAACTACCAGTTAAGAGACTTCATATTTTCGTTAACTTGACTATTACTTTGGCACAGTGTGGTGTATTTCATCTCCACTCTTCTACTTCTTCCACGAATTAACAGTACTAGTGTCTTTATTTCTTTAATCGTCCTCACCTGTTAACCAATTTTCTTTACTTTTTATTTAAATAAAGCTTCTTTGATTAACATCAACTTTTAATGTGGGATGGCTTTCATAACATTCCTAATTATTTGAACTGAAAACGGAGTATTATTTATTTCATGCATTTTTACGCTAATCAGCTTGTTTAAACCTTATTTCATGAAAGTGTTGCATCTTCGAATATTCAGTACGTTATTTGAGTCATTTATACTGCAGACTAGAATTGTAACATTTTCCCGATGGGGCAATTCTCAGAGGAGCGTATTGCGGGTCGTTGCTGTGCTCTGGAGTACAACCATGAGCGCTCGGCCGTCAGCACACAGAGGTCACTACTTGTCTTAATTAGAAATGACTCCGTCGTGTAATATTACTTTGCCAATAAGATTTTATGTCGAAATAAAGCGTAGCAGTACCACATTTGTAACAGATTTCACTGTGGGTATTGTAAGTTAAGGCAACAAACAAATATATAATTAAAACTAGTATTCTCATAATCTCTGTGTGTGGATGATTGTTTAGTGGAGAATATCTTTTACCTAAACCTTTGCTTTTTGATCACTGTTTGGTGTTAATGCATGTGCAGAATAAATAAATTATTTAAAGTAGTCGCAAACCACTTTTAAGGTTACTTTAACTTATTTTAGGTCTTTATTTGAAGAGTTTTAAATCATTATTTATATGCTTAGCGCGTGGCGTTATGGGGCAATTGTTGAACGCGAGGGGTTGAACCAGAGGGAACAACCGCCCTCTGCAAATACGTCACTCGGTTCCACCAGATCGAGAAACTTTACAAAAGGTATAAGTAGGAGTCAGCGCAACATGGCGGCATCTCTCGCCGAGGGAGCGTGTGGTGGGCCAAAGTCTTTACTGGAAGTGAGACATGGATCAGCTGGGTAGCTGAACTCGTCCGTCCTTTGTTGGGGAATAAGTGAAGTTTAAACCCGGTGTCGGTTGGTGTCGCAACGTCTTCCGGAAGTTTATTGAGATCTCAGGATATTGTCCTGAGACCCAGTGTTAATCTTCATTGTCTAAAGTGTGGAGACTTTTAAAGTTTTAGAGGGCCAGTATAGCTTCAGAGGTATTTTTTTATTTCAGTTTTAAATTCGTTTCGTTTCTCAACCAGAAAAATGTTCGAGGGGAGAAGTTGACTTGTCTGGATGCGTGATATTTGAATATAAAAATTTGAAATTGTTTATTATTGATAAGAAATGAGGAGTGAACGTAGGCAAACGCGTTATTTAAGGATACATATTTTGAGGTTTCAGTTAATGCGAAATGATAGGGAAAAAGAAAGGTAATTTTTAAATAGTATTTCAGAATATTATGAATATTTATGTGAATTATTTATTTATTTTTTTAAATGGAAATTGGCCTGTAGACATTCAGCCAGCACTCAGTGTATTTTATATATCGTCAATGTTAATTAATCTTTCCAAATCTTTATGTGAACGCTCAATTTGTAGGACAACACAGGACACATACAGCACAAACTTAAGCTAAACACCCATGCCCTCGGCCGGACTCGAACCGGCGACCATCGGCACGTGGAGCTAGCACTCTAGCCCCTACGCTACCGAGGCCGGCATTTCTGTAGTTGTAGACACCCTTTCTCTTGTTTTCTAGTTTTTGTTTCAGGAAGTTTCTTCTGAACGCAGCTGCCGACAGCATGAGAGTATAACACTTGCTACTCCTTCAGCTACACCAGGATCTGCAAGCAGTTAAGGCGACTTGCAGATTAATAAAAGGGAATAATATACATCCCAAACCCTATGTGTGCACCAGTAATTGTGTTACGCACTCAACGTGCAATTCAATTTCATAAAGAATTATTTGTTAAACATATGCGACTTTAAAGTAAACTATTTTCACCTGAATGGAATTCTGGGCACCTCACTACTTTAGTTCTGTCCTCTACGACTTCCAAGCCGTGTCTGTTTCTCTTATACCAATGTGGGACGTATACCTACTAGGAGACGAAGACGATGCTGCTATGACAGCGCCATTCAGTTGCTGGGCAAATTCTAGTGTAATAAAACAAGTTGGGATCCATTAATCTTCTCGTTATCTTTCCTTGCTAAAGATGTACGGAACTAGACGCAACGACTGTCGGATTGAATTCTGATACCATCTCATTTTGGTGCTACATAAAAAATCAGTGGAAGCCAATTTCTCCGGTTTGCATTCAGTATCTCATACAGCTCATTCAGTATATTCTAAGTGAGGTATAAAAGTAAGTTGTGTAAGGGAACCAAATAAATCCCCGTACTATTGTGTTAAAGCGGTGTTAATATTCGTCCTCTGCTAGAGGCGCAGAGCGCTGCGGCGTAACGTAATACTATGCCTCCTCTGATAAGCGTCAGCAACTTGTCGTAAGTGCACTTGCACTGAGGCAGTGTGCCTCGGGAGTTTGAATGTAACACATCGATGT
Source organism: Vandiemenella viatica (assembly GCA_031002005.1). Lineage (NCBI taxonomy): Eukaryota > Metazoa > Arthropoda > Insecta > Orthoptera > Morabidae > Vandiemenella > Vandiemenella viatica. Next base: position 310,059,767 of record JARYHS010013630.1, on the reverse strand, counting down.
AGCGAGTGTTTCGTGATTTACTACCAACATTATCGCTTTGTACCCCATTTCGGCAACAGGAGTCTAAATTCAAGCTAGCGGGGGTACTGCTAACATATTGCGTGGGACAGAAATTACGTTCTTGTGTTTGTGAAACTAACTGTCTGTGTGTAATTAACGACAAATAAACGGGAACTATTTAGTAACTTCTGTCTCCTTCCGTAAAACCTTTCTAATCCGTATCAGGCTAACAACACTCAAGCCAAAGAACTCTACGCAGCCTTCAATATAAAACAGTTAACATCTTTTAATAGACATTAGTTGTTTCGGCAGCTATTGTCCCCGCAGCTGTCGATTCTGCGTCATCAACAACCGACTGGTGTCAGCAGAAGGCCGTCGTCCTGACAAGAAAAGAAGAACATCAAGAAGACGTTACTATCGGTCAGGTTAGTGATCACACCTCCGATAGTCAATCAGTCATCAATTAATATCCGCTCAGCCATCCAAAACAGAACTCAGGCGTCATCTGCGGGACTCAAACCCTGCACCACACGCATATAAACAGAGACCTACTACAGTTGCTTCTAATTACGTAGGTTGTCGTATAGCAGGATGCATAGCTAACGCAGACGCCACATGAATTTGGATGATATGTCTGCATTGCTACTATAACAGTCACAGAGTGCAGTTTCGACTCAGAGTCGAATATTACGACAGTGGTTATTAACAGCATGTTCAGAAAAACTTAGAGGAAGAGTCGGGTGGTCGGCTGGCAGCAGAGTGCAGTTTAAACCGCGGCTGACATGCGTGTGGCGTGCTCCCCAGGGGGCAGTCAGTCCACTGTAACTAGGCAGCCCGCCAGACGCCAGAGGTCCTCGTACGCGCGCGCTACAACAACGGGCACTAAAAGCTTTACGGCGCGCTTTCATTGCACCCGTGAAATGTTTATGACGTCTGGTACGCGAGAATAAACACTGCGGGCTAACCGGAACTCGCGCGCCACCCGCCGCCCGTTATAAACAGCGAGGCTCCATTGACGGCGCTGCCGGCGCGGCGTCGTATTGGCTCTCAATGTGATCCGCACACGGCAGACACTTTGTACGTGTCTCCAGCAAAGTGGCGACGCTCCCATAAATAAACTGCAACTGCCTTCCAGCGAGAAGATGTGTCTCATTCCAGCTGCAGCTGAATATACCGCGCACAAAGTACTGCCTTGACAGGCCACCGTATGGACTGAAGTTACAGGTGGTTTCTCATAAAGTTCTCATGCAAATTCCAGCTGTTACGCTACATGTTACAACAGTCGTATGGGAATTCATCAGTACTTTGAATAATATATCAAAAACCATTTTTGAATTTCCCCTCATTCCATTATTCCTCTCTTCGGTTTTTCCTTTCGATTTCCTTTAATGTTTCTCATCATTTAGACATAACCCTCAAATCATCTTCAAACAGCGCTCAGTTCGTATATGCTACGCCTATAAAACAAAATGAGTATAATCGTCCATTTGAGACCAGAACTTCTGAATAGCCGAAAAAAAGTAGATCTTCTCAACTCAAACGCCGACCGAGCGTTAAGATTAACCTCAAATGAAATGAGGTTACAACAATTTATAAATAGACGAGGAAGGATAAAATGTAATTATGATCCATCATTCACAACATTAAACTTAAAAAATTTAGGTATAATATCGAACTAGTGGTCATGCACACAACTTCTGTACTTTGTGTTGAAAATATAATAGAAACTGTTAAATTCCACAAACAACTGAACGTAAGGGAAAACATTCAATAGTACGTAACGCATTGGCGTAGTGAATGCAATTGATGTTACAATGTACAAGTAATTTTTTTTATTTTTTTAAAAAAAGTAATGATTAAAGCATTATTTTACAGATTATAAACAGAAAATATCATGTGTTGAAACTGTAGTTTGTTTCACAAACAATCAAACATAGGAGATTTATATTGGGCATACGGTTCTTATTCTTCGTTAAGTCACTACCAACCTCTCATTTGAAACTTTGTAAGAGGCCAAATAATCAGCATAACATTTTTAAATTGTTTTGCACGTCTTTATTAGGCTACTCATAGTGGTTCAGTTTTTACATAGTATGAGAAACACAATTCGAGCACGTAACTTGTATATAAACTCCCGTTGCCTTTGTCGCACTGTAACCGACGGCCCTTGCAAAGCGTTGCTGATGCGTTAGTCACTTCTCTTCCTGGGCCAGTGCCTGTTCTTAACCAGGTCGCGATTCAGAAATTTTTACTTTTTCAGGAAAATATCACCGAGCACATAATTAAGACATTCCTAAGAGAAAGCTTTAAATGTAGACACAGCAATGTTTTGCTGACAGTATTATCCCCTGCTACATATTAAGAATTGAGTAACCAAAATGAGATAAAACACTATGGAAATTCTGTCAAAGAATTCGTATTTCAATAAATCTTCTACTGAAATATATGGTGTTTGTTCTACACTTAAGTAATTATTTTCACTTTATTATAAAGAATAAATTGCGGCCTCACTTAGAATATTGATGCTCTGTATGGGGTCCCCGTCAAAAAGGATTAATGAAGGCATTAGAGATGTTCCAAAGAAGAGCCGCCCGATTCGTGACAGGTATATATAGTTGGAGGGAAAGCGTAATTGCGATGTTGAAAGAGTTAGGCTGGGAAGTCCTGGAGCACCGAAGGCGTTGCTCTCGACAGAAGCTAATTGAAAAATTCTCAACTAACATATTTCGGAATGACAGTAAACAAATATTTCTACCAGCAACATTCATATCTCGGAATAACCGTGAAAATAAGATAAGAGAAACCAGGACAGAACCAATTGATTCTGAACTTATTTTTTCCACGAGCGATTAGGGTGTGGAATAGAAAGGATTTACCGGGCGAGTAAACATAAAATCCGACAGGAGTAGCTTTCGATAAAGTGCTCCGGCCATCCTGATCTGGGTTTTCCATGGTTTCCCCAGATCGCTCCAGGCGAATGCTGGGATGGTTCCTCACAACAGCCCATGCGCGCCTCCTGTCATATCCCGTATATCCCATTCAAACCATTACCTTTCCGGATAGGTGCAATGCACCCTCCACTACACACTTTTAGTGAATCGCGGAGTAATAGTAATATTTTCTCACGAAATGGTTTTTAAAAAGTGACGGATTATCATACTTTCATCTTCTTCACCACCTTTTCCCAATATTAGGTGTCGGATGCATTTGAAGAGGTTTCTTAATCATTGGCACGATCAAATTCCGAGCTTCGTATTTATGGTCGCAGTCCCTTCCTGGCGCCAAGCATTTTATATCTATTGCCAGGTCTTACAACGAACTAATGGATGAAGTGATACATTGTCTGCGAAATGTGAAACTATGTTCTGTGTGTGATAACTGTCTTTTTGTTAGTGAAATGTGTAGTTTATGAGGCGGAGAATAGGCACCGTCCTGGGATTCGCCTTGATGACCGCGGATAAACCACCAAAAAAACTGCAGAGAGTACGACAGGGTGGGAGATTGGGCTCACGGCCGAAACGTTGTACCACCTCGATCCAGCGAGCGGCGCCTCAGTACAGTCATCCACTCTGGCGGGTGTGAAGCTATCATACAACTCTCATGTAAATCATACAAATTGAACGGGCGCAACATTTACTAATTTCATATATAAAATTTAAATAAGTAACTGAATGATTCACATTTGTAACAATTCTATACCCATGCTGGTGCGTTGTTCAGAAATAGTCAAAGGTGCATATATTTCGAAGAATATTAACATACAGGGATTTTAGTCACGTCACTGATCCTTGTGGTAAATTCAGGGTTGCGCGACATTAGCGGCTGAAGCGCACGCACAGCTGCTGGGTGCGTCTTGTTAGCCCGATAGAGCTTCGCACACAGCAATCTGCGGGGCGTTCAAACACGCCGTGCATCATAGCTGCCTGTATGCAGCCGGCCCACCACAAACAACCGCCGAGCAAACGAGCCTTCTTTGGCTACAGATCACCAATTACTGATCCATCTCTACGACACAAACTCGCGCTTGCCATCGTGTAATAATCTTTTATTACCGTTTTCTCTACACGGAACGCTCTGTATTACTTACTACAGAAACAAGTAGGTATTGCCACTATGCATAATGTTTTGGTTTGTTTCAATGCTTGTTGCCAGCGCGTTTATTTCAGCAAAACTAAGAAACCGAAGCCAATCATCATTAAGACGTTTTACTGCAATGATTTGCGGAAGATGAAATCAATTGTTAATTGCGAACAAATTATTTTTTAATGCACGTCTCCATCAACAACTGGATCAATTGCAATATATCAATTTGTATTGCTAACTAATGTCTTGCTAAAGCAATTAATTTTTTTAAATTTCTTATTTATTATTCCTATCGAGTTTCACTTACTCTGCTTTATACTACCACATACACAACAAAATTATGTTATAAATATGAACGTGCTTATTTTTCTTTGTTTCTCATTGGCTTGTATTTATACACTATTCCTGGCGTTAGCACTTTACAGTTGAATTTTTTGCCATTTAGGTAATTTTTTGTATCTTTTCCACTTCCACTTCACTAGAACTGCTATATAGCGTTCCCACTCCAATCAGCCTTTTTTTGTTGACTTTAAAAATTGTAACACTGAGTGAAAGTGTTATCTTATGTTTTATTTGGTGGATAGTGCACGTTTTGAATACATGTTACTCATCACAGATTTCTTAATGTGGTAATTTTAAATGATAAAATTTGTATTTTGTGTTGTTTATGGTTCGTATTTGCATATGTCTCTCTGTATTTGTTGGCTGGTGATAACGATCTAGTGGGTATTCTGCGAGTGTAGACTGATTATTGTATTTTAAAATACTTAGATGTACTTTCTATCTTGTTTTAAATTGCCTGCATGTTTGGTCTGCATGTTCTGCATGGTAGTCATTACAAGTTAGTTTGTATATACCTGAGTTGTCGAATTTATTGGTTTGTTTATTGTCTCTGATATTTTTCTGTAGCAAGTTGTCTTCATCTACCACGCGAATTCAAATATGTTCAAAATGGATCAATCAGGTTAAAATCCAACTTCTCACAGATGCACTCACACCACTGCACTCAAGAATAAAATATTCAAACAACGCGCAGAATAGTTATTCCCGGCAATTTTTAATTAGATAGAAGGGATGGCTTTAAAATGAAAGTACGGAATGTAATCTTCATCTCCCATCATTCGAGTGTTTTATACTAACGTGCATAGTGAGGTTCTCGTCAACCACAACCGCTCCATCAACTCGTAAAGATGTCTCTTTCTCACCTGATTGTCTACCCGCGAGTACACATATGCGTGTAAAATTTCGGTTCGTCTAGATTCAATGGATCAAGGTTCAAATCTCAGGGCCAACACAATGTTTGTGATGATTACTAATTTAGATTGTTATCCGCGATAATATAAATGAAAGCTGAAATGGTTCTCAAATTCCGTCTCAAAAACTACACATTCTATGAGGATGAAGTTATACTTACCAAACAGCAACCTACACCATTGAAAGACACTGATATTCTCCCATTAGATAAGGTTAGTGTCCTCAGAAAACGCTTAAGTCACGCGTGGTCAGTAGAAACTCTGCCATAGCGCAACCCCAGTTAGTGCCTTACGCCAAACGAGAACAAAGTGGCGTGCGACAAGCTGTAGCCAGTTCCTAGACAACAATTTTGTTAATTACACAACCCCCATTGATGTTATTATTTTTGTGGGCACATTTTCCTATTTGATACAAATCTAAATGTTTAATTTACTCGCTAAAACATCAACCCGTGGTTTGGCGATCAACGCTGGTTCGATCACAGGCCAGGCCATCCAGATTTCGGTTTTCTAATGTTTCCCAAAATTCCGCTTCTACGATCTACGGCTTTCTTTGTTATTTTGTAGAAAATATTTCCATATTCTGTTGAAGCCATTTGTGTTTCCAAATCTAATTCTCTTGTTTGTACAGTAACTTGTTTTAATGCAAAATGTCGTGGAAGGAGGCCCACATCTAAGTCTTTACTCTTTTTCTAATAAACCTTAATATGGAAACTTGATGTTTTATAACTCGTTTCACTGACTCAATCAGAAATAAAGAATTTAATAAGGAGAGGTGTAATAAGTTTATTGCCATATTATGATTAGTTACAAACGATGCGAACCTGCACTTACAACTTAATATCTCGATCTTTAGTAACGCAACCAGATGGTCATTAAAGTGCCGTTACATTTCAAACAGTATATTTTGTTTAATACGTTACTATATAATTTGTAGGCGGCATTAATGAAACCTATCTACTATATAATTTCCTAAGCTTACTTATTCACTCACCTTGATTACTATTGGCTGGTGAACTGTGTCACGTGTCAGCCTTCGCTCGCAAAACAGCGACCAGAGATACAATCAGAAGAAAGTCGTGGTTATGGCCACAATTTAATAGCTAAGCAACTGCTAACAAGTTAATTACCATTATAATTCATTAAGTTTGCTTTTAGTAGCGTTTCACAGTTAAAAAATATTGATAAATTTTGCGGCTGAAAAAACGTGGATTTACTTTTCAGTAACATGTTGCTAATGAAAGAAACTTAAAAAAAAACTTTTAAAATTAAATTACTCATGGTCTCTGTCGTTCAGGTTTAGGATAAATTTCAATTTAATTAACCTTTCACTAGTCTAATGTTGTTGCTTGACCAAAGTTAATGCATTATGGTTTATTTGCTTTTTAGGTATTTTACTGAATACTTTCGTTAATAGTCTTTACTCATGTTCGCTGTTATTTAACGTTAGTTATTAGGTTATTTTAAGTGGAAATCAGATCCGAATCGAATACTCTGGCAATTCATTTCTTCTAAGTTGTTCAACTGTTTAATAATATGGAATGTGTGTTAAGTTCTCTGGCCGTTACTGAAACTGTTCCCAATGATTACATTATGAGTGTTTGCCCAGTCTCAATAAAAAATAACGTGATGCTTTCGAAGCAAACAGGATTTTTTTTTTAAGTTTTACGGTGTGAACTTTATGGGTCAAATATAAGTCAAGTTTGTACTTAAGCAAGTTCAAGTGTATGAACTTTGAAACAATTTTACGAATGCGCTATCGTCTCTGTTCGTGTTCAATACCTACCTCTATTAATGCTTCTGAGTTCTCCAAGCTCAACAGATTTTATTCACCCTGAAACACAGGTCAAGTTTCTATTTGGTCAATTCAGGTCAACCTGTCATAATCTTTCATCCTACAAACTGGAACTATTCTAGACCCGTGGCGATATGTAAAAAACGGTCACGGGCTTACACTAGTTTCTTAACAATTATTCACATTGTTTCCGTTTCGTTCTCTTGAAATATTACATTTCCTGAAGCAAACGTCCAAAAAAAAAATGTATGTGTCAATTTCAAGCGTATTTCGATAATTTATGAAATCATGTTCGTACTATCAATTACAGTTTCATTTTTTAGAACATTTCACTAATTCTCTAAAATATTCCCTAATACATGAATTTGCCTTCAATGGTTACTTCATTTCATTCTTATGCTTTCCGTTGATCAGAAAAAGATATTTATAATACTCTGAACAACGTTAAACTGTGTTGTATGCTTTTCTTTCTTATCAAAATGTCTTATTAGCTTGTTTTTTTTATGAATTTTCATCCAACAATAACATTATCAGTATTGGAAATAAAATTATCTTATGATTCATGATGTTTATTGTTATAGTTACATTTAGTGTTTTGTATTTTGTTACTGAACTTCCGATTATCCCGGTTGGTAAGTATTGTATGCCTGTGATTATTCTCGTATTACTTTCTAAGCACCATCATCTCATAATTTGTATCTCTGTTTCTCTTGTGAAATCAGTTTTTTCTCTAAAGATTCAATGACCATTTTTGTAATCGATTTCTTTTCGTGTTTGGATTTGTGTTCAGTATTTATATTTATAGCAAATAGTTATTCTTTCAGTCTATTCTCACATAGCAGTCGCATAAACCTTTGTGTTTTTGCTGACTTAATTGTTTGTCTTTTCATCCCCTTGCTGAAATTTCAACATTCGAGTGGATTAAATCTCTAGGTACGTTTCTGTCAGTAATCCATGAGGTTATTTTCAAGATAAAAATAGCTTAGTCTATAAGAACTCACGTTCCTTTGGCACACCAGATACTTTTTTATGATTTCTTTTATTTAATATATTATTATTAGTTTATGATTATTAGGAAAAAAATTCTAACGTAACTTTTTTGTCTTTTCCATTCGCGTGGTTTTGTCCAAGACTTCTGACAATGCTCTGTATAGGCATATTTCCTGCTGTGGTATTGAAATTAGTAATAACAAGTGATAGATTTTAGTGTACTCATTGAATTTGGTGTTGTTAGTAGAATGTGTTCATTTTATTTTTCCTTTCTTGTGCATGTACGCAACAACTGCTAATAATTTTCCATGTTTCACCAATTATAAACGCAACACCGGCTGACGCACCTTGTTCATTTTCTACATAGTTACTTTTCGCGCAAATAGTTTTCCATCTGATTGTACCCCATTGATTTAGTCATTAAGGTACATATATTTCCATTTTTTTATCTTTTTTTTCTCAAGTTGGACCTCATAGTCCTTGTAGCTATGTGTAATGTATCCATAATACCAAATCTTTACTTTTTCTAGTTGCTAAGTGTCGCCAGTTCGCGTCCGACCTTGGTATGGATGCTTTTAATTGTTGTGAGTGTCTTAGCCGGCACTTTGATAGTCTGAAATGCTTACACGTATGCAGATAATACGAATTAAACAAATGAAGCCCACTGCTTGGCTTTGAATATTAGTAGCTAAATTAATGATAGCCTAATATTCTTGAGATAAAATCTGCTGTGGAGCCATGAAGCTTGCCGTTCCACGAACACTGTAATTTCAGGAAAAAGTAGATTGCGGGAAGCGGCAAGGACACACTTACATCTTGCACTAAGCCTGCACCAAGCATCGGCTCTCTGCAGACTTCTCTTTTGTATTTAGACTACTTGCTCCGTCAACAATCTTGAAACATTGTGTTTATACAAGATGTGGTCAGAATCCCCAGGAGCGTAGACCGAAGTGAAATCTGACCTGAATCGCTAAAGGAATGACAACAAAACCAAAACTCACCTTGTGAGTGAATGTGATAGAATTCATTGGACAATACCTACCCCAATACTGAACTTCGTAGCTCCTAGCATATCATTCGTAGAGTTATATGGTCAAGTTCAATTCAACAGTAGGGTTTTAGGATAAGTAGTTAAAAGTAGGGTATTCGTACAGTAATAGATTTACAAATTTGCTAGTGCGCTCAGTAGCCTTCATGACCTAATTCAAGGACCCATTTTGGTTACTTAAGCATCACATGATAGGCTGTGACGAGAGCAGAAAATTTTACAACACAGACCACTAGCCTGGTGCTGCATGTTCAGTGGAGTAACCACTTTTAAGAAGCTTTGTCTCTTTTCAAAGTGAGGTATTTAGGAATATTACTTTTCGAAATTTAAGATTACTACATCAATGTATAAACTTATACCGATAGCTATCATATTGTTACATGGAATCGGAGAGATGTCTCAATATTTGCCTATATGATTCGGTGAACCTAGCTAGCAACATAAAATCGACATAAGAGGGAGAGTGAAGTATTAGATCTATTATTTTCGCTAGACAGTAGGCTCCCAAGATCAACATATCTAGTAAATTAGACTCTGAATGAGATGGGAAACTCGTCAGAGCATAGATTCAGAGATGCAATCACGTATCTTACTAAAGCCTGTTACCCTCCGACTAGTACAGTGCACAGCTATTGACATTATTCCAACCAAGTAAAAAGTAAACATACTGATATCAGATCACCTGAACCGAACCTTTGTCCTTTATTGTTCATACGTTTTCCAAAAATTCGTCTGTTGACGAACAGGAAGGCCAAATAAAGAGCAGTCTCTCGTGCTCTAATGGCGATGGTCATAATCCCTAACAGAGTGCCTGCCTTCGTTTTCCTAAGAGAGATGGATTTAACTTTAATATACCATTTCATAACATACTGATGACTTTGCTGTTGTGCTGTGCAGTCAATGTTGCATCCGTATTCTCATCCCTTCAATTTTTCTAGCATTTACTTTACCCTTAATCGCAGAATTTAAACATAGATCTGTATAATGTAGAATTTGGTGATATTATAGTTGATAGTTTCATTGACTGTTCTGCTACACTTATTAATAATTTTCCATACAATATTCATTCCTTTTTGATACAATTCAGCGGTAGAATGCTGAATTTAACGATCCGACAATAAGATCTTTGATCCGCAAACAGTTCTTTCCACTTCCGAATTAAGTAATGCAAACTGATGAGTTATCTGTCTGACAATAGTCGTAGAGGTCGTTATGTGAGATATTTAGTGCGTGAGATCGGATTACAACGATGCGAAACTGTCGCTAGCAGGCGGACAGGCAGATAGATGTTTCCTAACTGGATAACGAGGCCCGCGGACTCGCGGTGGGTATTGATTCAGGCCGAGTGGAGTGAAGGGTGGAGGGGGACGCAGCTTTTGATAACGTTAATCCGGGCAGCAGCAGCTCTGGTCTGCGGTACGATTTATGGGGACCGTGGGCAGAGCCTGCGCGTCCGCAGCCCGCTCCCCTAACGTCACAGATCACGAGGGCGGGCGGTCCACTGCACCAGTAATGTCTTCAGAATTAACATTCACCGGCCTTCGCTTGAAGTCAGCTATTAAAGAGAATCATTATGTTATCTTGTTATTAATATGTCACTACTGTCGTAACACAGGACAGGATTCATTTGCTCAAGGAGGTTAGTGATTATGCTTTGAATGTGTTTCGTGGATTATATGTTGTTAGTTCAGTAGAAACTGTAAGGATAACTGTTTGAACATGTAGCTGGTAGTGACAGCACGTTGTCATTAAGTATTGCAAATATTCTTATTGCTTTCCTGCGGTGATTACCTTATAAGACGTACCTGGGGCGCTGCACACTGTACCGGGGAGGGTACAACGGACCGGGCACGAGTCCAGATCCCTTCGTGCCGGCCGTTCTGATTCCTGCTTTTATGTGATTTTCCACAGCCATCAAGACAAATGCCGGGACGGTTACCCCTTTGCGTCTCATAAACTACACATTTCACAAACAAAACATACACTTATCACACGCTGATTGGTTTTAAATGTATGCGTTTTTTCTCGTTCGGAATATTTATCTACAAAATCTAATACACTGTTCGAAAACCCAAAGTCAGTGTTGACGGTCCACTTTAGAACTTGACAGTTTCACATCGTTGTAATTCGATCTCAAGCACTAAATATCTCACATAACGACCTCTACGACTATTGTCAGAAAGTTAACTCATTAGTTTGTATTACTTAATTCGGAAGAGGAAAGAAATGTTTGGGCATCAAAGATCTTATTGTCGGATCGTTAAATTAAGCACTGCATTTATATGTCTTTATGGTTATCAACGTGACCTGCTACTACGTTTGATTTATTTTTCAGATTTTATTCATGATTATTTATACATATCAAAAAAGTGATGAGTTTCTATCGTACTTGCTGAAGTATTATTTAGACTATGTCTCAGTATTCAATGTCACAAAAATACATTACGAACATTCGATTAAAAAATCATTTTACTATAAAATAAATATGCATCATACCGTACGCTTCTGCGGATTCTGTTTTTATTGTAATTAATGCTGTCAGAAACACAGCTAAAATCGTTTCTGATGACTTACGTTTAATCTTCGCCACATCGTAAAACAATAATGGAAGGCAGTTGATATTGTGAAACTCAAGTTAGTTCTTACTTTCCATACAGATCAAATTATCTACATGTTTCTAATAGCTGAACGTACGAGGTGAATCATGAGCTTACCTTAAGCAAAACTTAGAGATATTTATCAAAAAGTAGTGTGTTATTACGTCAATTCTGTTTGTTATGTGCATTTTTTTCGAACAATTTACAATAAACATTGACACAGAGCTATTAGGTTTCAGTAGCATGTTCGGTGATGCCGTCTGAAACTGGTCCCTTAACTCCCTTCAGTGAAAATATGTTTCTATTGCGTGCATTTCTAATCTGGAAGCTGAAATACTATCGATTTGTTTCATTTATGGTATAATAACGAAAGATACTTCCATTCACTTTAGACCCTCATTGTACGATGATCACATATTTGTGCTCATTTCTGCTAACAGTTGCTGAAAAATATCTCTTTAAATTACCTGTAAGAGTGCATACTTGTGCCAGTCACTGAATGCTACATGTACAGTTACTTGCTCCCTCGCTGTAAGTATATATATTTTCACCTGACCCAAACAATGAATTCTCTTTGGGCGTGCAAACGCTCTCGTCTAGTTTTTTCCAATAACTTTTTAGATCACATGTTTACTAAGCGAGATTCTTCTTTTTTAGTGTTTCTAGTTGGAATAATTATTTCTAATTTGCCGTTACAATAGTTATTTTAAGCCTACGATATTTCTATAGTAGAAAATTTCTTTAAATATTCAACTAAGAATTTTTTTTGTTTTTTGTTTAAATGCCGTATTACCCCTAGAATCAAAGCGTAATGAGTGATGAAACGTGATATAAAAATATCACAGTTTTGGAGATAAACGAATAAAAAAATTTCATTTACGTTTAAATCACGCAAGAATTATTCAGTAGGAAGCAGCTGGTATTAAATCTTTCTCCGTATTTAAACACTGAATTACTTCCTAATGTTAATTTGTAATTAGGCTATCTACAGACTGTCATCCACATCTGATGGTAACAACGTAGTTTTATGTCATAAGTGATGTGTGATATAAGGTGCTATTTATCATCTTTTTCTGTAATTTTTTAGGTTGGCCCACATGACTTAACACACTGTATTGATAATTATGGTATCCGACGTTACATTTCTGCATTCAGTAATAAACATTCATGCATCATAACAACACAACCGCGCTAAAAACTTCTGCATTCTTAATAACGTTTACAATTCTTTGTTAGATATTTCTTCAATTAACAAGGAATGTTTTAATTTTTTTTTTTGTTCGATTTTTTTTTCATGTTTTTTCTCCATCATCACCAAAAATCTCGAAAGTCTGGGTTTTGTGTTGCTAGGGTCTCTATCTAAGTATAAAACCCCTTCGACATATTCACGCAGCTGCTTCTACTAATGTGACAGAGTCCCTCATACAGTATACTACCGACTTAAACTACAAAGTTTGGACTCGAGAAATCAGCGCCATCAAAGGAGCGTCAAGGTCTGTTTAGTTCATTCCCTCAGTAATGCTGTGAAGCAGAGGAAGGTAAAGTTTGTGGGAGCTGTGACCTAGTTTCGCTACTCATAAGCTTTAAATAATTGCCGAAATTACTGGAGAATGACTTGAGAATTTGCAAGTGTCTTATTTTACGATTTTTACATAAGCGATTTTTGTTATAAAATTTTCTTTTTCCATCCTGTGTATAATTTCTTCTACGGCGGATTTATCTAGTCCATTTTCTTGAATTATTTCTCCCAGGTATCTAAATTTCTTAACTTTCTCTATTCGTCATTGCTGTTATTATTATTCACGTGGCCTTATGAAAACCAACCATTACGATTTATATATAAAACTCCAGCTGTTGCCCGTAACTTCTCTTACGTCGTGAGTTTAAGTACACACCTGTCTCTTAAACCGATTGTGTTAGTGTTAACGGATATATATGATGCCACTCGTTCATTGATAGCACAATAAACATTTCAGCTGATGGAACTAACTAAACCCAAACAGTAGTTTTTGTATGAATTGCATTCAACAAAACATGGATACCAATTCGTGAAAATTTTCATCTTAAATGTATCAACTTTTCAAGTTCACTTCAAAGTGACACATCCTGTTTTAATTCCGTAACTATGAGCGATGAATTATTCGGATTCCCAACAAAATCCGACCAACAATTGCTGCATGATTGCGTAAACCGAAACTTTGATACTAATTTCCTACCTCACATCAAAACAAAAATTCCTATTTTACTTCTCGGAAAGAGGGTTGAACAATTCTCTAAATTCGATCAAAATTCTTTTTTTTTTTCTTGAGCTTTACGCCTCGTCGACAGCGTGGTCATTAGAGGCGGGATGGGATGGGGGACAAGGAACGGGAAGGAATTCGGTCATGGCCTTTTTGAAGGAAGCATCCCGGCATTCACCTGGAGTGATCTGGGGAAACCATGGAAAACCCAAATCTGGATGCCCGGACGGGGATTCGAACCGGCGTCCTCCCGAATGCGAGGCCAGAACGTTAACCGTTCACCCACCTCGCTCGGTATCAAAATTGTAGTTTTTTCGTGAATCGTGTTCACCCAAACAAATTTGCTGTGCTTTTTTTTTCAACCTTTGTATTTACGTCTCGTCGATGTCGAGGTCACTTTGAGAAACCTTGGAAATAAAAAATTTGAATGGCTGTTGGATGATCCTCCAGAATGCAAGGCCAGATCATTACCCCTCACCCACCACGATCGATTTCACCGGAAGAGTCAGAATTTTGGTCAGTGAAACGTATGTTTCTTCTCGCCGTTGAACTAATCATAATCTGGGATATAAGTGAAACTTTCAGTTTTAAAAGAAAGTCAATGGCCTTTTTTCTATCTTCTTTTTTTAAGAAAAATTTGTGGTAACACGGTAATGGATTGAATTTTATTCAGTTTCCTGCATCAGAAGAAAACCGGTGCTAAATAAAATTAACAGTAGTTTATCTTAACTTAACCGCAATTGAAACTGAAATGGGTATTTTTTACAATCTGCGAACAAAACGAACGTTCAAAATAATAATATAATAATTCGCATATAGAATATCCGACTCATATATTACAAATCAGGCCTTTGGGATGAGAATGAGCGAAAAATAAAATTTTTATGGTGAAAATCTTGCTGCAGAAAAAGTGAATCAAGTGAATGGGTGCTACGAGAACGTTTTAAGTATACTTATGGAACCAGTTTTGTGAAACACTTGTTATTAAGAGATCTATCAATGGTGACGCCTCGATCTCAACCCTTCCACGGAACGCGTTGCGGCAGGAAGGGTATCGCGCCCTTTATCTGAAGCGAGGGAGGCCCATCGCTGCAGGCCCGGGTGAGCGGGCGTTTTGTGAGATGGGCGTGGATGATAGCGGAAGGCAAACAATTCCCCAGTGTGGCTGGTCAAGGTTTATGGCGGCACAACAAATGGGCGCCGTGGCCTTGGCCGGCCGTCGCCGCGACTGCGGCCGCCGACGCCGCATGTTTTATTTATACGGGGCGCGCAATCCGTCTCGGGACGTCCTCATTGGTGCGCTAGTTCCCTCTGGGACGACGACTCGGCGGAGAACAATCTCGCGGACATGAAAGCTGCCGACAGGTGGCAAATAAGCGTTCCCACGCCGTCTCATCAGGTTAAATTGAGACCACAGCAGTATTCTTTTCGATATTGGCTGAGTTTTATAACTACAGCATAATGCAATTGATGGATAAGTGGATACTACATTACCATATTGAATTAAGTTTAGTTTATACAGTACCGAGCGTGGGGGGTGAGAGGTAGCACTTTGACCTCGCATTCGCGGGAGAATGTGGGTTCGATCCCCGTCGAATCACACCAGGCGAATACCAGGATGGTTATTTAAAATAAGCCATGGTTGAATTGCTTGCCGTTACTAGCTTCTAATGCTTTGCCGCGTCTAAAGACCTCGAATTCAATGAGACGTAAACTAAAAAAAGAGAGAGAGACTGTGATATCACCGATGTACCGCTAGACAGAACACAAGATGATGAATAATGCAGAAAGTTACTCCGATGAAAAAGCAGTCAGTCTGGTTGTTTAGTAATTTTAGGTCTCCTCACAGCTGTGTCACTATAGGAGATCCTATTCGCTGAAAAGCAGAGAAAGACAACATTTTTATTAAAGCAAATGTAATTCGTGTAATAGAATTTTCGTGTTATTCTATGTAATGTGTTATTTTGTGCAACAGTTCGGAACACTATGTGAGCTGGAAAAACGTCTAAAGAAGTGCCATTCCTGCTACAGTTTTGTGTGTTTCATTCAGTCGATATATTTGGTATTTTACACCGGCCACTCATGAAACACCACGTGAGGATTACAGTCCTTCAGGATCTATATATGATTATATACCCAAGAACACTTTCTTACTAAACTCAGGCTGTAAGATAACGAGCATAACCTGTTCCTAATTTACAAGTTTTATTGTTTTTGATTTCTTATTTCTACATAATATTAACCGGATAAGCAGTAATATTTTAAAAGGCGAATTGTTATTAGTTAACATATTAGGGGAAATAAGATTACAGAAGTGACATACTGCGCACTAAACAAATATGCGAAGTAATGGCAGTCGACATGAATTCCGTTGTGTTTTAGAGTAATAATAAAAATAAAGGCTGATGTTGATAATTTTCATCAGAGGTGATCCACCCTTTAAAGAAACGGTTTTAAGAACAGAGAAATAAAATTTGTAAGGAGCAATTTTTGTATCTTGAAGTAATTGCTGAAGATGCGGCTTAAAACCTAGAAAGATCGTGTGAATATTAATAAAACAGCTGTTTCACTCCCGCAGCTGTTTTGATATATATTAATAATTCTTTTTCCATACTGTATAAGTGCTTTGTAATAAATTTGTAACATGATGGAATTATGCACTTTGAACCTAATTTCGAAGCCATAGTAATCGAAATCATACTGGAAAAAATGTTACAATTAAGTTTCTTGGGGTCAAAGTCCACAATTAGAAGATTCTGCCATGTTTTTACTCAACAATGAATATTAAAGATAGTTTCATTCTCACCAATATACAAACGCAATTAATGCCGTTGTTCCTATGACACTTTGGTGTGGCTCTAGCAATAATTCATAAATGTCGAAAAATTTGATGTTAAATACGAGGAATTAAGTTGAAAAATGGGAATGCGTATGGCAGTTTTGAACAGTGATCCACCAAGACCACGATAAAGCTGAAATAAATTAGCGACAATTTTTTTTAAGGTTTTCAATATTTTACATACGGAGTTGTGCATCTTGCGTGCATTAAATTTAGGCTTTTTGTCCTGCAAGATCTTAGAACATTTAATAGCAAGGAAAAATATTTTTTTTAACACTGCCTTGCATTTAAATTTCATGAAAATTGTTCTAATTTAAAGTAGTAGCATAATATTTTATCAGCACAATTGAATACAAGTTAGTGTGGAGGAAAGTCATTATTATTGTTTCCCAAAAACTGTAACAAGTATACTGATTGTATGTGTTTCTGCATCTTAGCAATCACCTAGAAATTCTCGGTAGTACCTAATTTCCGTCTGTAATAAACAAATATCACAAAAACAATACGAAGCAAACGAGAACAAAAAATTACGCGAGTCATGAACATAGCAACAGAAAAATACTCACACAAATCACTAAAGATTCGCATACAGACAACGAAATTTCTCGACTACATCATCTGTAAGGATTCAGTTAACTAATTAACATTTTAATTATTCTTGAACTCCATCTGTTTCAGTTATTGTTTCTAACTCTACTTTTAAATGCATGCTATGCTATAATATACGAAAACTAAGGCGTTCAACGAAACCTATTGACTCAAGAAATTTAGTTTCAGTCTCCTATTGAAAACACTTTTTGATTGATTGCCTTCTGTCATGGTAGGGTTCCGAGATAAGTTCTGATTATTCCAACAGCTCTCTGCAACTCGTTTCTATTCAGCGTCACAGCAAAGATTTACGATTTGGATAATAGTTATTCAGAAAGTTTCCAAACGGACGCCATGTGACGTGTGGCGAAATTAAAACCCAAGTTCCGTAATTCTCCTTACTTCAGTCGTAAATCCCAAACTTTTCCAATTATCGCAAGGCGCTCTTAAAAGTACATTGGATAAAAGACTTGAGGACTGATGTATTTAACCACGCCCTAACGTTCAGGAAGGTCAGTGGTCCATATCCTAAAGAAGAATCCTTGTTTATAACTGGATCTCAGGGGCAACTGATTAAGCTTCCATGCACTTGAACTGATATTGTCCCTTCAAGACACTAACATCGGTTGAATAGGAAGATATTCTCACACGTTTATAATAATTACGATTTTGACGAATCTCAAATCCTATAAACGTCCCAAGGAAAATCACTTCTACCGAAAATAAAAATCTGGAGACAACATCCTTATTTAAAATCTGAACTGATGAATGTCTATTATGTTTTCCGAATAATATTTTGCATAGTGCAGGTATGTACTTTACAACCATGGAACTCTTTTAAAGTGATAATATGCTGTAAGTGACGTAATGAAAGCTGTAATCAATAGTGGTGAGGCAGGCTGTATGGCCTGGCAGATAAGATTTTAGTTTTAAATTTTTTATTTATCTTCCGAATTAAAGGAACAGCATGCATCTTATTTTCCTACTGAAAATGGTACTTTATAGAGAAATGAGGGATCCTAGTGTGTGAATGGAATCACACGGCCTTACTTTCAAAAGGCCGCGGGTTTAAATCCCCGTCCAGCAACTCTGATTTTGGTTTTCCATTGTTTCTAGAAATCACTCCAGACAAATGCCAGAAGGTTTCTTCAAAAGTTCATGGTCCAATTTTATCCCATTCCTTGCCCCCGCCAATGGTGAATTAACAAAAGAAAGATAAATACATTCATTATATTGCGAACAATGAATCTCTAAATATATAATCTGTGGATGGTTGTTCTATGACCATTGTTTTTAATGGTAACAAACAAAAACAACGATAGGTATTTTGATGGGATGCTAACATTTTGAAGCTTATGATCTTATGTAAAATTTGTGGTGTGTTTGGTAGCCTAAGTATTAAAACTCTACGTAACCGGGCACAGGAATCAGAAACGATAATCTGTTCGTAATCCGAACAGATAAACACAAAAGATTCTTAGTAATCTCCCGAACAGAGGTTGCATATCCTATCAAAGATAAATTCAATAATACATGTAAAAATTCATATATGCATTACGCACATTTCTTGTGGTACTATTTGTAGCGAGCCAAAACTAGTTTTATAAAATTACATGGGATTAAACTTGTGATGTTGATGATAATCGACTTTAAAGTTTTCTATTTGAATTCCACAATCATTGCCCTCAAGTCTGTTTTTTTTTTCTCTCTTTGCTAGTGTGAACAAAGACCGTTATAGCCTCAAACAGCAGTCCAGGTAGAATTAAGGAAAAAACAGCCAAATACGTGAGGAAAAAAGAATTGTGTATACGAAGATTGTTATAGTTTCAAATTCTGATAATAATTAACAAACAAAACATTTAAATCCGTCTGTGATGGTCCGGAATTTTGGCCGAAAAATTACTCATTTGTCGAAGAGAAAGATAAAATGTTCTCGAAATATAATTGGCAGTTTTTTATTTGCTTCTGTGAAACCTGAGACTTGAGTGCATTTGTAAAAGAATTAGCAGTATTATGACGCAGGGAACAGTGGGTTATGAGCACCTGATATCAGGTGAGAAAACAGTGGGAAAGTTTTCCTTGATAGAGACGGGCATGAGTACATTATCGAGGGAGTATTATGATCGATTCTGGTATATCTTCTCGTAACCACAGCCTCTTCTGACATTGCACCTCGAAAACCCAAACATCTACCGTATGCACATTCGTCGATACAATTTAATTGAAAGTATTATTTCGATTTTTTAGGTAATAAATATGTTGTAACAAACAACATACGTAATCTAAAACATTAATGAATTAAAGAAAATATGTAAGTGTCAAGAAAGTTTTCACTATATACCAAGACTACTGTAGAAATTGTTGCATGATGTAGCCACAAATTTTTACACGTGGATTGGTTGGTGAAAATTACAGCAAAGCAAAAAAAAGCAACGAATATGACAAAGAAAAAGATTTGTAAGTTACTGGAAAGCAGAACTGGATCGATACAAGGCAGTGAATGTGTCGAACGAAAGAGTGAGGAGCATAAATGAGAACCTGAAAGTTATAATTTGTAAGTAAAAGAATCACAGACTCGAACAAGTTATTGAAAGAGATTGCTAACAGTGAATTTCAAGCAATAAAACAATTAAAGGCAATGGGAGCGTAAAGCCAAATTAAATGTGTACCGTAATAGTTAGCAGAGTATAATTTCCATCTAAATTAATAATAAAAACATCGTTAAGTCTCATTTCGAATTACGAATTTCTGGGCCTCAAAACAGCCAAGAACTGCCATATTTTTTATTACATCGTTTGTGTGTTGATTAGGACACAGGTGCCTCGTATCTGGTCAGGTAATTGCCACTGTGTCCGGGTACACCATCTCTCACCAAGATGGTGAACACTTCAGACTTTCACACACACAATACATCTCCTGCTAATTATCTAGTATTCCCTTTCCTTATTGTACAGCCCTTATTAAATTACTATTAAACAATTGTATGATAGCTTTACTATTACAATACCTATTCAAACATCTGAACCAGTGAGACATCGCACGACTCTTCAGTAAAAAGTGAGCATATTTCACACTAACACCAAATATAGAAATACGATTGAAAACGACTTCGAATCATTAACTATGGAGATAGTACAGTATGCTTGCTGTTGCTTTGGACTTTTCTTGACATTTAGAAAGATTTTGAGGATGCAAGCTTCCATAACATTGTCTTCAACTGATTCCAATAACAGGTTTCAAACTAACTGAACGGACGGATCATCAACGCTGTCGTACTGTCTCAAAACTAAATTTCTTCTTGGTTTAAAAATAATTAATGATGCAATTTAATAGCAAAAGGAAAATTTAGAATTACGAAATCTGTTATAACTTCATGGAAAAAGCATTGTCTCATTAAAAAATCTATTCTTGTCAACGAAATAACAAGTTCCATTATGTGTTGTTTATTCTAGGAGAAACAATTGGGTGTTTATTTTATTGGAAATATCTTTCAGCACACTCAATAAACTAGAGACAACACAGTGAGACCTTTGAATATAGACACAGCCCGTTGCTACCTCGACTGTCCCACGGTGCCCGGGAATGTTGAATACAAGTTTTATTCGCTCGCCAACAACTTGTTACGGCAACAGGAGTTACAGACAGCAAAACCAACACCCTCTGAAAACAAAGGTTGACACATCTAAATTCCCTACTCCGACAGCATCATATCCAGACCACGTGCTTGCTGTTAAAGTTTGCGCACCTTGTTAGGTATTTACAGAGCATTAGACAGATTCCAGTCAATGACCGAATGTTTTATTTCTTACCAATATCTCTAACTGAAATAATTTGGTCCAAGTAATCAGTTGTAAGTTGTCAGTTATGAGTTGGATTTTGCTATAGTGGATTTTCTAAGTTCATGATGTAATAGCATTAACTAATATTTATTTCCGCAATAAATATGTTTTTTCCTTTTGAGAAACAAAGATGCGAAAGACCTTAACGAGCCTTTTGTATTTTGACGGTTGATTTCACATTTTTCCAAATTCCTTCTATCGAAAAGTGACATACATTTGCATTAGGTACGACCGATTGTATACGTATCAGTAGCCTATCAGGAGACACGTAGACGCATGAACAACTAGTTTGTGTTACTCTTACGTGTAACATAATTTCTTATTTCTGAATTACTGAACACGCTATTAACTACTGTGTTGGTAACTTCACATATGTAACTGGGTATTTTGAATATAGGTCCTCCCAGTAACGTTTGGTTAGATTATAATAGGAATATAAAGCGGAAGATTATAATCAATAAATGAAAGATTTATGCAGACTATCTAGTTGGTGGGTCAACCTGTAATAAAGGTCAGTGACCAAATATTGATAGAAACATAAATGTTTTGATTGATTGTATAGTTGACTTCGATTAACTTATTGTAGGCAAGAAATGTAAATGTAACTTCATATCATTAGATAGTAAGCGAAGTTGGTCAGTACACAATGGGGAGGTAACAGGAAAACGTTTCAAAATCCGCCGGAGACGATTCTGAGACGACAAAGTATTTTCAGGCCTTTGTTTGATCATTATGAGGTGACATGGAATCTAAATTAAGGGAATCAGTTACAGCAGTCGCAGGGGTGCCAAAAATGTCAGGCAGATTTCTTTAAAGAGATTGTAATTACTTCGAATCACCAATTGTAATGATTAACTAAGTGAGAAGAAAGCCAAAAACATTTTTTTGCTTCGGACTTTACACCACATCGACGTCGAGGTCATTAGATACTGAAAAGGTCTGGGGATTAGGAAAAGGAAGGAATTCAGCAATATGTTCTTGAATTTTTTTATTTTCATATTTTTATTTTTTTACTATGGCTTTACGCCTTGTCGACGACTAAGGTCATTAGAGGCGGGATGGGACTGGGGACAAGGAACGGGAAGGAATTCGGCCATGGCCTTTTTGAAGGAAGTATTCCGACATTCGTCTGGAGTGATTTGGGGAAACCATGGAAAACCCAAATCTGGATGCTCGGATGGGGAATCGAACCAGCTTCCTCCCGAATGCGAGGCCAGAATGTTAACCGTTCACACTACACGCTCGGTATGTTCTAGAAGGAGCCACTCCACACTCGCCTGGAATGATTTCTGGAAACCATTGGGAACCTAAATCTCGATGACCGGACGGAGATTCGAATCGGGGACCTTACTATTGCGAGGACTGAGCGTTACCATTCACCCACCACACTCGGTGTAAGAAAGAAAGAGGCGAGTGAAGAGAGTACTGGTTGTATGTAAGACACACTCCAACCGAAGCAAGGATTGACTTAGGACAAAGATTTTTTTTAAAAGTGTAATGTCTGACGAAGACCGTACTAGCCCTTGATTTCTTGCGGAACTTAGCTAAGGGATTACTGTCTGGAATCAATTATAAATAGAAACAACGTCCAGTTAATTTAAATTAGTGAAACAATATAAATTACGATTTTGCATAATTCAAAATTAGGTGTGTAGTGAAATTACCACCAGCCCGTACTCCTCATGACAAATATAATAATGATATCTGAAATATTTAAAAAGAAAGTATACAACAATTTATATAGATGCATAAATGCTAGCAGATATCTCTTCTTATTAGGGATTTCCCTCTCCAGCGGACCGGTAGTGGTAATGAACAAGCCTCTTCCACAGTGTCCTGTCTTGATACCACTTTTCACCCAGTAACTTCCCCCACCCTGAAATATGACCGGCCAGGTCTGAATGTATTTGTTTCATACAACTATCTTTCTCTTGGTATTTTCCAGTAGCTGGTTTTTTAAAATATGCCTTAGATATTCTGTTTGGTGCCATTTCCATCAAATGACCAATCTATTTCTTCTAAGATGTCTAGAACGCTTGAACTCGAACTAATTCACTTCCGAATTTATCTCATCATATTTTATAGATATTTGATTTAAGAAATCTCAGTTCTGAAGCCGGTAGTTCCCCTATCCAGTCAATGAGACAGCCTTAGGATATTGAGCAGGTATATTTTATAGAAAAATATTATTGCTACCGGTGGAAATTTTATCCCATAATACCTGTGAAACAGAAGTATAGAAGTTTTCAGCTATTTAAATTCTATTGATTATTTCTGGAATATTATATTTCAGGAATATTATAATAGCAGTACCAAGGTATTTAAAGTTGGAACAGCTTCAATTTCATGATGTCCTGATTTTAATTTGACTGCTTGGCTTTCTCTACTGATTGCTAAGAACACAGTTATGGTCTCACTCATTTTAATTTGAAAGTTGTTAGATTCAACTTTCCAGCTGCCAAATCTATAGAAATAATTTTCATTAAACACTTACCTATATAGATTATACTAATCAGAACCGGTATTTATGTTCAATGATGTGTCATAACTACCAACATCTCTTATTTAACACTATAATTTCTTTGCATATACACACCTTTTGTAATCGGTTTTCAATATCACCATAACTAATATAGGGAAGTATTTATAAACTATCATAATGTAAAATTTATTAATCAGAACGTAAAATTGCGAAACACAATGTTTTTAAGTCGTTTATAATGATTGAGTGTGTTTATGGAAGAACAAAGAAAATATACAGAAAATTAACTATTATTTTTTACCCACAATTTAAATAGTAACCGAAAATTGTAAGTAAAGTTTCGTGTGGTTGTAATGAATCTGTGACAAGGTGTTTATTGTTGGCATAGACCGTCCCTGTTGTAGCTGCCTTAACATATTCCGGTAATCCCACCGAGTATAAGGGTCTTATAATTTAATGTGGAATCAGAATTACGTCGTACTTCACAACACACGTAAAGATGTGCCAGTGGTGAGGGTTGGGTTAAGGGTCTTTGACAATCCCAGCCGAAACCGGCATTCGAACCGGAGACCTTTCGATCTGCAGTATGATAACGAAACCACCGAGCCACCAGACCGCTAATGAAATAAAAACAGATTTTTAACTATTTCAGTTGATAAAAATATATCTGGTGGGTCGACTCAGGTTGTTAAGTCGCTGATACTAACTACGGGCCAAGTGAGAAGGCGCAAGACTATGTGCCTTTCCCTTTCAGAAAGGTTTAAATCAATCAATTATAAATATCTGGCAGAAGCTCAAGAAAAGATTCGCAAACGAGCTATTTGGTAAATAATAACAAATTGTTTCAAATGAGATGATAATTTTATTGTAGTAGAGATTACAAACTTTTTAGATTTAAAAAATAATAATAATAATTTTTTATGGCATTGCAGAGTTGAAATTAACAAACTACTCCCTATAGTATATTTCTAATAATTTACGTAGTAATCTCAGTTCTTATCTGTGTTGGTTTAAGTGACGTTTCTGTAATAAAGACATGCACCAATTTCCATATTGGTTGCATATTGAAACAACAACAAAAAATAAGAGGTATTTGTTTGTAATGAGAATAGTAAATTATCATTGAACATAACTAATGATTAGGTATTCTGTCTAGAGGAATGCTTTGAAAAATTATGTTTTATTTTGAGTGGTTTTGCACGCTGATATTTTTGTGATGTTTTTGAAGTCTTTTTTATATGCATTTTTTTTTTCTGGTAAGAGAATGAGCAAAGAGCGAGAAAGTGTGAGCAGGCAGGAATCCTGTGTGTATTGTGTCGGAAGGAAGCTCTCCTTTGCAGTCTGCTCAGGACGAGGTGGGAGGGAGTCATAACGAGCACCAACTGTCCGCCACAAAACACTGGTAAATATTCATACCAGCTCCCCCTGGCTTTGCCTGTTCGTCCTAAAGCTCAAAGCATTCCTTTCAGGACCTCTACAGACATCATAGGGTCAACTAACCTAAAATGAATTTTTCGCATCTCATTTCATTAACGTTAGTAAAGCAAAATCTATTTATTTGATTAAAGTTAATCGTAAACAAATTTATGTTTGAAATTGTTATTTTAGTCACTAAACGGATGAGACACGGTGGGTAATGATTTTTTTTTCACTAGAATAATTCATTAAATGACATACTGTAGCCAGAAGTAAATTACAAGTTAATGTTCGCTTATCACTTGTTATGATGCGCTGCAAAATCTAAGGAGCAATCTTCTTCAATCAAGTCGCAGATATAAAACATTTATGCTAATGTATGTGATTTCTGACAGTAAAATGTTGACTTTAGAATCAAGGAAGTTTAAACTTGGTTCCCTTCAACATCGGATACTTATAAAACCTATATTCTGTGCTACGCTTTCAAAGTAATGCATCCGATATAAATGCAAAAAGCCAATACCGGGAAAAGTTAACGAGATACTGGCTCAGATTAAAACGCAGTATTTAAGACTGATTTATTTTATTCTGTGGAACCTAAATTTAACAATTTATTTAATCAAGTAAATATAAGTATTGCGCTAGCCCCAACTACGATTTCTTCCAAACTTACGTAAAGGCAAATTCAGAAAGCTCTTTCATCAGGGCACAAATATAAATGTGTAAGGTTTGGCGTCCATTGTCAGTGGTTTCTCGGTTCTCAGAATAAAGCTTTCGACGACTGAAATGACAATAAATCCAGGAGGTTCCACCTGGAGAAGCAAGTAAACTAACTAGCTGTCCCAGAAAAACAATTCCTACAAAATAGGCCACGTCTCGGGCTAGTGTCGTGACGAAAAGTTATGAGATCTTCGACTGAGCTAAGTTTACGCTTTATAGTGTGTATTAACTTTACTTAGTGAGAAATAAATTTCTCTCGGTGTTATAGATTTTATTTAGAATAAACAGATTATGCCCCCCTACCTAATAGCCGGTGTTGAAATGCTCAATAAAATAAGAGAAAAAATCATTACTACTTGTGATTAATTATTGATTAATAAATTAATTATGGTGTGAATTATTTTATGACGGGATAGCATCCATTTTTACATTGAGAAATATAATTTTCAGATTTCACAATCTAACATTCATTTAACCTCTTCATAAGAAAAATTAGAATCATAATAAAATCTTCTTAAATCAAATAAGCTCAGATTCGATATAATAAAACAAAGGGTCTATCCACTGAGAATAGTTCTTAATATCTGCGCAGGGTGACCTGCCACGGACTGTTCAGTTCGATCGAAATTGAAACAATGCAATCGAAATATTATACTTCGTATTTTACCGTTTGATGTGACGATCTCTTCACTACAGCTAGCGTAGCGAGGAACGTCACCAATGGACCACAATGGCACCTCACACTGTGGACCAATAAGGTCGCTGCATTATTAATGTGCGACGTAGAAATATAGACACAAAAAACGCTTTGCGTTGACACGGTGACGTACTGTACTCGTCGGCATCATAGACAAGGGACCCCAGGCACTGCGGAGTTGTAATCAACTCTACAGTACTTATTGTATATCTCCTGGGAAAAGCACCAATGCCTCACCGGCACCTCAGCCTCCATCTTCCGCTGATCCAGCCACCACTGGATTGCCTCGTCGCTTTTCTCCAGGTCCCGCCGAAACCAGAAAACAGAGAGAAAGAAAAATGTCATGGGCTTCAGTTATTTGGAGCCTGGTATTTGTCTGTGCATTAAAATTGCCACCCGGCTCACACCCTCCAATCATTTCTTATACGTGCCAAAACTTAGATTCTATCATCTCCTGCATACTTTCTAGAGTCAGTCCCTACTACGAACACTTGCGACCACAGCCAATCTCACCGCTGTTATTCTTTTAGCGTAGACGACACTGAATGAATGGGAAGGTCCTGTCTATTGTGGGAAGCTTCCCTTGACCACTGTCGTAATTATTAATGTGAGGCTTCACATGAAGAGGCGAGACGGGCCAGTCCACCAGCCGAAGATTTCTGCTTTCGCGTAGCATTTACATTTACGTAAACAAAATCAAATGAGTCTATAATTTGGTTCATTACAGTATGTCCGATTTGGCACGGATAACAGTGGTGACGCGTCTTGGTATGGAAGCAATTAGGCCTTGGTAGGTCGCTGGAGGGGGTTGGCACACCACATCTGCACACACAAGTTACCTAATTCACGTAAATTCCGGGGAGAGGGGCGATGAGATCTGAGGCCACGTTCAATCACATCCCAGATGTTTTAGATTGTGTTCAGATATGGTGAGTTGGGGAACTCGCCACTGTGTTTCTCGAACCACTCCATCACACTCCTAGCCTTGTGACATGGCGCATTATCTTGTTGAAAAACGCCACTGCTGTTTGGAAACATGGTCTTCATGAAGGGGTGTACGATACTTATTGGCCACCATTTTGCCTTCCACGAGCTCCACTGGACCCATGGATGCCCACGTGAATGTTCCCCAGAGCATAATCTAGCCACCACCAGCTTGTTTCCGTCCTGCATTACAGGGGTCAAGAAGCTGTTCCCAGGAAAAAGGCGGATCGCACGCTCCCATCGGTATGACGAAGAAAGTATCAGGATTCATTAGACCATGTAACGCTCTACCACCGTGCCAAAGTCCAGTGACGATGGTCACGTGCCCATTTCAGTCGTAGTTGCCGATGTGGTGTTAACAGTGACACATGAATGGGTCATCGGCTGCGGGGCCCCCTCGTTAGAAGTGTTCGATGCAGCTTGTGTTCATACACACTTATACTCTGCGCAGCATTAAAGTCTGATGTTATTTCCACCACAGTTCACAGCCTGTACTGTTTTACCAGCCTACCCGAGCGCTCTGATGGCTCAGTGCTTAAGGAGTCTGACTGGGGAGTGAAGGGTCCCCGGTTCGAATCCTTTACTCAATGGTGATTTTCATAGCCACTTAACCCGACCTTTACCTCTGACACAGCTTGCTGTGTAATCTGGAGTACACTAGAACGCTTCCGTTGATCGCATTCCACGTTAAACTGTAGGTCCCCTGTGCCAGCTAAGTTTGCCGGGTTAGGTTAAGACGGCTACGTCAGGGGCGGAATGCGTAGCCTAGACAAACCCTGTAACCAGGTCATTCCGACCACACAGAATTATTATTATTATTCCAGGCTGCCCAGCCTACGACGTCCAACATCTGTAATGAGGGTTGGCCGTCCAACCGCTCGACGCTTGTACGTGGTTTCACGTTGGTTTCGCCACTTGTTGAAGACACTCACGACAGCACTTCTCGAACATCCGACAAGTTGTGCAGTTTCCGAAATGCTCGTGCCGAGCCTTAGGGCCTTCACAATCTGCAACGGTCAAACTCAGATAGATCGCGCCTTCCCCATTCTAAACAGGGATAGCACGCTCACTGATACTACATGCACCGTGCGTGTGTCTTACTAGCAGCCATTCTTCGTCAGGTGAGGCTGCTATCGCCTGGACGGGTTTATATCGATAGTAGATAGGTGGTCATAATGTTCTTGCTGATCAGTGTAGATTTATGGGAGCAAACCAATTAATCCACGAACACGTGCCAAATTTTTTAATGTTTGGGGTTGAAATTAAATAAATACGGGGAAAAACACCAATATTAGATTTTTCTTATGATTTAGGTATGAAAACATGGAAGTATACCAAATTACTTATTTATAGGAATACTGAAAGTAACGTCGGAGTGCCGTGGTCGGAATAGAATTTTGAATTTCACTAACTTCCAAAGTAAGGAAAGGAAAGAATTAATACTTAACACATCAGTCAAACTCAGCAAGCTCGTTCTACAACTAACATCTGAGGTACATAAAGTTATTATGCGATTTCACGTGAGGGTAAGGGATTCATGGAAATTTACGAGTTTCAGTCTTTTCTTGCAACATATCGGTAAAATGTTATTTGTGTACAAAATTTCAGCTTTTTACGACTGCGGGAAATACCTCAGAGTTTTGATGATCATCAGTGAATGAGTGAGTGAGTGACCTAATCTATGAAATTTATATATTAATTACATCCGAACAAAGAACAACAAAGAAATAAAATTTATTATATTTGCTAAGGTTGTTGATATGGATACATAACATAAATTTGAGACAAGTAGCTCCAATACGACCTAACAAATCTAGGTACAAAGTTGGCCCGAATGGCTTCGAGAAAAGGGTAGGCAGTGCCACCGTTAACTCAATTTGGCGGTTGCACTGCCTTTCATCCAGACATGTAAACAATGTATCTGACAGAGCAGCACAGATTTGTTAAATGAGCAAAATTATGGACTGGGGTGGAAATTTTCAACAACATTTGACGCGCCAAAACTCACACCAGCTTATTTTTTAAATTATTTTCTTTCTCGACTCATTGATACTTTTCCATTTGTTTAAATATGTTATTAACATGTTCATTGATCATCATAAATAACTTTGAAACGAGAATAATTACATTTTTTAAAGAAATGAGAGCTTTATTGCTTAAATGTTATGTCTAATTAAAAGTTTGCAACCATCTGAGGTATGTCACAAACAATGTGTGTCAGTTGTTTTGTTTTTCCAGGTGGGCATTAAACTGAATCAGAGGTTCCCAACTGGGGCGGAGCCACTCACTGGAGGGTGTTTCTGGTCCCAGGAAAATTTAGGGGTCGTTGACGACAAACCAGTATTACATCCGCCTTTATGGGGTGCGTCAAATAAGTTTTTAATCGCATTCACATCGTCGTATACAGGTGAAAAAGGATATAGCGCAGTCAGCAGTTCATTAGCAAAGAAAATAATCGAAATGCCAATAGTGGAACGTAGCAATTTAATATTGCTGATAACAAATAAATTGAGAAATTGGGTGTCATTAACACGAACTCAGCCCTTTAACCAATACCGTTATTTATTTCATGATATGTACTTGTGAATCATACTACGACCATTACACCAATATATTTTCATAAATTAATTTTAAAAATCGCTTTTTGTTTTACAGTTTATCGTAAAGTACAATGTGCAGTACCTTACACGAGCGCCATTGAATTACTATTTGAAAAAGGGGTGACGACCGAAAAACGCTCTATGGTTTGAATTGTTTATTAGAAGAAAAGCAGTCGGTGTGTCTTTTTCCTGAAAAGAAGGCTGTCAGATTTCTTCATTTCTTTTGTAAAGGGGTGGTAGGCCAAAAAACATTGGTGACCTACGATCGAAATCAATGCTGAATGGCGCATGAAACCATAGTGAGTGAAGAAAGAAGTTCCTATCTATTGCATCAGCACTGCCGGGATTTCCACCATATAAGAAAACTCCGTTCCTGTCATCACGCACTCGCTTGGTTTGCTAATCAACGCTATGTGGACCAGTGCAGAGCGGCGGGGGGATGTGAGCGCCATACGGAGTCGTATCCCTCTTGTGGTCTTGTCCACCCCGCCTCGGCTTTAATCCGAGTTACGACGAGCACAGCTAGCAATTCTAATGCATGGCGCTAGATAAATTAATTTCTGAATGGAATCCGCGTGATTTCCTGCAGATTAGATCCGCTGCAAAGTGTGTCGGGAAGGCCCCGGACGTAGCTAAATGAAGCATTAGCCGGCGTGGCGGTGCGGGCAAGAAGTGTGTTGGCCGGGGGGGCCTGTCTGCTGATTAAAGTAGCCGCTAGTACCTGCACGGGGCGACCCTGCCGCGGCGCTTATTAGATCATGCAGATCCCGCCAGAGCGCAAATCAAATATGGGCCGTGCCCGCCATGTTTATTGTCTGCATGTATAAATAAATGACGGTAACAGCGTTAGGAGAGCGCGCAGGTTGTTTGTCTTGGTTGGACGGGACGTGCTTTCCATGCCGCGCTACCCCCTGGGTCTCCACGCCGTCCCTCTGCTGTGCACACACAACCAATTATCCGTCTGTAATGACAAACGTCTTGAAGCTGTCTTGGGAATATCGAATATTTTAAACTTCCAGAGATATTGTTATTTCTGGTGTTAACAATTGAGTGTACAGCAGAATGTTTAATCGGTATACAGTATGTGTATATTCCAACTTCCATGCTATTCACAGTTTTAATAATGTTTCAATTGTTCTTATGCTCCTTGTATTTTTTTCTAACTCGAAATAACACGGATATCACTGTTAAAGATATATTTTACGTAATTAAACCTCTGTCTATCTAAGATGGCTGCGTTTGTATTGACGGAAGATAGCTTTCATTGTTCGAAATTCAAGCATCTATCCTCAACATATAAATCTGGGTAATAGTCACAATGACACTGTAATTAAGCGATGAAAATATGATGAGATATAGAAAATAACCCGTCACTTATCACAGATGATCGTAGGAGGATCAGACGAACGCACAAAAAAAAAAAAAACACACAATTTCGATATTTCGGGTAATAACCTTACTCATGTAGAAGACGAG
This sequence comes from Vandiemenella viatica, assembly GCA_031002005.1. Taxonomy (NCBI): domain Eukaryota; kingdom Metazoa; phylum Arthropoda; class Insecta; order Orthoptera; family Morabidae; genus Vandiemenella; species Vandiemenella viatica. The sequence continues at coordinate 310,028,120 of JARYHS010013630.1, read as the reverse complement.
ACGTATGGCAGGGGGAAAGATGTGTACACATCCAGACGTACCACATGAATAAACTAAAGATGAAACACCAGGAAAGTGCGGAGGTGTGGGGAGAAAGTTGACCAACGATACATGTTGTACAGAATAATCTCTGTCGTTATCAAGCAAAATAAAATATGTATATATATTTAAATATAGTTTTGATCTGTTATAAGAGAAAAATAATTAAGTAAATACATAAAATTATGAAGATGTAGAAATTTATATGTGTATGCAAATTGACTGTAAAATTGTTACTGACAAGTTACAGATGGGGTATCAGAGCCGTACAGTAGACACAATTCTCCGATAATCTTTGTTTATATGGGATAGAACGTAGCGTCGATAGATTTCATTGATTATTCCACCACATAAGGGTATCCTCATGTAAAGGTAAACGTTGTATTCCCGAAGGTATCACTGTAATTCCAAAAATACATTGTCATTGTTGTCAGCTATAATCGATACTTCCTGGTGTTAATTCACATTTAACACAGATTCCATCATTTGTAATGATGACTACCTAGGCTTTTAAACTTCAGTTTAAATTTCTGTTTTAAAAGTCGCGGAAGCAGAAACGGTTGTAAAAAGCGTGCAGAACTTCCGCAGTTGTGGAAGCAAGAGCGGAGATTTACAAATTCCTTAGTAAAAGATGGAAACTTTATACAAGTAGAACTCAATGGGACGAAACATGTGGGGTATCTTCCTCAAAAAATCGATAATAACTTTGTGTGGTGTTAAGTAATTGAAGGAATACGTGATAATAAAGCAGTTCTGATGGAAGTGAAATAATTAAGTAAACCAGTGACCAAAACTGAAGGTGGAAATAGATACAGTTATAAAAAGACGGCGAATTCGAAACTGAAGTGATATTTCAGGGATAGTTTCAGCAAAAGGAAGCTGGCACAAGTACAGTGAGGTTGAAGTGGGAAGAATTCAAGATGATAGTAAAAAAGGGTGAAGAAATAATTATTCCAAAACATGAAATATAGAGAATTATAAAATCTACGTACCGGTACAGTAATAGCTAAGTGAGCTACTTTACAGAGGTTGGCGAGAAGAGAACACGACAGAGTTAAGAGACACAAGGTAGTAAGGAATGACCCAAACAACAAACAGGAATTAATAATAGCAAAGAAAGTGGCCAAAGAAGGGTTTATGAAGAATGTTACTGGTGTAGGGGGACCACTGATTGTTGCTTCTAGAAATTTCTATGGCTACGTTAGAAAGTTAAGAGGAAACGCGGCTGCTGAGACAATTATAGATAGAGATGGAGGAGATATTACTAAGGATTTGAGGAAGGCAGAGATTTTAAGTTACTGGTTTCGTGAGACCTATGAATGGGAGGGTGTAAATTAAAGACCTAGGTTATCCACACAATAAAAATGAGCAGACAAAAAATTTAAAATTTATCCTGTGAATATCATGCAGGAATTAAGAAAGCTAAAAAGGCATTAAGGGGCTGGCGTAACTAATATTACCATAGATGTCTTAAAGCTAGCTAGATGTGATATCGTAATTTATCTTCAAACGTTAATTAAATTGAGTTTTGATACTTCCTGCTTACGAGACGATTGTAAACATGCGATAGTAATACCGGTTCATAAAGGAGGGGTGAGAAATAGGGTCAATTGTAATGGAGATATTGATATGGAACAACATCAGAAATGTGTGTGGAAGCGTAAGCGGTTTTAAGGAAAAAACATTGCTTTAGACTAGAATATTCATGGGAATCTCAGTTTTTAGGCTATATACAAGATATTTCGGATGAAATGGACAAGGGAGGCCAAATCGATAATGTAGCACTAGATCTTTTAAAGGCGTTTGACAGAGTGAGCCATTAAATGGTTTTTAATAAGGTTAAAACTATTGGAGTGGATGAAAAGGTGATTTACTGGGTAGAAGAATTCCTTAAAGGATGAAAGCAAGTGGTAAATGCAGTATAAAAAGAAGAGAAAGTCAAAATGAGAATGCTACAGGGTAGCATATTGGAACCTTTGTTATTAATTATTGTAATGACTGATTGTGTTGATGGTTTATTATCAGAAATTAGGTTGTTTGCAGATGACGTAGTGCTAAATAATGGGATCCAAACGGCAGAATGTGAACAGCTGCAGGGTGACATAGACAGGATATCTAGGTTAGTAGATCAACAAGGTATGAAGATAAATTCAAAGAACGAGCTTAATAGGTACACAAAAATAAAAAAACTTAAGGTTGATTATGTTTATAAAGTGGGAAAAGCATTGTCTATTGAAGACTTGATATGCAAATACCAAAGCTTAATTTTTTATTATTATTATTATTTTTCCGTTGTCATCAGGGTTTCGACTGCTTTAAATACAATGCTCCACTCCTTCCTATTTTGCGCTATAGCTTCACAATAAAGTGCTGTACTCCACACATAAATTTTTAAAAGTCCTGGATCAATATTTTAAACTAAAAGATTCCTCTTTTTATGAAGGCAGTTTTTACAATCGATATTATCTTTCGGCCATAAGATGTAATTTTATTTCGGAAGTAGCAGAATTCGCTTAATTCTTCTATGCATCCGATCCTATTTTTAAATGTAATCTACTTTTATTGCTATCATTTCTGCTATATTTCATCATTTTTGTCTTGCTTTGATATATATATAGCCCAAATTCTTCTTTCAGTATTATGTTCGTGCCATTCAGAAACTTCTCAATATCCTCAGCCAGTTCTGCTATCAAGTCAATGTCATCAGCAAATCGTAGCATACTGATTTTTCCTCCTTGAACCCTTATACCACATTCAAATCTTTCGTTCACTTCCCTTATTGCTTCTTCTATATACAAGTTGAATATTAATGGGGATAGACTACAACCACGTCTTCTCAGACCATTTTTAACTGATGCTTGCCTCTCATGATTCTCTACTTTTATTAGCTACTTGATTCTTATAAAGATTATATAGTATTTTTATATCTCGGATTTTAGACCCAACTTCTTAAAAATTTTGAACATCGGATCCCACCTAACATTATCAAAAGCTTTTTCTAAATCAAATAACGACATAAAAGTATTTTTGTTTTTCTTGATCCACCCTTCAAGTAGCATTCTTAAGTACAGAATCGCTTCCCTTGTACCGCGGTTTTCCTAAACCCAGACTTCACCTACTAACCCTTCTACTACACTTTCCATTCTTCTGTATAATGTTCTGGTCAGTAATTTTGAAGCATGTGATGTTAGACGTATAGTACGATAATTCTCAAATCGGTCAGCTTGTGCTTTCTTTGGAAGTGTGAAGATGACACTTTTATTAAAATCAGTGAAAATCTCTCCTGCTTCATAACTTTTTGTTACAAGTATGAATAATGTTTGGATTCCTTCTTCTCCTAGGTTTTTCAAAGGTTCCGCGGGAATCCAACAGCAATGTTTGATTTCAAATCATTCAAAGCTCTATCAAATCCTGTCCTCTAAACAGGACCACCTAAGTCATCAATATCGACTTCACCTTCCTTTTCCATTACGCTGTTGTTCAAATCATTCCCACCATACAGTTTCTCAGTGTATTCCTTCCATCGGTTAGCTGTACCTTCTGAACTTAAAGAGGTTTCCTATCGGCTGCCTTGATGTTTATATACCTTTAGTTTATTACTCCAAAATTTTGTTTCATTTTCCTGTTTGCCACATCTACTATGCCTGTGGCCATTTGCTTTTCTACGTCTTCGAACTTTTCTTGCAGTCAATTTGCATTTGCTTTTTTGCATTTCGTGTTGATCTGATTTCTAAATTGTCTGCATTGTTTTCTTCCTACTCCATCCTGAGCGTTTTTGTGCCTTCTCCTTTGATCCATCAGCTCCAAAAAAAATTCTGTGATCTAAGATTTTCGGGAGGGTTGTTCCCTAAAGTCTAAGTTTTTTTTCTAACATTCATTATTTCTCTCTTAAATGCATTCGATTCGTTCTCAGTTGAGCTTCTTTCAGGGTTACTTCTTAGACTCAATTCTATCACTTCGGTAATTTTTTTTTCTCGTGTTAGAATGTTTCAGTATATTCACTTCTATCCTCTTTTGCTTGGGTTTCATTATTCTCTTGAATTTCAGCCTGCAATTCATGAATATCAGACTATGGTCAGATTCTATGTCTGCTCCTTGGTATGCTTTACAGTCTAGAACTTGATTCCTGAATCTCTGATTGATCATGAAATGATCTAGCTGTAATCTGCCTGTATCCCCAGGACTTTTCCAGGTGTTTATCTTTCTTGCATCATTCTTAAATAGTATGTTCGCCACGATTAGTTTATATCTTTTCACAAAATTCTAACAACCTGTTTCCTTGCTCATCTCATTTCTAACTTAATCCACCTGTCCAATTCAGACTTCTTACATTCCATGCTCCGACTCGTAGAATGGTTTTTTTTATCGATTTTGATGATTCCACCTGGAGCAGTCCCCACCAGGAGATCCGATGGGTGACTATTTTACCTCCGGAAGCCATCATACTATACGTAATTTGGGAGGATTACAGGGCGTCGGGAGACCGTTAGTGTCTATAATGCAGTGGCTTCCCGTTGACATCTGTATCGCCATGCCATTAATAATTTCTGATTCATCCACCTTTAGGGACATTTTTAAGAGAAAGAGTTTTTCCCGCTTTCTTTTACGAGGCAGTTGGCAAGCAATGGGTGACCCCTTACACAAGGAATCTTTCAGTAGCCATTGCCTCTTCCGTACAAACATGGTGCACTATGTGAAGGAGAGTTTGACGTTTGGTTGAAAGAGGCTATTACAATCTATCCAAAACCCTTACATCCCATTTTGGCACAACATTTGATAATAAACTCAACTGGGCAGGACATATTTGATAGGAAGTAGGAGAAGGTTTCAAAATCCTTCACTTGTTGAGTGTGGGTGATCAGGGATGTACGAGAGAAGTAAGGGAACTGGGTTACAAAACTTTGGTCAGATCGTTGGTTGAAAATGGTGGTGTAGTATCGGATCCACATTTCGGGCATCAAAAACAGGAGTTGGAGGGTGTCCAGAGAAAACCTGCTAGATTTTTCTCTATAAATTACTGCATAACACACTCATAACCAATACGATAAAGGAGGTGGTATGGGATTAATTTGAAGATAGCAGGAAGGGGAAGAGCACGGGGTATATTGGTGTGAGGCGTGGAAAAATTATGACAGACAAAGATGACCATAATCACAATCCGGCTGTGGATTCCAGGAATAAGGGTGTGGGAAGATTTTGTTCACAGGAAAGGGGGTCAGAGACCGGTATAAATGACCCAAAGAGATGATGTATAATTTTTCAAAATCTCTGAAAGAATTTAAAACTGTAATTTGGAAAAGTAAGAGGGTACAGGAAAGGGGAGAAATAGGTTTATAGGAAAACTGCCACCGCAGCGTGCTGTCCAACCCAATTAAATTAATTTAAATTAAATTAAAAATTAATGCATGCCATATGGCAACGCGTGTTCGATACAATTTTATGTCAGTAGTGACAAATTCATCTATGGGTGCTTGTAAGTAATTTATAAGCATGAATGCGTCCACACACAAATAAAAAATGAGCCAAATAACATCCGATAATCCCATAGTAACGCCATAAACTGTAAATGATTATAATGATTTTGTTACCAGCATAACCTGAACATACGAAACTACAATCGCTGACTTAAAAATTAAAATCACTTGATTTTGCGTTCACGGAAATAAATTGGTGCAGATTTTAAATCTTTTTTGCGAGCTGTTTCCGATACTTATTTTCTGTGTTGCGTAAAATCAGTTTCGAAACCGACAGCCGAATTCTGTATCCATCCGGAACGGAGATTAAAGGCAAAAACGTGGAGAGAGCTCTATGAAAAGGAAATGGAATATAGGTATTGTGATCTGATGGCCTGTGTAATATCATCAACAACAAAAAATAATACAACTCCAGTAAACAGAAGTAACTTTGGAAATGATATCGACTGCAAACCTGATATGAGTATTGACGATATTAGAGTAAAACTTTATTAATCAACAGAAAAGACGCCAGAATTGTATTTTGTGATCGCAGAAAGCCTTATATACCAGTTCATCTATAGTGATAGAGTGGACCTGATGCTACACATGACTCATAACGTTGTATTACAACCAATCAAAACGGTATTTTCTTAGCGAACAAGGAAGTTATTTAATTCATGGTGTCTCTCAAAAGCTTGAATTTTTGCTGCAGCCAGGACACAGGTAGAAGCATTCCCCCCTTTTGTTTTCAGAGGTTGGATCTCAGAAATCGACGGCTGTTGCCTTACTCCTTCCTATACCTGCCCAACACTGATTCTGCCAGCAATGGTCCAAAGATTTTTTTTTCTTTCTCAAGATTCATTTCTGCTATATCAATTTTACTTCAGTAGACGAGTGAAATGACTATTGTGAATTTTATCAAAATAATCAAACTATCTTTTTGTGGAGTGATCCACACCAAGTGTCAATAAACTTGTAATTCTTGATTTTAGATGTTTTTCAGTTATTACTTATTTTCTGCAGTTCATTACTATTTATCTGTCACCTTAGAAAGCTGAGGTAAACCTTGGGCCTGTTTTTTACCACCGTACGACACAATCGCGCAGTGGGCTGATCTGGACTTACAACTATGGCTGGGTGGTTTCCTAACTGTGAGGTTTGCCTACTTGATTAGAAGATGCGTCCAGCTATCCGGTCGAGATAGTATCATAGTATCTATTTGCAAATAACATAAGCATGAGTAATATATTTACATTCAAATTTCATTTACCGCATTTTTGATAAGTTGTGTAAAATAAAGTGATATACGTTTGTTGACGTAATAGAGGCGTAATATTCCTCTAAAATTTTGCCGTGAGGGAAGAATAAATGCTCAATTAATATCTAAAAGATTTTTCATTTCAATGCCATTGACATAACAATTCAGTATTAAAGTAAAGTAAAGTAATGAATTTATATGAACTTAACAATTTAAATTTTTTAGTTAAAAGATGTTACCACAAACAGCAGTGCTCCTCCAAGAAGAATTATTGTTCTTATTAAAGCGTATTGAGAAATAGAGTTTCAGTGTTCGTTGCCAGTCGTTGTTAAATTGTTCGTAATTTGTGAATTAGCCAGAATAAATACAATCTACATTGCGTTTACTTTGCAATAAATTCTGATTCACTCATTTCGTTATTAATTCCTATATCAGTTTCCACCCATTATTAAGTGCCACAATTAATAACGAATTAATAACCAATAATTATTATCAACCTAAACGTTATATTAGAATATCGAAAAAAGATAGTAGAATGCCAATGTTTTAAAGACAATGTACAGAATCAAAGAACAACAGTTAGGACAAGAAGAAGAGAAAAGATGATGAAATATTGAAAACAAAGAAAATATGGTATGAAGTTGTTCCCAATGTTCCATAATTGGCAAAAAAATAAAATAAAAAATACAGAAATAAGTAAACTAAAATCATCGTAGTTCAGTGGATCTTGATAACCACTGATTTAGTGACATCAAATTTTCTCACACTTTTGAAATACCATGTGGCTAGCAACGGAGCAAGCAGGCTTCATAATCAGAGATTTTGGTTTTTCCTAGGATGACGAAAGCTTCCCAAGCATACAGAATCCAGCAATCTGTAGAAAACTTGAGTGTCAAACTTTTATAACAGACTCACGAAGTCTAAAAAGAATGACAACTTTTAGTCGGAACACAATGATATAACATGCTCCTACACCTTCCGCTTGTGCGTAGGCGATTCTGCCCAACTCGCGCCAGCTGGTCACCAGTTAAACAACTGACTTAAAAAGCGGCGGCGAGTATTAATACAAAAGCCAGCGGCAAAACTGCCACTTCAAAGGCAGCGCTTTTAATGAACCAATTCAAAACCAAATGCCCAGTAATTAGAGACAAGATTTTTTCGCCTCCGGCACCGTGTTCTCCGTACCTCCCACTCTTCCAGAAACTCTGCCTTCTGGCCTATATATCCTCCAGGAATTACTCCGGTTTGTGCGGTAACTTCCCGAGTTGTTCCCGTCTATGCAGTGTAATGATCCAGAACTTTGGGTCCTTGCTCAGCGGAAAATGCGAAAGACCGAGAAAAAGAAGACGAGGGAGAACACAGGCTGCAGGAAATGGCGCAGCCAGTTTTTCTATGTAAGAAGTTTGTGCTAGTAGGCGCCACTACGCAATCGATACCAGTATATAAATTCAGCCCTCCCTTTCGCAGGATTCATGATTTCGGGTAGTGCGAAATAGTTTAGAAAGTGGTGTTAATCGAGGCTAAAACAGTTAAAAGTATGTGCAACATTGAGTTACATTTTTCAGTCGTGCCACGATACGTTAGTGGCCTTAGTCTGCAATGTGTAGCTTAATATGAAACAATGGTTCCAAAATGTACAGCAGGTTTTTCACTCTTTTTCTTGGTTCCAGCCTAAGACTGATTAAGTTTGCTTGTTGTTTATTCACCCCCCTGCTGAGAAGTAAGCGCTGGTTAGTGCTCCTGTATGATGCAATTAATATTCGCGAATGAACTTACAAGCCAATGTTGCATCACATTTCTTACTGGTTAGCCACCACAGGAAGAGAAACATCCCATGTGATCTCACAGTAGTCCGTACTACTGTCGTTCCAGGATTAAAATCTTCCTGACTAAGATCTGCTCAATAATAACCTTGTATATTTATTTATTTATTCCAACGGAAAAACCATTTTACATTAATATATCTTATGATAGCTACTTATTAAACACAATTACCACTATTTATGAACAATTTAGTTACAGTGAAAACAAGAAGATAACAAAAAATAGCAAGTATAGTTTTATATTATTAAAACTAGAAAAACAATTACACAGAAGAAAATTATTAATTATTCTAAAACTAATAATAAGACTCAACATAAAACTACAAAAAAAATAAAAATTATTACAGGGAATAATAGACCGTGACTAAGCCCATCATTGCTGACTCCACTCACGTATGAGTACTTGCTTGAAAACAGCAACACTGTCAATGAAAAAATCAAGTTCAGGAGGTATTCTGTTACCTAGTCTCTGAATCCGTTCTATGGCACTGCTAGCCTCATAGTTTGTGCGCAGATGTCTACGACCAAATAGTTCTCTCAACCGTGTACCAGACGGACAACGAAAATATACATGTCTGAGAATTTCAGGGCAGTCTATAACACCTGAGATTAGTTTATGCAGAAAAAGGACACCATGAACATTCCGTCTCGACTCCAAAGGATGGAGGCCAAGGTAGGTTCCAACAGCAACCAACGGAACGTCTTTGTAATGAAAGCCCATGCGACAACCTATAAGCCTTAAGAACTTATTTTGAAGATTCTGAATGTGTTGAATTAGTGTGATCTGATGAGGCGACCATACAACGCTGCAATACTCAAGTATGGGTCTGACATGGGCACAGTACAAGAGCCTGAGTGTCTGGATATTATTAATAAATCTGGAAGTGCGTGCCAATAAGCCCAGGCACTTGGAGGCCTTGGCACATATGTTGTGGACATGTTCTTCTGGACTGAGATTGTACGTCAGAAGAACTCCTAGGTCTCTTACAGTTGTGCAGCGATTCAGTAGCTGATTTTCCATTTCATATTCAAAATGTAATGCCGATTTAGTGCGGTGAAAAGTAATGCAGGAACATTTATTAACATTAAGTTGCATACTGTTTTGTTGACACCATTTCACAATAGCTTTTAAGCAATTCTGAAGATCTAAGCAGTCATCTCGAGTAATGATTTTCTTGAAAATCTTAATGTCATCTGCAAAGAAAAGGCAACTGGCAAAAATACTAACTAAATCATTTATGAATATATTGAACAGCAATGGTCCTAGGTGTGAACCCTGAGGTACTCCAGAAGTTGCTGCGAAAGCAGATGACAATGAGCCAAAAGCCTTTACAATCAACCTTCTGTTGCTGAGGTAGCTACAAAACCACTCCAATAATTTACCAACTATGCCATATTCCTTCAACTTAGTAAGAAGGTGGGGATGGCTAACTTTATCAAATGCCTTTGAAAAGTCAAGATATATGACATCGAGTTGTTTTCGCTCACTAAATGCTCTAATTATTTCATTTTGAAGAATCACAAGGTTAGTTGTTGTTGATTTTCCAGGAGAGAAACCATGTTGCTTTGGAGTAATTATGTTACGAAACATGGGATAGATTTTGTTTAGCACCAACTTCTCGAAGATTTTTGCTAACACCGATTGTATAACAATAGGTCTATAATTCTTAACATCTTCCTTCGATCCGCATTTATGCACAGGAACAACATGACCAAGCTTAAATACATCTGGAAAAATTCCTGACTTTAGAGACCTGTTAAACAAGTATTTTAAAGGATGGCAAAGCAAGACTCTACAGTATTTCAAAACATTAGGTGGTATTTGGTCAGGGCCACAACTCTTTGAACAGTCTAGCTTGCCCAATGCTTTATAAACATCTTCATCAGTGACTGCAAGTGTACTCAGACTATTACTAGTACTGAAATGGATATTGGAAGTAGACGAAGATGGAGGTGTAAATACTGAAGAGAAGTATTGTGCAAACAGATCACACATTTGCTGTGGGTGGGAAGTGAAGTGATTATTAAATGTTAACGTGCTTGGTGCTCCTTCAGCTTTGCTAGTGTTACGGATGAAATTCCAGAATAATTTGGGATTGCCAGGAATAGTACATTGCACATGTTCAACATAGTCATTGAAGCATTTTTTGGATAAGAGACGAGATTGATCTCTCAATTTTGAGAACAGGACATAGTACTCATAATCAAAGGTCTGCTTATAAGCTTTGTGGAGTCTTTTCTTTTCTATGACCAATTGTATAAGCTCTGTAGAGAACCAACATGGGAATTTTGACATTCCAGTTTTTTTCAGTGGTGTATACTTGAGCACAATTGACTTCAATATGTCAGTGAATTTTATGAACAGATTGTCAGTATCGGTGGATAAGTCAAGGGATTCAAAATTGGATAGGTCCATAGAAAGAAGTTCATCAAAAACTTCTCCAAGATTACACCTTGCAAAATCAGGAACAAAAGTGCACTGGTGGTCAGGCAAGGTAGATTCTACAGGGTGAATAATATTCAATGCTGGATGCTGGATATCAATAGGCAACAAAGGGCAGGTGTCTTCCTTGACAGTGACATTGGAAGAGGCAAATACTAAATCCAATAACACACCCCTAGAGTTTAAGACATGGTTACACTGTTCAACATCCAATAAACAAGCTAGCTCACAAAGCATTCGAGGAGAGGCAGAGGGAAAATGTGGTTCTTTTTTTATCCAGTCAACATGTGGGATGTTAAAATCACCAACCAGAATCACATGTGATGGTTCTACCTGTTGGTCGGCTATCACTTCTTCCACCACCTGGCAGTAGTTGGCATATACATCGAGAGGCTTACTGGGCGGGATATATACACTGCTCAGCAAAATGTGTGTATCATGCAACAGATCAATTGATAAAAATATAGACTCCACTGATAGTGGAGACATTGTTCTAATACATCTAGAAGGCATTCTGTTGTTCACTGCCACAAGTACACCACCACCACTCTCTTTAGAACTAGTTTGAGAGGACCTATCACTCCTGTACACAGAGTGATTTGTGAATCCAAGTTCAGCATTAGAAATATCTGGAGAAAGATTGGTTTCAGCAAGTATAATGATATCATAAGTACATGTAGCTAGGGCTAATCTTAATTCTTTAAGTTTTGTCCGAATTCCATTAATATTTTGATAGTACATATTTATGTTGGTTTTTCCATTGGATTTAATTAGTTTTTTGCACTTTGCACTATTTTGGGCACTCCATTGATGTATTTTATAGTGAGGCCAGTTTCACCTTCTTTGGTGCGCTTCTCGAGTTCAGCACGTAGATTTACTAAGAACAATCGCTCCTTAGGAGTTCTGTCACTTCCAAGTGAGATTTCAGAAAGAGATGGGTCTTTGCATGCAATTTCATTTCGCTTAAAACCCTTCAGGAATGTTACAGCAACGTCCTTGGAGCTTAGTACTAGTTTGAGTGGTCTTTGGCCAGAGGTAGATTTCTTCCCCAACCGAAAGAATGTGACAAGATCACTTATATTGACACCAGAAGCTGACATGATGCACTCGATCTTGGACTTGTCGAAAGCTTTTCTTGTGTTGTTGTCATTACTTCTAGCTTCTGGAACCTTGAAGATAATGACATTTTTGGTCCTGTTTGACCTGTCATTGAACTCGGCTATTATTTCTTCAGAATCACTAGTTGTTTTTGACAGATGATCACTAAGAAGTTCAACACTTACTTCCAAAGTTGAAACCTTTGCTTCTACACTGCTAAGACGTGGTTCTAGTTCAGCAAGCTGATTAGAGAGTTTTTCAATGTTTTTCCTGACACTGTCCATTTCCTCCTTGAATTCATTTTTGGTAGTAAGAGACGACACTTTCTGCAGCAGCAGAGCGATATTCTCGGACATAGAGGCCGACGTGTCTTGATTTGATGATAAACAATCATCTCTGTCGCAAGTCCAATTATTATTTTCGCCTTTTGCGAATGAAGAGTATTCTTTTTTGCTCATTCTGACGCATTCAGGATGGAACCTTCGGGAACAGTTACTACTGCATTGTATCACTTTACTCAGAGTTGGTTTGAGGCAACACGGACAAATATCTTGCTTGTTAACGGGTGCCATTGCATTCAAACCAGGAGTTGAAATTACACACGATAATAATAATGATCAGAAATGTATTTAACAATCAAGTTGATATGAAGAGATAAATATATATATATAATACTGAAAAGACAAGTTTCTAACACAGGGTGCGGAAAATTTTGAATATTGATAAACTGAAGTTATTGCACTGTTATTGCTTCACTTTCGGAAGTGAACATCGCTCGTTATAAAGTAAGTGATTACAACTTTCTCATCAGGTAAGGCTTTCTGTCACCAATGTTTACAAGCGTCGTCACTCAAATTTTCACAACTTGGAGGTTATGTATAGGAGCATAACACGTTTGGTTCTTCCAGCAAAACTTCACATAGGAAGGGATAACAGATCAGTCAGTTTATGTAGTACTAACAGCGGATTAATTATCTGTCTTAAAGAAACTTCATCACTGCACATATACTAATTAAAACTGTGAAATACTCGGCGCACTAAATTTTCACAACTAAGATAAACAAACCAAAGATATTATAATCATTGAGGCTTCCCCCCAGAAAGTTAATATGTTCAGCAAAGAAAACAATTATAAAATTCTAAGAGGTCATCTTTCAATACAGGTCGTATTAATCTTAAACTCCAACGATTTCATGAATTTAATTACAACTACGAAGATTGAGCAGTAATCGTTAAAACTGAAGGTTTAAAATACGACGCAGCTTTCTGTAGTCTATCCATGGAAACATGCTTCACACTTAAAAAGTTATATATCCCAGTATATTTACAAATAGCTTGATTTTTCAATAAATAAAAGCAATGTTAAATGATCTAAAAGTAGATTACAAACAAAAGCCTGTACCTAAGCAATACTTAGAGAAGAGCTCGAGTTTGCTTCCTTAAAGTGAGTATTTTGTTCTATTAACTTTTGCCTTTCCGCACCACTTCATGAAACATAAGTGCTCACTCACCCTGCTCCGAATCTTTAACCATCGTAAAATAGAATTCATCGATTTCCTTATCTCTATCATGCTTAGGAATTATTATTAGTATTATGCTAAAACAAGTGATTCAACGTCAGCATAATTTGCTAGCTGTTTACAGTTTCCCCGGTATTAAGGTAAATAAATCACTGCCTTAAATATTAATTTATTTTCTTTTAACTTTACAAGTTAAAATTAATTACATCGATCACGAATATGCATTGAATGCGTCAACTACGACGATATTAAGCCTTCGTTTGGCTTTAATATGTTTTGGATTTTTAGCCCTAAACAGTATCTACAGTCCGGACCAAGGAAGCATTCGGTCATACATAGCAAACTACTCCAGAGGTGAAGGTCCGGTTAAGGGTTTAGGAAAATCACAGCTGAAACAGGGATTCGAACGGAGGACCTTTCGATCCAAAGTCAACCGCCTTAACCACTTAGCCACGAGGCCGCTCCGTAAACACAATTATATTTTGAGCGTATTGTTGAAGAGTCTGTAGCTATATCAACTTTGTTAGTAATTCTATTTTCGAGCACTTCTGTATGTAATACATTGTACAAAATATTTTGAAAATCATAGCCGCTTGTGGTTATTCTGTTAGGTTAATTCACCTACCGCATAAGCTTGCTGACCTGACAAGGAGAAAAACTTCAACAGCAAATCTGTGTATTTTCTTTTCTTTTCTGCTTAACGTCTCTCTAACAGCGAGGTCTTTAGAGACGGGAAAGGATGGGGGGTGCAAGGAATGGGAAGGAATTCGGCCATGGCCTTTTGAAGGAAACATCCCGGCATTTGCCTGAAGTGATTTGGGAAACCATGGAAAACCCAAATCTGGATGCCCGGACGGAGATTCGAACCGCCGTCCTCCCTAATGCAAGGCCAGAACGCTAGCCGTTACACCACCACGCTCGGTAAAATCTGTGTAAATGTAACATGATTTCAAAAGTTGAAACCGGCCCAAAAATCGGAGATGTGGATAGTGGGCTACACATTTTACGCATTCGCCCTATTTCGCAAATTTTCGGGATGCATAGGATTTAAATATATTTATCAAAGGAAGCAGTAATTCTAATATTGTCGCTATTAAATTCTCTGAAATTAGAAGAAAAATACACACGCATGTCTAAACATGACCATTGGTAATGACACGCTTTGTAAAATTTTAATAGTAAAATTTTTATATGTTAAGCAACTTCACAGGACCTTAACAGTGACTTGATATGTGAGAGGTTTTCTCTTAATTCATCGAGATTTATTGGATATCTCTAAAAACAGCGATGAATAATATGGTGCGGGACCAGGAACAAAAATCTGGCTCTCTAAATTTGTGCAAGTTGTCAAGAAAATATTGTATTATTTAATAATAAATTTATCGTATAAAATAGTGGTGGAATCTCAATTCCACATTCATCTCTTAATTGGCATTTTATAGACAGCTCATGTGTGTGGTCAAACATCGTGCCTGTTTTTCCTTTCCATAGGAGATGAAGGAGAATAATATCTATGACTCCCTGAAAAATTATTATTATG